>CP136060.1:569976221-570617317 GCA_032464435.1 Aegilops umbellulata | reverse complement strand
CGAGGTTGATCGCGAGGCGCGGAGGGCGGCCGACAAGGAGGTTGCTGCCAACGCCCCCTGGACTCTTGATGAACAGCTTCTGAGCATCGAGGCTCGCCTGCGGCCGGCTCACCGGATGCTGCGCCGGCTTCAACGTGCTGGCGCCCAGGCGATTGCTGCCTTGTGGCCAGAGATGTCGATTCTGTGTACTCCCAGCCGGACTGCCGACTGGCTGGAGGTCGCAGCGGGCCGTCTGGAGGCTTGGAAAGGCTCCTCGGCACGTGCCGGAGCGCGTTGTGCCTTGGAGTTCGTCAAGGCGTGGTATCCAGACCTGAGCCTGGACCAGCTGGCCACGCTCCGGGCCGAGGCCCAGCCGGAGCTGGCAGCCATGAAGGACGACTTTGTCAAGCGTGCCGCGGCGATCTCCGAGTACGTCCACCCCAATGTCTTCATTCCTTAGCGAGCTGACAACGGCGAGGAGGCGCCGCCGGAGTGGTTTGGGATGAACCCGAACTACGGCGAGGACTCAGCAGAGGTGATCGGCTCCAGTGTCGAGGAGGGAGGCGAGGTGGAGGTCGGAGACGGGATGGAGGCGCCAGAAGTCGGAGCGGGCGATCAGCCTCAGCTCGACCGTGCCTCCAACAACGAGCCGCGCCCAACTGCGCCGACTGCCGCTGGAGGTGATCAAGCCGAGTCTGCCCAGCCGGCCGCCCCAACGTCCGACACCGCCATCTCTTCCGAGCCCCCAAACCCGTCTGCTGCTTCATAGGCTGCCGCCTTGTCTTATTTATCTGCTTAGTAGTTTCTCGAAGAACTTTGTTAATTCGCACAATTCCACCCGCGGGGTGTATTTTGAACTTCCGTTCGAGGATTCGGCCAATGGCCTTTGTGATTTAAATATTTATTTGGGTTCTATCATTTCTTGCTTATTGCTCTTTTGGCTTTTTCCCTTTGCCGCCTTCCCTTAGATGCCGTCTTTGCCAGTCGGACAGCCGCTCCGCGGACTGCCGCTGGATCAAATACTTGGCTACTTTTGGGAAGGCAAGTACTCAGTCATTCTAGAGTTTCTTTAGCAAGTCGGATAGAAAACAGCAAGCCGACTACTCGGAGTCGGTTTTGCGAGGAACGGCTGGAAAGCCGGCTCGAGCTATGTTTGTGCCTTGAGTCCTTAGCCATTTTTCGTGTGGGCGCCTATTCTTCCTTACTCCTGCCCGCTGGGCAGTCGCTCTGCGAGCTGCGGCTTCTAACAGGAGACGGCTTAGGCACCACACACTACTTGTCCGACTACAGGAAGCGTTTTCATAGCGCGAGACGGCGAGTCCCCGGGCCGACTAGTCGAGCCCGGTGCCAAGCGGCATAACAAAGAGTAGCATACTCGAAAGCATAATACTTATCGTACAGATAACAAAAGGGGCAGTCCCCGAGTCCGTCTCGGGGGGCCCAGAGTCTTGGTACTTCAATACAAAGGGGTAGCATGGTACATACTGCATTAATTGTAAAATCTTCGAAGAAGATTCGCGTTCCATGGTCGCTCTGTCTCTTTGTCGGAGTCGTCCCTCTTCCGTGCTCGGGGCTTCTGAGCGTCGATCAGGTAGTAGGAGTCGTTGCCTAGCACCTTGCTGATGATGAAGGGGCCTTCCCAAGGTGCCGACAACTTGTGCTGGCCGGCTGTTCGCTGGATCAGCCGGAGCACAAGGTCACCCTCTTGGAAGGATCTCGGCCTGACCTTCCTGTTGTAGTAGCGATGTAGGCTCTGCTGGTAGATGCTGGACTGGCTGAGTGCCAACAGCCGGCCCTCTTCCAGCAGATCGACACCGTCTTGTCGTGCTTCTTCTGCCTCTGCCGCAGTGTACATCGTGACTCGCAGGGAGTCAAACTCTATATCCGTTGGGATGACGGCTTCATCACTGTAGACAAGGAAGAAGGGTGTGAAGCCGGTCGACTTGTTTGGAGTCGTGCACAGACTCCAGAGGACGGCTGGCAACTCGTCAAGCCAATAGCCGACCGAACGCTCCAGTGGTTCGACCAACCGAGGCTTGATGCCGGACAGGATGAGGCCATTCTCCCGCTCCACCTGCCCGTTTGACTGTGGATGGGCAACGGACGCTAAGTCCAGTCGGATGCCCTGCGTCGCGCAGAAACGGGCCAAGGCGCCTTTGGCAAAGTTGGTGCCGTTGTTGGTGATGATGATGTGCGGTATGTCATACCGAATTGTGATGTCTGAGATGAAAGTCACGGCAGTCGGACCATTCAATTTCTTGATGGGCTTCACTTCTATCCACTTGGTGACCTTGTCCACCGCGACAAGTAGATGAGTTAGGCCGCCTCGTGCCGTCTTGAAGGGTCCCACCATATCCAGGCCCCAAACTGCAAAGGGCCAGGCGATGGGGATAGTCTTGAGTGCTGAAGCCGGCTGATGTGGCTTGGAGCGGAACTTCTGGCACCCCTTGCATTTCTGGACCAACTCTTTGGCCTCTTCGAGGGCAGTTGGCCAAAAGAACCCATGCCGGAAAGCTTTGGCGACGAGTGCCCTCGAGGCCGCATGGTGACCGCACTCGCCTTGATGGATGTCTCTGAGAATTGCTTGGCCTTGCTCTGGCTCGACGCAGCGCTGGTAGACACCAGTGACGCTGCGCCTGACCAGCTCTCTGTTGATTATGGTGTATGCTGCCACTCGGCGTTGTATTTGCCGAGCTAAGGTTTCATCAGTTGGTAGCTCCTTCTTCACCAAGAATTTGAGGATGGGCTGGGCCCATGAGGGTGCTGCTATCTCTTCGACTGCCAGAACCGCGACTTGGACGAGGGCGGCTGGGCTGGGAGGTGGTGGGCAGGAGTCCGCAGCCGCTTGCTGGATTAGTGAAGTCCCCGGGCCGACTGGTGCAGTCCCCGGGCCGAGTTCTGGAGTCTTTTCTCTGGTCGCCGCAGTCCCCGGGCTGAGTTCTGAAGTCCCCGGGCCGGCTTTGACTGCGGTGTTCTTGGATTCATCTGCGAGGGTTTTTGCGCCGTCTGCTTGGGCTTTGGAGCCGGATCCGACTTCTTCTCGAGGAGCTGGCACAAAAATGGAGTCTGACTCTGGTGAAGGCTTGATGGATGGCTTGAGGAGGCGCTGAAGAGCGACGCCAGATGGTATTGCTTGGCGAGTGGAGCCGATTCGTGCCAAAGTATCTGCTAGGTTGTTGTCGTTTCTTGGCACGTGGAGGAACTCGCACCCCTCGAAATATCCGCTGAGTTGCTGCACGAGGAAGCGGTAGCTTGCCATGTTTGCGTCCTTGGCGTCCCAGTCGCCAGACGATTGCTGGACCACCAAGTCGGAGTCGCCATAACACAGGATCCGGCGAATGCCAAGTTCTTTGGCAAGCCGGAGCCCGTGAATGAGCGCCTCGTATTCAGCGACGTTGTTGGAGGCGGCGAAATGGATCTGCAGTGCATACTGGAGCTTGTCGCCTTTAGGAGAGGTGAGGACAACGCCGGCTCCCAAGCCGGTGCGCATCTTGGAGCCGTCGAAATGCATCCGCCAATGGGTGGAGTCGGGCGCTGGCGGCAGGTACTGGGTCTCGGCCCAGTCGACGAGGAAGTCGGCCAGTGCTTGTGACTTCATGGCGGTGCGGGGTTGATAGTAGATTGTGTAGGGCGCCAAATCTATGGCCCACTTGGCCACTCGGCCGGACGCATCTCGGCTTCCAATGATTTCTGCTAATGGGGCCATGCAGACCACGGTGATTGGATGTTCTTGGAAGTAAGGCTTCAGCTTCTTAGCGGCAAAGTGCAGACCGTAACACATCTTCTGGTAGTGGGGGTAGTTTTGCTTGGAGGTCAACAGTACTTCACTCAGGTAATACACCGGTCTCTGGACAGGTAGTGCCTTGCCTTCCTCCATGGAATACGGTCCGGCTGCTCTGGAGCTGTCTTTGCTTGATTCCCAGCTTCTCCATTGTATCCTTATACAGGATGTTGATACTGCTACCTCCATCTATCAAGACTAGCGAGAAGCGAGCTGCCCACCTATCAGTAGCAAAGGTGGCTTTCAGGACCAGGGCATAGGAACCTGGATTCGGCATCACCTCTGGATGATCAGCTCTACTCCAACTGATAGGTTTCTCGAACCAGTGCATGAACTCTGGAGTATCTGACGCTACTGCGTTAACCTCTTGCTGCTGCAGCTGCCTGCTGCGCCTGTCATCTGCCACACTGGTGAACACCACGTAGGCTCCATGCTCTTCCGGGTACTCGTCTTGTACTGCACCGACTGGCCTGACAGCCGGCTGCTGGGGTGGAGGCGGAGGCGGCTGCCCAGCAGGTGGAGGAGGCACCAGGCCGTCTCCCTTGGCAATCCTGGTGAGCCAGTGGCACTTTTTGGTGGTGTGGTTCGACGGCTTCGCGCCGCTGTGGAACTTGCAGGGACCATCTAGAGTCTGCTCGTAGGAGAAAGCCGGCAACCAGTTGGACTTGCCGCCCTTCTGCCGCTTGGGTGGAGGCTGTCCCTCCGGCTGTTGATCTTCGACTATTGCGACCTGCCGGCTACTGGAAGCCGGCTGCGGGGCCTTGCGCTTGTGATCGTTCTGCTGTTGCCGCCAACTGGCGTCTCCAGACGGAGTTCTGGGAGCTTGAGGGGCCACTTTGCCGGTCGTGCTAACTTGGATCTCCGTCTTCATAGAAGAGTCGGCTGTGGCGTACTTGTCTGCTATGATCAGCGGCTCGTCCAGGGTCTCTGGCTCATCACAGAGGAGCTTATGCTTGAGGAGGGTGCCTTCTCTGCACCCGGCGGTGAAGTACTCGATGGCCTGCACCTCGTGCACGCCCTCGTAGGAGTTTCGGAGCTCGGCCCAACGCGTGAGGTAGTCGCAAGTCGATTCGTTGGGGCCTTGCACGCACAAAGAGAGCTGGCGAGGCTTGGGAGGTCGCTTGTACGTGCTCGTGAAGTTGCGGACGAAAGCCTCGGTGAACTCGACCCAGCTATTGATGCTGCGGGGTTTCAGGCTGTTCAACCATGTCCGGACCGTGCCCTGGAGCATGAGTGGAACGTACTTCATGGCAACACGCTTGTTGCCGTTTGCTATGCTGACGGCAGTGGAGTAGTCAACCAGCCAGTCTTCCGGCTTCACGGAGCCGGTGTACTTGGGAGTGTCTCTTGGGAGAGTGAACCCTTTGGGGAAGGGCTCATCTCGGATGCGGGGGCCGAAGCACCGCGGCCCCAACTCGTCTTCTTCTTCCAGCGCCAGGGATCGGTGGAGTCGGTCGATCCGGTGGCGGGCATCATTCTCTCCGACTCCCTCTCGGCGGCCGAGGCTGCCTCCGAGAGTCGGATGCTCAACGGGCGGCGGGGAGACTCGTCTTTCTCTGCGGGGTGGAGGAGGCACATAGTCGTCCCGCCTCTCCACTGCTCTCGGGCGGCCATCTTGGTCGCGTTCGATGGTGATGTGAGTCCGACTGCGGCTCGCAGCCGGATCCTTGTCTTTTCTTCCGCGGACGCCGCCAGTCGGCGTCCAAGACGTCGCGCCTTGATCTCGGCGGGGTGGTAGGTTCGTTCTGTTGCTGCGGCCCCTCGGTTCGGCAACCGGCCGCGTTCTGCGTGCCAGCCGCATCGAGGAGTTGCTGGACTCGCTCCATCATCAGTCGGCGCTCTTCGCCCTCGAGGTTGTCCAACTCATCTGCTGCCGCCTGGGCAGCTCGAATGTTCTCGGCGGGCGTGGCGTATACGGGGCGATTGGCCCCAAACATGCTGGCGATGTCTGTGTCATGTTGCCGGACCGCGCCTAGGCGGCTAGGCCCTGTTGGGGCCGGCGAGCCGCCCACAGCGCGCTCCATTTCACGCTGGTAGGCATCTGACAAGCATCTCATGCTTGCCAGCTTCTTTGCGCCTTCGATGAGTTGGAGGCGGCGTGCCTCCAGCGTCTCGGCGTCGGTGTCCTCTGGAATGGGCGCATCCAGGTCTTGCATTGCCGCATCAAGCGGGTCGTGAGTTCTTCCGTCGGAGTGCTCGCCATGGCCGATGACGAGCACCTCTGTGGCGGTGCTTCCGCCGCTCTCCGCGCGAGGGAGAGGCTCATCATAGACCACCACGTTGGTGGGAAAGGCGTCGAGCGACGCGGTGTCGGAGTCGACCAGCATCGGGTCGGTGGAGCCTACGGACTCCAGGTCAGCGGCGGGCTCGCCGGCAACGTGGAGTTCATCGAGGAGGCCGGCGAGGAGGCTCTCGGGGCCGCCGGTGCCTGCGTCGGATGCAGGCTCGTCGGAGAGGCGAACCTCACCGACAAGATTGGCGAGGCAGCTGGCCGCGCAGGCGGTCTCAGCGCCGTGCAGCGTGTCGGCGCAAACTCCCTTTGGCGTGTCGGGCTGGCTGCGCTCGCCAGGGAGGAAAAGGGTTCCCGTCCAGAACAGATCTCCGGACGATGGTGCACCTCGCCCCACGGTGGGCGCCAAATGTCGGGGGTTGGATGCGACATATGCCAAAGGATGGCTTATCATGGTGGGGGCGAGTAGAACGTCGCCGGTGCCTGGAAGCGGGATGAGGCGTAGACATGCACGCCGGCGAATCTTACCCAGCTTCTGGGCTCTCCGAGGAGATAATACCCCTACTGCTGCTCTGCATCTCCGCATGATCACTATGGTGATATGTGTACAAAGTTGCTCCTCGAGCTGTGTTCTGGAGGTAGGAGAGGGCAAGGCTAGCTCTCTCCCTTCTATGCTTCCGGTCTAGTGGTAAAAGGATGGAACCCTTTGCATGGGTGCTCCGGGGGGTTTATATAGGCCTACCCCCCGGGGGTACAATGGTAATTCGGCTGGGCGCGGGTCCCAGCCGTCTGTCTCTCAGGTCGCCGTCTTCTCCGCCAACTCCTGGGGCCCGCCGCTGGTGGGCCCCGTCGACTGACTTGGTCACTGTAGCCGCGCCTTGGATGACGTTGGCTTGGTCGTGGGGTCGTGGCAACAGTGCCGCCGCCTGGCAGGCGATCACTGTCGCCACTCCCCGTCTTATCTGGTTAATGGCGTGCGGGCCCCGCGGGAGGTGCGGGCCGACTCTCAGAGGCCGACTCCCGCGAGGTCCGTCTTCGGGTGCTCTCGCCGTCTTTCGTTCCCACCGCTGACTAGCGGGACCTGCCGTCTCTGGGCCGTACGGGCGGGCCATCGTGGGAACAGGGTCTCGCCGCCGGGGCGAACGTCAGGGCCAGTATGGCAACAGTGCCACGCCGGACGGAGATCTCCTCCGGTACGACATACTGTGGCCATACCTGCCCTTGGTAATCAGGGTAGGGGAGGGCCGTACTCCGGCCATCCCCGGTCTCGTCCTTCTTCTCGAAGGCAGAGAGTGGGAAGTTGCGGGCCGACTCCCCATAGTCGGCTTCCCTGGAGCCACCAACTGGGAGTCGGCTTATGTCGTAGCCGCCTATGGGATTCGGTCGTGAGTGGGTAGTCGGTGATGCTGCAGCCGACTCCTAGAGTCAGCCCTTTGTCTTTGGATCTTTGAGGGGTGAAGCCTGCCGCGGCCCATTACTCCGACAGCAGACTCACAACCACAATCGCTCGAACGCATACCCTGCTTGCAAAAACACGTGATCATGGAGTATTTGTTTGTTTTAAAACAACTCTTAGCAAATCTCGAGGACGAGATTTTCTTTTAAGGGGGGTAGTGTTGTGACACCCCAAAAAATTTGACCTTATTTTATTAATCAAAATTTTGCCAGGAAATTAAAACTTTTTATTTTCTGGGCTCCCTTTTGTTTTTTGAACCTTTTTTCCCCTTGCTATTATGGAGTTGTTCCCTTGAGTGAAAACTTTTCAAATATGTTATTGGACTTGTTTACTCTCTCAAGAAAAACTTTTCTTTTATTAGTAGAACTAATTACATAATTAATTTGCTTGATCTTTATTTTCTTGAAAAATGGTTTTTCCAAGGTTATATGGCCATATTTGAACTACAACCATTTGATAATTCACTTAAAATTCCAACCAAAATTTGGAGATGTCAGGTGATGTTTTTAAATCACTTTTATGCAAAAATATCTTTTATTCATGATATGTTTGAGCTATGCACCCAATTTTCTTCTCTGGTCCAGTGGGCAATTTTGCACTACAACTCATCTAAATACTTCTTCCTAGCCTCCACAAAAATTAGGGGATGCTGGTAGTAGCTTGTCATTCAACTTTATGCAAAAACCCAGTAATGTTCTTTGAAAGATTTGGGTGAATCATCCTCATCTTCATTCTGGTACAACTTGGTGATTTGTACTGCAACCATCTTCTAACTTGCTCCTTTACCCTTGAGCTTTCTCCTGCTTGTAGTGCACTTTGCCAAACCCTTAAGTCCAGGAGAGTGGACCCATTGCATGACACTAAGTGCTTGCAATCATGCCCTCTTCTTTCTGTCAAAAACTGAAGTTTTGCACAACTTGCACTAGCAAGTTTTTGCTTTTGTCAAACTAGCTTCACCACCCCCTTATCCATCCAGAGAGACACTGACCTAGAGATTTTGGCCACCCCAAGTATTGCCTAGATGCCCTTGGCCTTTTAACAAACACCCTGTGTGCATAGCCAGATTTGGCATGATTTCAAATTTACATTTTGAACTTGGCCACCTGACCTAACCACCATGTCCTTTTACCCTCTGACTAACCCTAACCTAGCCTTGTTTCATTCCAGCCTCACCCGCGACCTCTAGCATGCATTAGCATTTCATTGAGCACGTTCAGTGCGTGCTCTGGGCGCGAGCAGAGCGCGCGTTTTGCACGTGCCGCGCCCGAGGCGCCACGTCGCGCCCCTGGTTTTGCCCACACCACAGAGCCGTGCCACGCACTCTCCCTCTCTCCGCAACACGCCAAGCAACCCTGGTGCCCTGCAGCACCGCCGTCAGAGCCCTTGGCGGTACGCCGGCGTCCGTAGCGTGTTTCTGCCAGGTCGGTGCCGCCCAAGCCCCAGCTGCTCGCCACCTGCCCCTGGAACAGCTCAGCCTCATCCTCTCGCGTGTCCTCTAGCTCTCCTCGCCGCCACGGAACCCTGCCGCTACAGGGAGGCGGTTCGCCGTCAAACTTATCCACAGCCGCCGCAAACCGACCTAATTGCACTATAAAGAGAGGCCCCCGAGCATGTTCCGTCCACGAGGCGGCCTCAGCATGCTCCACTAGTTCTTCTGTGGCAGCCAATCGACCCGGGGAGGTCTTCTTCCCCACCTCCGGCAACTGCATCTACCGCCACTGCCCCGGCCATTCCGGTGCCACCAGAGCCTCCCCCTCTCCACTCTCTTCACCAGGAACTCCCTCTCCCCCTAGTGTATCCATCCCCCTGTTCGATTTTGATAGGGACTCGCCGCGGGAGAAAAAACACTTTGCCCGACGGCCACCGTCCGCTGCAAAGCTCGCCGCCGGCAGCTCCGTCCACCCCCGAAACCGTAGCAACTACCGGAGTGACCGCCTCGATCCCCTGAGCCCGCGGGTGACCTTCGTTTCCCGAACGGTGCCGCCGTTCGCCGGCGAGCATCGCCGGAGTCCCGCCTCCGCTCGGGGCAGAGGAAGAGGAGGGAGGTCGACTAGTCAAACCTGACCAGTGGGTCCCCCGGGCCCACTGTCAGTGACTCACGCATCGTCCACACTGGATAAGTGGAGGCGTAAAAGCTCAAGTACGTCTCCTCTGTGTGAAAGCGTAATCCTGTTCGAACCGTTTTCTTTTCTGATTTTTTTAAAAAACCAGTTTTGACCACAACTTTGACTGCCTATAACTTTTTAATTATAACTCCAAATGAGTTGATTCTTTTTCCTACCTCTCTCAAATATTGTCTATTTATTTTAAGATTTATTTGAAAAAAATTCAGACAACTTTTTGTGCTGTTTTTAAATTTGTGTGTTGATTCAAATTTATTTAAAATAGGACCTTGGAGAGAGAGAAACAAGCTTTCAAAAGTTTTGTACGCACCCTGACTCTCTACACCTTGAAGGCAAGCATCCTGAGCCCTGGCATAATATTTTGCATGCATTGTTTGACACATTTATGACACCACCTCAATACGTGGAACTCGTTATTTTATGTGGTGATGTGATCATTTGCATAAATGCTTATTTAAAATTTCCTTGCTGTTGGAAATGGACATGTTTATGATAATGATCATCCTCGTATGCCGTTCGTGCCTACCGGAAGGAAAACGGGAAAGTCTCTGTCTTGGGTAGACCCGAGCTTGTCCCTAGTTCCTCATCGAGACGAGTGTGTCCGGCATGGCATGAAGGGTACGATGAGTGGTGAGTCTGTCTATTTGATGAAATATATTCGTTATGCTAATCATGCAGGGAATACCTAAAACCTCCTGAGTCGACCATAGATCGAGTCTTGTTCCGGTAACCCCCATGCTTGTTTCATACTACCACTTGTCCCTACCATAGGTAGGGTACGGTTCAGTAAGTTGTCAACCCCTTTCCTAGCACACACCGTACAGAGAGGCCATGGTGGAAGATACCGGAGGCATCCGGTAGGCATGCCACCTGACCCGGGGGCATGGGTGTTTCGGTTGTAGCCGAAGGGGTAGCTCCCCTAGTTTGCGCGCGGTATAAATTTTGTGATCCCATCTACGTCGAAGTTGTAGCCTCCCCACTTAGAGTTTTGCTTAACGGGTGTCGTGGGTGATTTCCAGACACGGGTAAGTTAGGCTGGTGTGTGCGGATTGGTGTGTTTTCAATCAAAAGACCGCAGACGGAATTAGTCCTGATGGACTAACGGAATCCGTTACTCGTGGGTAAAGAGTACACCCTCTGCAGAGATTAAATCTATTCGAATAGCCGTGTCCATGGTTAAGGATTACAGTCTGGGATAGGTCAAGTGTCGGTCTTAGTGTCGGTCTTCGGAGGAGAAACTGCCTGATCAAAACATGACTCCTGGCTTGTGACTTGTACTGCTATTGTGATTATGATTATTGTTATTATTACGGACTAACCCATTATACTATTGAGTATCCCTGGGATGGTTCTACCTCATGGATATTCATTGTGATTCTATTTACTTTATAAGCCCTTTATGTGGCGTCGCCCAGACGCCCGACTGTGGCATGCTTGTTATTTACTTTATAAGCCCTTTATGTGGCGTCGCCCAGACGCCCGACTGTGGCATGCTTGTTATTTACTTTATAATCCCTTTATGTGGCGTCGCCCAGGCGCCCGACTGTGGCATGCTTGTTATTTACTTTATAAGCCCTTTATGTGGCGTCACCCAGACGCCCGACTATGGCCTGCTTGCCATTTATTTACCTTATAAGCCCTTTATGTGCCGTCGCCCAGACGCCCGATTGTGGCATGCTTGTCATTTATTTACCTTATAAGCCCTTTATGTGGCGTCGCCCAGACGCCCGACTGTGGCACGCCTCATATCATGACCCCTTCGAGGCGTCGCTTCAGACACCCAATCGGTGCATGTTATTTCTACCCCATTATTGCATATTTATGTTGCATAACCTGCTTGCATGCATTAGAGATTTTATTTTTTGACTGTCGATGTGATCATAGAATATTTCAGCGCAGGATTATCATTATATTATACCCGTATTCATGATGTTTGCGAGTACATTCAAAGTACTCACTGGCTTGTCCCTGGCTATTGTCTTGGCCAGATTTCTTGCATGGAGAGGAGCATTGCGATGACAGCCCCGGAAACTAAGCAACGATGGTAGCAGCATCGCGAAGATAGGAGTTAACCTGGTCAGCTATTCCTGTGGGAAATGGAGTTCCACAGACATTGATGCTTCATAAACCGCTTCCGCCATCAACCACTAGAAACCGGTTGTTGTACTCACAGGCCAACATGGTCTTGTACTGCATATTCTGTATTTTCTTGCTTGGGATTTCTGTATCAAGTTGATGCCTCATCAGCTAACAGTAATCCTGGGGCTGATGAGCACGATGGCCATTTTCTGGAAATTAATATCCGGAAAACCGGACGCGACAATTTTGATGAGATGTATGATGTCTCCCCTCTAGTGGTGTTATGTCAACGTCGACTACATGACACTTCACCATTATTTGGGCCTAGAGGAAGGCATTGGGAAGTAATAAGTATGAGGGAGTCCTGGATTAGGGAGTATCCGAACAGCCGGACTATATCCTTTGGCTGGACTGTTGGACT
This sequence comes from Aegilops umbellulata, assembly GCA_032464435.1. Taxonomy (NCBI): domain Eukaryota; kingdom Viridiplantae; phylum Streptophyta; class Magnoliopsida; order Poales; family Poaceae; genus Aegilops; species Aegilops umbellulata. Next base: position 570,605,248 of record CP136060.1, on the reverse strand, counting down.
ATGAAGATACAAGATTGAAGACTTCGTCCCATGTCCGGATGGGACTCTCCTTGGCCTGGAAGGCAAGCTTGGCAATACGGATATGTAGATCTCCTTCCTTGTAACTGACTCTGTGTAACCCTAGCCCCCTCTGCTGTCTATATAAACCGGAGGGTTTTGTCACAACCCTAGATTATTGCTTGTATTAGTTGCATCATAGAGCACTCATGCATCATGTCTAAATTTCTGAAACTTGGAATTGAGGAAAGTGGAAGCCTCAAAAACTTAAATAAAAGAAGGGCAAAGAACCCTGGAAATCTCATTCTTTGTTTCCAAGATGTCATTTTGCAATGTTTGATAATTTTGGCAAGAGCTATATATCAAACCAGAATTTAGGAACATTTTTAAGGATTTATTTTTGGCACTCTGAATTTGAATCAATAGCTATTTGAATTTGAGTTATATTCATATAACTAGAATATAATTTCAAATATCTTTGAAACATTTTATGTGCATTTGGAAATGTCCATTCTGCAACATAAAATTATTCAAAGGGTTTTGTCACTGTTTTGAATTTTGAATAGTGGCAGAATATTAAACAACAGAAAACAGAACAGAAAAATAAAACAGAACACAAACTTACCTGTAGCCTACCTCGGCCCAGTTACTGTGAAGCCCAGCCCACGCAGCCATCTGCCAGTCATCGTCCTCCTCTTGACAGAAGGACGCGAGGGCGTGTGCCCATCGCGCGTCGGCACGCGCCGGCCACCTCCTGCTTACCTGCTCGCCGCTGGAGGCACCCGAGGGCGCCACGCACTCCCCTCGGTCCCTTGCACCTCTCCCCTCTCTCCCAGGACTCCCTCTCCCTCCTCTGCTCGCTTCCGCAGTGCCACCGAATGCTGCCGTCGACGCCGCTCGCCACCACCGCGGCCACCCCACGCCTTGCCATCGCCCTAAGAAGCTCCGCCCCGTCCCCCTCTTCATCCTCACCGAGCCACATGGCGCCAGAAGCCCCTGGACATCGCCAGCACCGCCGTTCCCCTCGTCGGTCGCCGTGGATCCTCACCGTCGATTCGGGAGCTACAGGGCATCCCCGACCTCGCCCTCGCGCTCGTTAGCCACGCTGTGAGCCTCCACACCTAACCTCTCTCTCCCCAATGTCGATTTCTTTCTATAACCGCGGGCTCCGTCGAGCCCGAGAGTTCCTCGCCGCCGGCCACGAGGTCGCCGTGGCTAGAGCTCACGGACGCCACGTCTGAACGTACCACCATGTTCTGCGCGTCCCCAGGAAACGAACGCGACCACCAAACCGCCCTTCCGTTCGCCGTAGGCCTTTTTCCCGTCGAGGCCGAGCAAGCACCGCCGCCCCGAGCTCGTTTCCGGCGAACTCCGGCGACCCCGCACCGAGCTACCTACTTCCATGGATGCGGGCGGGCACGAGCTGCGCTCTAGTGGCCTCGACCACCGCTCTCCTGCCCTTTCGAGAGGTCACCGCCGCATTTCCAGGTCGCCGGCGTTGAGCTCCGGCGATGCTGACGTGGCTCTAGCTTAATTAGGCCTAACCACTAATTAGCACTAGCCTAATTGACCCTATGGGTCAATGACATGTGGGGCCCGGCCCCTGATTAACTTATTAGTTTACGTTTAATTAAACTGGTTTATTCGCTGTGAGACCGACATGCAGGACCCACGCGTCAGGTTTGACCTGACCGGGTCTGTTGACCTGGTGACATCATGCTGACGCAGTAAAGAATTTTCTGGATTTAAACTTATTCAAAAAATTCCAGAAATTGTTACAAACTTCAAAAAATCATAGAAATTAAACGGTAACTCCAAATGAAATAATTTATAAATGAAAAATTATCAGAAAAATATGATGAATCTTTTTATGGCACTTTCATGCATGTTTGAACAAGTTAACCTCACTGGATAGGATAAATCATGATTAGGGCAAGTTATGAACTAGCATTTGGAGTTGGAGTTTAACCTTGTTCGAATTCCACTTCAATTAACTTGGCTAGATATTTCATTAGGTGAATTCAGTACCTTAGCATGACATGTCATTCATGTGAATGTGCATTGCATTGATTGTGTCCTTTCTCTCTTTGCCGGTGGTTGTTTCCCCCTTAGTAGACGTATGTTCCGACGATGAGTTCGGTGACACCGATGAAGAGCTATACTATCTTCAGAAGTGCCAGGCAAGCAAAACCCCCTTGTTCATTCCGATACAATCCCACTCTCTTGCTCCTGCTCTCTTTTATTGCATTAGGACAACAGTGATTCAACTGTTACATGCTGCGGTAGTTGAACCCCTTTCCTCTGCATGACCTGTCATTGCCACAGTAAATAGATGAAACCCACTAGTATGAGTAGGAGTTGTTTGAGCCCTGATGTGCCTACTCATTCATGCTTGTTGTCATGCCTGCTATTGCTTAGAGTTGAGTCAGGTCTGATTCACCGGGGATGAATTAGAATGTGGTGAACATGTCCTACTGTTGAGAGCTATGTGTGTGAACACAATTTGGTAAAGGTAGCGGTGAGAGGCCATGTAGGAGTACATGGTGGGTTATCTCATTGCAGCCGTCCTCAGGAACTGAGTACTGTGTTTGTGATCCATGAATAGTTACTACCACACATTGGGCTCCGGGCGCTCCAAGCTCTCTCGACTTATTAATCAACCTGATCTCTGTCTAGGAGTTGCAACTAGTTTCTGGTGTTTGTAGGTAGTGTTAGTAGTCTACCAAGTGGCACCCAGTACAGGTGGGCTTGGGACAGACTAGGCACCATGGCACGGTGTACCAAGCGTAGATCCATCCGTCGAGGTGGGCTAGGGAACCCTGCACACATCATTTGGAGCCGTGAGTGACACCCCGGCCGGATCTCCTTGCAGATGGAACCCGAATAGGCGATAAACCTGGACTAGAGACTTGCATGGTTAGTCAAGTCGTGGCCGACTCCCTCGCCAGGCTTCCGATTGAAAGTTGCCGAGATACACGATGTGTACATGGTGGTAAGTGGCAAGAGCGTGTGTGAAGAAGTACACCCCTGCAGGGTTAACATCATCTATTCGAATAGCCGTGTCCGCGGAAAAGGACTTCTGGGTTGCCTGTACAGTTCATAGACAAGTGAAAGTGGATACTCTAAAATGCGCAAGATAAGCGTGAGTGCTATGGATGGCGTTCTCGTAGGAAGACGGGAGCGGATCCATAGTGGTGTATTGAAATGGTGAATATGTGGACTCGTGTGCGCCACCTCAAAAGAGTTACTTGTAGTCATAGTTTAGGATAGCCACTGAGTCAAAGCTAGTTTGCTGCAGTCAAACTCCACCACCCCCTTTGTTGATACTGATGCATATGTAGCTAGTTCTGATGTAAGTCTTCCTAGGTACATTTGTACTCACGTTTGCCTATTTTATGTTTTGAAGAGAGACGTCAGTCTCGCTAGTAGTTCCGTGTGGACTTCGACATTTAGCTTGATACCTCAGCTACGATCTTGTGCCCTCGGCAGGGTCTTGTAGATAGTCAGGCTTCTCAGCCTTTTTCATTTGTAGTTGTGTGTACTCAGACAAGTTAAGCTTCCGCTTGTGCTTGTTGCTTGTATGACTTGAATGATGGGTCATCAGACCCATGTTTGTAATATCTGGCTCTTCGGAGCCTAATGAATAAATACTTGAGTCGTAGAGTTATGTTGTGATGCCATGTTGTATTTACACATATCGAGCATATTGTGTGTATGATTGAAATGCTTGGTATGTGTGGGATCCGACAACCTAGTTGTTTATCCTTGGTAGCCTCTCTTATGGGGAAATGTAGTCTTGTGCTTCCATGAGCCATAGTAGTCCGCTACAGCCCGGTTCACCGGAGTCCTGCTAGCCCAGCACTACTGCTCCGGAACACTTGACTGGCCGGCATGTGATTCACTTCGTTCCTGTGTTTGTCCCTTCGGGGAAATGTCACGCGGTGACATTCGGAGTCCTGCCTAGCCTGCTACAGCCCGGGTTCCCGGAGTCCTGTTAGCCCAGTGCTACAGCCCGGATTCGCACGCTGCTGACCGACATGCTCGATGTTGATTCATGTATGCCTGTCCCCGTAAGTTAGTGCCACTTTGGGTTCACGACTAGTCATGTCGGCCCGGGTTCTCTGTCATATGGATGCTAGCGACACTATCATATACGTGAGCCAAAAGGCGCAAACGGTCCCGGGCCATGGTAAGGCGACACCGTGGGAATACCGTGCGTGAGGCCGCAAAATGATATGAGGTGTCACACGCTAGATTGGTGTGACTTAGAATCGGGGTCCTGTCAGGTTTAGTCCGTAGGACCAAGAAGAAGAACAACAATCATACCATAGGCTAGCTTCTAGGGTTTAGCCTCTCTAATCTCATGGTAGATCAACTCTTGTAATACCCATATCATCAATATCAATCAAGCAGGAGTAGGGTTTTACCTCCATCGAGAGGGCCCGAACCTGGGTAAAAACATCATGTCCCCTGTCTCCTGTTACCATCCGCCTAGACACACAGTTCGGGACCCCCTACCTGTGATCCGCCGGTTTTGACACCGACATTGGTGCTTTCATTGAGAGTTCCTATGTGTCGTCATCGTTAGGCTTGATGGCTCCTTCGATCATCGATAGCAATGCAGTCCAGGGTGAGACTTTTCTCCCCGGACAGATCTTCGTATTCGGCGGCTTCGCACTGCGGGCCAACTCGCTTGGCCATCTGGAGTAGATCAAGAGTTACGCCCCTGGCCACCAGGTCAGGTTTGGAAGCTTAAACTACACGACCGACATCCGCGGAGAATTGATCTTCGACGGATTCGAGCCCCTGCCGAGTGCGTCGCACGGTCACGATGAGCATGATTTAGCTCTGATGTTGGACAGTGTTCAGGAGATCGCACCTGCAATCGCTCCGACCCTCACTTCAGAGCCAATTGCGCTATCCATGGACAGGTGGATAGACCCCGCCACGGAGGCCGCAGTCTCAGCGGCGATCGAGCCGAATACCAATCTTACCCTTCACGAGAGCCGTGACTCCAAACTGTCGGATTCTTCCCCGGCCACGGACTCCGAACTGCCTGCGCCCGTGCCTATCGAATTCGATTGGGAGCTGATCATGGAGTTCACCTCTGCGGATATTTTTCAGCACTCGCCCTTCGGCGACATACTGAACTCATTAAGGTCCCTCTCCTTGTCAGGAGAAACCTGGCCGAGCTATGTCCGGCAGGATTGGGATGCGGATGACGAAAAAATTTGCCGCCCACCCACAACCCACTAAGTAGCCACTGCCGATGATTTGACCGACATGCTCGACTCCGAAGACATCGACGGTACGGACGACGATGCAGGAGACGAATAGGAACCACTGCCCACAGGGCACTGGACAGCCACCTCATCATATGATATATACATGGTGGACACACCCAAAGAAGGCAATGGCGATGGGACAGCGGAGGATCACCCCTCCAAGAAGCAACCCAAGCGCCGACGTCAGTGGCGCCGCTCTAAGTCTCGCCAAAGCAAAAGAGGTGATACCAGCACAGGAGATAATAGCACTTCGGGCAGTGCCGAAGATGACGACAATCCCCTCCAGCAAGATTCAAAGCAGGAGGATGGAAAAGCCAGCCCTCCTGAGAGAGCGGCAGACGGAGAGGCGGAGGATGATAATTACATGCCTCCCTCCAAAGACGAGGCAAGCCTCGACGATGATGAATTTGTCGTGCCTGAGGATCCCGTCGAACAAGAGCGCTTCAAGCGCCAGCTTATAGCCACGGCAAATAGCCTTAAGAAAAAGCAACAGCAGCTTCGAGCTGATCAAGATTTGCTAGCTGACAGATGGACTGAAGTCCTCACGGCCGAGGAATATGAACTCGAACGCCCCTCCAAGAGCTACCCAAAACGCAGGTTGCTACCCCGACTAGAGGAGGAAGCATTAAAACCTACATCTCCAGCGTATGACGCGGCTGATCGGCCACCTCGTGGCCGTGACAGAGCGGCATTCCTGCCGAAAGCCCAGCCAGCACCCCGGCGCCACTCAAATAAAAAGGTACGAGGAAATACGCTAGACCTGCGAGACGTATTGGAGGACAAAGCAAAACACGCAAGATCGATCTATGGATCACGAGGGCGCCCTACTATGCGAGACGATGACCGTCACGCCGGACACAGTAAAAGTAAATACGGTCGGGCCGAACACAGCAGACAAGACTCATATGAGCTGCGTCGTGATATAGCCCAGTACATAGGCGCCGCACCCCCTTATGCTTCACAGACGAAGTAATGGATCACCAAATCCCAGAGGGTTTCAAACCCATAAACATCGAATCATACTATGGTACAACAGATCCTGCAGTATGGATCGAGGACTACCTCATGCATATCCACATGGCCCGCGGTGACGATCTACACGCCATCAAATACCTTCCACTCAAACTCAAAGGACCAGCTCGGCATTGGCTGAACAGCTTGCCAGCAGAATCCATTGGTTGTTGGGAAGATCTGGAAGCCGCATTCCTCGACAACTTCCAGGGCACTTATGTGCGACCACCATATGCCGATGACTTGAGCCACATAATTCAGCAGCCAGAGGAATCGGCCAGGCAATTCTGGACACGGTTCCTAACCAAGAAAAATCAAATCGTCGACTGTACGGATGCAGAAGCCCTAGCAGCTTTTAAGCATAACATCCGCGACGAGTGGCTCGCCGGCACCTTGGCCAGGAAAAGCCAAAATATATGGCAGCCCTCACGACACTCATGACCAGCTTTTGCGTGGGAGAGGACAGCTGGCTGGCTCGCAGCAATAACATATCAAAGAACCCTGGTACTTCGGATACCAAGGATAGCAACAGTAGGTCACGTCGCAACAAACACAAGCGCTGTATCAACAGCGACAATACCGAGGATACGGTAGTCAATGCCGGATTCAGAGGCACTAAACCCGGTCAGCGGAAAAAGGCATTCAAAAGAAGCACTCCGGGCCCGTCCAGTTTGGACCGCATACTCGATCGCTCGTGTCAAATACACGGCACCCCTGACAAGCCAGCCAACCACACCAATAGAGAATGTTGGGTGTTCAAGCAAGCCGGCAAGCTAAATGCCGAAAACAAGGACAAGGGGCTGCATAGCGATGACGAGGAGGAGCCCCGGCCGTCGAACACCGGAGGACAGAAGAGGTTCCCCCCACAAGTGCGGACGATGAACATGATATACGCAACCCACAACCCCAAGAGGGAGCGGAAGCGTGCGCTCAGGGACGTATATGCGTTGGAGCCAGTCGCCCCAAAGTTCAACCCATGGTCCTCCTGTCCGATCACCTTCGATCGCAGGGACCGCCCCACTAGTATCCGTCATGGTGGATTCACCGCACTGGTCCTAGACCCAATCATTGACGGATTTCACCTCACTCGAGTCCTTATGGACGGTGGCAGCAGCTTGAACCTGCTTTATCAGGACACAGTGTGCAAATGGGTATAGACCCCTCAAGGATCAAACCCACAAAAACGACCTTCAAAGGCATCATACCAGTGTAGAGGCCCATTGTACAGGCTCAGTCACACTGGAAGTGGTCTTCGGATCCTCGGATAACTTCTGAAGCGAGGAGTTGATCTTCGATATAGTCCCGTTCCGCAGTGGCTATCACGCACTGCTCGGGCGAACCGCATTTTCAAGGTTCAATGCGGTACCGCATTATGCATACCTCAAGCTCAAGATGCCAGGACCTCGAGGGGTCATCACACTCAATGGAAACACAGAGCGCTCTCTCCGCACGGAGGAGCACACTGCGGCCCTCGCAGCAAAAGCGCAAAGCAGCCTCTTAAGGGAATCAACCAGTTCGGCGATCAAACACCCGGACACCGTCAAGCGCGCCCGGAGTAATCTGCAACAAGACCGCCTGGCACGTTCCGAGCTCGCATACCAATGCGGCCCCCACCCTAGTCCCAGCCAAACGGCGACATCCATGCCACGCGTACATAATTACACATTGAAAATACCATGGGCATAGGGGGGGCACGACCATGGCACGCCCCAAAATGCGGCTCAACTGCACTAGGGGCTTCCCACTTTGTTATTTTTTCTCTCTTTCGGGACTTTACTCTCTGGAAGCCCCGTTGTCGGACACACGATACAACAACCAAGGAGGCAGAAAGCTATGTCGCACCATGGAACTCCCAGGTGGTCTCTGATAACGAGCGAAATACCTGCTTTAAATACCATTCCGCAGCTTGCCCTTGGAGTGGACATGTCAAATAGTCCTATTTTTTGCTTATCGCACTACTTGTACCAATCTGCTTCGACGCACCTTTTTGAATAAACAATGCATAGAGCTAGTCTATTACTGCATTCTTTATTCTTCCTTCATATATGTGTGTGTGTGTGTGTGTGTGTGTGTGTGTGTGTTCATTCATGACATTCAACACCCGTACACTCTGGTACAGCCAATACGCCAGGGGCTTAAGTACCCCATAATACGACGTGAGAAGTCCGAACACTTTCGACAGTGCGGCACCCCGAACTTATAACATTATATGCATCAGCTCCGAATCATGTCTTGGGTCAATAGTTGGGTTTGTCCAGCTCCCATGTTTTGGTACCTTACGTTCCGCTATATCGGCTAAGGTAGCATTGGGAGAACTACTGTGATTGTGCCCCGGTTCATCTGGTCAAGCACCTTAGTAGAGAAAGCTAAAACTGACTATCATGATAAGGCGAGAGCTGGTCGCTGTTCGAGAGGTCTCGAGTCCATAAAGACTTATGTTGCTTAGAGCGAGGAGTCGGCTTTGTCTGGCTTAGGCATGTATAGCGCCCTGAATTCGGCCTTCCGAATACTAGGGGCTTCGCCAAAATTTAAAATCGTAGACTTCTATGGCAAAGTGAGAGTGATAAAGCATTATAGTCCGATTTCCTTGTTCATTGCGCTGAGCACCTCCCTCGAAGGACCCAAGAATAGGGAAAAGAGTGCTCAGATTTATCCCGAACACCCCAGCACTCGTGGCATGGGGGCAGAAGCCGACGACTCGCCATCTCTCAGATTTGATAAACAGCCGCACGGAAGGTAATATTTTAAATTCAAACAAGCGTTGCATAGCGTATATGAACAAGTTTTCATAATACAGGATCACACGAGCAAGTTCACTCAAAAATTACATCTTTGGAACACTCATCCGCCACAAGGCTCGCACCCTTCAGAACGCCCTCATAATACATCTCAGGGTGGCAATGCTCCTTGCCCTACGGCGGCCCCTCCTTTACCAGCTTCTCGGCGTCCATCTTGGCCCAGTGCACCTTCGCACGGGCAAAAGCCCGGCGTGCACCTTTGATGCAGACGGACCGCTTTATGACTTCCAGCCGTGGGCAGGCATCCACAAGCCGCCTCACCAGGCTGAAGTAGCTATTGGGAAGGGCGTTGCCAGGCCACAGCCAAACTATAAGACCCTTCATGGCCTGTTCGGCTGCCTTATGGAGCTCGACCAATTGCTTCAGCTGGTCGCTTAAGGGCACCGGGTGTTCGGCCTCAGTATACTAAGACCAGAACACCTTCTCCGTCGAGCTCCCCTCCTCGGCTCGGTAGTACTTTGCAGCATCCGACACGCTGTGGGGCAAATCTGCGAATGCTCCTGGAGAGCTCCGGACTCGGGTAAGTAACAAGTAATTTACTTTGACATGCTTGCTTTGCATAATGAATGCCTTACCCACCGCTATCTTCTTCATCGTCTCAATTTCCTGGAGGGCCTTTTGGGCTTCAGCCTTGGCATGCTTTGTGCTCTCGAGGGCCACGGCAAGCTCGGACCCTCGCATCTTCGAGTCAAGCTCCAAAGTCTCGTGCTTCTTCACGAGAGCCTGGAGCTCTTGCTGCACCTCGCCCACTCGTGCCTCTTGCTTCTCCCGCTCGGTGCGCTCCGTGGCCGCTTTGTTTTCGGCCTCGGACAGCGCTTGCTTCAAGGCCGCCATTTCGGTCGTGGCACCTGGCACATTCATGATGATCCTATCATTTTGCAACCACATCTCTTTTTCTTATATATATATAGACAAGGTATTACTTACCTTTGTTCTCCTCGAGCTGCCTCTTGGCAAGGCCGAGCTCTTTCTCGGACTGCTTGAGGTTCTGCTTCAGTGCGGCGACCTTCGCAGTCAGTGCGGCAGAGGTCAGCAGCGAAGCCTGCATACGCATATAGACATACTTGTATTAGACTCCTGCATATATTATTCGATCCTCTATTCGGATTTTCTTTGTGAACACCAAACAGAGCATCAAGGGCTACTGTCTATGCGGTAATATTTCCCTATATTTTAAACACTTACCTCAAAGCCTGTTAGAAGGTTGGCATAGGCTTCAGTCAGTCCGCTCTTAGCGGACTGAACCTTCTTGATCACCGCACTCATAATAGTGCGGTGCTCCTCGTCGATGGAAGCGCATCTAAGCACTTCCAACAAATTGTCCGGTGCCTCCGAATGGACGGAGGTCACCCGCAGAGGCGGCTTGCCCCTCTTAGCAGGAGGCTGCCTGCCGGAGTCCGGGACCACTGGAGGTTCCGATGCGGTGTTCGGCCTAGGGCCGAACTTGGAGCCCTTGGGAGCCTTGCTCCCTTTGCGCCTGGAGTCCGGAAGGTCGCCTTGAGGCGCCTCCGGGACTACCTCCCCTCGGCTTGGTGCCCTTTGAGACAACACCTCGATATTGTCCGTAGGACGAGGGGTGGAGGCGGTCGGAAGTGATCCGCTACTCATAGCCGACGGATCCAAAGAACCGCTCGACGAAGATACGTTGATACGGGCCCGGGACGGACTGCATAACCATGTTCGGCGTTAGGAGAAGTTGTGCAATTAAACTATGCCACGAGTTACTCTGGTATCTGAATACTTACGATTTCGCCAAGGGCTTGGCCCTGGGTAACCACTCGTCTTCGCTGTCGGCGGCAGTGGTGGAGCAGTCCGGAAGGAGAGTCCTTCCCTTCTTGGACCCTCCGGCCTCTCCGGTTGGGGCGGCCTTCCTTTTCTTGTCTTTCCCGGCTAGAGGGGAAGAACCTTTATCTGCCTCCTCCTCGTTTTCACGGGAGGAGTGCGTCTCGGAGTTATCGGACGATGAGTCCGATACCACTTGGCGCCGGGAACTCTTTCGGGTTCCCGTGGCCTTCTTCTGGATCTTCTTCTCCGGCACCTCATAATGAGCCGGAGTTAGCATCTTTGTCAGGAGAGCGTCTGCAGGGTCTTCGGGCAGAGGGGTCAGGCAGTCAATCTGCCCTGATGTCTCCACCCACTACTGTCAAAGGCATGGGAGCTCAGTTCCCGCACATAGTTAAGCTATGGAAAATGAATACCCCATAGGAAATACAAGAGCTTACCGCGCCGGCTTGGCGCTGCGCGCTGAGTCCGCGATCCTCGGTAAGTGGAGGGGGACCTCGGCGCTCTTGAACAGCACCCTCCAGGCATCCTTGTGCGTCGTGTCGAAGAGCTCGCTCGGAGTCTGGTGCTGGGCCGGGTCAAACTCCCACAAATTGAACACCCGTTGTTGACACGGGAGTATCCGGCGGATGAGCATGACCTGGACTATGTTGACAAGCTTGAGCTTCCTATTTATCATATTTTGGATACAGGTCTGGAGTCCGGTCAGCTCTACCGGATTACCCCAGGGCAGTCCCTTCTCTTTCCAGGAGGTGAGCCGCGTGGGGATTCCGGATCAGAATTCGGGGGACGCCGCCCATTTGGTGTCGCGTGGCTCGGTGATGTAGAACCACCCCGATCGCCACCCCTTTATGGTCTCCACATAGGAGCCCTCAAGCCATGTGACGTTGGGCATTTTGCCCACCATGGTGCCTCCGCACTCCGCCTGCTGGCCGCCCACCACATTCGGTTTGACGTTGAAGGTTTTCAACCATAAGTCGAAGTGGGGCTTGATGCGGAGGAAGGCCTCACACACGACGATAAACGCCGAGATGTTGAGGATGAAGTTCGGGGCCAGATCGTGAAAATCCAAGCCGTAGTAGAACATGAGCCCCCGGACGAATGGGTGGAGAGGAAATCCCAGTCCGCGGAGGAAATGGGTAAGGAATACTACCCTCTCGTGGGGCCTGGGGTTGGGGATGAGCTGCCCCTCATCTAGGAGCCGGTGTGCGATATCCTCGGACAGGTATCCAGCCCCCCTCAGCTTTTTGACGTCTCCCTCCGTGACGGAGGAGATCATCCATTTGCCTCCAGCTCCGGACATGTTTGGAGAGGTTTGAGGAGAAGGATGCGGACTTAGGCGCTGGAGCTCGAGTGCACAGGAATGGATGAGCAGTGAGGAAGAAGGCGTGGGTAGAAAAAGGTGAACCCTTATCCCTTTATAAGGGTGGACGAAACTATGCGCCCCCACCAACCTGGTAAAACTCACTTATCCCCCAAGCGCCATAATTGATGGCGCGGTTGGGTTACCCACGTCCGTATTGATGGGAATCCCGTAATAAAGGGAACACGATCTCTGCTTCGACAAGACGTGCCAAGGAAACCGCCTCGCGAAACGCGCTCAGATTGGTTATGAAAAACGATTCGAATAAAGACCTGGTTGTGGTGTGATGTCACACTACGGGGCACGTCAGCAGATTAGATTTGTGGAAATATTATTCTCTCTACGGTTGTATGTGGAACTTGTTTTGCAGAGCCGGACACGTTCCTCGTGTTCAAAATCTTTTATGAAGTATTCGGAGGAGGAACCCGCCTTGCAATGCCGAAGACAATCTGCGCGCCGGACTCATCGTCATTGAAGCCTGGTTCAGGGGCTACTGAGGGAGTCCTGGATTAGGGGGTATCCGGTTGGCCGGACTGTTGGACTATGAAGATACCAGATTGAAGACTTCGTCCCGTGTTCGGATTGGACTCTCCTTGGCGTGGAAGGCAAGCTTGGCAATACGGATATATAGATCTCCTTCCTTGTAACCGACTCTGTGTAACCCTAGCCCCCTCCAGTGTCTATATAAACCAGAGGGTTTAGTCCGTAGGACCAAGAAGAAGAACAACAATCATACCATAGGCTAGCTTCTAGGGTTTAGCCTCTCTGATCTCGTGGTAGATCAACTCTTGTAATACCCATATCATCAATATCAATCAAGCAGGAGTAGGGTTTTACCTCCATCGAGAGGGCCCGAACCTGGGTAAAAACATCGTGTCCCCTGTCTCCTGTTACCATCCACCTAGACGCACAGTTCGGGACACCCTACCCGAGATCCGCCGGTTTTGACACCGACAAAGTAGATGATGGGTTTCTAGAGTGACAGAAGCTTAAACCCTAGTTTATGCGTTGCTTCATAAGGGGCTGATTTGGATCCATATGTTTCATGCTATGGTTAGGTTTACCTTAATACTTCTTTTGTAGTTGCGGATGCTTGCAATAGGGGTTAATCATAAGTGGGATGCTTGTTCAAGTAAGGACAGCATCGGTCCACCCACATATCAAATTATCAAAGTACCGAACGCGAATCATATATGAACGTGATGAAAACTAGCTTGACGATAATTCCCATGTGTCCTCGGGAGCGCTTTTCTCTATATAAGAGTTTGTCCAGGCTTGTCCTTTGCTACTAAAAGGATTGGGCCATCTTGCTGCACTTTATTTATTTTTGTTACTTGTTGCTCGTTACTATTTATCCTATCACAAAACTATCTGTTACCTATAATTTCAATGCTTGCAGAGAATACCTTGCTGAAAACTGCTTATCGTTTCCTTTTGCTCCTCGTTGGGTTCGACACTCTTACTTATCGAAAGGACTACGATAGATCCCCTGTAGTTGTGGGTCATCAAACACAACCTTCCGCCCTTGCCCTGTTTCTCTCCCGTGACTCCTCCCCATTCTCCGGTACGCACTTGGCGAAGCCCTGCCGGGATTCCGCTGTCACTGCCACCACCACGTCATCGTGTTGATTCAAATCTCATCTACCTCCTCTCCCTCGCTTGGTGGATCAAGAAGGAGAGGATGTCGTCGAGCTGTACGTGTGCTAAACTCGGAGGAGTCGCACGTGCGGTACTAGATCGGATTGGATTGTGATTGGATCGTGAACAGTAGGACTACATCAACCGTGTTACGATGCTAACGCTTTCGGTCTACAAGGGTATGTAGACACACCACCCTCTAGTTGTTATTCTTCTCCATAGATAGATCTTGGGTGTTTCATAGGCACATATTTGATTTTCATGCAACGTTCACCATCAATGATCTGGCTGCAAAAAGCAGCAATGCCATTAATTAGGCATCAAAGAATAGCAGTGGCGCGGACAAAATACTGTGGCAGGCAGGAACCGTCGCCCACCACTGATGGCATGTTAGCAGTAGCGGAAGGTCGGTGGCGAGTAGGCCTGGGAGTCTAGACCGTCACTGCTAACCTTTGCACCCGCCACTGCTAGGCCTTCCTGCAGTAGTGTAAACATATATATTTATGGCATATTACAAATATTTTATTAGTTAAATTGAAAATCTAAAAAATCAGTGTGCAACTTATATTTCCGTCGAAACGGAGTAACATATTCGCATGTCCTGCATAAAATACTAGCTCCATATAAATAAATATAAAATGTTTTAGCTCAAAGGAACAGAGGGAGTACATTATTATTTGGATTAGTGCATAAATGACCTGTAAAATAACATCAATACTTTGACTATTTAATCCACGTCTAATGGCTTTCTTCATACCTACCTTCTTTTAATTTATAATCTTCCCCAGATGCTTCATCGCAAAAGAAGAAGAAGAAATATACCATGAATGCTCACTGTTCTTCTTTCTCTAAACTCTAGAAATGAAATACACGAGATTACCTTTTTTCTAGAAATATGGACTTGGAAGTTTCCAAGAAAGAGAACACTGGGATCATATTCTTCTCCGATCTGAGCTTTGCTCACGTCTCGAATAAAGCCCTGCTACCGGCATGATGGCGTTCGCACTTTGTTCCCCTGACTTTCATGGTTCTCTAATGTCTATTTTTTTTAGCTGTTGCATGCACAGTTTGTAAAAATAATGTTGCGTGAATCCAAATCACTGGGTTTTCCTTCAAAAAAATTGGTGCGTGAATGCAAATCACTGAATTGAAGGGGGTCACGCCAAGGAAGCTAGGTTATGGAAGCGAGAGCAGCGCGCTACTTCATGGTTTATAACATACTCTCTCCATTCCATAATGTAGTGCGTCTATATTTTTCGAGATTTAACTTTGATAAAAAAAATGGAGGGCCGGGTAGTATCATACAGTACATAGTGGACAAGGACAATTATTATGGGAGGAGGGGCATCAGCCAGGCATGATTGCGTGCGGTTCAGGCCTATACTAGTGATATTGCAAGCAAAAGTAGATGAAAGATGATATCCTGCAAAGCAAATTAAAGGCGTGTGCGTACAATGTTGCCAGTCAGAGGCCCTTGGAAATTGATCTTTAGCACGCATATCACGAGGAATGTGCATAGGTAGCTGCTCTCAATCGTACCCCCGCCCATTCTCTGCGTCTCCATGTCTATATATAGAGAGCGGAGGACCAGGCACCCGTCACAAATCATCAGGTACACCATCCGCCCCATTGCAAAAGAGCTAGCATTGCCTACACGTTACATACCACACTTAATTAGTGGACCATGCAGCAGGTTTCCGCTTTGCCGCCGGTATTGCTCCTTCTTCTTCTAATCAGCTTGTCTAGTTCTTCTTGCTGCCACGGTGCCAATGCAGCAGCTGGGGATCACCATGACTTCATGGTCGTGCCAGCAAGCTCCCTGCTGCACCTGTCACAAGGCGCCGTCTGCTCCGGACACAAGGGTATGCTGGAGAGCTACATTCTTTATATATTATTATTATTATTATTATTATTATTATTATTATTATTATTATTATTATTATTATTATCATCGCTACTACTACTACTATATAGTAGTAGTAGTTGTACTAGTGTACGTATGTAGCTTGAGCTAATCGATGCATTTGCATGCATGGAAGATGACGGTCTAACAGCGATGCCGCCCCACAACCGCGCGGCCTGGGTGCCGATAAACCGCCCTCATGGCCCGTGCTCGTCGGCGGGGGCTATGGACAACATGCTCGACAACATGCTCCTGTGGGACCAGCTCCGCACCAGCTACATCCTCGGGGAGCTCTCCGATAGTCATGCCGGCAAGGCCGTACCGACAATCGACGCAAATGCCGCCCCAGCCCCTCCGGTGGTTAAGCAAGATAACATGATGGTGGAGGGGAACATTACGCTGGGGCCTCAACCCAACGTAACATGTAACGCTACATCGTCGTCGGTAAGAAAACTATGCTAAATCTTGGACACGGCAGATTATTCCTCAAGCTTCAGTTTCACAATATGTGTCTGGCTGTGCGTTTATTTATTTTTTTGAAATGGAGGCAAAGATTGCCTCATCTATTAATTAAGCAGAAGAGAATTGCCCAGTTAATTACGGAAAATCAGGCAAAAACCGTCTGGCTGTGCGTTTATGGAGATGTAGTATACTACTGTAGTAACACATATGCATCCATATAGTATTGCTCCTAACATAATCACTGTGTGTCTTGTATCCGATTTTTAATTTGATTAGATGGCAACATCGGATGCGGCGAGGAGCGGCAAGCCCGGGGTGAGACAGACGGTGGTTATCGACACCAGCAGCGACATCACGTGGGTGCAGTGCCTCCCGTGCCCCGTCCCGCAGTGCCACCTGCAGAAGGACCCCTTGTATGATCCAGCCGACTCGAGCACGTACGCCCCGATCCCCTGCGCCTCCCGCGCCTGCAAGGAGCTCGGCAGCAGCTACGGCAACGGATGCTCCGGCTCCGGCCAGTGCAACTACGCCGTCAACTACGGTGACGGCAGGGCGACGACGGGGACGTACATCACTGACACGCTCACGCTTTCCGACAACACCACCTCCGTCAACGGCTTCCGGTTCGGGTGCAGCCACGCCGACAGGGGCCCCTTCGGCGACCGGACCGCCGGCGTCCTGGCGCTTGGAGGCGGGCCCCAGTCGCTGCGGGCGCAGGCGGCGCCCACCTATGGCGACGCCTTCTCCTACTGCATCCCGCTGCCGAGCTCCGTCGGATTCCTCTCGCTGGGCGGGCCACCGGTGGGGCTCCTGCCGCGCTTCGTGCTCACTCCTCTCATCAGGAACCCCCGCGCACCCACCTTCTACATCGTGCGCCTCGAGGCCATCACCGTGTCCGGGAAGCGGCTTGGGGTGCCGCCCGCGGCCTTCGCCGCCGGCGCCGTCATGGACTCCAACGCCATCATCACGCAGCTTCCGGCGGTGGCGTATGCCGCGCTGCGTGCCGCGTTCAGGAGCTTCATGGGCGCCTACCCACGGGCCGCTCCCGTGCTCAACCTCGACACCTGCTACGACTTCACACGCTCCCCCAAGGTCACGCTGCCCAAGGTGTCCCTGGTCTTCGCCGGCGGGGCTACCGTGCCGCTTGATGCTGCGTCCATCATGTTGGGCGGCTGCCTGGCGTTCGCGGCCATCCCCGGCAATGGATCCCTTGGCTTCATAGGTAACATCCAGCAGCAGAATTATGAGGTTCTGTATGACGTCGGCGGCGGGAGCGTAGGATTCCGCCGTGGCGCGTGTTGATCTGGCAGTGGCAATGGCATGGCCAGCCAATGTGTGATGTTGTGTGATGACCCCCTAGTATATATTTGGGGTCCACAAGCTAGCTCGCCAAGGTCCATGGCACTAGTTTGTTACTTTCTTGGTCTCAAAATAAGTGTCTCAACCTTGTATTAATTTTTTAGTACAAGGTTATATTAAACCAAGACACTTATTTTACGGCGGAGGGAGTATAAATAAATGCGGGGACAAGATGTCAGATGTGTAAGTCTTTTGTGTGTAATTTTTTTGTAACGGTTTATTAATCAGATATCTCTTTCCGAGTTCATGCTCATCTCAAAGTGATATCTTAGCCGCCCAGTTAAATGTGGATTCACGTCGTAACTCGTATTCTAGCGGCTATTCATACCGTCCGTGATAAAGAAAAGCCATGGGCCTTCTTCTCACTTGCTGTCAGTGGCGGAGCCAGAAAAATGTATTAAGGAGGGCCAACTGTTGCTTATCCTTGGCAGGAAGGGCCAGCCCACTAAAATACCTCATTTTCACAGTACATAATCACTTGTTTATATATATACTAGGCTTAAATCAATTTCATTAGAGGGGGCCAGGGCCCCTGCTGGTCCCCCCCTGTCTCCGCCACTACTTGCTGTGGTAGGTGGCATCACCAACCAGGCAGAACAACCCGCCTCGCACGGCTCAACTTTAATCCCGAGCCATACTATTCCAATGCTAAATCAATTATCAAATTTAACTACGAGGATTTTGCAAAACTAAGAAACACGTAGGTAGGTTCAACTGAACGAAACTAAGATGATTATCTTTTGGTCCCCCAGCAATCACCTTCACCATCGATTACGCAGATACCGGTACTGTAGTGGAGACTGTTAAGTTGAACTTCCACCTAGAACTCTATTCTACACTAGTAAGCAACTTGAACAGTGGACTGGGCCTTGAACTGCAAGTTTTCTGTGAATCTAGCTTCACATAAAGCCTTGACCGATACGTGGCTACCATGGGTCTTCCCCGCAGGTGGAGCTTATGCGTCATACTCCGAGACCTTTCATGAGTTTACTAGAGAGAACCCTACTCTCATAGATTGCGACGTTTAACAATCAGACTCATATAGGTGTGTTCTTCAAAAGATGTTATGCAGGACAACATCTCTGCTTAAATGAGCCACGTAGAACACATTAAGATATACATCAACCTGCCGTGCAGTTTTAGCCTTTTAGGAGAGTATTGCATCTTCATGGAGTGGTATTGTTAATAGTAAGGATACTCTCCGCTCAGCTGATCAACAGTTTGTCTTCCACATCTAATTCACGGGATATCCGATCACAAAAAATACGTTACCACTGTGAACAACTCATATTGTGGGTCTCATACCCATCTACCTCGATGCATTATCTATCACATTACGTGATAGACCCTTAGTAAAAGGATCTGCCAGATTTTTAGACGTTTGGATATAATCCAATGCAATAACTCCGGAGTTTCTCATTTTCCTGACAGACTTTAACCTTCTCTGAACGTGTCTTGATGATTTCATGTTATCCTTTGAGCTGCTCACTTTCGTGATCACAGTTTGATTGTCGAAGTTCATTAGGATACCCGGTACAAGTTTCTCAACAACCGACAAGTCATTCAAGAGCCGGCGAAGCGAATCTGCTTTGACTATAGTTGTATCTAGTGCTGTGAGTTTTGCTTCCATTGTTGACCTCGTTCTGCTTGCAAGACTTCCAAGAAACAGCGCCACCTCCATGAGTGAATACATAACCGCCCGTGGCCTTTATCTCATCGACATCTGAGATCCAGTTTGAGTCACTATACCCTTCAAGCACCTTTGGGTGACCGGTGTAGTGAATTCCATAATTCGCAGTGCCTTTCAAATAACGCAAAACTCTCTCTAGAGCTTTCTAATGCACATCTTCTGGTTTTGAGAAAAACCGACTCAGTTTGCTAACAGCAAAAGAGATTTCAGGTCTTGTAGCACTGGCTAAGTACATAAGTGAGCCAATAATCTGAGCATATTTCAATTGATCTCTAGCAATTCTTCGATTCTTTTGAAGTAACACACTCGCATCATATGGTGTTGGAGAGGGCTTGCAGTCACTATAGCCAAAGCGACTCAAGATCTTTTTCACATAGTGAGATTGAAGCAATGTAATCCCACCATCATCGTCTCTCAACAACTTGATGTTCAGAATGACATCAGCCACTCCTAAATCCTTCATCTCAAAACAGCGAGATAGGAAATCCTTGACCTCCTTAATAACATTCAGTTTTTTTCCAAAAATCAGTATGTCATCAACATACAAGCAAAGGATAACTCCCTCGCCCCTACCATGGCGATAGTACACACATTTGTCAGCTTCATTTACAACAAAGCCTGCAGCTGTTAAAGTTCTTTCAAACTTCTCATGCCATTGTTTAGGTGCTTGCTTGAGTCCATACAAAGACTTCAGCAACTTGCACACTTTTCCTTCCTGGCCATCTATTACAAACCCATCTGGTTGTTCCCTATAAATTTCCTCGTCCAACTCTCCATTTAGGAAAGCAGTCTTAACATCCATTTGATGAACGAGAAGATCATGTGAGGCAGCTAGTGAAAGTAGAACTTGAATAGTGGTCAGTCGAGCCACAGGTGAGTAAGTATCAAAGAAGTCTTCACCTTCCTTTTGTGATAACCCTTAGCCACGAGCCGAGCCTTGTACTTTTCAATAGTACCATCAGGCCTAGGCTTCTTCTTGAATACCCATTTGCATCCTATAGGTTTGCACCCATAAGGACGATCAGTTATCTCCCAAGTTTTATTCGCCAAGATGGAATCCATCTCGCTACGAACCGCTTCCTTCCAGTAGTCAGCATCTTAAGATGCATAGGCCTCTGAAATAGAACTGGGAGTGTCATCTATGAGATACACAAGAAAATCATCACCAAAGGACTTTGCAGTCCTCTGTATCTTGCTCCTAGTAGAAACTTCATTGTTCGCCTCCACAGGACTTTCAAAGTGTTCCATCAAAATGGCAGGTTCGGTAATTATAACTGGTTCCTGATTCGATGAACTAGGCATCTCATAATTAGATGAGGTAGACATATCCTTCATGGGAAAGATATCTTCAAAGAAAGTCGCATCATTCGACTCCGTGATCGTACCGACATGCATGTTAGGTACCTCAGATTTTACAACCAAGAATCTATAACCAATGCTATGAAAAGCATATCCCAAGAAAACACAATCCACGGTCTTTGTTCCAAGCTTGTGCTTCTTTGGAATTGGCACATTGACTTTCTCCAAACAACCCCAGGTTCGTAGATAAGAGAGTTTTAATCTTTTGTTCTCCCATTCCTCGAATGGAGTTATCTCTTTATTCTTTGTGGGAACTCGGTTTAGGACATGACATGCAGTCAATATTGCCTCCCCCCACCATGCCTTGAAGAGATCCGATGTGTCTAACATGGCGTTAACCAAATCAGTTAGAGTACGGTTCTTTCTTTCGGCCACCCCATTTGACTGAGGTGAATAGGGAGGCGTCCTCTCATGGATTATACCATGTTTCGCACAAAAAGCATCAAATTCATTGGAAAAATACTCTCCACCACGGTCGGACCTAAGCCTCTTGATTTTCGATCAAGTTGGTTTTCCACTTCAGCTTTATAGATCTTGAAAAAGTTCAAAGCCTCATCCTTAGATTTCAAAAGATACACACGGCAGTATCTAGTGGAGTCATCAATTAACGTCATGAAATATTTCTTTCCACCTTTTGTCAAAACACCATTCACTTCACATAAATCTGAATGTATGAGCTCTAGTGGTGCAAGATTTCTCGTTTCCGCAGTCGTGTGACACTTACGAGGTTGCTTAGCTTGCACACAAACTTGACACTTAGATCCCTTGACAGTGGTGAAATTAGGGATTAAGTTCAACTTCGCTAGTCGCGACATGCAACCAAAGTTAACATGACAAAGACGTGAATGCCACACATTTGATTCACTATTGTTGCAAACATGATTAACAACTTTATTGCAAACGTCTGATAAGGATAAACGAAACAGGCCTCCTGACTCATAGCCTTTACCGACAAAGGTTCCATACTTGGATATTACAAATTTATTCGATTCAAAGACAAGATTATAGCCATCTCTACACAGAAGAGATCGCTAACAAGATTTTTATTGATGGATGGGACATAATGCATGTTCTTCAGCCGCACGATCTTCCCCAAAGTAAACTTCAGATCGACCATGCCAACACCACGAATAGAAGCACTTGAACCGTTGCCCATCAGCACGATTGAAGTCCCTGCGGTCTGATAAGACGAAAACATGGAAATATCACCACATACATGCACATTAGCACCCGTGTCAATCAACCAATCAGGAGAATGACATACTGAAAGAATAGTAGGAAATATACCATACCCACCATCCTTCATGTCAGTGTCTCCAATGACAACATTAGCGGTCTTGCCGCCTTTCCCAGGATGATGCTTGCCATAGCGATTAGGGCAACTAGGAGCCCAATGATCAGGATCCTCACACACATGACAAACACCTTTCTTCTTGTCATTCTTCTTCTTGAAGTTCGTGTGTTGCACAGCCTTGTTCTTCCCATCAAACTTTGCTTCACCATCAAACTTGCCCTTGTTCTTAAACTTGTGGGGCTGGAAGTTCTTCTTCTGTACCAGATTGGCACTAGATCCTCCCTCAATACCTCGAGCTTGTGTGTCCTTTGCTCTCGCCTTTTCTTCCACATCAAGAGTGCCAATGAGATCCGGGACGGAAAACTCCTGTCTCTTATGTTTCAGTAAGGTAGCAAAGTTCCTCCACGAAGGAGGAAGCTTAGTGATGATACCTCCGGCAACAAACTTGTCCGGTAGCATACAACTGAAGTTCTCAAGTTCTCTAGCAAATGACTGTATCTCATGAGCTTGCTCAACCACGGAGCGCTCTTCAGTCATCCTGTAATCATAGAATTGCTCCATGATGTACAGCTCAGTGCCAGCATCCGAGACCCCAAACTTGGCCTCGAGTGCATCCCACATATCTTTTCTATTATCAATTGACGCATAAGCATCAACTATGTTCTCACCAAGAACACTCAAGAGAGTAGCCTTAAACAGAGTATCCATTTTCTGAAAAGCTTGTGCATGTTGAGCATCAAGCTCCCCTTCAGGTTTGCCAAGATTGGCGTCATAGCAACTCATGGTTTGAAACCATAAGACTGCTCTCACCCGCCACCTCTTATAGTGGATACCCTCAAACATAGCAGGTCTCATGGAAGCAGCAAAACCACTCAGGATAAATTGCCTATAATAAGATTTTTGGATTGTTGGAAATATGAGCAATTTACCGAATGATTTTATTAACAGGAATACTAGATAAAGCACGACTACTATAGCAGTGATGAAACAAGTCATGCGATTTGACAAAGAGAAGATAAACATCATCTGCATATTTGAACTAGAACCGAACACATCTAGAACAGACACTAGAGCAAGAAGTTGTGACAGAACCTCTAACAGGAAGAGTATGAGAATGTACGGAACGGGAGCAGATGCACCGGTCTTGGGGTCGGTGTCCTCGCCAGCCATGTCGTCGAGGAGGTTGTCGATGTCGGGGAAGTAGTCGTCCGAGTCCGGGGCGTCCGTGACGAAGAAGTCAGTAGTCGCACTGAGAGCTCCCCAAAAACCTTATCACCCTTCTCCCATACAGGACTCAAAAGGTGCGGTTCCGGAGGCCTACTGTCCCGATATGCGGTGCACGCCACAAGCCGAGATGGGGAAGAATGTAGCAGCAGCGCAGTGCTCAGGAACTTGTGGCAAGAGGAAGAAGAGGTTTTGGTGCGTCTCTCTGAGAGGAGCGACCTCCCTTTTATAGGCGCAAGAGAAGGAGGCGAGAGGCTGCGCCGGGAGCTGAAGAGAACGAAGGAGACGAAACGAACAGGCAGCAGGCGAAGAGGTACGTCGTTCGTATTCAATCTCTACTACAGCAAAAACGTTTCAGCTTCCGCATGACCTTTCGTATACCCATCGTGCGTGGCAAAAATTTAGACATCAGCTCAGCTCATTCCCGCGGCGCGGCGCGGCGCGGCGTGTCGTGGCGAGGCGGGCGGCGAAGGAGGAGCGCGCGTGGATGTCCATCTTGTTCTCGTCCTCATACATGTGGAGAAAGAGCCTCCTTTATAAAGAGGTCCAACTCGGAAAATACACAGGAGCTCCCGGGTGCTCCGTACCCCTATACAAAAAATATTCATAAAAAATTCCCAGAAAATCAAAAAAATCCAAAATTTCGGGATGTCAAACCAGGTTTCCCAATCTACTCCCGTGTGAATTTTCGTGAAAAAATACCAAAAAACGTATCCGTGGCGAACGAATTACTGCCCGGAAAAAAATATACCCAAACCGTGTTTTGCTATATATACGAATTATTGTCTTTTTTGCCACGAACAGGTTTCCTGTTATTTTTTCACCAAATTTCAGACGGGAGTACATCAGAAACCCATGTTTGATATCCCCAAATCTCAGATTTTTTTTAAAATTTCTCGGTATTTTTTTCCTGGTATTGTACGTAAAGGGGTGTGGAGCACCTGAGTGCTCTAAATCCTCGTCCGGTCCAACTCTCTCTAAACTAGCAATGTGTGACTAAATTTTAGTTCCACCTCCCTTACACGAATGGGCTGCTTGGGCCTCTAGAATTTATTAGGAATTTCTGAAACTGCTATTAGGATAGGCCCAAAATAGATAAAATTCCAGCAAGTTATTCAATCTACTTTTCCTTTCAATCCTTCCAATCGAGGGGACTTTAAGGTATGAAGTTTCTGAATATTCTAGGAAACATTAACAATATTTTAAATCTGAATAATTTTTTGAAAATAAAGTACACTTTTTAAAATGCGAACAAAATATGAAAGGAAACATCTTTTTCAATTCACAAATATTTTCTGAAAACACCAACTTTTTTAAAAAAAAATTAACATTATTTGACTCTGCGAACATTTTTAAAGAAGGGAACATATGTTCAAAATTAGTCAGATTTTTAGATAATGTGTATCTTTTATGTAAAATATTATTTTAAATTGAAAATTTCAGTAAAACAGAATATTTTCCGAATTTGAAGCATTTTTAATTGCTATTTTCTTTTTAGACATCTCCAACTATATTGAAAAACAATAATTTTTTTGAAAAAATGGGAACCTTTTTGCAAGTTCTGAATATTTTTTTGAAAAAGCAATAAAAATTCGAATTATTAACATTTTCAAAAAAAACAATTCTTAAGTCTTAATTTTTTTGGAAATTTTAAGTTACGAAATAAATTCTAAAATAAAAATAAATTTGGAAGGGAAAAAAGAGATAGGAAAGGAGAATAAAAATAGAGGTAAAACACAGAAATAAAGAAAATTGGGCCAGCGCATTATTGGTTGTCCTGTGCGAAACTCCAACTAAAAACATTAAAATTATTTAAATTTGTGAACATTTTTAAAACAGGAACATGTGTTGAAAATTAAAAAAATAGAAAATGTGTATATTTTTTAAACGAATTTTTTTTATTTTGAAAATTTCACTAAAACAAGAACATTTTTTGAATTGGGAGCATTTTTTAAATGCTATATGATTTTTAGACATCTCGAACAATTTTGGAAAACAATCTTTTTCCAATAAAAATGGGAAACTCTTTGCTAGTTCGGAATACTTTTTGAAATAGCAACAAAATTTCAAAATTTTGAACATTTTCCAGAAAAAATAAATCTGAACATCTTTTGAGGATCATAACTTTAAGATATAAATTATAAAAGAAAATTAAACATGGAAGGGAAAAAAGAGATACGAAAAAAATAATAATAATAGAAATAAAACACAGACAAAAATAAAATTTGGCCAGCCCAATATTGGTTGCCCTGTGGGAAACTCAACTATTTGTCGCTCTGTGCGGAAAATAGAATTTTCCCAAGTGCATGGGCAGAAAAATAAGTGGGCTGGCTTTCCTGGGCCATAGCTTGCAGCCCACATCCGAATTTTTTTTTCTAGCAGAGAAACATATATAAATTTAGTACCACCTCGGATAGGAAAAAAATATTTTCAGCCGTGAACGGATGAAAAAAATCGCGAAAGGCACCTTGCTTTATTTGTAGGTATAGATATAGATAATATAGCACATATGCCCGTGCGTTGCAACGGGAGATAAAATAGTATGCATTTAAAGTCAGTGAGCGTGCGTTGCAACGGGAGATAAAATAGTATGCATTTAAAGTCAGTGAGAATTATATGTGCAAGTAAATCCCTATGTGCACACGAAAAAAGAAACGTTTAGCTTTTCAGTTTCGCAGCGTGTGGAGGAATCAATCCTTTATTTTTCCATTCATTGACCAATGGCGTTTAATAGTTTTGTTATGACATCGTATGTCGGGGAAGACCCATGAGTTATTCAATCTACTTCTCCTTTCAATCCTTTCAATTGAGGGGACTTTAAGGTATGAAATTTCTGAATATTCTAGGGAACATGAACAATATTTTAGATCTGGAATAGTTTTTTGATAATAACGTACACTTTTTAAAACACGAACAAGATATGAAAGGAAACAACTTTTTCTGTTCACAATATTTTCTGAAAACACTAACTTTTTTATAAAAATAACATTATCTGACTTTGTGAACATTTTTTAAAAAGGGAACATATGTTCAAAATTCGTCAGATTTTTAGATAATGTGTATCTTTTGTACAAAAAAATATTTTTAATTGAAAATTTCAGTAAAACAGAATATTTTTCGAATTTGGGGCATTTTTAAATGCTATTTTCTTTTTAGAAACCTCAAAATATTTTGGAAAACAATAATTGTTTTTGAAAAAATGGGAACCTTTTTGCAAGTTCCGATTTTTTTAAAATAGCAAAATAATTGGAATTCTTAACATGTTTGAATAATAATTGCCATGTTGTAAATATATGTAGAAACTATGGACACCGCCCGAGACAACGAAGCAAAAGAGGCGTTGTTGAGGGACATAATCGCAGAAGGAAGTGATGCCGCCTCGTTGTATCTCAACGACACCGATGATCTGGAAGGAGAGGGTGAAGCTGGCTCCGGTGACCTAATGCCGGTGCAAGAAGAAGAACATGAGGACGGCTCCGGTAACCCAATGCCGGTGCAAGAAGGAGACCGTGATGACGGCTCCGGTGACCGAACCGAGTCCGGCCAGGTATATATATTAGTTAAGCCTGTGCTGACTAGCTAATTGATGCATTCATTGTTTTGGTATGTACACATATTAATTAAGTCTTTGTTCTTTTTCTAGCCCTCCGGATCGAGCACAACTGAGGTAAAGAGACGTGGCCCGAAGAAAAAGTTGAGCTCGGATGAAAGGTTTGAGATCATAGCAATCGCGCCCGACGGCCAACCTATTGAACCCATCCGAACAAAGAAGGCATATGTTGCTCAGTGCGGGGTTCTGGTTAGGGACAAGATCCCGATCAGCATCCAACAATGGTTGAAGCCGGCTACTGAAGACCCTGAGGTGTCTTACGTCAATGATATGCAGAAAAATGATCTTTGGAATGAGCTAAAGACAAATTTCACCCTACCGCCTGAGGATGATCCGGAGAAGCCAGTTAAAGAGCAATTAATCAAGTCTTTTGCTCTTAAGAGGATGGCAGACCTATTTAGGAGGTGGAAGAAAGACCTGAATAGGTTTGTCGAGAAAAAAGAGACACCAGGATTCAAGGGCATATATGAGAAGATCAGAGAAGACTGGCCTGCATTTGTGGCCCACAAGACATCGGAAAAGAGTCCTAAGATGTCGGTGACAAACAAGAAAAATGCTGCAAGGAAGAAGCTTCACCATCGCACGGGGTCAGGTGGCTACCTCATAGCCCGGCCTAAGTGGGCCAAGGCTGAGAATGATCTGGTTACAAAAGGGATCGAACCAGAGACAATGAGCTGGCCAGACCGTTGCCGGACTTGGTTCTTCGGGGCTGGAGGAACCTTGGACCCTGTAAAAGGGAAGTGCATTTGGACGGACGAGCAACTTGACATACCCTTGAAGAAGCTTCGGTACTATATCGCTGCGGCGCAGAAAGGAATATTCCTTCCAGACAGAGAAAACGACGAGCTCACATTGGCCCTCGGGAATCCTGATCACCCTGGACGGACACGAGGCACGCTAGGCTCCATTCCGTGGAGGGCTGGGTTTCCGGACGCAGGCGGTTACAAAAGCCAGGAGAGGAGGAAGAAAGTGCAGCAGTCCGAACTGCAGGCGCTTAAATCAAGGGTACTCGGGATAGAGGAACGAGAAGCATATCGCAGCAAACGAACTGCCGAAGCTTCCCCTGAAGCTACCCCGCCATCTCAGCTTTTCAGTTTCGCAGCGTGTGGAGGAATCAATCCGTTATTTTTCCATTCATTGACCAATGGCGTTTAATAGTTTTGTTATGACATCGTATGTCGGGGAAGACCCATGAGTTATTCAATCTACTTCTCCTTTCAATCCTTTCAATTGAGGGGACTTTAAGGTATGAAATTTCTGAATATTCTAGGGAACATGAACAATATTTTAAATCTGGAATAGTTTTTTGATAATAACGTACACTTTTTAAAACACGAACAAGATATGAAAGGAAACAACTTTTTCTGTTCACAATATTTTCTGAAAACACTAACTTTTTTATAAAAATAACATTATCTGACTTTGTGAACATTTTTTAAAAAGGGAACATATGTTCAAAATTCGTCAGATTTTTAGATAATGTGTATCTTTTGTACAAAAAAATATTTTTAATTGAAAATTTCAGTAAAACAGAATATTTTTCGAATTTGGGGCATTTTTAAATGCTATTTTCTTTTTAGAAACCTCAAAATATTTTGGAAAACAATAATTGTTTTTGAAAAAATGGGAACCTTTTTGCAAGTTCCGATTTTTTTAAAATAGCAAAATAATTGGAATTCTTAACATTTTCAAAAAAAACAATTCTTAAGTCTGATTTCCTTTTGAGAATTTTTAATTTACGAAATAAATTCTAAAAGAAAAAAATTGGAAGGGAAAAAAGAGATAGGAAAGGAGAATAAAAATAGAAGTAAAACACAGACATAAAGAAAATTGGGCCAGCCCATTATTGGTTATCCTGTGCGAAACTCCAACTAAAAACATGAAAATAATTTAAATTTGTGTACATTTTTTTTCAAAACAGGAACATTTGTTCAAAATTCAAAAAAAAGTAGGAAATGTGTATCTTTTGAAAACAAACATTATTTTTATTGTGAAAATTTCACTAAAACCATAATATTTTTTTGTATTTGGAGCATTTTTAAATGCTATTTGATTTTTAGACATCTCGAAAAACAATATTTTTTGAAAAAATGGGAAACTCTTCGCAAGTTCGGATTATTTTTCGAAATACCAACAAAATTTCGGAATTCTGAACATTTTCCAAAAAAAATAATTCTGAACGTTTTTTGAGGATTTTAAATTTAAGAAATAAATTTTAAAAGTAAAATAAACTTGGAAGGGAAAAAGAGGTATGAAAATAAGAATAAAATAGAAGTAAAACACAGAAAGAAAGAAAAATTGGCCAGCCCAATATTTGTTGCCCTGTGTGAAACTCAACTATTTGTCTCCCTGTGCAGAAAAAAGAATTACTTTTCTAGCGGACAAACGTATATAAATTTAGTACCACCTCGGATAGGAAAAACATTTTTTTCAGCGGTGGACGGATGAAAAAATTGGCGAAACGCACCTTACTTTATTAGTAGGTATAGATATAGAGTAGCACATATGCCCGTGCTTTGCAAACGGGAGAGAAAATTGAGGTGTTTGCTCTTTCAACCGAAAATAGAAATGGGGGTCGAAGAGAGAGCGCAGATGAAATCATACAATTAAGTATCCTGAGTGAGTATGGCTCAAGGCAAGTAAACACCACGTCTCATGTCTATGTACTATAACCATTTCTACACCTACCTCATTCGCCTCTTCTCGCAGCTAGAGTGCACGGCCTGGCAAAGCCCACGTAGCGGTGACGGCTGTAGGGAGGTCCTACTTGTGGATGGTGCTCTAGAACATCGATTTTGGTGGGGTCTCTATGCCTTTTCGACACAAGTTTACATTTTTGGTGTACATCTAGTACATTTTTCATATACATCTAGTACATTTTTTCTTATTTCATCTCCGTTGGCGCCTCTAGCCAAGCCGCTACCGCCAGCTCCTCCGGTTGCACCATCGCATGCGCCTGTACTGATGTGTATCCACCCAAAAGCCAAAGGGTAAGAGCATCTCCAGCCGCGCCCTCAACAGGCCCCCCGGGCGTTTTTTTGCCGCCGGCGCCGAAAAACGGCCTAGTTGCGCCCCTAGGAGCCCGCTTTTCACCGGTTTGGGCCGAAACTGGTGTTGGCGGACCCAGGCCAAACCCGGCGAACTGGGGAGCGTCGGGGAACGCGTTTTTGGCGCGAACGGGATGGGCCCGCCGAGTTAGTGAGACGCCGCTTCGTCGTCCTCATCGTCTCGGTTCCCGCGGGAATCAATGCCAAGGTTGTCGCGCCGGTCAGCCTCCATTGATGCCTCACGGGCGGCGCAGTGAAGGCACCACCGGCACGCATCCCGCCCGCTCCCGCCACGCGTCACCCGGCATGCAGCCTCTCGCCGCCCCGCTTCGGCTATAAAAGCCGGCCTCCCCGCCGGTGAACGCCACACCCGCCATCCCACGCACGCGACGACGACGATGGCGGCAGCGGCGCGACTACAGCCGTTTCTACAGGCTCCTCAGCATGTAGAAGGCGGCAGCAGCTTAGTAGGCTAGGCTTAGTTGTTCTCTGTTTTTTTTTACAAATCTGAATGAGATCGCCGAGTTTGTGTCGTGTTTGTGCAAATTTGAATCAAATCGCCGAGTTTATGCCGTGTCGCGCACCCCTCGAAGGTCACGCAGGTAGGGCTCAAGACTAGGAGGCCGTAGGGGAGTCCGCCCCCCATCGGATCACTTGTTGCACGAGATCCACTCATAGCTACTCACACGAGGCACAACCACCAGAATGAGGTAGAGTAAGATATAAGAAAAACATCATGCCATCGGCTGACCAGGCCCCCACCACCAGGCACCGGCTATTGCCGACCAGTACAGGACTAGATCCACGCCACAACTACACTGCCCTTCCTGCCATAGCGGCACGACCACCGCCAAGAGGCCATCGGGTTGTCGCTCCAGCATCCAAGCTCTGCCGAAACATGCAACGTCCAGGACCATCACTACGTATGCTCAAGCCGGACCGTCATTGTCGTCCATAGAGACTTTGTGGGTCGGCGTCCTTTGACGTTGGTGAGTCAACTGCCTCACTCCACGCCCCAGACCAGCCCTTAGAGCCACAACAGCTACAATGAGCTACTAGCTATGTACTCCCTCAGTAAAGAAATATAAGAGCATATAGATCACTATTTTAGTGATCTAAACGTTCTTATATTTGTTTATAGGGGAGTAGCGTCTTGTTGTCGGGGGGCCTGGTCCGGGCAGCCCTGGCCTGCAGGCTATTGACTCGATTGACGGATAATTTATACCGTTACTGTTGTTGCAAGAGAAGTTTTTTTTAAGGAAAAGCTATCATGGTGACTTTATTAATTTTTTAACATAGTTACATCGTCCACTAGGCTAGATACAATAAAAGCCGGAGGATCTCCCGTCCAGACACAAGTCCGGGATCCCTCTACATGGGAAGCTAACAAATGAGCTACAATATTCCTCTCTCTCGGACAATGTTCTATGATTACATGAGAGAAATTCCTAACTACGAACACACACTTCTTCGTATATTGCCAAAGCTTCTGTCACTGAAAAACCTCCATCATGCATAGTTTGGACTACTTCCAGACAGTTCAAGTTGATAATTATGTTTTTGCATCCAACTTGACATACCAGGATGAGCCCGTCTTTCAACGCTCTAGCTTCAGAAGTAGCTGCCGAGCTTACATGTTCAATTCTGCTGTTACTTGCTGCCACAAAGTGCCCATGTCATCTCGGATCACAGCTCCAGTAGCCCCCTTCTCCTCCTGAAGACAAAAAGCAACATCGATATTCATTTTAACATAGCCCTCGGGAGGTTTCGACCAACCATGTTTCTTGATACACTTCTTCCTGTCCATAGCCTTCACGTGGTTTGAAGTGAAAGCCGCGATTGACAAAACTATCTGACCAGGAGACTGGATCGCCTCCCCATGCTTAACATGCCTCCTCTGCCACAATGTGTACCAAAGAGTAGAGGCCAACAGCTCACGAGATCCCAGCTGAGGCAAGATAGGAATCTTTCATGTCGGCCCTTGAAGAAGTTCTTGTAACACGATTGATCCCGGCCTGTCCACTGGAGACACTTTGATAATATCCCCCCGCATGCTCAGGTTTTCCCACACCTCTCTAACCCGTGGACATCCAAAACAAGCATGTTTAATATCCTACTATCAATTTTGTAGATCGTACAAGTAGCAGACACTGGGATGTGTCAATTAGCTAGAACACTACTAGTCGATAAAATCCCATGCAGTGTTCTCCAACAATGTATGTTAACTTCTGCTGGAACCTGAAGATGCCACAAAATTTTCTACACCCACACGGTGTAGATGATGAGCTATCCCTTGTCTTCATTAATTTATGACCATGCCGATGCCACCACTGCGCATGATAGGACCGATTTCACTAAAAACAAATCACGTTCTTTGTTCCACCCCAAGTGATAAAATCTTCCATCATACCTAACGCAAGTGGAATATTCAAGATCCTATTTGCATCAATAGGCCAAAAAATCTGTCTCACCAATATCTATTTGCATCATTCCAAGTTAAAAAAGTAGATTCCATGTTAACCTATTTTTGGACGGGTCAAATTTGCTTAGGACGCCAATATCTATTGATCGAGGTCCTGGCTATTGAATCGTTCGCCCGATCCCTCCTTTCTCGCAATCGTTTTGGTTCACTACCAAAAGGATCACCAAGCAGCGAACTCCTGTCAATCGAGCCCACCAGCTTACCCCGCGCCCGAAAAAATCAGCCCATGTGTCATTCGGGGTAAGAATGCCATGAACAAAAAGTGCCATCTTCTAAGTGAGTGAATCAAGCATAAAGAGAAAAAGAAAAAAGAGAAAGAAAATATCCACACGAATCTCAATGTAAGATCAATCACATATGATTTAGATGTGCAATACTTATGGCACATCTAGATGTGCTTTAGCAAAACTGTAAATAAAAATGACACATCTTAATAAAAAAAATGCCATCTCTTTGATAAAAACAAAAAAAATGCCATTTCTTAATATAAAAATGCCGTCTCTTATAAAAAAAGTGACATCTTTTAACAAGAAAAATCGCCACCTCTTAATATTAAAAAGCCATCTTTTAAAAGATAAAAATGTCATCTCTTAATAGTAACATAAAATGCCATCTCTTATTAGTGATTTTTTCTGGAGAAAATGCCATATGGTGAAAAAAGGGGAAAAAGAGGACTAGGATTCAAACCTGGTGGCACAAATAGGTGCATTTCTGGTCAGTGGGCTGACTCGAGAAAATGGGTCGCTGGCATTTCTCTTAGAACGGGTTTGCGAATCCGAAGTGGCAAAGATTTTGCGTGCAAATGAAACCGACGGTAGATGGGGTTTGTTGTGAAAGTCGTCGGTCGCCAGTTAGCATTTCCGTTTATTTAAGGTGGGTTTGTATTTTTTTAAGGGAGATGACCATTATTATTCGGAAAAAAAAAGTCTATTTTACTATCCTAAACAAACTTGATGGTTCACGTAACACCCGGATCTTTACTTTTAGCTCCCTTAACCCCCTCAGCAATTCCATACCGATCAGAAATCGTCCCTTGATGGTTTTGCCCCGATTGAGCGGTATTTGACCAGCGGGTGGGCCCCCTCGTCAGGTTTGCGCCCTCGTTAGGTGAAGAGCGTAGCCGGCGCTTAGTTCATGCCTATGGCCCCGTCTTTTGTCCATTTGGAGCCGCGCGTCCCGAGGAACCCTCCCGCCATGGTCGAGCTCTAGCGCCCACTGTATTCTTCGCCAGGGCGGCCAACATTTCCTCCTCACTTTGAAGCCTTGCCATAGAGCCTCGCCTTGGTCTGCTATACATTCATGCTAAAGGAATTTGTCCAGGCTGCCGTGAATCGTCGTCGCCCATGTCTTCTTCTCAAACTTCGGCATCGACCGCCGCCACCTCGATATCTTCCTTCGGAGAACCCCCCCTTCTCCTCCCCTGCCTACTGAGCACCACGGTGCTCCCCTGAAGCGCGCGAGACCACGGTCGTCCTCGGAGAAAAGCTTTGCGAGCCGTGGCCTCGGCATCAAACTCCCGCGCCCACTGCCGTCCTTCGTCCATGAAAGGCGCGACACTGCTGATGTACCTTGTCGAGCTCGCGCTCGTGCGCGTTGGTGCGGTAGGGTGCAGGCGCAGCCGCGCGTGGTCGCGACCGCAGGAGGAGCCTCCCATCGCCGGTGCGGCGCGCTGCTCTGCTTCCCCTACTTTCTATGCCGTCCTTACTCAAGATTTGGTCGTCGTAGTTGTGCCCATGCCAACCTGACAAGGAAGGCCCACCCGCAGGTTAAAACCACCGTTGACCAGTGCAGCGTCAGCAGCAAGTGGAGACAAACCATCCAGAGGTTCTTTCGTTTGATATGGGTTTGTTTAGGGGTGAAAGGAGCGGAAAAATAGATGAGGGGTAATATGAACCACCAACTCTATTCAGGGTAGTAAAATTGACATTTTTCTTATTATTCTCACGTCCTTATGATTTTCCGTTTGTAATTTTTCTATATCCCCAAATACACCATGCCGGTGCGGCGCGCTCTCGAGCTCACCCGCGCCGCCATGCCGCCGCGGCGCTGGCCGGCGCCGGCGCCGCCTCCCGCCCGAGCCTTCTCCGCGGCCGCGCCGTCCGCCAAAACCACCGTGCAGCT
The DNA here is from genome assembly GCA_032464435.1 of Aegilops umbellulata. NCBI lineage: Eukaryota > Viridiplantae > Streptophyta > Magnoliopsida > Poales > Poaceae > Aegilops > Aegilops umbellulata. The sequence continues at coordinate 570,570,823 of CP136060.1, read as the reverse complement.
CGCCCACCTCGCGCACCTCCCGTCCTCCCTCCCGCCGCCGTCCCACTGCACCGTCACCCCGCCCGTCCAGCCCTGGCCGCGCCGCCTCACCCCCCGGAGCTTCTCCCGCCTCCTCCTCCGCCTCCCGACCCCCCAGCTCGCCGTGCTCGCCTTCCGCCACGCGCTCTTCCGCGCCACGCCCCCGCTGCCCCCGTCCATCCCCGTCTTCGCCGCGGTGCTCTCCCGCCTCGCCGGCGCGCCCCCGGACCTCCTGCCGCCCGTCCTCTCCGCCCTCCGCGCCGCCCGCCTCCCGGCCTTCTCCGACCGCGCCTTCCTGCCCCTCCTCCGCGCGCTGCCGCCGCTCCCCTCCCTCCGCCTCTTCCTCTCCCTCCCGTCCTTCAACTCCCACCCCTCCGTGCGCTCCTTCAACGCCCTCCTCCACTCCCTCGTCGCCGCGCGCCGCCTCCGCCTCGCCGCCGCCCTCTTCCGCGCCGCGCCCACCAAGCTCTACATCACGCCGGACATCGTCTCCTGCAACATCCTGCTCAAGGGCCTCGTCGGCGTCCGCGACCTCGATGCCGCCCTCAAGGTTCTCGACGAAATGCACGGGTGGGGGATCGTCCCTGATGTCGTCACCTACACTACGGTTCTCTCCGCGTACTGTGCCAAGGAGGATCTGAAGGGCGCACAGAAGCTATTCGATGATATAATTGCCGGTGGGTGCGTGCCAGATGTTACAATGTACACGGTGCTCATCGATGGGTACTGCCGGACCGGGAAGATACAGGATGCAGCTAGGATTATGGACGAGATGGAGGCAGCTGGGGTGCATCCCAATGAGGTCACGTATTCAGTCGTGATCGAGGCATGCTGCAAGGAGGGGAAATCTGCCGAGGCGTGCAATCTAATGCGCGAGATGCTTGGGGCAGGACACACGCCAGACACACCACTGGCTGCCAAGGTGGTCGATGTGATGTGCCAGGACGGAAAAGCAGAGGAAGCGCACCAAATGTGGAGATGGATGGTGAAGAAGAACGTCCCACCAGATAACACAATCACGAACACATTGATCTACTGGTTATGCAAGAGTGGAATGGTTCGGGAGGCAAGGAAGCTGTTTGATGAGCTCGAGAAGGGGTACAAGCCAAGCTTAGTGACTTATAATTTGCTTATTTCTGGATTATCTGAAAATGGGGAGTTACAAGAGGCCGGGAAGGTGTGGGATGACATGGTTGAACGGGGATACGAGCCAAATGCCATGACTTATGAGGCCTTGATCAAGGGATTTTGCAAGATTGGGAAGCCAGATGAAGGGGCTGCAGTATTTACGGAGATGGTGACCAAAGGGTGCGCCCCAAGCAAGGTTCTTTACCAAGTTTTGGTCGATAGCCTTTCTGAGCCAATGCATGACGATATCGTTGGCAAAATTGTTCAAACTGCTGCCTTAAGTGGTCGTGATTTCTTGGATGGTGATTCTTGGGAAATCTTTATCAGGAGAGTGCTAAATACTACAAGTGATACTTGTAATAAGCATCTCAGTTTACTGCTAGATACATAACCATGTAATGTGGGGTGCAGACTATGGCTGAAAGCTCAAAACTGATCACTGTATTCTGAATAAGTTTCTCAAGGAAGTTGATGCCTTGATGCCATTAGTCTTCCACTGTAACAACTTCTCTGAAAACGTCTTCCACTATAACTAACACGGTCAGTAGCACATTGATCATGTGTAAGAATGGAATGGCTGTCGTGGTGATGAGGCTGGTTGATGAGCTCATGGAGGGCTCCACACCAAGCTTGGGACTTACAACCCACTTAGTTTCAGATTATGTGAAAACAGTGTGTTACAGGAGGCTTGGGTCATGTGAAAACTGTTCAGATTACCGTCGCAAGAGCAAGGTTGGAGAATATTTGAGGAACTGGAGCTGCTAATTGTTAGCAACAAAACTTTCTGGATGAATAGTGTAGGGTTAAATGGTGTTCTTGGTTGCTGAACTCAAACCCCATTGTTACTCTGTATTCAGTTCTCATTTGCCTTGTCATTGCCTCTGCAACTCAGATCTTCCTGGGACATTGCATTTCTGCAGTGTAGAATAGGATGTGGTCCATGGCTTGCCCTATATTGAAGTACTTTGTGAGAGAACATCAGTGCTCCAAGTCAACATGTAACTCAGTATGTGCTCGTCCCCATCGTCACTGGTGGAGACTGCTGGGCTGTGGTTAGGGAAGCGAAAGACAATGGAGAGGAAGATGGTGATGATTCTGACGACCATTTAGAGTTATCTCTGATGGTATTGTTGTTGATGATGATACGCGTGTATCCCTCTTAGTTTTGTGAAATATGTGATAAAAAGGATACTGGTGATCAGAAGCATGTATATGATTCTGCTCCCTGTCAGAAGCTCAGCTCTTGCTCCAACCTGATGAATTGCTCTTCTAAACTCAATGTCATAGAAGCTTCCCGCAGATTCATCTCAACTACAGGAGGAACTGGTAAAACATCTTTGTTCCCTATTTGTACCCTGATCAAATTAATCTACAATTTTTTAGACTGAAACTGTCAACAGGTAGAGTTCTGCTAGCTAAACTACCTGAATTCACGGCAGTAGGACAATTTTTGAGACTGAAACTGTCAACAGGTAGAGCACGCGGCCATTGGTCCGCTCCACGAACCACTCCGGCAGGAGAGCGTGGAGGTCCGCGTCGTCGTTGTTAACGCTCTTGGGGTCTCACACCACCCACAGGAACCGCTGGCCAGACCTCTCCAGCCCGACGGCGATCTCCCTGTATTTTTCATCTATCAATTATAGAAGTTTACGGACTGGCGAGGAATTTACGCTACACAGTTTCCATCTAATTACACAAGTTGTTTTTGTACCTGAGCCGTCTAGGACAAAATCTTGCAAGTATCTATAATAAGCATTGCACATGTGTGCTTCATGGGCATTTCAAGTGTACAGTTGTCTGCTTTTGAATGACATATATTGCTTTTTAACTTGATTTCTATTGCATTACAACGTTGTAGGTATTGCTATTGTTTTTGAGATTAGCCGCCCAGAGAGGGGAAGGAAAGAGGCATGCTTCGGTGGATCGGCTTGCATAGATTGGCCGGTGATGATACGTACGCCTCTTTGGACCGGCAGCGGTGGTTTGATTCAGATGTAAATTAATTCCACTGGCTTGCGATGTTTATCAGCTTGGTGCTGATTCGGAATTTGGGACGAAGGCGAGAACTGAAGGCTGATCTTGAACTCAAGAATTTATACATGTTGCATTTAGTTCCAAATTGACCGTCCTGGTGATTCGTCTTTCTTGTCTGCATAACTGATCAGATTGAACCAAGCCTCTCTCTTCTCGTACAGAATCGGATGAGAAAAGATCGTATGTAAGGCAATTTCGTTTCATATACTCGCTTCTTTTTTATTTACTCCGCATATTAGATTTGTCTAAAGTCAAACTTTATGAAATTTGACTAAGTTTGTAGAAACAAATATTAACACATACGTACACCACTAAATCGATTGATACCAATAGATTCATTGTTTTTTTAATTTCTTTTTGCGGATACAATAGATTCATCGTTGAATATATTTTCACATCATATAAATTTGTTATTGTAAATATTTATATTGTTTTCTATAAACTTGATCAAACATTATAAAATTTGACTTCATTCAAAACTAATATGCAAAGTAAATAAAAACAGAGAAGAAAGCCACATCAACGTGTAACAGCGAAGCGATTGATTGCTTTGCTAGTCGACCATCACGTGAAGCCAACAAACAAACAAAGGACAAGGAGCAACTCAACCCATCCTTGACCTGTCAAAAGTAGGATCCCAAGCCGAGCTAGCAGCCAAGCCAAGCCTCGGCCTTCTCCACCACCGTCGTCTCCTCCTCCCCAAGGCAGAGCACCGCCGCTTTCTTCTTAACTGACGCCGCATGCACTCCTCTTCTTCCTCCCTGTGACTGTGAGTAGGCGAGCGCGGGAGGATGGGTCCCATGGTGCAGCCGTGCCTTGGGCCGAGTCCGGCTCGACCCAGCGCTGCGACCACGTCCCCTCCGGGCCCGAGGCGCAGCGACGGCCTGCTCTCTGGCCATCTCCGTCGAGGGCGTCCCGGCGTGCTGCGTGCCGTGCTCCGGCGCTCCAGTGAGGCCCGAGCCCGGCGTGGCCCGAGGCACGACGACCCGGCCCAAGTCCCAGCAGCATTAAGAGAAATGGCGACGGCCGGGAAGGTGATCAGGTGCAAAGGTCCGTGCCCTATCCTCTTCTTCTTCTTCCTTCCAACATTTCCCTTGAGATCCAGGTAATAATAATAAAAAACATTTCCTTGGATCCGTGCCGTGGTTGCAGCCGCAGTGGCGTGGGAGGCAGGGAAGCCACTGTCGATGGAGGACGTGGATGTGGCGCCGCCGCAGGCCATGGAGGTGCGCGTCAAGATCCTCTTCACCTCTCTCTGCCACACCGATGTCTACTTCTGGGAGGCCAAGGTATGCATAGCATCACATTCGCTGCCAGTCAATAATTATTACTACTATTCCACATCAATTCTGTGCTTGACTTGCGCCTCCGCGGCTTCCGATGCTTAGGGGCAGACTCCCATGTTCCCTCGGATCTTCGGTCATGAAGCCGGAGGGTAAATTATGGTTCTCAACTCCTATTTGATCTTCGGTCATATAAGATTTTTTTCCACCATATTTGGTCTATTAACTTGTCTATATGTCGTTGTTAATGCATTTAATGTTATGTTCTCCTTCCTGTCTGTAGGATATCTGAATTTCACTTGTGATAATTGTTTGTTGAGAAAGCATAGGTTGGTGCAGAACAATTATGTTCAGCAATCGTAAGAATTGTGTTGCCTGTGTAGACCGTTACAGAATGATTCTTGTTATTTGTATCGTATACTGGTGTCACTGTCATTGGATCTTGATAAGAGCAAGTATGGAACACCAGACATCAATATCATAAGTTGGTGCTAGGAATTTTCGGTTGACATGTCTTTCTCAAGCGTTTGTTCTGTGGCGTTTTGCTTGCTTCATTGGTTAGTTATATCCTTCTCTGTACTTATCGGAGGTGCTTGGATATGAAGTCCTTCTATGTAGATTCTCTGTTGCACGTCCCCTAAACCTATAAACTCATTTTATGTTAACAGCATAGTGGAGAGTGTTGGAGAGGGTGTGACTGATGTTGCCCCTGGCGACCATGTCCTCCCTGTGTTCACCGGGGAGTGTAAGGAATGCCCACATTGCAAGTCTGCGGAGAGCAACATGTGTGATCTGCTCAGGATCAACACCGACAGAGGTGTGATGATCGGCGATGGCAAGTCACGGTTCTCTATTGATGGAAAGCCGATTTACCATTTCGTAGGGACTTCCACCTTTAGTGAGTACACTGTCATGCATGTTGGTTGTGTTGCCAAGATCAACCCTGAGGCTCCTCTTGATAAAGTCTGTATTCTTAGCTGTGGTATTTCCACTGGTAAGTTGACTTGTATTGCTGCTGTAGTATACTTGTTATGGCTACATGCTATCTTGAGATGCTGAGCGTTGCCGTTCTTTCTGTTAGGCCTTGGCGCGTCTATTAATGTCGCAAAACCACCTAAGGGTTCCACAGTGGCAATATTTGGGCTGGGAGCTGTTGGCCTTGCTGTAAGTTTTCTAATTCGTCTCTTGATTGTTCTGCAATTGCAATCATATTGTGCAGCTGACTTGCATCTATTTGCCATTCATATTTGTATGATTTAGGCTGCAGAAGGTGCAAGGATTGCAGGTGCATCAAGGATCATTGGTGTTGACCTGAACGCCAGCAGATTTGAACAAGGTAAATACTCCTGATTTTACTATTTATGAGTTTATTTTGTTGTTGACAAGTTTCTAAGGTTTTCTATTTTGTCCACGTCTAGCTAGAAAATTTGGCTGCACGGAATTTGTGAACCCGAAAGATCACAGCAAGCCAGTTCAAGAGGTTTGTCTCTTCACATGAGGCAAAATAGTTATTCGTTATGTTAAATGAATAATGATCATAACATACAACATTATACAATGATGCCTTAATTAGGTGCTCGCTGAGATGACAAATGGTAAATAGTTATTCGTTATCTCTTACGCTTAATGATCATAACATACAACATTATGATGATGCTTTAGGTGCTCGCTGAGATGACAAACGGTGGAGTTGACCGCAGTGTTGAGTGCACTGGCAACGTCAATGCTATGATACAAGCATTTGAATGTGTTCATGATGTACGGCATTTTAACACATCAATCAACCACTTAAGCATGGTCATTTTGCGTCGCCTCTTTTCTCTAGATGGAAACATGAAATCTGTGATGTATTATATATACAGGGCTGGGGTGTAGCTGTGCTGGTGGGCGTGCCACACAAGGACGCTGAATTCAAGACCCACCCCATGAACTTCCTGAATGAGAGGACTCTGAAGGGCACTTTCTTCGGCAACTACAAACCGCGCACCGACCTACCCAAGGTCGTGGAGATGTACATGAAGAAGGTAAAGACGAATTGCTAATTTTGCTCTAGCCTGGTCTATGTTTGTTTGTGACTTGTTGAGATGCGTTAAGAGTGCCGCACCCTTTTATCTAGTCTAGACTAGAAATTTGAGGTCCTCGAAAACTCGACTCATGCTTGCGGTTGTCGTCAGGAGCTGGAGGTGGACAAGTTCATCACACACAGTGTGCCGTTCTCAGAGATCAACAAGGCGTTCGACCTCATGGCGAAGGGGGAGGGCATCCGCTGCATCATCCGCATGGAGAACTAGGTCTCCCTCGCCTGCTTCTGATCGCTCCAATGTAATAAGTGCTGGGGGCGGTTTCTGAACCTGCCTGCGTTAGATCATCAGTGATGGGATACACTTCCGTGGATTATCGCCTGCCGTGTATCATCGCCTGCGGTTTCGCATTCCCTGGCCAGTAGCCTAGTATTTACTAGCTCAAGTATATATATCTGTAATTACATATCGGAGAAGTGTTCTTTTGGCAGCAAAAAATATGCCGCTGCTGCTGCTATAGCCATGAGTTTCGGTTGGATCATTCTGTTGTCGGAATGAGGTTTCCATGCCCCGTTGCTGCTGCTGCGCTGCGTACTGTACTATTCCGTACTGCTTGGCTGAATCTGTTGGGACGTGCTTATGGTACTTGAACTGGAGGTGCAACTTGGTCGAAACTTGAGTTCTGCGCCGCCGGGCCCCTCCCGCGTCGACAGAGTTGTCCAAGCAGATGTTGGACCTGCTGTCGACGACATCGCCACCCCCGGCGTCGTCTTCCAGCGGGGGGAACAAAGGGCCTATGGACCACGGCGACGAGCTACCGGAACCAAGGGAATCTGATGGGCTCCTACCAGCCCCTCAGTTACCTCCGGCCAATGGTGCGTCTCGAGCTCCGTTGTTGGGAGAAGCAAGCTAGTGGGGAATTTCGTTCGGGGCAGCAAAGTTTTATTCCCACCCACCCATCATACCCAACCCATCAGCCTAAAAATGATATTTCCAAAGTTTGACGGTGAAAATCCACGCCTCTGGCGATAGCGCAGTGAGGATTATTTTACCCTTTATACTCGGTGCAACATGAATTGAGAACTCGTTTTGCTGCCTTGAATTTTACCGGATCGGCTGCTCTGTAAGTTGTTACAGAAGGTTGAGGATTGGGCCACACTGTGTCGAACGATCGACGCTCAATTCTCTCGTGATGCATATCAGATACGAGTATTATCGTAGACAGTTGAGAATGTTTTTTTTTTCTTTTTTGCAGGGAGACAGTTGAGAATGCTTAGGGCATGGCCATCGCTCCAACATGGACCGCTGCCTCACGTGCCCACGTAGGCTCGGATGCCAGATGGATTCAAAGGTGCAGCCCCGCAGGTGGCAGGTGCATCCTGCAGAAGAGCCGTCTGCTTCGTCAGGGAAAAGGTAAAGCTAGCAAAAAGATGAGAGGGAACTGGGTAAAGAAAGGATAGAGAAGGGTCCACTTTGATAGATGCTACTGCAGCCTCCATTGGGCATTGATCAATCAACTTGGTGGTTTCATCCCCAATTAATCTATTTGACGGCTGGGGCATCATCTTGGTGATGCCTCCATTGTACATGCCCTTAGGTAGACAGGATCGGTCCAAAATTACACTGACCAATTCTTGCACATTAGGCATAACTTGTGGTTTTACAATCCTAGTCTAGATGAAACTTTCTTTGTGCATGAGTATATGGAAGGGTTGCAAAACTCCATTCGGGTGGCCATTTGGCTTTACTGACCTCTTGATGGCGATACTGTGAGTTCCCTTGCTCTGTTACAGGAAGAGGAAATGGAGATGGCGAAAGGTCGCGGTTATGGGTGCTCGGACTGTTGGAATTATGTGTCCTGCAACTATATTCAAATTACTAAGAATTACTAATATTCGAAATACCTCATTATGGAATTATAAATGTATTTATGCATGTAAATACTTTACATGATTATCATAGAATTATCATTGGTTGGAACGTACTTAAGTTATATGCTTAAGAAAGCTGGTCGATTATCAGCGGAATACAATATGCTATATATATATTGGAAAGACTACCCCGTGTACAGTGATAATCGGAAGGAGCTAGATCATATAGTTAGATTGCAGCCCTAATATTGATCTACATAATTAGAGCAATTTACACTCTATTATGGTGTGTTGCTCACAAGCACGTGCTCCGGGGACACAATGGGTAGAATCCGTTAACAGACAAATTTATATCTGTACAAGAGATGGACTCTTTGGAAAGACAGTATAAGAAGGTCCCTACCCCTAGCCTCAGATATGCGAATTGTGAGCGGCACCACAGATAAGCGCAAAGAAATTAGGGGATAGACCGAAAAACCCTAAATTTCTAACATTGGTATCGAGGCTAGGTTCCATCGCTGCTGATCGGTTGCTATTGTGCACCGGCGCCAGTCAGGGAAAAGATTCTCCGCTGCGAACTCCGCCACCACGTATCCGCTTGCCGCCCTCTTGTCCGCGCTCGTCGCGTGCTCACCTTCCCGCTGCATCCGTGACGCGCAGTGTTGTGTTGTGTTGCATCCCGTGCAAGCACGCACAGAAATCGGTCAAGGCTTCGCTATTGCAAGTACTCCCTCCGTTCGGAAATACTCGTCATTGAAATGAATGTATCTAGATGTATTTTAATTCTACATACATCCATTTTGGTGACAAGTAATTCCGAACGGAGGGAGTATAATCCTTTTTTGGGGCACAGCAAGGAAGTAAATCACCGAAGTGATACATCCACGTGCAGTATGTGTGTTGTGCTGCGTAATCAATTTTACCCGGCAGTACAGACTGCCGAAGGTTTTACGGAATACGCCCGGATCAAGAAATCTGCTAAGGCTAGTCATAGTGGGAGTAACTTAGATAGTAACATAGCGCATCTCGAGAATTTTTTGCTTATGTGGCAAGTAGTTAATGAAAAATAGTAACATAGCGCTTTCCAAGACAATATGTGTCTACAAGCTATTAAATGAGGCCACATATGACACTAGTACTATGTTACTTTGCACTATCAAGGTAATAACTTAGACTAGTGTCATATGCATGATACTAGTGTAAGTTACTCGCCACTATGACTAGCATAATTCGAGTCGCGGAATCAACTATAAATTCTCGCGCATGAATCGAGGAATACTAGGACTAATCTCTCGGGAAGACTCGTGAAGCAAATCCTTGCGCGCGTTGACTGGGTCCATTAGTTATTTATCTGTTGAATATGATAGTACAGATTGTACGGAAATTATTTGCAATCTGGAACACGTTCTTGGTGGAACATGACCCACAAGCTATGTTTATTTGGGAAGTGCAAGTCATTGTTGTCATAAACTCTACGCCAAATTGTTTGAAATAATTTTATATACACTTTTCACCATGAGTGGTCATTCGATATATGCAATACGGGATACTATTTGTTCCATGGAGGAAGACAGAAAACTCTTTGAGGGAATGATTTGGTCAATTATGGTTGACTACACCTTGAAGAGGAAGATACGGTATTTCAAATAGAATTGGCTAAGAGGAAGCATCTATCATGGAACATCACTTATTTATGGAGGAAGATGGGAACCACTCCGTGGAAAAGGAAGTTTGCTCTCACTTAACGCAACTTTATTGGGATGCAACAATTTCAAAGAATAATTAATGTACTTTGGATTGGAAATTAAGTCATGAAACTCCCTTGTGGAGGAAAGGTATTATTGTTATAGAACACTCTGTGCAACTTCAGTGAGAAGGTATTTGATTTATTGTTCTATCTTGGAGTCTATTGACTATGTCATTCTATTTGAAAAGGAAGAGTGAAAATATTGCTCAATGGTAAAATTAGTGCATGATGGAATTTTGTACAATGATCTCTTATTTGTTGATGGTCCAATGAATGTTGGCAACCCAAACTGTTTATTTGGGGAAGATAACTCCACATGGAGGAATACCTACAATGGGAATACATGCTTGGAATCTCAATATTTATGCCATGTACGACTTGGACACATATCTTGGAATATGATTAAGTGGTTCATTAGTTCCGGAATTCTAAACTTTAGTGGGAGGACTATGGTACATGTGAAGCATATATGTTTTTTATACACCTAGTTTATTAAGGTGGAAGAAGATGAAAGGGCTTCACATCGTTTATTATTTATATACTTATGGTATTTCTTTGGACATCCCCACTAGAGGTTATACTGAAGTGGAAAATCAATTTATTAAAGAATATTATAGTTTTAACAACTGATTAGTGGGAGGAATTAGCTTGGAATGCCATGTTTGGATAATTTTTATGTGTTGTTGGGGCATGTCACTCTAAATTTTAGAGGAATCACTAAATCATCTTAAAGTTTTTTTAATGTCAACTATGGGTGGAAGAATTGCGGGAAGGAATAAACTCAAATGAGGAAGAGCATAGTTTGGGAACTTAATATCATACCAAATAACCGCAAGCCTATTGTTTGGAAGTGATTTTTTTTGTAAGGATATATTCGGCTTACTGGAATATTGTAATATCACTCTTGTTATTCAATTATTCACGCAAAGGGAAATATACTTTGTGGAACTATGTCCTGAAATTTTGGGAAAGAGTAACTAAAGACATGGTTTGCTAATTGACTATATTAATGTATGGTCTTATAACAAGCTTCACATCAATGAAATAGCAGGTCATATGGTTTTCTAAATGAAGCAAAGCGGTCATCTACAAAGTGGAAGAAAAGCCGACCAGCTAAGGGAATCTCACACAACATATAAGATTGTGGAAAGTGCATCACAACCTGCCACTTGTTCGGACATTTATATTAAAGGTAAACACATTGAGAAAGTTATTACTATGTCTATGAGATGAGAAAATAAGTCCAGGTACGCATATTCAATTATTATTTAGTACTAATATGGTGCAGGTTTACTGACCGAAGTCAGGAATTTCTTTCAAAACATGGTTACTAATGGAACTTCATTTACTGATTGGTTTTGATATTTTATTTGGTTTTAAAAAATTTATTCAACATGGTTATCTTATACTTTGAATCGATGTGGAATTAATCATATTATTATATATGTGATGGAAACAATTGATGTGGAATTTCACTTGAGGAAGAAAAATACTCAAGGTGACTATAAAGGTGGAATTACACTCGAGGAAATAATACTCGACGCGCCGAGGACAACTATGCTGGAGTAATTAGGCGGAACCTAAAGGTTTCTAGTGATCTTAAGTGTCACAACAAGGAAACATATTGAAGGGAAGTATCACTATTAAGGCTATGGGTTTATGGATATTTGAATGATCGTTTGGGACAAGTGGGAGATGTTGGAATTATGTGTCCTGCAACTATATTCAAATTACTAGGAATTACTAATATTAGGAATACCTCATTATGGAATTATAAATGTATTTATGCATGGAGTTACTTTACATGATTATCATAGAACTATCACTTGTTGGGACATACTTAAATTATATGCTTAAGGAAGCTGGTCGATTATCAGTGGAATACAATATGCTATATATATTGGAAAGACTACCCGGGTACAGTGATAATCGGAAGGAGCTAGATCGTATAGTTAGATTACAGCCCTAATGTTGATCTACATAATTAGAGGAATTTACACTCTATTATGGTGCGTTGCTCACAGGCGCGTGCTCCGGGGACACAACGGGTAGAATCCGTTAACAGACAAATTTGATCGTGGTTGGTAATTTGATCTGGACTCTATCTCGGAAACTAGTGGAAAAAACTAGGAATCTTATATATGTATAAGAGGTGGACTCTTTGGAAAGACAATATAAGAAGGTCCCTACCCCCTAGCCTCAGATATGCGGTCACTACCCATTAGGTTTATGACCTACGGTAATTTTGGACTTTGCACATGAGGGTAGGGGATGTTTTACCCTCTCATCCAGCAGCAACCACCAAGAGTAAAGAAAATCAGATCAGCCTCCATTAGAGAAGAAAAGAGAAACCATGAGGGAGAGGGAAAGAGAGGAAGACTAAACGAAGAAGCTTGCCACCAAGCAAAGGGAGCTACTCCCCAAGGTTGTGAAGTCTGAATCTACCACCTTGTTTCCTTCAGGCTACACTTCCACCATCTTTAGTGAGATTGTTCCAATCCCTAGCTCTTGCAGCCCCAAATCTTGGTGTTGCTATCTAGGATGCAGAAATCTTGATGTATGAGAGCCTCTAGTGCTACCTAGAGAAGAACTTGTATCCCATATTTGATAATCATGAAAGAAGATTTGGATGGCTTCGGCCTGTGGTTTTTCCCTTCAAGTTGGGGGGTTTTCCATGTAAATCTGGTGTCCCAGCATGTTGATGTTTTGTTGCTCTCTAAAAAGTTTCTCCTACCACCAGACATCGTTTGAGGAGCAACTAGGGTGCTGCAAAAATTATTTCCTCCATATATGTTGTAGCATATGTTTCCTTCCGTGCTAAGCAACGATCCTTAAATTAGTACATGATGTGGTGCTGAGATTACTTTGTTTTCACTGCAGTTTTAGACCACAAGTGTGTGCCAATTCTCAACAGAGTGGCATCAGAGCTTTGGTTGTTTAGGAGGTTATCCCAGTTGCTTCATTATTGCTCAAAGTGCTGCTCACAATGGCTTTGCAAGAAAGCGCTACGACAAGTGACATGATAAAACTTGATTCTTTCAATTACTCTATATGAAAGCCCATGATGGAAGACATCTTTTATTGCAAGGATTTGTATGAGCCAATTGTGAAAGACAAGATACCCACCAGTGTCACGGAAGAAGAATGGAGGGTGTTGCACAGAAAGACAGTTGGTATGATTCATTTGTACATCAACTGCAGTATATTCCACCATGTGCAAATGACACAAATGCGTATGAGGTGTGGCGGAAGTTGGAGTCTATGTATGAGAGGAAGACATCAATGAACAAGGCCTTAGTGATCAAAAGACTTGCAAAGCTTAAGTATCGAGATGGCAGTAGTGTGATTGAGCACTTGAATGTCTTCCAATACCATATAAATCAACACTCAACCATGAAGATCAACTTTGAGGTTGAGGTGCAAGCATTGTTGCTGCCGAGTTCCATGCTTGATAGTTGGGACACGCTTGTTGTGTCACTTAGCAATTCAGCTCTAGATGATAAGCTGACTTTGGAGATGTGAAGAACAGTATGCTGAATGAAGAAGCCAGAAAGAAGGAAAAGAATGATAATGGTGCTTCTTCTTTTGAAGCATGTGTGGCTGAAACCCATGGGAAAATGAGAACCATGGACGCGGGCACACATGATTTCAGTATGTGTCGGAGTTAAATCCGATAGATTCCCCGGTTGGGTATCCCGGTGTAGTTATTATGTCGAAGGGGAAACAGGACAGAGAGTTTACCCAGGTTCGGTTCCTCATGATTGAGGTAATACCCTACTCCTACTCATGTATATTGCGATTGGGGTGTACAAAGTACAGCTAAAGTACCGAGAGATTCTAATGTGTTGTACGACTAGCCCAGACCTCGGTTTATATAGCACACCAGGGACTCTAGGGTTGTGGATCCTAGCCGGCTACATCGATGGAGGCATAGTCCTCCACGGATTTGGTATCTTCGTCTTACTTCCATATAAATATCGTGGACTGCCCAATGTGGCCCAGGACGGAACCGACCTAGGGGCCCTCAGCCTGGCCCACCAGGCTGGGAACCGACATGGTGGGGTACCCCTGGGCCATGACACCGTCAGTAGCTCCTGAGCCGGTCTTCAAGCTTGGCAACACCTCGGTCAATGCTGAGCTGCTCATCGTTTTCAGGTCGCCGAGGTTGAAATTGGTTCTTCAAACTTCCCGAACAACATCTGCACGCAGTCGGCCTCCAACTGCCGGACTGCCTTTGAAGTGGTGCAAACCACCTCGGTCTTGAGTTGTCGATGGAGATAGCCGACCTGCACCAAAAATATTTCCCACACATCGAACTCTTCGCGAGCCAAATTCCCGCGCATCATCTTTAAAGTTCAACCTGCACGATCCTGTCAGACCAGACCGGTCTCATCGACTAGACCCACCGGACCACATGTCAGACTTAACCCGTCGGTCAAAGTGACGTGCGGGAGTGGATATAGGGCCCACCAATGGCACGCACCATCAGTGAGGGACGTGTGCCTCGATATCCACACGTATTTAACGGAGGCCCCCTCGATCCCCGCACACTTTTAACACCGTCGTGTGGGATACGAGGAGATATCCTGCCGCGTGGCAAGGATTGCCTACCGTCGTTCCACATTTCTACTCCCTAGAAAAGGGAATGGACGGAGCTAGGGAGGGCTCGCTCTCTCATCCCCCTTGCTCTCCTCTTCTTCCTATCGCTACCACCATTGCCGCTATGCCAAGCAGCTCTGATGCTTCGCCGTGCCACCGCTTCGGCACAGCTCTGCTGTAGCACTCCTCCACAACCACGCCGCACCACCATGGGCTACTCTGTTTGCCGTTTGATAAAGAATGATGAACTCATCAACTCCGGCAAGGGCACCGCTGCTGCACCGGCCAAGGAGAAGGTTGCCTCGAAGACAAAAGGCAAGTGATGTCTTCCACAACCACGTGTGGCCAGCATGGACCACCTCACCGCCGGTGGATATCTTCCTCAGCCCATGGTGGCCTTTGTTTTCTTCGGTCGTCATGGCCGAAAACGGACACGTCCGGGCAAAGGTCTTCCCACAGCCGGAGCCATGTGATAGGGTTAGTTTTATTCCTTTTCTTATTCGTGGTTTGGGCTTTCCTATCCACCCTTGAACTCCATCATTTTCCACCCAACTCTATCTTGCACATTGCGTGCTTCATCACCTTGTGTGAGGCCTTGCTCTGCGTCGAGCCTCACTTTGGCTTGTGGAGGAAGTATTTTCAAGTCAAGCTTCAAACCAATGTCAATGCGACCTGCGAGTGCGGCGGGACTGCCACCAGCAAGCAGGCTGACTGCTGGTACTTGGCCGGGACATTCATGGAGACAAACAAGAAGTGGCAGGAGGAGTGGTTCTACATCTCGGATGTAAAGCTCGATAATCCAACTCGGCCTAGGATAGTCACCCCCTTCAGTCGAGCTCCTCCCATCAAGCGCCAGTCGTGGAGCCCCAAGAATAATGCGTAGAGTCCAGCTTGACCAAGAGGTTAAGCTACAGGGTGGTCGAGCTAGCCAACCAGGGCCTGACCCTGGTGCACGTGATGCACCTGGCACTCAGCCGAGGAATCTAGCCGCTACAAGCTCAGGATCATCCGATGTGGATGTACACAGGGGAGAATGAACCCGATAGGGCCATCCGAGGAGACTTGATACGTCTCCAACGTATCTATAATTTTGATTGTTCCATGCTGTTATATTATCAATCTTGGATGTTTTATAATCATTTTATAGTCATTTTATATCATTTTTTGGTACTAACCTGTTGACATAGTGCCAAGTGTCAGTTGCTGTTTTCTGCATGTTTTTTACATTGCAGGAAATCAATATCAGACGAAGTCCAAATGCAACGAAACATTACGGAGATTTGACCAGAAGACACATAATGGGCCCTGGCTGCACCTGGGGGGGGGGGTGCTCCGAGGAGAGCACAACCTACCAGGGCGCGCCAGGCGGGTGCCCCCCGGACCGCCTCTTTGCTCTATAAATACCTAATTATTCCCAAAACCCTAGGGGAGTCGACGAAAATCAATTCCAGCCGCCGCAGAGTCCAGAACCACCAGATCCAATCTAGACAGCATCATGGATGGGGTTCACCACCTCCATTGGCGCCTCTCCGATGATGCGTGAGTAGTTCTTTGTAGACCTACGGGTCCGTAGTTAGTATCTACTCCCTCTGTTCCAAAATAGATGACTCAACTTTGTACTAATTTTAGTATAAAACTGAGTCATCTATTTTGGAACGGAGGGAGTAGATGACTTCCTCTCTCTGGCTGAATTCTCAATACAATGGTCTCTTGGAGATCCATATGATGTAACTCTTTTTGCGGTGTGTTTCTTGGGATCTGATGAACTTTGAGTTTATGATCAGTTATACCTTTTTTAATATCCATAAAAGTATTTGAGTTTTTTTGATCTCTTTTATGCATGATCTCTTATAGCCTCGTATTTTTTTTCCCGATATTTGTGTTTTGTTTGGCCAACTTGATCTATTTATCTTGCAATGGGAAGATGTGCTTTGTAGTGGGTTCGATCTTACGGTGCTTGATCCCAGTGACAGAAGGGGAACCGACCACGTATGTATCGTTGCTACTGAGGATAAAACGATGGGGTCTATCTCTACATAGATAGATCTTGTCTACATCATGTCATCGTTGTTATTGCATTACTTCATTTTTCCATGAACTTAATACACTAGATGCATACTGGATAGCGGTCGATGTGTGGAGTAATAGCAGTAGATGCAGGCAGGAGCCGGTTTACTAATCTTGAATGTGATGCCTATATAATGATCATTGCCTGAATATCATCATAATTATTGCCGAGGAGATGAGCCCACCAACATTGTCAGTCAAAGAGGCTTTGTGTGACAGCTTCCTTCGACGACGGTGAGGCGGGCGAGAGAAGATGAGACGAGGACAATGACAAATATGGTTTCGCCTAAGTTACAGCCTGAATCCACGCCCAAGCGAGCCCCTAGAGCCACAACTGCTACAATGAGCTGCCTAGGCCATGGTCCTGTCAGCCTGGGCCAGATTATTGACTTGATAGACGATTAGTTTTCATCATTTTTGTTGTAGCAAGAGATGTGAAGAAAAGTACTTCCGCCATCCCATATTCATTGTTGATAAAACGGTGTATCTAGATACATATGTTTCAGTGACAATTAATATGGGATGAAGGAATAGATTCCATGCTAACCTATTTTTGATGGGTCAAATTTATTTAGAACCCTGATAACGCCCGAACGTTTATTTCTTGACCATGACAAACTGAATGTTTTTATGACATTTTTAGTAACGTGAGGACGGCAAGTTTAGTTTACATGCATGATAAATCCGTGCTCAGTATATTTTTGCTAGAAAATTACCATGCGTGTCAACTAAATTTGAAATCCTCTTAAATTGCTGTAAAAAAGTTTGATTTGCCATGATCAAATCATGAACGGATTTATCATTTCGGTTTTTAAGATGGGTTTGTATTTTTTTTTAAGGGAGATGTCAGTTCTTAGTCGCTCGTCCTTCTGATTTCCCGTTTGTAATTTCCCCATCCCCCAAATACCATGCCGATGCGGCGCGCTCTCGACCTCACCCGCGCCGCCATGCCGCCGCGGCGCTGGCCGGCGGCGCCGCCTCCCGCCCGCGCCTTCTCCGCGGCCGCGCCGTCCGCCAAAACCACCGTGCAGCTCGCCCACCTCGCGCACCTCCCGTCCTCCCTCCCGCCGCCGTCCCACTGCACCGTCACCCCGCCCGTCCAGCCCTGGCCGCGCCGCCTCACCCCCCGGAGCTTCTCCCGCCTCCTCGTCCGCCTCCCGACCCCGCAGCTCGCTGCGCTCGCCTTCCGCCACGCGCTCTTCCGCGCCACGCCCCCACTGCCCCCATCCATCCCCGTCTTCGCCGCGGTGCTCTCCCGCCTCGCCGGCGCGCCCCCGGACCTCCTGCCGCCCGTCCTCTCCGCCCTCCGCGCCGCCCGCCTCCCGGCCTTCTCCGACCGCGCCTTCCTGCCCCTCCTCCGCGCGCTGCCGCCGCTCCCCTCCCTCCGCCTCTTCCTCTCCCTCCCGTCCTTCAACTCCCACCCCTCCGTGCGCTCCTTCAACGCCCTCCTCCACTCCCTCGTCGCCGCGCGCCGCCTCCGCCTCGCCGCCGCCCTCTTCCGCGCCGCGCCCACCAAGCTCTACATCACGCCGGACATCGTCTCCTGCAACATCCTGCTCAAGGGCCTCGTCGGCGTCCGCGACCTCGATGCCGCCCTCAAGGTTCTCGACGAAATGCACGGGTGGGGGATCGTCCCTGATGTCGTCACCTACACTACGGTTCTCTCCGCGTACTGTGCCAAGGAGGATCTGAAGGGCGCACAGAAGCTATTCGATGATATAATTGCCGGTGGGCGCGTGCCAGATGTTACAATGTACACGGTGCTCATCGATGGGTACTGCCGGACCGGGAAGATACAGGATGCAGCTAGGATTATGGACGAGATGGAGGCAGCTGGGGTGCATCCCAATGAGGTCACGTATTCAGTCGTGATCGAGGCATGCTGCAAGGAGGGGAAATCTGCCGAGGCGTGCAATCTAATGCGCGAGATGCTTGGGGCAGGACACACGCCAGACACACCACTGGCTGCCAAGGTGGTCGATGTGATGTGCCAGGACGGAAAAGCAGAGGAAGCGCACCAAATGTGGAGATGGATGGTGAAGAAGAACGTCCCACCAGATAACACAATCACGAACACATTGATCTACTGGTTATGCAAGAGTGGAATGGTTCGGGAGGCAAGGAAGCTGTTTGATGAGCTCGAGAAGGGGTACAAGCCAAGCTTACTGACTTATAACTCGCTTATTTCTGGATTGTGTGAAAATGGGGAGTTGCAAGAGGCTGGGAAGGTGTGGGATTACATGGTTGAACGGAGATACGAGCCAAATGCCATGACTTACGAGGCCTTTATCAAGGGATTTTGCAAAATTGGGAAGCCAGATGAAGGGGCCGCAGTATTTACTGAGATGGTGACCAAAGGGTGCACCCCAAGCAAGGTTCTTTACCAAGTTCTGGTCGATGGCCTTTCTGATCCAATACACGACGATATTGTTGGCAAAATTGTTCAAACTGCTGCCTTAAGCGGTGGGGATTTCTTGGATGGTGATTCTTGGGAGATCTTTATCAGGGGAGTGTTAGATACTAAGAGTGATACTTGGAACAAGCATCTCAATTCAGTGCTAGATACATAACCATGAGGTGTGGTGTGCAGACTCCGGTTCAAAGCCCAAAACTGATCATTTAATTCTGAATAAAGTTCTCAAGGAAGTTGATGCCTTGATGGCACTAGTCTTCCTCTGTAACTTCTCTGAAAAATTCTTCCACTGAAACTAACACCGCCAGTAGCACATTGATCTATTGGTTGTGTAAGAATGGAATGGCTGTGGCGGTGATGAGGCTGGTTGATGAGCTCATGGAGGGCTCCACACCAAGCTTGGGACTTACAACCCACTTAGTTTCAGATTATGTGAAAACAGTGTGTTACAGGAGGCTTAGGTCATGTGAAAACTGTTCAGATTACCGTCTCAAGAGCAAGGTTGGAGAATATTTAAGGAACTGGAGCTGCTAATTGTTACAAGCAAAACTTTCTGTATGAATAGTGTAGAGTTAAATGGTGTTGTTGGTTGCTGAACTAAGATCTTCCTGCGACATTGTTACTCTGTATTCAGTTCTCATTTGCCTTGTCATTGCCTCTGCAACTCAGATCTTCCTGGAACATTGTATTTCTCCGGTGTAGAAGAGGATGTGGTCCATGGCTTGCCCTATATTGAAGTACTTTGTGAGAGAACTCCAGTGCTCCAAGTCAACTTGTAACTCAGTATGCGCTCGTCCCCATGGTCACTGGTGGAGACTGCTGGGCTGTGGTCAGGGAAGGGAAAGGCAACGGAGAGGAAGATGGCGATGTTTCTGACGACCATTTAGAGTTATCTCTGACGGTATTGTTGTTGATGTTGATACGAGTGTATTCTTCTTTGTTTTGTGAAATATAGTATGTGATAAAAAGGACCCTGGTGATCAGAAGCACGTATACGGTTCTGCTCCCTGTCAGCAGCTCAGCTCTTGCTCCAACCTGATGAATTGCTCTTCTAAACTCAATGTCATAGAAGCTTCCCGCAGATTCATCTCAACTACAGGAGGAACTGGTAAAACATCTTTGTTCCCTATTTGTACCCTGATCAAAATAATCTACAATTTTTTAGACTTAAACTGTCAACAGCTAGAGTTCTGCTCACTAAACTACCTGCATTTGCAGCAGTAGGACAATTTAATTTCTGTTATCCAAAAGGATGCCCTTAACTTGGAACCAGGCCACATCCAAATCCCTAGTAGAAGCATAAGAAGTAAACCATATGTTGAGGGACTAAAAAGTAGGACGTTTCATTCAAATTAAGTCAATTTTTGATATGCTGTTTATTCATTTATCAAGCTTCCTGAGAACTAGTGTAACTTTTTGTTGGTAAGTAAGTACAGATGTGATTCTGCTTCACATCCTGGGTACAAGTCCGTCAGGACTGTCCCAACTGAATTATTTTTAACTGAACTTTGTCGGCAGAGCTAGTCGTGTCCATCACCTCTGGCTCCGATAGTCTGATGCCTGCTCAAGTGCGCCTGGACTGTCCAGTGGCAGCTCCACGGCAGCAGTTCATGTCCGACAGGAACCGCTTGAAAGCTGACCGTGACAAGCCATCGTCGCTCCAGGCCATGGCAGCGCCTTTCTGCTGACCGGACACTCACTCCTGGAGTTCCCTGCCTGTCTCGGACTACATCACCAGCCTAACCTTAACCTCCACCTTGTCGGCCCGGACCAGCCCCTGCTGCCACCCGACCATCTCCACCGCGATCCTCAGATCCTCCACCATGAGCACCTTGCTCATCCTGTGGTCCGCGTAGAGCGGTCAGCGCAACATCGACACACCAGCCATGATCCCCTCCAGACCGAGTTCCACCTGCATGGCCCTGTGCTGGAGCACGTCCACCTGCGGTGCCCACCGCTTGACGATGAGCCCGCAGCCGTCGGTTCGCTCCACGAACCCCTCCGGCAGGAGCGCATGGAGGTCGGGGTCGTCGTTGTTGACACTCTTGGGGTCTCGTACCACCGATCTCTCCAGCCCGATGACGATCTCCCTGATCTGCTCCTCCGAGTGGCTCACCTCAGCTATGCAGCTGAAGCAGAGGAACATGAGTACATGACGCTGCGGTCCGGTTGCCCGCTGAGCCACGCGAGGCAGCCGTGCCCCGACACCTCTGCTCGCTTGCCGGTCTTCTGGACCAGAGACCTAACATAGTACGACGGAGGCAGCACCACGCCGGGCGGAAGATGTCGCGGGTGCCTGAGCACGCTCACCGCCCTCGCGTCCAACGACTAGAACGTGTTCACAATGAGGCTGTCAGAGTGGTACCACTTGAGCCCCAGGTTCACCATGGCCTTGTATGTCTCACTCTCCGGGTCCTGGAGCACCTCGGCTTCAAGGTGAGAAGCAGGCATGGGTGCAAGCCCATGGCAAGATCGAGATTAGTGGTTGATAGACACAGCATGGTATGTCGTGGCAGCCCTGGTGACCACGGTCAACGTGGCGCTCGTCGTACAGGCCTGGTGGCCGCTTGGGCATCCAGTACCGCAACGTCAGTGTCATCCTCGAGGAGGCTGCCAACGGCGCGCTGATAACCTCGTTACCTCTCAACAACGGCGTAAATGACATATGGAATGGGTCGCAGGTCGAGCGGCACACAACTGTGGTGGCGACCCTCGACGTGCCCACCCATGTGCCCGAGGAATTCGTTTGCTCTTGGCACAATTCCGATATGCACCGTGTGACGGTGCGCCTACACGGCACGCTCATTAAAAATTCTTTTTCATGCAATTACTAGAACTTTCGTCATGAATCTTTCTGAAACTTTGAACAGTAAAAATAAAAATCCATCTTAACGAATAGGCAGTGCTCCTGACATGTTTTCTGGAAAATATATATGAAATAACACCAATTTCTCATCTCTGAATGAATGGTTTGAAAATAAGCATTTATTATTTACATTTGTCCCTGCATGCTAGTTGGCGCTTTCCAATTTCTGCAAACAGGGACTACCAGACATGAGGAAATGGTCACGTATACACTGGGCACCCCTCAACAAATATACCTTTAGCAGTGGGGCAAGAAGCCAGGGGGCATCCATCCAAGTCATTGCCCCACCAGTTCAAACTGATGTTCTCCAAGCCTAGGCACAGGTAAATTAACACGGCCATGAATGCCAAACCAGCATCTAGTGCACCTGAAAGCAGATAATTGTGTCGCTCCCACCAGTCACGTCGGTATCTATAGACCACATAGCCTGACAAAAACCCAACAAATATCCATGTGATGTAGTTGACTGCAGTGGCGGGTGGCATCTGGCCGGTGGAACCAATCAACACGGGCATGTTGATAAGCAAGATCCAGTTCTGCCCTGGGAATGCCTTGTGTGCAAACCAGACGAGGAGTGGGGCAATGGCTCCCCCCAAGAAGAACCAGTTCACCGCCGAGTAAGTCCCTAAGTCCCCGAATATTCTGCGTGGGCTAATGAGACCCCATATGACTGATGCGTCGTAGAACACATGATCGCCAGGGCAGGTCCAAGGGCTGCCTGCTGGGAGGAGCTCTGTGTCGCAGATGTTTGGGATTGAGTCCATCAGCCACCATGCCGTTCCAAGGTACACAAATGCTGCAATCAGAGTTCCCACCACCTGCCATGTTTCAAGAAGTTGCTTAGTGACACAATACGACAGGAGTACTTGTGCAGTAGAAATGGCAGAGCAACTATATGACTAAAAGCTTACCTGGGCCATGAACATGGTCCTCGGGGGAATCTTCATGTAGTGCCCCAATTTAAAATCTTGCAGAAATGTCAGAGCTTGGCTCATGCTGATGTAGCCATATACCTTGAAGCACATATTCGCGACGGGCCGTCCAGGGTACAAGTACCCCATGATGTACTCTGTTATGATGTTCAATCCCGGAGTCTGCATAAAACGAAAGAATAAGATACAGGGAACTGGTGGTCTGGAGTTGTATGGCATGATATGCAATTTGTCAATTGCATACCTGGTTCGTAGTTGCTGTGATAATTCCAATTGGGAGGGTAAAGAAAAAGGCAATGGCACATGCCAGTAGTACACCCCACCAGGGCAGCTGGAGTTGCTCGATGTAGTATTCACAAGCAAATACAGTTACAGCAATATTAACAGTAAGGATGCAGATGAACCACCACTCGGGCACCTGCTTATATCTCCTCATAAGCTTTGTATGTACATCCACCCTCTTCTCTTTAAAAGCTGATTTGCTTAACTGCCAAATTTCACTGCACACAGTCACCATGGTTCTTAGCTATTGCAGTTCTGTAATTCTGCGAAACTGACTGACTATTTCTTTGCAGAATTTTACCTTCCGTGGAAGAGGAGGACATGGACTATCGTCGCGGTAAGGGATGCAAAACCGACACCATACGTGACAGCAAAGAAAGTGCTGAGGTACAGTGGACCATTCTTCTCGTAGGCCTTCGTATCAAAATGGAACTGGGAGTCCACGATGCTCGTGATGTTGTACTTCTGCCCGGACTCGGTGAAGAGCCCATCAGAGAAGATGGGAAAATTCCGTGCCTTGTAGAAGTTGAACCAGTACGCGATGGGCGTGATCACATACATGATGATGAAGAATCCTGCAGCGACGTTGGCGGTGGCGAACCAGGGGCTGGCGAGGGGGCTCCCGAGGTAAGAGGAGACGGAGGCCCAGTCGAGGCCGATGGAGCCGATGCCGAGGCCGTAGAGGCCCGAGCCAAGCTGCTGGGCGAACACGGAGTTGGGGAAGACCCAGCAGATCCAGGAGAGGGAGGTGAGCATCTGGAACAGGTAACCTGGGAATATGTAGTAGACGAAGCTGCAGACGAAGGCCACCAGGAAGAACTGGCTGCGCGTGAAGCCGCCTTTGCTCCGCACTTCCTTCTCGTGGAGCGCCCTGCTCGGAATTTCCAGAGTCGTTTCAGAGAATAATTTGAATCCGAGTGTCCAAGTTCGCTGAGGTTTAGAATTTAAATAATACAAAGTCTACTTTGCTGCCATGCTCAGGAAAAAGAGTCTGGTCGGCGGCTATTTTACGCTCTCTGAATCTTTGGTATTTTTTTTTCCGCGTGCTCGAACTGATATTCATCTTATTCTTGTTGTGCATGTTAATTGGCTCGCCGCCTTTCCCGGAGATAGACAAATGGAATGGAATTTCTCTCCAGTTTTGTACGTACATGTTATCTTACTGAAGAGAAAGACACCTGTGCATTATCATTTCTCTCCTACCATTCTCCTTGGAGTTGACACAGGAGATGAAATTCGCCTCCTATTTTGTTTGTACATTTTTATTATGTTGATGAAAGGAAGACATCAATGTTGTCTCATCAGCCTCAGAGTTCAAATGTGTAAGTTGGTTGCCTCTATGGAGGGCTGTTATTCTACTGCCATTTGAGAGATTAATAAAACTGGTTGGATATAACTGAAGCCGGCCGCTGGAAAGCTACAGGTCCAGCTTGGTGAAATGATGTGGTTTATTTTCATCGATTTTGTTTTCGCCATTTCTTCGGATTCTGCTCGAGGGTCCTGTCATATATTAATGCCCCTCATTTCTTTTCATTGATTCATTTTGTCAATAAGAGGCAGACGAGCCAAGAATTTCATGATATAGTTTGATTCAAGCCAAGGCCAGATGTGACGTGCCATGACAGATTGACAGATAGCCAACCAGCTACTGCTCTTGCTCAAACATCTAAGGAAAGTGAAGGTGGCCCATGACAAAAGTTAACTGGGCAATTATCTTCTTAATGAGTAGGCGGAGCTTGAAAAAAAAAACCAACCTGTTTGTCAGCTTGGTCAAACGAACTTGATCTCACTATCTCAGTTAACTTATTTTTTGTGTTGGCTGCTGGCTGGTCCTGTCATCATCAGTGCTACTCGTTTCTTTTCATCAATTTCATTTTCTTAATTAGAGGCAGACCGGCCAACAGTTTTTTGTGGCCCTTGATTTCATGATGATCTGGTTTGTTGCAAGCCAATGCCAGATCTGACGTGTCATGATCCATGACCGGTAGCTAACCAGCTACTGCTCTTGCTCAAACAAACCAAAAGTCCTAGTTGCAACTAACTATAAGTATGCATAGTTAACACGCATTGCTGATCACAAGCAGTAACCTGCACGTCATGAAGCTAACGTTTTCTATAAAATTGTTAAATAAATTGTAAATAATCGTGGCTTGTGATTAAGTCCAAGCATCAACCAGTCAACTCTCTAACAAGCACAAGATGAGACTGCTAATCGAGTGATTAAGATGTGTAATGCAAGTAGTAATAAGTAATGAGTAGTGGTTGCAAGCAACTACGTACTGTAATCATGTTGCTTGCCGGAGGGAGATGGGAAGAAGCGTGCGTGTGTGTGCGTACCTGAAGAGGGAGACCTGCACGAGGTTGGACGGCCACCACATGGCCGCCGGCTCCACGAGGTACCGCCGGAAGATCCCCGCCCACCCGAACCCGAGCACCTGCGTGGTGAGCACCACGAGGAGGGACACGAAGAAGGTGAGGTTCTTGCCGTAGAAGACGCGGACGGCGGTGACGACGTGGATGGCGTACACGGTGCCGGCGCCGGCGTTGGCGAAGATGGTGATGAGCACGTGCTCCTTCACGTTGAACGGCCCCGGGTTGAGGGTGAACTCGTACGGCCTGCCGCGGAAGAAGGCGCGCTCGGGCAGCGCGGCCGCCATGAGCCGGCCGAGCGGCACCACGGCGATCTGCGCCGAGATGGCGGTGATGGTGAGCGGCTCCTTGCGGTACCAGAAGAACTGGTTGAGGAAGGAGAGCACGGCGCAGGACGCCATGCCGAGGACCCACATCCGGAACGTGAGCACCGGCGTGTCCGGGTCGTCGCCCACGGGGACCGTCAGCGCCACCTGCTCGATCGGCGAGTTCTCCTCATCGTCGTCGTCGGGCTCCGGCGAGCTCCGCGACGTCGACGGCACTGCATGGAGAGGACAGACCGGTTAAATATGGCCAGCAGCAGCAGCGGCGGGAGCAGAGGATCGTGGAGAGGGAGCTGGGACGGCGAGCTTACGGAGCGGGGAGGTGATGCCGTCGCCATGGCCGCGGTGCCGGAGCTCCCCCTCCTGCTCCTGCTCCTCCTCCTCTGCTTCTCGGTGGGGCTGGGAGGAGGACGCCATGGCCGGATAGCTCTACCTGAGCTAGCGTACGACGGAGTACCTGCCTGGGCCTGGCTGTCCTTCTTGGGTCCTCTACCTCCTCCTCTTCTCCTTCAGCCGTCACCACATTAAGATTAATTGCTCTTCGATTTTGTGGGAAAGGGACGTCTGTGCAACAAATATCGACCAATGGTAGTGCCGTGGACATTAACAATTAGCTAGTTGAAACGAGGGGCACGATGAGATCTGAAGCGCGGTGCACTCATCGACATGATCCGTCCATGGTCAACTGCTCTAGGGCAAGTATTAGTGATTAGCGGCAACCATGGGTGGCTGATACTCGTATTTGTTCCAAAGTATGCATGCATGAATGGGGGGATCAGGTGGTTGAACTTGTGTACTGACAGGAGGGAGCCATCGTATCACTGGCCACGTTCCCGGTCAGGTTCATCACTCAACCCATCATGTACTGTGTCAAGGGTTGTAGCGTCGTGTTCATCTGTTCGAGTTCTTTGCTTCCACGAAATGCTAATCATTTATCTTTTTTGGTGAGGACACAAAATGATAGTCCATTTTCTTTTTGGCAAGGAAGATAGAAGAAACCAAAATTCAAAGGCTGGGTCGTGCAAAAAAGATTCTTTGTGAGCTATATACTACCTCTGTCGAGACTTGGAGACTTGTTACTGGATTATCTTGTTAATATTATGAGCCGTATGCATCTTTCTGATGCAGAGGCTGGGGTAAAACCCTTTTTAAAAAAAATATATACTACCTTTGTCCAGAAATACTTGTCGCTCAAACAGACGTATCTAGCACCACTTCAAGCGTGCACCTATACAATTCATGTTTTAACATCAAGTAGAGTCTCCGGTTCTTTTCTGAAAAAAACATTGATTTTAACGATTCCAGTCATTAAAATCATTGATCAGGTATAGAGCTCCATAGTCCCACTAAAAAAAGGTAGAGTTCCTTAGCCTCTTCCAGTCACATCATCAGTTTCTAGCGTATTAGAGTCACTAAATTATTAGCAGCAGCCATGCATGCGCGGATGACGTGTCTCGTGGCTGGTATTTTTATTCCATGCATGCGTGCATGCATGATGAATCTCAATGCCAACGGTAATTAAGCAGGTGGTTGAGTTAGTTTGTGTACTGACAGGATAGAGTCATCGTACCACCTACCACGTTCCCGGCCAGGTTCATCGCTCAACCCATCGTGCGGCGTGGCCTCAATCGACATGTATATCTGCCCGCGTTTTCTTTTCTTTTCAGGTTTTGCTGTTTGTAAGTTGTCTAAAAGTGAATTCGGCATCAGTCAATTTTGCACACCATTGAGTCGACCACGGGTACATCGTGTTGCCGGTGGAGGGGAGCCTCAAATGAGTCGCAGACAGTGATGGCGAGGATGGTCCCGGCGTCACCAACAGAGAAGAGCCTGATGGTTGATGGTGTGGGTGCCGGAGGTTCGCCGGCGTAAGAGAAGGAGGGGGAGAGGGAGGGGGGGGGGGGGTGTTGAGGGATGCCCGGGATGACTGACGAGGTGTCTCTAAAAGATGAGACGACAACGACACCAACTGTGGGTGGCGGGATACATTTGTCCATGTAGGTTTCATGAGAAAAGCCCATGCGTAAATTGTGTTTGTCTGATCAAATTTTGTCTCTTCTTGAATGTTTGCCCAATCTTGGTGCAACATAGTTTATGCATGGACTTTTCTCGTGAAACCTATATGGTGCGCAACTCACTTTTCTGTGTGAGCCCGCGCGGCGTGTCAAGGATGGTAACTTCTTGTTCTTCTCTTCGAGTTCTTTGCTTGCACGAATTGCTAATCATTTTTGGGAGGACACAAAACGATAATCATTTTCCTATTCAGGCGAGGACACAAAATGACGATCCAAAGATAGAAGAAACAAAATTCCAAAGGCTGGGTAAGATACTTTCCGAGCTATATATGCACTCCAAGCGTGCATGCAGAGACGACGACACGCGTAAAATTCACGTGTAAACATCATGGAGTCTCGAGTAAATTGCACAAAACCACCAGTTTGAGGGCTAGGTTAGCAGAAATCACTATGTTACAGTTTCTTGGCAAAAAACACCAACTCTCCCGTAAACAATTTGCAAATACCACTGGTCGGCGGATCGGACACCGATAAGTGGATTTATGACAGGTGGGGCCCGGTTTTTGCCGACGTGGCGCTGTCAGCTGGTTCGACAGCCGTTAGACGCCGTTAGATGGCGCTCCTGCACGTGAACTTAAGTGATTCACTCCTCTGTCTCTCACTCTCACTCTCACTTTGCTCTCGCACGCTCTCGCTCTCGCTCTGTTCTTGCTCGCCGCCTCCGGCCGCTCCGCTCCGCGTCGCGCCGCCGCCGCCGCATTGTCATGGTGTCCTGGAGTGAAAGCGACGACAGCAGCGAGCACACTAGGCAGTACATCAGCTCTGATTCTGACGACGCCAGAGTGCAGGTATGCATTTGGGGATATTTTCCTAGGGTTAGGGTTAGGGTTTGTTATATGATTTGGGGATTTTTTTTCTCAAAGGAGCTTGTGTGTTAGCTGATGAAATGTTATGCATTTCTTTGGACTCCCAGGTCCCTGCTTCAACTGAGGACTCCGATTTCGAGGGCCTTGAAGATGAAATGCAGGTTTTGTGCAATCACGGGAAGTTAGCAGAGAGGCGCGTTGCTTTTGAAGGAATTCTAACTGGGAGGAGGTTTCTCTGTTGCGCTGAGAAGGTATTTGCTTCTAAGTGAGAGCACAATCATTGTGAGGATTTGGCCATTGTTTATTTATTGTTAAGTTGGGAGACTGTTGAAGCAGTGAGAGTGTTTACGCAGTCATTTTTTACTCTGCCAACAATGTTAATTAGATTAAAGTACAATGGATGCATGGGTTAGTTTATTCCTAATAGCAGCACATCATTGTATAATTGAGAGCAGAACATCAGTGCTTTCTTCTTGAAATATAATATCTTTAGCTTTGGTTGTGATGAAAGGTTTTAATATGGTTTTCAATACTACCTTATTTCAGGAAGGTAGAGACTGTGGACTAGTTAAATGGATTGATCCTGCTTGGCCCAATACCCTTGAGAATGCATTGCACAAGTTATGGTTGATGTATGAAGACAACAAGAGACAGAGGGCTGAGGACACTCTGATGAATTCTTTTGAAGTTCATAACCTGACACAAGAGAAGAAAAAGTTGGAGGCCAGCTATCAGAAGCTGGTTGAAGATGTCAATGCACTTGTGGATGCACAACAACATAGGGTAGAGATAGAAAAGACAGATGCTTATACCAAGAAGTTGGAGGAGAAGTATGAGATGGTGAAGAACCTGGCAGCTGCTCAGGCCAGTGTCATTAGGAACATGAAGCTCAAGCTAGCTGAAGAGAGGAAGAACTTACAGATCCAAATTGATGAGCTGCAGAAGAGTGTTGAAGAGAGCAATGTGAAGCTGCATGAGAGCAATGTGAAGCTGAAGGAGAGCAATTTGAAGCTGCAGGGGATCAAGGCCATCCTAAATGAATGATCACCTGACTGTGGAAGAGGGCACTATCATTTGGCATTTGCTTACCTTTTGTAGGGTGTGGTTGGCTGTGCTGTAATGAGATTATGGTTTTAATTTCCTGAACTATGGATCTATAATGTACTAATCTAGTACTATGATTATCTATGGATTTGAATTAATGCTAAATGTGATGGTATTTAGAGTATTTGGATGAAATCTGATCTTTTTAGAATTTATGTATTTGAGCCATCAAATAAGGTTTGTAGCCATCTTTGGGGGTTTTGTCGACATCTAGCCTTCACTAGGGTTTTTAGGCATCTTCGATGGTTTTGTCGACGTCTAGCCATCACCTAGGGGTTTTTTGGCATCTTCGATGGTTTTGTCGACATCTAGCCTTCACTAGGGTTTTTAGGCATCTTCGATGGTTTTGTCGACGTCTAGCCATCACCTAGGGTTTTTTGGCATCTTCGATGGTTTTGTCGACATCTAGCCTTCACTAGGGTTTATAGGCATCTTCGATGGTTTTTTGGCATCTTTGATGGCTTTGTCGACATCTAGCCTCATCATCACAAAATGTATGATAAACTCATCATCACAAAATACCATCGAAGCATTATAGTATCACAACTTAACTTAAACATCTCAACTACATGACCATCATCACAACCAAACTGATCAAATTGACAGTATTTTGACACAACCAAACATCTCAACAGCAGTTTGACACAACCAAATTGACATTATTTTGACACACGACCAAACTGACCATCATCACAAGAGTTTTCACACACCTAAAATGCATCATTCCCATGGAGCACCTGAAGCAGTCAAGTAATCTCTAATTTTCTGGGTGGGCTTCCTGATTCTTTGGGAAACACCAGTTGGCCTTGGAGGCAAGAAAGATGCCCTTGCTCCCTTTGCAGCAGCTGAAGATCTAGTTACTGCTGTTTTACCCTTTGCAGCAGATGATGAACTACCAGCAACTGTCCTCTATGGTGGTGCAGCAGAAGTGGCCCTCTTCTTTGGTGGTCCAGGTGCTGTTGCAGAAGCAGAAGAGGCCCTCTTCTTTGCTGGTCCAGGTGTTGTTGCAGAAGCAGAAGAGGCCCTCTTCTTTGCTGGTCCAGGTGCTGTAGCAGAAGAAGAAGATGCCCTCTGTGCTGGTGATGGTGCAGTAGCAGCAGCACCAGCAGCAGAAGAGGCCCTCCTTGCTGGTGATGGTGCAGTAGCAGCAGCACCAGCAGCAGAAGAGGCCCTCCTTGCTGGTGTGGCTGCATCAAGTTCATAGGAGCTGCTGCTTGGCTACAAAAAGATCAAATAGTGTAAGAACAGGAAGATGAATTCAAAGCAGCAGCAAATAGTCAATATTAGGACATTGGTTACCTCATGCCTATTCTTTCTCATTGCCAGTGATGGATTCAAAGCAACATTACAGTTGGTGTATCTATGGCCAACCTTTTTGCAATTAGAGCAGGTAATTGAGGCCATTCTTGAGGTGTCTTTGGGAGCTGGCTTCTCATATTGGCCCTTTCTCCTCTTAGTCTGTGCCATTCCCTTGTGTTCTTTGAAAACTGGAGTCTCAATGTCCATACTGTCTGTCCTTGGCCACATATCAGGTCCAGGTACAGGATATATAATGGGACTGTAAGCTGCCAGGTACATCTTTTTTTTGAAGAAATCATGAACAAAGTCCTCTGGCTGAAGCTTAGCCTTGTGTATGGCAGAAACAACATGATTGCAAGGAACTGCTGTCATATCCCACTTCTTGCACCCACAAGTCCTATGTTGTAGGTTCACATCATAAGTTCTCTCCCCGCTAGTGACTTGGTAAAGATTGGGCCCAGCCATCAAAGCATGACAGTTCCTTGCAAACTTCTTTGCTTCCCTCTAATTTCTCAGCATATGTTGGACAAATTTCCCATCTTACAGTCTCAGCCTTTGTTCTATTTGCATTGAACTTGACCATTAACTTTGTCCTAATTCCATCCACCATGGTCCTAATTGGTTTAGCCCTGACATCTAGAACCCACTTGTTGAAAACCTCACTTAGATTGTTAACAACTAAGTCTGTCTTGCAGTTCATATCCATTGCATGTCTGGCCCAAGTGTGTTTAGGTATTTTGCTTAGCCATTCCCAAGCAGCCTCACTCTCATTCTTTAATGCATCCATTGCAGTTTTAAAACCATGTTCAGTATATGAATAACTAGCTGCATCCATGTATTGCTTTAATTCAGGCCCTCTAAACCCAGCATTTTGAAAGTTCTGGTAGATATGTCTAAGACAAAACCTTTGGGGACAATTGGGAAACACTCTGGTAATGGCTTTTAAAAGGCCCTGTGTGTACAATAAGTAAATACAAGAAAGTAAATACAAGAGAGTAAATAAAGAAAGTAAATAAAGAAAGTAAATAAAGAAAGTAAATACAACTGATTATCTTCTGCCTATCTGAAATTATTGTGTAGTTCCCAAACTTCCCAGATTCTCCACCTAATGCTTGTCTCAACTGGTATAAAAACCAGGTCCAAGAGTTAGTGTCCTCCTTATCAACAATTCCAAAAAGCAATGGGAAAAATATTATTGTTCCCATCTCTTCTAGTTGCACCTAGAATTTGTTGACCAGTAGTGAGCTTGATGAAACAACCATCCAGACCTACAACAAATAAATGAAATCACAATTGATTAGCACATGAAATCAATCATTAGTAGCACTTAGCACAAATATTATTGACTTACCTATGAATGGTCTGCAGCCATTGAGAAACCCTTCTTTGCATCCATTCAAGCATATGAACAGTGCATGAAACCTAGGGTTAGTGCTTGGATGCTCCTTCAGATATCTTGTTGTCACAATGCATCTTGAACCAGGATTTGTATCCAACACAATCTGTAAATAATCCCTAATCTTGGTGTACTGGGCTTTCTAGTCTCCTAACACAACAGCCTTTGCTCCCCTCTTTGCCCTGTATGCCATGTGTGTTGATATGTCCACACCATACTTGCTCTTTGCAGTATTAATAATACTTGTGATTGTTGTGCATGGGTCATTTCTGATAGCCTCCTCACAGAATTTTGAAACCCACTTAGCAGTGACTTTAGTGTTCTCTGACATAGAAGGGCATGTGTGCACTAAATACACCTTCCTAATTGTAAATGACTTCTCATTTGCAATCTGAGAAGCTGCTATATAGAAGGGACATTGCTCATCTATGCACTGTGCTATCACCCTATCACTGCAGTTTCTATGGTAGACAAAGTTCCTGTTTTGAGCAATGTGCAGGGTTTGAAGTGCAGCTCTAAACTGGTACACATTTAAGAAGCAAAGATGCTTCACAAATTGCTCCTCTGGATGAGCTCGGTGCTCATCAAACCATAACCTCTTCTTCATCTTCTTTGCTCTGCTTTTTCTACCATTGGGCAACACATATGCCAATGCCTCAGCACCATCATCATCTTCCACACCAAGGTCTTGTGGTTTCTTGTCCTCATCAGATGATGGAATCCAGTCCTCCTCAAACATGTGTTCTATACTCCCATGTGAATTGCTTGTTGGGCCTTTTCTTTGTCTCTTGGCCCTTCTCTTGTTTGGTACATCTTGCCCTAGCTCATCCTCTTGTTCCTCTTCCTCCAATTCCTCCTCCTCTTCCTCCTCTACATCCTCTTCTTCACCTTGTGGCACATACAACTCATCATCCACCTCTGAGTCACACATTTCCTCAACATCTGTCTCCCCTTCAAAATGAAGTTCTGGGTCATTCCTCTGTCTTCTCATCTCCTCAAGCCTAGCTAAGATATCACCATATTCTACTAGATCATCATCATCACTATCCTCTTCATTGTCCATCACTGCTGCTTTCCTGTTCAGACAAGTCTCCTTCACTCTTTCCTTCTTGTTCTTCCTAAACATTTCAATTTCATTTCTCCTTTTCTCCTCCATTTCTTGCTCTATTAACAGTTGCTCCTCTGAATTGTCAGTCACATGGTATTCTTCCACTACTGCATCACCTAAAGCAGGTTCCAGGCTCACATTTATTCTGCTCTGCTGTGTGTCAAACTGCAAGGGCATTGGCTCTTGTTCTCCTCCTGCATCACAACTCTCAGCTTCTACATGCACATTTTCAGCATTGAACAACACTCCATCATCAATCTGATACAGTTTGGGCTCTCCAATTTGTTCTATTGGGGTCTGCATCTCAATGACATTAGCACTGGTATTTATATTGAGAACTTTCTCTGTACTGGCCCTAACTATTGTCACATTCAATATCTTGTTATTCTGCTCTGCTATGTGCTCTAAAATTTCCTCTAACTTATCATCATCATCTATTTCTTCCATTCCTTCAATCCCTAGCCCAGGGTCCCTCACATAATACATATAATCTCTAAAACCATACCCTTCTGTCTCCATCAGTGCTACCAAATTGTAATATGTGATGTCTGACATCATCATACTCCTTTCAATATTATCTCTATCATGAAAATGCATCCTCAATTCCCAAACCTCATCTTCAAGACTGCAAATAATAATACAATAGTGCACTATAAGTACTTAAGGGAAACTGAAGCAAGCTAGTGCAGACCAGAGCAGAACATCATTTGAGTGCAACAATTCATATCCTTTTATTTATAGAAACCCTAGTTGTAAGCATCTAATTAAAGAACTATATCATTCTAATTACAGAACTATAACACACACAAACCCTAGAACTACATTAACCCTAACCCTAGCAACAGAAGGGGAATGTGATTGGGGAGGGGAATGGGACTGGGATCTCACTAGACGCCGCCGAAAGCTGAAGCAATGTGCTGGCTTCCAACTGGATTTGCCTTCACCGCCGCGGCGAAAGATCTGGCTGCCCTGAATTCCACCGAGTACTGCGGGTCCTCCTCCTCCTCTTCTTCTGCCGTCGCCTTCGTAGGGTTCGAGCTCCCGCACATCTCGCCAGTGGACGGCTAGGCGCCGCTGCCAGCATCGCTCGACTTCACCGGACTCATGGCTGCGACAAGGGGCGGGGACGGTGCGCCGCAAGAGCGGGAACAGGGGAGAAGAAGGGGGAAACGGGGGAAGAAGACGTGGGAAACGGGGGATAAGAAGAAACAGAACGAACGGCGCCGTCTAACGGCGTCTAACGGCTGTCGAACCAGCTGACAGCGCCACGTCGGCAAAAACCGGGCCCCACCTGTCATAAATCCACTTATCGGTGTCCGATCCGCCGATCAGTGGTATTTGCAAATTGTTTACGGGAGAGTTGGTGTTTTTTGCCAAGAAACTGTAACGTAGTGATTTCTGCTAACCTAGCCCTCAAACTGGTGGTTTTCTGCAATTTACTCTGGAGTCTCTGATTCTTTTCAGACAAAAAAAACTTTTTTTTGTCAATTTGAGATAAAAAATCAAATGTTTTTTATTTAACGATTCCAGTTAATAAAATCATAGATGAGGTAGAGTTCCGTAACTTCTTCCCGCCACACCATCAGTTTCTTAGCCAATTAGAGTCACACATTTTGCATCAGAAAAAGGAAATTCGGCAAGATAAATAGACGGAGCTGTCGGTTTGCTAGAGCACGAGCAAGAATCTCAATGAATATGCGGTTTTGGACGGTTCCTTCTTCCTTTGCCAGCAGGGCGAGAGGGGATCGCGAAGGAGAATCATACATTGACATTGCAACTTGCAACATGGCCTCGGATCTGTCGGGTGGCAATCAATCGTATGTCTCGTCCTATTCTAGCAGATATGACATGCTAGATCCAAAGCAACGAGAGCCACTCGATGCACGGTGAGGTCGCTGGTTAGTTGGATCGTAGGGCGCAGGGATGTCAAGATGAAAAACAGTGAAGAAGGAGAGGACGGCGCAGGACACCATGCCGAGGACCCACATCCGGAAGGTGAGGGCGGGGGTGACCGTCAGTGCCACATGCTCGATCGGCGAGTTTTCCTCCTCCTCATCGGGCTCCGGCGAGCTCCGCGACGTCGACGGCACTGCATGGGGATAGAGAGCAGAGATGCTGTACACCAGCAGCGGCGGGAGCAGAGGTGCGTGCGTGCAGGGAGCAGGGACGGCGAGCTTACGGAGCGGGGAGGTGATGCCGTCGCCATCGCCATGGTGCCGGAGCTCCCCCTGCTCCTCCTCCTCTTCTTCTCGGTGTGGCTGGGACTGGGAGGAGGAAGCCATGGCCGGATAGCTCTAGCTGAGCCAGCTTACGACGGAGTACCTGCCTGGGCCGGGCTCTCCTTGGGTCCTCTACCAGTCTACCTCCTCTTCTCCTCCAGCTGTCGCTGCATTGGGATTAAATTGCTCTGCGTTTTTTCGTGAAAGGGACGTCTGTACAACAAATATCGATCAATGGTAGTGCCGTGGACATTAACAATTGAGAAGTTGAAACGAGGAGCACGCATCGACATGATCCATCAATGGTCAACTGCTCGACAGCTCGAGGGCAGGGATTAGTAGTTACACTAGTAGAAAAAGGGGTCTTTTGTGAAGCACAATAGTACTGGTTTGAATTTCAGCCAGCACTAATGTGTACATTAGTGCCGGTTCGTGGCGGCGATCAATACCACCGGTTCGTGGCGAATCTTTAGTACCGGCTCATGCCACGAACCGGTACTAAAGAGGCTGTGTCAGCCTACGGTCAGGCTATGGCCCCACCATCACTATTTAGTGCCGGTACTAATGAAGTTATGGCAAGCTGTTTTTAGTCCCACCTCGCTCCCCTAACAAGCCTTTTACCACCTTAAATATGTTATTTCTCAAACTATCACAAGCACTTGGTCTTCATTGAACTCTATGTGTAGAATTTGTGGCCGCAATATGAGTCTTTATCGGTTTATAAATCGTTGATGACTCATATTGACAATTCAGATTATACACTAGACCTGGCCAAACCTCGGGCCGGGCCGGGCTTCGGGCCGGGCCTAGCCAAGCCCGATGAAAAAAACCCAGGCCCGAGCCCGGCCCGGCCCGGCCATCGGGCCTGTTTTCTCGGCCCGAGCCCGGCCCGAACATGCAAAAGCCCGCCGGGCCTCGGGCTGGCCCGGCCCGACCTTCAGAAAACTGCAAAAACGACGGGCCCGGGCCCGGCCTGGCCCGGTCACCGGGCTCAAAATCTAGGCCCGAGCCCGGCCCGGGGGCAGTGTCGGGCCGGGCTGCCCATGGCCAGGTCTATTGTACACACAAAGATCATTGATGATCAAAGTATTTTTGATGTTATAATATCATATTGACAATTTAGACTGTAAAGAAATATAAGATCATGATCTAAATGCTCTTATATTCTTTGCGTTCAGTATGCACCATTCAAAGCGACGCCATCAACTTTCAACCGTTTATGCCTTCATTTGCTATTTTTCATGCATTTAATGATTTGTTTTGAGAACTAAATGACCTGGAAATTGAAAAGCACTACAAATGAACTCTGAAAAAGTTGAAACTTGGCATGGTATCATCATTTCACCCACATATCATGTTCAAAAAAGTAGAGAGGGTTATGGAAAAAACTGAATGCACTTCGTTTACAAACTGGACAATCTCTTTCGAAGTATTCGGGTTTATGACGAAATTAAACTCATCTGTTACAAAGGCATTTCATTTTTTAAAACTTATTACAACTCCAGACTTTTTGTGCATTCACACCATTCAACTGCTAGGCGGGAGGAGCTCTTAAGTACCAGTTCCAACTGCTAGGCGGGAGGAGCTCTTTAGTACCGGTTCCAACTGCTAGGCGGGAGGAGCTCTTTAGTACCGGTTCCAACTGCTAGGCGGGAGGAGCTCTTTAGTACCGGTTCCAACTGCTAGGCGGGAGGAGCTCTTTAGTACCGGTTCCAACTGCTAGGCGGGAGGAGCTTTTTAGTACCGGTTCCAACTGCTAGGCGGGAGGAGCTCTTTAGTACCGGTTCGTGGCGAACCTTTAGCACTGGTTCATGCCACGAACTGGTACTAATGAGGTTGTGTTAGGTAAGGCTGGGCCCCACGAGCACCTTTAGTACCGGTTCATGGATGAACCAGTACTACAGTTTCTTAGTAAGCTGTTTTTTAGTCCCACCTCGCGAAGAGAGAGGGATTAGGAGCGGTTTATAAGCCCTGAGTGCAGAGACGATGAAGAAGAGGCTCAATGCTCACGTTGCTTAGCTTCAAGCCTTCAGGAATATGGTAGATTGCACGGAGCTATGCGCAGTGCAGTTTACACTATTCTGAAAGGCTTGAAGCAAATTAACGAGCATTGCACCTCTTTTTTATTTTTAATAACTTATTACAACTCCGGGCTTCTTCTGTTATGGCAAAACTAATTGCACGTCGGCATTTCTTTTTTCTAAACTTTGGTTATAACTCCAGACTTTGACCATCAAGTTTTGCAGAAAAGAAAAAATAGCAGAAAAGAAAAAACTACTCAGAAATAAATAGAAGAAAAAATAAAGCAGAAAAGAAAAAAAATATTTGCTATTTTTCAATCGTTTACAAAATGACCGTGAAATTGAAAATCACTACAAAATGAACTCTGAAAATGTTGAATTTTCGCAAACTAGATAAAAAACTACTCACAAATAAATAGAAGAAAATAAATACAACAGAAAAGAAAAAACTATACAAAAAACTACGCAGAAATAAATAGAAGAAAATAAAGCAGAAAAGGAAAAAACTATAAAAAAATTGGGGTGCTGCCCTGTGGGCCTGCTAAGCCACGGGCGTGTAATTACAGGCCTTAAAGGCCCAGCAGACTCACAGGACAGCGCGCAGAATTTAGGTCCACAAGCCTGCTATATAGAGGAGTTCAACGAGGTAGCCGCGGTGCGACTGCCCTTCGTCCGGCGAGGTGGGACTAAACTTTGGGGTGGCAGCGTGATGCCTTTAGTACCGGTTGGTGGCTCCAACCGGTACTAAAGGCCTGTTCTTCCCGTCTCTTGGCCTGGCCAAAGTTGGCCTTTAGTACCAGTTGGTGGATCCAACCGGTACTAAAGGCCCCTTCTATATATACAACACTTACGAAAATTTCAGTTACATCTCTCACTTCTTCGTCTCCAACCTCTCGCGACGCCGCGCGCCGCTTGAGTCCCGTTGTCGCCGCCCGCCGCGCCCGTCGCCCGTCGCCCGCCGCCCGTCGCCCGTCGTCGCCCGCCGTCCGTCGTCGTTGCGCCGCGGTCCGGCCCGTACGTACTCTCTCGCTAGCTCTCGCATACCCGCGCCGCGCGCGCCCCCGCCCCGTACGCCGGCGCCCCCGCTCGTACGTACGGGGCGGCGGCGTACGAGGCCGCGCACTGCAGTGCATACGTACATATACGTACACAGACACACACATATACACACACACACACACACACACACACACACACACATTTTTTTACTTATTTTTTCTATTTTCTGTTTTCAGTTTTTTAGAAAATTTAATTAGATATTAATTAGCTAGATATGTGAGATTTGAACTAGTTGAATAATTAAAATAACTAGTTTATTTTTAGTAAGAAAATTGTCGAACTAGCTTATTTAGGTATATGAGATTTGAACTAGTTGAATAATTAATATAACTAGTTTATTTTTAGTAAGAAAATTGTCAAACTAGTTTATTTAGGTATATGAGATTTGAACTAGTTGAAGAAGTAATATAACTAGTTTATTTTTAGTAAGAAAATTGTCGAACTAGTTTATTTAGGTATTTGAGATTTGAACTAGTTGAATAATTAATATAACTAGTTTATTTTTAGTAAGAAAATTGTCGAACTAGTTTATTTAGGTATTTGAGATTTGAACTAGTTGAATAATTAATATAACTAGTTTATTTTTAGTAAGAAAATTGTCCAATCTGAGATTTGATGATCTAATTAAAATATTATTTGTTAATGAGTTTTTCAGTTTATTTAATGTTTTTATATATTTTGAGTTTATATAAATGTTAGATTTATGTCGAATGTTAGATGAATTAGATATAGAAGTTAAATATATAGTAATGTCAATTGTTAGAGATGAATATAGTTAGATATATATTTGAATTGGCTAGATATTAATTCAAGTTAGATAGTAATAAGTGTTTAATGTTTCACCTATATGAACATATAGGAAATGTCATCTGACGACGAAAAAGATTTCATTATGTGCGAACACTGTGAAGACCAGCGCGGCCTGTGCGACAAAAATTTCCTTGTTGATGGTAGGCGCTTCAGCATCAAGCTGAATGAGACATTCGAAGTTGATACAGTAAGTCATAACGGCAATTATTATTTGAATGCAAAACTTATGCTTCATTTGCTTCAACTTATAATTTTAAAGCATGACTTATGCTTCATTTGCTTCAACTTATAATTTTAAATTTTCACTATTCTACTAGCGCATCCCCTGCTATGCAAGAATTTTTGTCTTGGATAAGATAAGTTTTAGTGCTATTCAACGTCAAATTATATAATGGAGACACATACACCCATTTTGAATGCAAAACTTGGCAAGCACTATGCAAGTCTTATGCATTTGAGCCTGATATGGTTATCACCTTTGATATTCGTCCGGAAGATGATATTGAAGGTAATATAGACATCTGGGTCGATGTGCAAACGCCTCCAGTTCTACCATTATGTGAGTTTTCTCAACCATGCGTGCATATGTTTATGTCTTTGATACAGTTTATTCAAAAATAGTTGACAACTATTTTGTATTGTCAGCTTATTTCGGTTCAAGCAAACATGTCCGGCGCTTGGTAGACAGGACCTACTACTGCCCCGGGGCTCAACTAAACTGCGAGGAGATAAGTCATTATGTTTCATGGCTTGAGGATCTTAATACTGTCAAGATAATTTTTTTTCCTGAACTTAGAAATGTTAGTACTCAAAACGTGTGACCAATGGTGATCGTATTTAACTACGGTCACATCTATAATCGAAAGATGGTAATATTTTAACTATTTGTCCTTAATTAGTGCATCTTTTGCATACATTATTTTTGCATATATCAATTACTATACGATGTTCTTCAACAGGGACTTCCGATGACAGTTGTGCCTCAGTGGATCGAGACAAAAGGTCGCACGTCAATGGTTAGCTTACGACCAAGATTTCCTACATTGCACATGAGTGCATTCAGGATTTCTGAAAGCGAAGAATGCTTAATAGTGAAAGATTGAAGCAAAATTGTTAACGATCGCAGAGAAGTACTAGGGGGCAATAAGGAGAAGCGCAACCCAAGATTAGGAGACAGATTCATCTGCATGCTCCAGTATGATGAATCAGGAGAGCTATACATGTTCTATGCTATTCTACCTGAGAGGGAGCAGCAGGAGTAGCTAGTTCATGCTCTTAATTAGTCCTGAACTTCGATGTTGGTGATGATTATGTTGAACTCGATGATATCTTTGGATGTTTCTTCTTTAAGCTAGCCAGTGTTGGTGATGATTAGATAGCTAGCGGTAATGACTATGATGATTAAATAGTGGTAATTAATGACGACTACGATGATTTTTAGCTAGCTAGAGTTTATTTATTTATTAATATGCGATGATGATGATGATGATGACGACGACTACAACTCATTATAACATAAAATAATCCTAAATTAAATTGATAACACAAATTTAATTGAAAAATAAAAAATAAAACCAAAACCCCCCCAAACCTTTTAGTATCAGTTGGTGTTACCAACCGGTACTAAAGGGCTCCCGGCCCTCGGAGCTGGCTTGTGCCACGTGGTTGCCCTTTAGCACCGGTTCGTGCTGAACCGGTACTAAAGGGGGAGGGGGCTTTAGTGCCGGTTATGGAACCGACACTAAAGGGCCTTACGAACCGGTGCTATTGCCCGGTTCTGCACTAGTGTTAGCAGCAACCATGGGCATGCCGATGGTGTATGTGTATATCACTATATGTCGTGGCTGATATTTTTATTCCATGCATGCATGATCGATGCATGAATCTCATTGCCAAGGGGAATCAGGTGGTTGAGTCATTTTGTGTACTGACAGGAGCCGTACGTCATGCCACTGGCCACGTTCCCGGCCAGGTTCATTAGTGAACCCATCATGTGGTGTAGCCGCGGAGTAGCCTCAGCCGAGATGCTCCTTTTGTTCTTCGCAATTGCTATTTGTAAGCTGCCTGAAAATGAGTTAGGCGTCAGTCAATTCTGCGAGGCACGGGTCGAGCCGGAGACAGGGCCGACGAGGAAGGCCGCGGCGTCACCGATGGAGGAGAGTTGGAGTGTTAATGGGTGCGGGTGCGGAGGGTTCACCAGCGGCGGAAAAGAGGAGGCTTTAGAGGGATGGTCAGGACGATGGAGGTGGCCCTGGATGGCGGGACGAACATGACACCAGCCCTAGAAGGGAAAATATGATGGTTTGGCTGGTGGCAGAGGGCGGGGCGACAATGGAGGTGGCGTTGCCATCAACGGGGAAGACATGAAAAAATTAACAACGCTAGAAAACAATCAGGTAACTTACAAATACCCGGTCTCTCTTTTTCAACATGCTGCATCAAAGAGGGAATGCTGCACCACAACGAGGAAGACATGTGGATGCTAGCACTGGCGCGTACAAAGGAGGGGATGTTCTTGCTGAGCCGTCGGGGATGTCGGTTCCATTGAGAGGGGGTGTATGTGACATCCCAACTTAATACGAATGATACACAACTCATATCAACAAGGTGCACTTTTTTTTTCTGGGAGCCCATCCGAAAGAAATCTCAAA
Source organism: Aegilops umbellulata (assembly GCA_032464435.1). Classification (NCBI taxonomy): domain Eukaryota; kingdom Viridiplantae; phylum Streptophyta; class Magnoliopsida; order Poales; family Poaceae; genus Aegilops; species Aegilops umbellulata. Next base: position 570,528,321 of record CP136060.1, on the reverse strand, counting down.
GTTAAGCATGCTCAGAGTGCGCAGAAAAGAATAGTGTTGGTCCATGAGGCCAGTCTATATCCCAAACGCCACGGCCAGGAACCAGTGGGTTTGGTCGGAGCGTTACAATACGTGTCGAGGATGATAGCTTCTTGTTCTTCTCTATGAGTTCCTTGCTTCCACGAAATGCCAACAATTTTTCATTTTTGGCAAGGACACGAAATGATAATCATTTTTCCTTTAGGCGAGGGCATGAAATGATAATAATACAAAGATAGAAGAAACTGAAATCCAAAGGGCGACACTCTAAGCGTGCACACAGAGACTGCGACACACATAAAATTCGCATGTGAACTTCCGGTAGAGTCTCAGATTCCTTTTTTAGAAAAGGAAAACACCGATCTTAACTATTCTTGTCACTAAAACCATACATCAATTTCTATGGCCTAGTAGATTTCCACAGGTTAAAGTCACATCATCAATTGCTAGCCTATTAATTAGAGTCGCACATTATACACCAGGAGATGAATATGTGGTTTTGGACGGTTCCTGCGCCAGCAGGGCGAGAGGGAATCTGAGCCAGGTAGGCAGGCAGCGGGTAGCCAATCGCCAAGGAGCGGCACCGGCGTTGCGACATCAGTGGGGCATACTGCCAATCAACGTACGTGGCGTCTTCCTTGACAGTAGTCCTATTCTAGCAGATACATGCTAGATCCAAAACCAACGAGAGGGCCACTCGATGGACGGCGGGATGCCTCGTTAGTTGGATCGTAGGGCGCAGGGATGCCGAGATGAAAAATCAAACGGTGATATTATCAGCTCGTGCCATATGCTTAAACTCACCGTGGTCAGCTGCTCGAGGGCAAGGATTAGTAATTATTAGCATCAACCATGCCCGGATGACGTGTCTCGCCGTCGTGGCTGATATTTCTATTCCATGCATGCATGAATGACGAATCTCATTGCCGAGGGGGCTGTCAGGTGGTTGAGTTAGTTTGTGTACTCACAGGAGGGAGGGAGCCATCTGTGCCACCGACCGCCTTGCCGGCCAGGTTCACTGGTGAACATCGTGTGGGGTAGCCTCACTCCAGATGTATATCTGCCTGTTTTTCTTTTCCAACAATTGCTCTACTTAAGTTGTCTGAAAATGAGTTCTTCGTCCGTCAATTCTGCGCAACACTGAGCTAACGACAGGGAAGTTGTGTCACCTGTGGAGCAAGCTGAGGATGGGGACGACAAGGATGACTGCAACATCACTGGTGGAGAAAAGTCTGAAGGTTCGTCGGTGCGGGTGCTGCGTGGGAGAAAAGGGGGGTTTAGAGGGATGGTCAATACGATGGAGGAGGTGGCTATGGAAGGCGGGACGTTAGAGACAACAACCGCGGGTGACGGGATACGATGGTTCCGCTACTAGAGGAGGGCGGGTCGATAGTGGAGGACAGGAGGTGACGATGGTGGCAATGGGGTAGACATGAAGATCCTCTAGCAAAAAAGGGGGGTAACTGTTCTTATAAATAGCCAGTCCCTCTTTTCCGAAATTGTTATGAGTCATCCGTGGTGTGTTATTTTTAATGTTTATTTAGGTCGTGTTTTTTTACACTGGGGCAAATAATGGTAAATAAATTTGTCTAACCAAAAGTTGTCTTTTCTTAACTATTCCTCGATATAAAATAAGCTTGGCGCAACAGAATTTACACATGGCCTTTTCTCGTGAAACCTGGCACTTTTGTGTGTGAGTCTGTATGTACGTGTCAGTGTCTCAAGGATGGTAGCTTCTTGTTCTTCTCTACGAGTTCTTTGCTTCCACGAAATGCTAATCATTTTTCCCGCAAAAAAAGAAATGCTAATCATTTTTTCATTTGTTGCCAAGGACATGAAATAATAATGTTTTTTCTTTTTGGCAAGAACATGAAATGATAATACAAAGATAGACGGAACCAAAATCCAAGGCGGAATGCTGCTTTCCGAGCTATATATACACTCCAAGCGTGCATAGAGAGGCGGCGACACGGCGTAAAATTCATGTGTCAACATCAGGTGGAGTCACAAACCAACCTGTGGTTCGATGGTTAGGACGACAGTGGTATTCCAGGTTTTTCCTGGATTTATTTGAGGATTTCTGGCGATGCGTTTAATGGGAGGAGACGTTACCGTCGACAACGAGGCGCCTGTGGTGGTTTCGTCAATCTTAGATGATTTGTCAGCCCAGTCTCTCGAAGATGCTCATAAGGGTAGGGTGTGCGTGTATGTTCATAATGATGATGTATGTGCGTATATATGAGCGCCTAAAAAAACACATCAGGTGGAGTCTGTGATTCTTTTTCAGGAAAACATTGATTTTGATGCTTCCATTCACTGAACGCGTACATCAGGTAGAGTTCCATAGCTTAAAGTCACATCATCGGTTTCTAGCCTAGTAGTCACACATTTTACACCAGGAGAAGAAAATTGGTGAATACAAAACAGTTGGAGCTGTCGGTTGGCTAGAGTGAGCAAGGATCCCAATGAATATGCTCCTTTGCCAGCAGGGCGAAAGGGAATCTGAGCCAGGCAGCCAGCGCGTGGCCAATCGCCAAGGAGCAGCATCAGCATTGCAACATTTGAGTACGTCTTCCTTCAGAATCATCCAAATCTGGCAACATTGACATGCTAGATTCAAGACCAACAACCAACGAGAGCCACTCGATGCACGGTGAGATAGCTGGTTAGTTGGATCGTAGGGCTCAGAGATAGAAGATGAAAATCGATCAGACGGTGATATTAGATCTTGGCATATGCTTCACTCATTTTACTTTCTATGTGCACCCCTGTGTACGAGCATGAGCTTGGTTGAGAGACCCATATAGCTAATGAACACCTCCGCACATGGGCATCAACCTATGAATTCATGGTGCAACGTGACCGCCCACGAGGCGCATATATAAAGAACCTAGGAAGATCTCCAACTGGCGGCTGATCTATGTTGTATCAGGAAAAGTCCCTCAGGAAAATGTGTGGAAGGGGCGGATAGACGCATTTCCATCGGGGTGCACCTCACTTACATCGATGAATTTGAAAAAAGTGTTTGTGAACTTCTCAAATATTCACGAAACTGGAAACATATTTATGAATTAAAGAAATGATTCACAAATCTGAAAAAATATTCACATATTTTAATAATGTTCATGAATTTGAAAAGGTTCATGAATTCTAAAAAATAATCTTGAATTAAAAAATATTCACAATTCGAAAATTTTCTCTGGAATTTTAAAAAGGAAATAAAATAAAGTGAGAAAGAAAAATAAAGTAACCGAAAAGGAAAACCACTAAACTGGTAGAGAACACAGAAAAGACCCAAACGAAAGAACCTTATAGTGTTCCTAAAAAAACTCTCACTGTTGTGATCCATATATATGGGTCAACCCTTTATGAAAAGACACTTCCCCATGGCCAATCCATACGCCGCACGCGGGTGGCAAATAGATGAGGCGACGCCCACAGTGCGGCCCCATCGGCCAGCCTAGTACTCCGTTTTCGCGTGTCGTTTGTAGACGCTACATTTTCATTTCGTTTAATGTCTGTCATTTTTTTTTGGTATTTTGTCCTAGGTATTTTCGGTATTTTCATTGTCTTGGTTTATTCTTTTTTCTCCTTTTCCACGTTTGGTTTTTTTCCAGGTCTTTCTTCCAGTTTTTATTTATTTTGCTTCTTTTTCTCATTTTGTGTATTCTACTATTCATCATAAATTAAGAAAATGTTCACCATATATTAAAAAAAATCAATGTGCATTAAAATGTTCATTGTACATTAAGAAAATGTTCAACATATAATAAAAAAAATGTTCAATGTCTATTTAAAAACTCTTCAGCATATTTTTACAAAAAATCTTATCGTATTAAGATGTTCATCAGATATAAAAAATGTCACCATGCATTAAAATAATGTTCTTTGCATATTAAAAAAATGTACAAGGTATTTTACAAAAATGTTGAATGTTTATTAAAGAATCGTTCAGCATATATTAAGAAAGTTCACTCTATTTAAAAATGCTCATAAATACATAAATGCCCTTTCCTTAAAAAAACAAGAGTTTTGAGAATTTTTAGAAGTAGAAACGCGAAAAGAATGAGTCGCTACAGCCAATCGAGCTACAGTATCCTACAGTGCTTGCAGTTGCTACAGTGTTGGGCAAGCCCAGTTAGATCACTCCCTGTGGCCGCATCAATTTGACGCGCACAGGCATCCAAAAGGGTCTCTCCTTCCCACAGCAAGTTTTTTTTTTAGGATTGCCAACAGTCTATTGATCAATTTTAATGTTTATGGAGATACATGCTGGGTCATGAGGATGAATAACCCACAAATGGCGACCTTGATCAAGCATAGCAGAGTGTTTGGCAAGGTTGTGAGCTTCATAATTTGATGCTCTTCCTCCCCGCGGCAAATGGAGAAAAGGATTTTACATCCGCTTGGTTTCTTTTTTCATCCAGCTATGGGCTAGCCGACCATGTTCGTAGTATAGGCTTGGATCGTCCTTTCAACTTCAAAATCATGCGTGATATGACCCATGCTAGCCAAGATCCTATTTGGTGCTCTAGGCGCTGGTTCCTTCCTTACTCGTAAATGGGGCACATTGTTTTTTCCTCTTTTTCTTTGGTTTTCATTTTTCATTTTTTTCATTTTCTTTGGATTTTCTTTTTCTTTACTTTGTTCCCTACAAATGCGTGGACTTTTTCTCAAATTTGGATATGTTTCTCAAATTCCTCGAAGTTTCTTTCAAATTCATGAACTCTTTTCAAATGCGTGAAATTTTTAAAATTGGTGAACATTTTTTAATCCACGAACTTATTTCAAATCTGACAATATTTTTCAAATGCATGAACTTTTTCGACTCTTTGAGCTTTTTCCAGATGCGTGAACTTTATTCGAATCTGTGAACTTAATTTCAAATTTGTGACCTTGTTCAACTGCATTAACTTCTTTCAAATTGATGAACTTTTTCCAAATCTTCAAACATTTTCAAATTGATGAATTTTTTACAAGTTCCCAAACTTTTAGAGTTGCTGAACCTTTTTCAAATCCATGAATGTTTTCCAGATGTGGGAACTTTATTAAAAAAATAACCTTATTTCAAATTTGTGAACTTAATAAAATTCATGAATTTGTTTCAAATTCACAAGATTTTCAAATGTGTGATACTTATTCAAAAACATGAACTTTTCCAAATGGGTAAACACTATTCAATTCTATCTTGAAGTTTTTCAGTGCGTGAACTTTTTCAAATTTACTTAACATTTTTAATCTGTGAACAAATGTTTAAAATAGTGAACCTTTTAAGAATTGACGAACCTTTTGCAAATTCATGAAAATTTTCAAATTCGTGAACATTTTCTATCTCATGAATTTTTTTAGATTACCCCCTTTTTTAATTCGTGAGATTTTTTCAAACCCACGAACATTTGTTCTGTTTCACCAAATTTTTAAATACTGAACAAGAACCGTTCTGGTTTTTCCTTCCGGAAATTAAAGATTTCTATAGAGCGAGCGAAAAAAAATGATCTGTAGACGACGGTGTAAATCGTTAGCGAGCGATTCGTGCGAGCGACAGAACTGCCAAGTCATAAGCTGGCCCATGTCCGTGCACCCTATGCGCTGCAGCAAGAAACTGACGCTTAAGGCGCCGAATAGGCGCTCTCCCAGACTACCTAGTGGGCTAGCTCATTTTTATCTTTTTATTTATCGTTCGCTGGTATTGATGAGGTGAATGGTTTCATTCGTTACATTATTTTCTCTTTTTGGGTTTGTTCGTTTTCTTCTCAGGTTTTTCTAGTCTTTCTGTTTTTCTTTATTTTTTGCAATGGTTTTCCTCGTTTCTTTCTTGTATTTCAATAATTTTTATTTGCTTTTTACATTTAATTTTTACACTGGTTTTGCTTCTTTCTTTCTCTCTTTCTACTGATTTCTTTCCTTCTTTCTTTCTTCTTTCCTTTCTCTGTTTTTCTTCGGTGTTATTTTTTTTATTTTTATTTTTTCCCTTTTCACTGTTTTTTACACACGTCTACCTTTTTTGAATACGCAATATAATGTTTCAGTGTACACGTGAAACATTGCTTTGATACACACTGAACATTTATCAAATACATGATGTACAATTTTAATTTAATACATGTTTTGAACCCTTTTTGAATACAGGGTCAAAAAAATTTCGAATACATGTTGAAATGTTTAATTTTTGTAAAAAAAATTCTAGAACTATGCAAACATTTTTTTGACATTGTATAAACATTTTGTTAAATGCCACACACATTTTTCTAAACACCTAAACATTTCTTTAAATGTCATGCACCACTTTTAAATGGTAAGAAACCTTTTTTATACTACACAAACATATTTTTACATTGTATAAACATTTTCTAAAATTTTCACATACATTGTTTTTAAATGTTGGCACATTTTTTCATGCCAGGAACATTTCTTATAGCGCTATGAACTTTTTTTATTACGTTGACATTTTTATAGTGTGTTAACATTTGTTAAGATTTATGGGTTTTAAAATTTTAAAAAATATATATAAACATTAGCATTGTGTCAGTGCGATGGGGCGAGCCCATTTTGTGCTCGCGCGTGCCAGCGAGGGTGAAGCGTTGCTGCTGTGTTGGGCGGGGGGCCACTCAGTGGCGGCTCCAGGAATTTGCAACCGGGTATTCATGTGTATTCATTTTCCCAAAATCATTGTTTTGCCAAAAATCAACACTGTTTTGTAAAAATCATGGGTATTCACGTGAAGACCCAAGAATACCCCTGGTACCGCCCCTGGGGCCACTATGGCTCCTCTTGACAGGAGGCTACCCTAAATCGTTCTATCGGCGAGACATAGGCATGCCGTATGTAGTGTGCTTCCATGGAGAATACCCATCCGGTCTGTGCCATCCACTGCAATTTTTTCAAAGTAAGATATGATTTTTTTTATTCTTGATTTCTCATGCAGCTTGGTCCTCATCTGTTTTTCTGATCGCTGTCGATCCATTTCCACTCGTATACCCAAAGTGTAGGTGCAGCAAAGCTTTCTAGGCAAGGAGTTGCACCGATTGGGGCAATGAAAAACTGTAGGACCTGCTACTTGTAACACTACCATCTCAACCAATAAGAAGGAGCAGTTCTTCCCTGCCTACTCTGACAACAAGGTTTTCTAGATTTTTCTTCTTTCACCAGCCCCCTCTCCCGGTCAATTTCCATTAATTAAGGGCTTCTTCGGTTCAGGTGGATTTGAAGGCGATTGAGAGGGATTAAATCCCCTACAAGTGAAAATCCCTCCAATCCCCTTGGGAGGAGAAGAAAGCCTAAAGCCTAAAGAGAATACCATTTTCATACAACAAAACAAAATAAATAGAAAACAAACTGGAAACAAAATTGAATATATTTAGTTGAGGGTGTGCAGTCCGAATCTCGAAGGCAATGAACAACTGATTCCTAGCCGGTAGGCAACAGCACGGTATAAATTGTAACTTGTACTTTCATTTTTACACCTTATTCCCTAGAACTGAAACTCAAGCTAATCATGTAGTGGCACGACAAGTGATCCCCACATCACTAAATCATTCTCTATTGCTTTCTCATAAGTCCATTGTCATCACGTACTAGATAGAGAAATCAAGGAAAGAATCCCTAGGCCTATCCACACACTTCATCCTATTTGAAAAATATGAGAAAAATCTATACTACATTGCATAAGCAAGAACATAAGCTATATACTATCGTGCTAGTAGGTTTTTGCCCCATAGTGACTGTTAAGATAATGTACACTTGCAGTGTGTTTCCTTCTAGTTGCCCCAACTCAATACCCCATCTTCCCTCCCCTTTTATGTCTTTTTCTTCCAAAAAGGAGGTTGAAACCCATGGCCTCTGCATCATTGCGATGCACTGTATATTTAACTTAAGACTTTGTATTTCCATTAAGAAATCAATGATAAAGGGTAGGCCTGGTTAAAAAATACTTGGCATGAATCCATTTTTGTGACTGATATACCTTTTCACGCGTATCCCCAAAGTGTAGGTGCAACAAGCTTTGTGCAACCAAAGAGTTGTAGGAGAGCATCAACCTTGACGGAGTCGTGTCTCAATGATTTGTTGTCAGTGGCCTCATCCTAGCTCACCGATTGGGGAAATGATAACTATAGGACCCGCTACTTGTTCAGTGTCACGATCCTGCTCATTGTCCAAGGAAGCGCCATGACAATGCTCACCCAGCGGAACACTACCATCTCGGCCAACAAGAAGGAGCATGTCTTCCCTACCTACTCTGATAACCAGTTGGGCAATCGTGATGCTGGTCTTCCGGTTTTTTCTTGTGAAATTATACCCCCTCCCTTCGGCATCTCTTGGTCAACTTCCGTTAAGGAAAACACCATCGACCATAGTTCTTACAACAAGACAAACTAAATGGAAAACATGTGAAAAATAAAACTTAATACATTTAGTCGAGGGCGTGCAGTCTGAATTTCGAAGCAACCAGGAACGGTTGATTCTTTGCCGATAGGTAATGTACACTGTATAAATTACTTTCACGCAGTAAGAACAACAAACTGTAGCAATTGTGAGTAGCTACCGTGATACCAACCCATATAGCAAATCTGCTAGAATTATTTTTTCCATTCAAAATTGATATATTTCCATCGTACAATATATATACATATATAGCAAAACTGCTGGACATGCTCTAAGAGAGATAAGTAAAGTGGCACCTGGGTAATAAAGGATATAACCATAATAGTAGATAGGTGAGTTGAGATAATGGTTGTGAAAGAGAATATGTCCATATATAGTACATGCGAGAAAAGTGCAGCAGCGCCATCACGACATCATATCACCGTTTAAACTTTTGGTACTATGACAGAAGTTAATACTTAGCCTTGCACGGCACAAGCAGGGGCGGAGCCAGAAAAATTGGCCATTGGATTCGCTCATTGACTCGTCATAAGAACCTGGCACTATTTATGTTTCAGGCGTTAATTGCAAATGCATCACTCTCAGTTTGTCCCTCATTGTAATCTTGAAAAAGTAGCAGCACAAACAGAAGGCCTTATGCACTTTGTCACTATACTCAAACCAATGATCATATCCATCAAACCAATATGGATTAAATCTCTTTTGAGTATCTCCAATCTCTCTCTACGGATAATCAAAATAAAGTGGTGGCCTATAAAGTTCCCTCGTTAAACATCTGTGTCTTGTCTCATCTTGCTTCTTAGGATTTCTTGTGCACTCCAAAATTCTCTTCCGATCAACGGGATCATAAGGCAACTCATCTAAATTAATTTATATATGAATCAAAGCCTTTGGGAGACTAGCTGCAGAGACATTTCATAGACTTGCCTACACCTAACGGCAAACCTTGATGTGATTGTAGCATTATCTGGATCTATTTCTTTTTGATAAATACCGTTCCATAGCCTAGATCAATCAAAGTCCGTGCAAAAAACTGTCTGAAAACTAGGGCAATTTTTTTACAATCGTGTTAGGGTATTATGCATTCACAAGAGGTAGGAGACGTGGCGGGTAACCTAATTACCTCAAATTTTGATGTCTTGTCGATGTCGAATTGTCCATCTGCAGCGGTCTGCTCGCCGCTAGCATCCGGCGGCCGAGCTATGCCGAGCTACCCCTCAAGATGCGAGTTGAGAAAATGAACAAGAGGAGAGACCCCAGGCGTGTGGCGGCCGTGCGTATACAAACAACATGGTAGGTGACTAATCAACAGGGCCTGCTAATCAAGTCAAGGTGTTTTAGGCCTGGGCATGCGTACGTGACTACATAAATGACTAATCAAGACATTTGCTTATGGGCTTTGGGGCCTTTCACTTAGCTATCCACGACACATTAGATGGGGTTAGCCTGGACTTTGTATTGGGTTCAACCAAGCAAACATGCATGCCTACACGTGAAAAGCTACAAAACTGACCCTTGTGACAAATTTCAACCCAAAATGAACCCATTTTCTATTTTTTCTTACAAAATGACCCTTTTGCATGACGCCCGGTCCCAAGACGTCGTGTCAAACAGCACGACACCCTAAACAATGGCGCCATGCGTTAGAGTTAAACGCGCCACATCGGACGGCTGGCGGTCCTATGACGCCCCAGATGAGGGCGCCATGCTTAGTATCATGACGCCCTCACCCAAGGCGCCATGCCTGCATGCAAAAAAGGGAACGCAGATTTGCTTAGTAGCTAGCTCGATAGTGTGCAAACGTATGGGAACAAGCTGCTCGGTGCATTTTCTGGCCGTTCCTCTGAGCCTCGCTATCCGGTATAGTCCATCAAATTTGCAAAGTACATGTACTAGTACATTTGGTATAGTCCATCAAGTAAAGCAGAGGATGGCAGCTGGTTGGGTCCAGAGGGTAAATAAGAGAGAACGTGGTGGATGGCCGATCAATAATTAAAGCGTTATGCTCAAAATAATAAAAATAAAATAAAGCATTGATTTGACCTGAGTATCAACATGCATGTTCTGACGTGACTAAGATCATCTACACCTAAAATTACCTAATTTGAGTTGACAAAGGTTGTCGGTCCTGGTCCTTGAACAGTGACCAGTCAGCCCGTAAAAAAAGATTCCACAATCGGTTATGTAAAATTGAATTATCAGGTTCATACAATTACATAAAACTAAGGTATATTTGCGCTGACGACCATCCTTGTTGTTTCGGCTGTCTCCGTGTCTACGTTTACCCTCCAGACGGACTGCATAAAGGATAAAGGATTTTCTAGTTTTGTAGTGGGATTTATCACAGATTGATCATGTGACTAATTGTTCATTTCAGGTTTATGGTTTGGTTTTTATTTAATATAATGAAAATTTTATGTTGTCTAGGGTGTCATGCTGTCTAGCACGGCGCCCCAGGCCCGGGCGTCATGCGAAAGGGGTCATTTTATGAAATTTTTCTAAAATAGGGCCATTTTGTGTTGAACTTCGTGGAAAGGGTCAGTTTTGTGGTTTTTCACTGCCTACACACACGTAGCAGAGAAAATCTGTTGGGTTCACTTGAACCCAACGATTGTATGCCGGCTCCGCCCCTGTGCACAAGTTTATAGATGTCTTTATATGTAAGTTTTCGTCTTAAACTCTTAATTTTGTACTTGAATTCTTGGCATGTTTCTTTGTGTCTTTTTCCTAACATGCTTTTAAGGGGAAACTACGTCTTGATGTAGCATTTCTAAACCTGGTCAAGATGTGGACGTCTTGTTCCACTAAAACTAAAGTGGCAACTGGTAATAAATGGTAGCCATATATTGTAGATAGTGAAGATAATGGTTTTGAAAGAGCGTATGGCCATATATAGTATGTAACAATAATAATACATGTGACCAAAGTGCAGCAGTGCCACCACGACAGCATATTACCCTTCTAATTGTAGTTTTTGCTTAAAATTTTAGTTTGACAAGTATGTAGTAACCTTGTAACAGTTTTTCTTAACACAGTTCACTCGCCCCTACTTTTTCATATAGTGAAACTACTAGGGTAACAAATTCGTAGTAAACTTGTAAAAAAAATAGTAACCTTGTGTCACTTTCTATCACCTTCTTCTTCGGCTGGGTTTGATGGGTAGGCAAGCACGTCCCTACTTTCCATAAGTGAAGCTACTAGGGTTACACAAGATAGTACTAAACATATTTTAGTTAGCATTGCACCGCACAAGTAGTTTGCGTCTTATTAATTATGAGCTTGCATTCGTGGCATGTTCTAACAGGGGAAACTACATCCCAGTGTAGCATTTCCAAACCTATCAAAATGTTGACATCTTGTTCCACTAAAAGATCAATATACTCGTAATGGCCACGTTTGGTGGCCTCCTGAGGTTCAAAGCTTAATCACAAAGCTATCTTTTTTGTTTCCATCATTAATTGTACCTTGCACTTCCATTTTTACACCTTATTATAGCTTAGAACTGAAACTGTAGCTAACCACATAGTGGCACGACAAATGATCCCCACATCACCAACTCTCTCTCTCTCTCTCTCTCTCTCTCTCTCTCTCATAAGCCTCTCACCGTCGTCACGTACTAGAAAGAGAAATCAATGCAAGAACCTCTAGGCTGATCCACACACTTTGTCCTACCTGGAAAATATGAGAAAGCCTATACTGTACTAATTCCATAAGGGCCTTTCTAATCGACCCCATAAAAAATAGATGAGTAAACCTTAGTGGAGTATATTTACTCCACTAAGTTTTGGCCGGACCTAGCCGATCCCTTATATATAATGGAGTAAACTTAAATTTAGCTCATACATGTCGTCGAACACTTGCTATGTGCCTCGGCGGTGAGTGACAACCATGGTGACTACACCGGCGGCAAGCAGCAGCAGCAGAAGCACGCAGCTGGGTCACCAGATTTTAATTCAAAGAAAAGAAGAAGAATAGATCGATCGATGGATGGTGCAGTTGACTTGTACAAAACTTTTATAGTACACGCGCCTTGGCGTACACACGTAACACACCTATAGGGTGAACAGCGGTTGCATGATAACATAAAGAAAAGTACTAACCTATCCTATATCAACATCCACATCGCTTCGCAAAGTACTGACTCGCAAAGTACTGACTCGAAGAAACTGTGAAACATTACTGGATTCCTGCAATGAACATTTCTTTCCTTGCTTATTCTCAGTGGCCACCTTTTACTACTCTGTTTTTCTTATTGTTGTAGTCTACCATACCGTTGCAGAATAACTAGAACCTTACCAAAGTCTCGACTAGGGGTTTATCCTGAAATGGCCCAAACAAGAGATTAGACAACGACACATTTTTTTCTTCAAACAACCACCTGTAGGCTATAGCACCGACTTATTTGTCCAACATCGCGTCAACAAAATTTAAAGCTACTTTTCACAAAAAGGAAAGCTGATGTTGGTTTAATTCCACACACGTGGACTACCAGCCATTTTAAAAATCATGAGAAAATTGTTACATTCGTACATAAGAATGTATGCTCAGTCACTGTAAAATGGATGACGTATAAAATAGTTGGTATTCTTAATTAGAAGAATCATGAGAAATTCCTGCTTTAAATCTTTGATTGCGTGCAACAACTGACTGACACTCGCACGTACGTTTTGCCACAGCTTGGAGGTCACTGGAAAATCCACCAAGGCCCTAGGCCATAGCATTAGCTAGAAGGCCACACCGAGTTAGTTACTATGGTAGCAATCCATGTAGCAAATCTGCTGGAGGTTGTTTTCAGTTCTAATTGATATTTTCCCATGGTACAATATAGTATATGGCAAAACTGATGGGCATGCTCAAGAGAGATAAGTAAAGTGGGGATTGGGTAATAAATGGTATAGCTATAGTATGTAGATGGTGGAGATAATGGTTGTGAAAGAGAATATAATCATATATAGTGTGTCACAATAATAGTATATGTGACCAAACTGCAGCAGCGCCATAAATAAATCATGTCACCCTAGTCTAGTTCACGTCTAAAATTTATTTTTCTGCAAGTTAAATCTTTAATTAGTTCCCATGTGTCCAAAGTTTTGGATTCCGGATGTAAATAAATCTGATGGAGCACTGGGATTTAAAGTTACCATGGTAACTGAAAAATGTTGAGCGGTTAATGAACGATTTTTTGAATGAATTTTGAATCCAATAAAATTCATTCAAATTAAAAAATTCAGGATATTTTTGCTCAGTATGGAGATTGCTTGTGGGATACTGAGATTTGCAGTTGTTGGGCTGTAACCAAATTTGCCACCCGCTAGCCAAAACCTTGCCTGTCATTTTCGTCACCTTCTTCTTCGGCTGGGATTGATGGCTAGGCACACACGTATCCACTTTCCACAAATGAAACTACTAGGTTTACACAAGTTAGTACTAAATAAATTTTAATTAGCATTGCACTGCAGAAGTTTACATTTGCGTCTTAATTATGAGCTTGCATTCCTGCCATGTTTTAAAAGTGGAAACTACGTCTTGGTGTAGCATTTCTAAACCTGGTCAAAATGTCCACATCTTGTTCCACTAAATATAAACGTACTCATCATGGCCACATTTACATTTTTTCCACGAAAGATTAATTGTTCCTTGTACTTCCATTTTTACACCTTATTATTGCCCAGAACTGAAACTCTAGCTAATCACATAGTGACACGATAAGTGATTCGCACATCACTAACTCATTCTCTCTCTTTTGCTCATAAGTCCATCATCGACATCACGTATACTAGAAAAAAAAATCAAGGCAAGAACCCTAGATCAATCCATGTACTTTGTCCTATCTGAAAAATATGAGAGAATCTATACTACATTGCATCAGCAAGAACATAACTATATACTACACTACTGCCTCATAGTTTGTCCGGTTGATTTGAAATATGAGAATCTTTTAGATTCCGACATATAGGATTGATACTGAAGATTCACGTAGTACTCACTCAAAAAGTTATATTCTTGCAGGGGTTAGGAGAATTGTGTGGTAAAATGTAATTAAATCGATCATGAGCACTATGAAACATTATAGGATACCTAATGACCATTTATTTCCTTCCTTTAGATGTCCACGCAATTCAATCTTTGTTTTTAGTGACCACCTCTTACTACTCTGCTTTTTTCGCTAGTGCACCACGCTATTGACGAAAACTGAAACCTGTTCCAAATTCTTCACTACTAGGAGGGTATCCTAAAATGGCACAAGCGAGAGATTAGACAACAACGCATTTTTTTCTTTCTCACTCCACAATGCTACTCGACAACAACCACCTATAGGATATAGCACCGTATAATTTGTCCATCATCGTGTCAGCAAAATCTAAAGCTACTTATTCTAAAAAAAAATACTTAAAAAAGGAAAGTTGATGCATAGAATTGAAGATTAGTCGCTGTAAAATGCATAAGGATGACACATGAAATAGTTGGATTAATTGAATAATCATGAGAAATTCCTGCTTTAATTTTGATTAGTACGTGCAAGAAAACACTCGTACGCACGTTTGCCACAGCTTCCAGGTCACTATAAAAGCCCCAAAGGTCCCCAGGCCATAACACCAGCTAGAAGCCACACCAGGTCAGTCAAAGACCAGACACCAGACCACTTCACTCCACGTCCAAATGGCGATGACTCTCGAAGAAGTGCTCTCCAAGCAGGCTGCCGACCTAGCCGCCATCTCGCCGGCGCTGGTGAGGAAGGCCGTGGATGCACTGGCGCGCAGCAGCCACGCCCGCGCTGCCGCCGATGCCCTGGTCTACCTCTCCGTGGGCACGACCTGCACGATGTTCGCGGCCGCCTTCCTCACCATCTTCGCGGACCTGGCCTGCGCCAGCGGCTGGGGCTGCACCCCGGCCTATGTCCTGTCCGAGATAGCAGACTATCTATCCACACCTGTCCTGCTTCTCCTCCCGCCGGCGCTCGTGCTCTTCTTCCTCCGCGCGGCCGGCTGCAGGACCAAGGTACGTACGTGCTCATCACTCACTCTGCTCCATGGCTCTGCTTCCCGTGATGCTGATGAATTCACTGTGTAATGTGATAGGCGGCGGCGGACGCGGAGAGCCTCATCGTGAAGAATGACGAGGAGCCAACCCTTCTGTCGCCGTCGCCGCTGGCCTTGGCAATTCTTTGGCTTTTCATTGGGTCGGCGTCGATGGGAATCATCTCTTTCCTTCTTTTCAAGTGTGGACATACAGAGATCTCCGACCTTCTCGGCTACACGGCTCTCTTGTGCACGTTCATGTGGGAAGCCCTCGTCTATGTCCGCGCTGCAGTGGCGCTGTGGAGGATGAATCCCGGGCCAAGCAACATGGTGGCTGCAGAGTAGCCCTTGCGCGGGGTCATCGACTTACTAAGGTAAGTGGCATTAATTAAGCTAAGCCGAACATCAACATCACACTTCCTCAAAATTAAGTATTGTAGCCGAACATCGAGTGCTTTCGTACCAACAAATTGGTAGAAGATGATGCAAGTAATATTCAAGTCAAGTACAGTAGTCTATAATTTATCCGTTGGTTGGTTCTCCACGTTTGCTATCAACTGAAAGTGTAATTCTTGTCATCAGTTATCAGAAAGGTCCAATGCTACTCTCTTGTAAACTGGCACGTGTTGGTTGAGATCATACAATAATAATTTTTTTTCTTGATCCTAATTTTTTGCACTTGATCTTTCTCTCGTCTCAACTTGAAACACTATTGATCCTGATATAATTTCGTCGTTCACCGACCACTAATTCACTCCACACCCAGTTGGTAGAAGATGATGCAAGTAATGTTCAAGTCAAGTAGTGGAATGTATCAGTTGGTTCTGCATGTTTGGTATCAACTGAAAGTATATATAATTGTTATCATCAGTCATCACCAAGCACCAATGCTACTCTTGTACTAAACTGCAACACGATGGTAGAGATTGATATATAGGACAGTAATAATTCTTCTTCCTGATCTTATAAATTTTGTACTTTATAGTTTCATTTTGTAGTAAACTGCAAATGACATTGATGTTGAAATAATTTCGTCCTTTAATTGCCAGGTGTGCAGGATTTCAAGCCGGAAGCTGCAAGGCGATGGAGCGTGCTATGCAGTGCAGGAGCGCTGCTGTTTCCTACTTCCTTTGATGCTGTTCTGAATAAAGAGATGGGCATGCATGCCGTGTGATGTGTAGTAATCTACTAGTACAGAACTAACTAGTTGATGCTAGTTGATGCTATGGTAGCTTGGGTTGGTGGTTGATGCTAGTTGATGCCCCGTGTTGGTCTATAGAACCTCCTAAAGCCGCTCCATTGGGCTGACCCACTATAGCAGCCACGCAACAAAGTGCAAATATGAGACGATACTACATGTCGTAGTAAGTAAGATATAGCACCGGCAGTCGATTGCTGATGGATCAGCGATAGTGTGTATTGATGCCATAGAAAGGGCCGAGAGTGTGTTGATGAGGTAGGCCTTTATTGGGTTTATTTTTCAGTCTCAGTTGAGCAGAGGCACCGAATTTGTCGAGCTCTCCCAGGCATCGGAACAGGGGAAAGGTCTACACTAGCCGAAACATTACCCAAATAGAAAATTACCAAGTTGTTATTTATATTATATATAATTATTACTTAAAATATTTATAAACGATCACCGCACATCTAAAACATGTTCATGTAGTGTAAAAAAGTATTCACGGGTTTTCTGTAAAATGTTCGTACCATTCAAAAAAATGTTCGTGACATTTAAAAGGATATATATGATCATTTTTTAAAATGTTCATGAAAGCGTAAAAAGTGTTCATGTAATTTGTAAAAAGTGTTTGTATCATTTACAAAGTTGTTCATGACATTTATAAAGTGTTTACATGTTTAAAAAATATGTTTTGTGATATTATAAAAAAATGTTCTTGAAATGTGAAAACTAGTTTCTAATAGTTTTAGAAAACTGTTCATAACATATAAAAACATGCATGCCATTTTAGAAAAATATCACAAGTCATAAAAGATATTTGCATTTTTTTTAAATGACGACATTTTTTTAATTGTTCAAACATGTGTTTAAGAATATTCAGTGTGTATTAAAAATTGTTCAATGTGCATTTTACAAACAGTCAACATGTATTTGAAAAATGTTTAACGCTTATTAGAAGAATGTTCAACATGTAAAAAAATGTTCAACATATAAAAAATGTTACACATGTATACAAATAAAGTCTGACATGTTTGAAAAATGGAAAAAAATGAAATGCAAAAGAAAAAAAATGAATAGAAACAAACCTGAAGAGAACTGAAAGGAAACTGATGAAAACCAACAGAGAAAACACACAAAAAAAATGATAAAAGAATTAAGAAAAAACCCCTATATGAAAGGTTTTGAAACCGCCCCGTGTTGGTCTATAGAACCTTCCTAAAGCCGCTCTATTGGGCTGACCCACTATAGCAGTCGCACAACAAAGTGCGGAGATGAGATGGTACTACATGTGGTTGTAAGTAAGATATAGCACTGGCAGTCGATTGCCGATGGAGCAGCCATAGTGTGTATTGATGCCGTAGAAAGGGTCGAGAGTGTGTTGATCAGGTAGGCCTTTATCGGGTTTATTTTTCAGTTTCGATTGAGCGGAGGCGCCGAATTTATCGAGCTCTCCTAGGCATCGCAATAGGGGAAAGGTCTACACTAGCCGAAACATTACCCTAATGGAAATTAGCAAGTAGTCTTTGTGGTAAGCTCCCAGTCGCATAATATTAACTACCAGATCATCTTAATACTACACCTTAAAATCTATAGGATAGGATGATGTCTTGCCAGTAGAACGTGCATGATATAAATCACTTTCACTTTGTAACACATGGGTCGATCGTCTCCATGTGTGGTACACGAGAGGAGTGCGAACAGGTGACATCAGTTGGACATATAAAAAGGAGGGGAGAGAAGGTGAAAAAACAGCCAAACATTTGAAAAATAGAATGGCTGCTCGGCAATTTTGATGATCCATTTAACAAAGTTACATGTTGGACTCTATTTTTCGTTCAAAAATTATATATTAGCATTTTACAATCTATATATAGCAAAGTTGTTGGGTATAAGATAAGTCAAGTAGCAGTTGCGTAATAAATGATAGCAATAGTAGTAGTTGGTGGAGTTTCCGCTTGTCATAGAGAATATGACCAAATATAGCCCGTCAAAATAATACATGTGACAAAAGTGCAGCAGGGCCATCATGACATCACATCACCATTCTAATTCTAGTTCTAACCTTTAGGCCCCATGTGTCACTTTAGTGACCTTCTTCTTCAAATAGGATCGATGGCTAGGCACGTCGTGGTTTTCTGCAAACTAGACTACTACAACTACAAAAGTTAATATACTAACAACATTTAATTAGCATTGCACCACACAAGTTTTTGGGTGTCTTGTATGGTTGCGTCTTAATCATGAATTGTCAATCCTCACATGCTTTTAATAAGGGGGAACTACGTCTTAGTGTAGCATTTCTAAATCCGCTCAACATGTTAATATCTTGTTGCACTAAAGATAAATATACTCGTCATGGACACGTTAGGGTATCACCACAGGTTCAAAGCTTAATCACAAATCTATCCATTCACTGCAATTTGATTTTCTTTTCATCATTAATCTTACCTTGTACTTCCAACTGAAACTCAAGTTAATCACATAGTGGCACGACAAGTGATCCCCACATCACTAATTAAGCATGTCCCTTTTGCTCATAAGTCAATTATCATCGTCACACATTAGAAAGATAAATTAAGGCAGGAACCTCGAGGCCGATCCACACACTTTTGTCCCATTTTAAAAATAGGAGAAAATTTAAGCAAGAATGGAAGGTATATACCACACTACTACCACACACTTTGTCCCGTTGATCTGAAGTATGAGAAAAACTTAGATTCTGATGGATATTATTAGTTTTTAAGATTCACAAAGTAATCACTAGAACAGTTCTATTATCGGAAGAGTTAGGATATACTTTTGTATTTTAAAATGTAATTAAATCGTTCATGGTCATTATGAAACATTACCGGTACCTGTAATGACAATTTCATTCCTTTGTTAATTAAGATGACCCTATAATTAATATTCTATTCTCAATGGCCACATATACTGCGTCAAAAAATACATGTGATGAAAGTGCCGCACGACCATGACCACATCATATCACCGTTCTAATTCTAGTTCTAATCTTTAGGTCCCTTGTGTCACTTTAGTGACCTTCCTCTTCAAATGGGATGGATTGCTAGACACGTCACTATTTTGCACAAACTAGACTTCTACTATTACAAAAGTTAATATACTAACAATATTTAATTAGCATTGCACCGCACAAGTTTATGGGTGTCTTGTAAGGTGGCGTCTTAAATCATCAATTTTCAATCCTGGCATGCTTCTAACAAGGGGAAGCTACGTCTTAGTCTAGCATTTCTAAATTCAGTCAACATGTAAACATCTTGTTCCACTAAAGATAAATACACTCGTCATGGCCACATTTCGGTGTCTCCACATGTTCAAAGCGTAGTAATAAAGCTATCCATTCACTGCAACTTTATTTCGTTTTCATCATTAATTTTACCTTGTACTTCCAACTGAAACTCAAGCTAATCACATAGTGGCACGACAAGTGATCCCCACAACACTAATTAAGCATGTCCCTTTTACTCATAAGTCAATCATCGTCGTCGCGCACTAGAAAGATAAATCAAGGCAAGAACCTCTAGGCTGATCCACACACTTTTTCCTATTTTAAAAATAGGAGAAAATCCGAGCAAGAATGAAAGCTATATACTACACTACTGCCACACACTTTTTCCCGTTGATTTGAAATATGAGAAAAACTTAGATTCTGGTGGATAGGATTAGTTTTTAAGATTCACAAAATACTCACTAGAATAGTTCTATTCTCATAAGAGTTAGGAGAAACTTTTGTGTTTTAAAATGTAATTAAATCGTCCGTGGTCACTATGAAACATTACTGGCATTTGTAATGATAACTTCTTTAATTTCTTTGTAAATTAAGATGTCCATATAATTCATACTCTATTCTCAATGGTCAACTTTTATGACTCTGCTTTTTTCCTATAGTGCACCACACTATAGTCAAAAAACTGAAACTTTCCCAAAGTCTATACTAGGAGGGTGTCCTAAAAATGGCACAAAAAGTGATTGGACAACAATGCATCCTTTTCCTTTTAAATCCACGACACTTATCGACAACCAACACCTCTAGGCTATTTGCCATCATAATGTCAGCAAAATCTAAAGCTAGTTTTCAAAAAAAGAAAGCAAAGCCGACACTGGGTTAATTCCGCATTTGGACTACCGGTCATTAATTCTAGTTCTAACATTTAGGTCCCTCGTGTCACTTTTCACCATCTTCTTCAAATGGGATTGATGGCTATACACGTTCTTCTTCAAATGGAATTGGGTAAATAAATGATAGCCATGGTAGTTGATGATGGATATAATGGTTTTGAAAGAGAATATGGCAATATATAGTACGTAAAATAATAGCTTTCACCAAAATGCATGAGCGTCTTCACAAAATGATATCACGGTTCTAATTCTAGTCATGATCTTTAGTTCCCTCGTGTCACTTTAGTCACCTTCTTCAAATAGGATTGATGGCTAGGCACGCCCTTACTTTCCACAAACAAGACTACTACTATTACAAATATGTTAATACTACTACTAGTATAATTTAATTAGCATTGCACCGCACAAGTTTATGGGTTTGTATGGTTGCATCTTAATCATGAATTTGCATTCCTGGCATGCTTTTAACAAGGGGAGAATACGTCTTAGTGTAGCATTTCTAAATCTTGTCAACATGTTAACATCTTGTTCCATTACATATAAATAAACTCATCATGGCCACGTTTGGGTGTCTCCATAGGTTCAAAGCTTATTTACAAAGCTATACACTCACTGCAACTTTCCTCCGTTTCCATTATTAATTGTACCGTGCACTTCCATTATTACACCTTATCGCCTAGAACTTAAACACAAGCTAATCACATAGTGGCATGACAAGTGAACCACACATCACTAACCAATCATGTCACTTTTGCTTTTAAATCAATCATCGTCTTCATGCGTTAGAAAGATAAATGAAGGCAAGAACCTCTAGGCCAATCCTTGCACTTTGTCCTATTTGGAAAATATGAGAAAAACAAAGCAAGAACAGAAGCTATATGCTACACCGCTACAACACACTTTGTCCTGTTAATTTGAAATATCATAATAACATAGATTCCGATGGATAGGATTAGTTTTGAAGATTCACAAAGTACTCGCTCGAACAGTGGTATTGTCGAAAGAGTTAGGAGAAATATTTGCGTTTTAAAATGTAAGTAAATCATTCATGGTCACTTTTAAACATTACCGGTACCTGTAATGAAAATTTCTTTCGTTCGTTAATTAAGATATCCCTATAATTCAGACTCTATTCTTTTTTTGAGGAAAGGCCATCATGGCTAGCTTTATTAATTTCAAATAGGAATTACATCGTCTACGAGTTTGGAAACCAGACAAGCCGGGGGCTCATCAGTCCATGAACTACAAATCTTATTACAAAAACAATAACTAGCTAGCACATGCGCCGCTTGATTCGAAGAACGAGCACAATGTTTATAGATAACCTTCCCAATTGACAAAGACACGTCAATGCATTCTGCAAATACTGCTGCAGCCGAGTCCCACCATTCTGTCTGTCCCGAGCAATAGTCAATAACAATTGAAGAGTCTTACTCTGCCTCCACCCTGTTGAATCCTAATGAGCTTGCAAAGATCAATCCATCTCTCATCGCCATAGCTTCCGAGGTAACTACATCAGATGCATACTGAATATATTTGCACTGAGCTGCCAAAAAATTACCCTTCTCATCTCTAAGGATTGCCGCCGATGCTCCAGCACCCTCATCCGCATAGAAGGAGGCATCTACATTTAACTTAACAAATTTTGGACCGGGTTTCAACCATCTTTGTTCATTTGTCACCCTGTTCTTCTCATTTGCTTGATGAAAATTGTTCGCAATTGCTAGAACAGACATAGGCCATCTCATTGGCGGGGGTGTTGCTCCATCATGAGTGTGTTGGCGACGAGTCCACCAGAGGTACCAACTACCAACAGCAAGAATTTGTTTAATCTCCAAGTTCGGCTTCATCGGAACTGGCTTATCCTCTGCCAACAGTAAATGCTCCAATATAACCGAACCGGAGCGATCCACCGTTGCAGCTTCGTCAAGAATTTCCAATATGCCCAGGCCTCTCCAAAGTTCTCTGGCCGTCAAACATTCAAAAAGAAGATGTTTTATATCCTCAGCAGCTCCATGACAAACCGGACAAGCACCATCCGATCCCACATGCCTGTTCATTAGTATGGATTTTAGAGGGATGATTCCATGAAGAGCACGCCAGCAAAATATCGAAACTTTACGTGGTATATTTAGTTTCCAGAGTCTAGACCACACTTCCGGAGCTTGGGATTGCCTTGGGCGTTCAGCCATGTTTGTGTGTGTCCCAAAAGTCCGATACCACTGTATTTTGTACGCTGATCGTACTGTGAATATCCCTCTGCGGTCAGGATGCCACGCAATAAAATCGTCAAATGCATTGTGCCTCAGCGGTATTTGCATAATTCGCCTAACATCCACCGGATTCAGAATTGTTCGAAGCAGTGCTTCATCCCATGTCCCTGATATAGGATCGATTAAGTCACTAACAGAATTGAGCAGAGTATGACCACGACCTGAAATAACCTTCCTATCCGGGCTCCCTGGGATCCATTGATCAGTCCATATATTCACCTTCTCACCGTTTCCAATCCTCCAAATGTATCCCAATTTGAAAGTTTCCAATCCTTTCATGATACTTTGCCAAGTGAAGGAGGATCCATTTTTCAATGTAGCATGGAGCAGACTACAATTAGGAAAATATTTCGCTTTTAGTACCCTCGCACAAAGAGACTCTGGATTGGTTATGAGACGCCAACATTGTTTCGATAGCATAGCAAGATTAAAGGAGTGGAGATCCCTAAAGCCCATCCCTCCTTCATTTTTTGGGTAACAGAGCTTCCACCAAGTGTACCAATGCATTCTTTTGTGGTCCTCGTCATCACCCCACCAGAATTGGGCAATCAAATCGGTGATGTGGTCACCTTTTACGACTCTGTTTTTTTCTGTTGTGCACCGAGGCCCTCCCAAAGTCTCTACTAGGAGGGTGTCCTAAAATGGCACAAACAAGTGATTAGACAACAATGCGTCCTTGTCTTTTTCACTCCACAATGCTAGTACTTGACCACATCCACCTATAGGCTATATATAGCACCGAATGATTTGTCCATCATCGTGTCAGCAAAATCTAAAGCTACTTTTGAAAAAAAAATAAAAAGGGAAAGCCGATGCTGGTTCAGTTCCACACACTTGGACTACCGGCCATTCAAACATTATGAGAAACTTGTTACATTCCTACATAAGAATATAAGATCAGGAGTGGCTGTAAAATGCATAAGGAGGACACATGAAATAATTGGATTCTCAGAAAGATCATGAGAAATTCCTGCTTTAAATTTTCATTACGTGCAAAAACCCATCGCCACAGCTTGGAGCTCACTATAAAAGCCCCCAAGGGCCCAGGCCATAACACCAGCTAGAAGGCACACTGACTCACCGACCAGACCAGTTCACTCCACACCCAAATGGCGATGACTCATGAAGAAGAGCTCTCCGAGTTGGCTGCCAAGGTAACGGTCGACGGGTTCTGTGCGGCCGTCATCCTCGCCTTCATCGCCGACCGAGCCTGTGCCGGCGGTTGGGGCTGCGCCCCGGCCCACGTCGTGTCGGAGATATGGGACAATCTAGCCATGCTCGTCCTGCTTCTCTTGCCGCTTGCGCTAGTGCTCTTCTTCCTCCGCGCCGCCGGCTGCAGCAGCAAGGTACGTATCGTCACTCACTCTTCTCCATGCCTCTCTGTTCCATGGTTCCGGTTCTCATAATGATGATGATGATAGGCCCCGGACGCTGACAGTCCCAGCGTCAAGGATGTTGAGGAGGGACCTTCTGACTTTTCCTTGCCTCTTCTGTTGCTTTTGCTTGTGGCGATATTCGGAGCCTTCTCTTTCGCTCTTTACATGTATGGATATCCAGACTTGGCCGATCTTTACGGCCACATGGCTCTCTTGGTCATTTTCCTGTGTGAAGCCTTCGTCTATGTTCGTGCTGCACTGTCGCTGTGGAAGATGAACCCCACTCCCAAGCCCAGCAACATGGTGGCTGCAGAGTAACGGAGGATCGCCCACTTACTCAGGTAACCAGCATTAATTAAGCTAACCTGAACATCAACATCAGGCTTCCTCAAAATAGTATTGTATCTGAAGTCTCAACATCGTGTTTTGTACCAACAAATTGGTAGAAAACGATGCAAGTAATGTTCAAGTCAAGCAGTAATAGATATTATTAGTTGGTTCTGCGTGTTCGCTATCAACTGAAAATATAATTCTTTGTCCTCAGTCATCAAGTCAAGTAGAGATCGATAAAACACTAATTAGTAAATTTTCTGCCTGATCTTTTCTTTTTGCGGGGTAATTTTTCTGCTTGATCTTCTAATGTTTGCACTTCGGTTGTTTCTTGTCTCAACTTGAAACACCATTGATCTTGATACAATTTCGTCATTTCACTGGCCAGGTGCAGTGGATCTCGAGCCAGCAGTAGCAAGATGATGGAGAGTACTACGTAGTGTACTGCAGGAGCGCCTCTGCTTCCTTCTAGCTTTGTTGCTGTTCTGAATAAAGAGACGTCCTTCTAGCATGTCGTGTGATGTGCAGTAGTAATCTATTCAGTATAACTATTAGTATCAAACTTGCTTCAGTTAATGCTAGTTCAGCGCTGATGCAGTGTCTGAAGCAATATGGTAGTTTGGCTGGTCACTCTGAACCGCACCTATAAATATGACTGGACGTACGCTCTGATGAAGAGCTTCAATTCTACTCTGTAGTAGGAGTATGTAAAATACCATAGCATTTCACTGGCCTCCTGCTTTATCCGTGATTGTTACTTGCTGGATTTATCTAGGCTAATTTACCTTATCGTGACATCTAAAAAATGTTCACACATTTAAAAATAAGTTCATGAAAATGTAAGTAACTGATCCTGTAATTTGGAAAAAATATATGTACCACTTAAGAAATTGCTCATGACATTTAAAGAAATGTTCACCCGTTAAAAAATATGCTAAAGCCATCTACAAAATGTTCATGAAATGTAAACATTTGTTCGTGCAATTTTTTAAACATGTTTTTAACATATAAAAATTATTTGTATCATTTAAAAAAATGTTCATAGCACTTCAATAAAAATTCACACGTTCTTAAAACGTGTTAATGAATGTACAAACAAATTAGTCCAGATTTTCAAAAATAATTCATGACATGTAATAAAATATTTATACACTGTAACCTGGTGAATATTTTTTTGATGATTTTGAAAAATAAGAAAAATAATAATATAAACAATTTAAAATTAAAGTAAGAAGATAAAAGATAAAAACTAAAGAAAACCAATAAAACATAGAAAAAATAGAAAAGAAAAAACTTGTCGGAACCTTCCCAAAACGGCTATCCAATGTATGTAGAAGCTTCAGAAAACCAAACACGGAGAATGTTGTTGCACCGGCTTAGCAGGACAAACACTGTAGGCGACAAGTCCTTTCTCACAGAAGGCGAGATACAACTTTTTTGAAGTGATGGTGCACTCATATTAAGCACCCTTAGCGGCAAATTGGCGCTACAACGCGCACTGGGCTGCGCTTTGCTCAGCTTCGCTCCCTCACTGCCGATCGATTCCCATTCAAGAGAATGCCATGTTCTTAAAACAAACTAAATGGAGTACACACCGAAAATAAATTAAGTTGAACTCATTTAGCTGAGGGCATGCAATCTGAATCTCAAAGCAACCTAGAACGTCTGATTGTTCGTGTATGGTATAGATTACTTCCCCGCGGTAACACATGGGGTCGATCTTCTCCATGTGGGCATAGGAGGGGAGTGCAAGAAGGCGGTGTTGGTTGAAGGGGAAAAGCCCCCAAAAACTTTGAAATGTAGCATGTCTGTTCAGCATTTTTGACTAATCGCTGTGATAGCAAATCTGCTGGAGGTTGCTCTTCCGTTCAAAATTTTATGTTTCCGTATTCATGCTCATATTCTGGCTGATTCTGAGAGAAGCTGATTCTGTGGGAAGTTTCCCAAAAGAACTGGGCCTATATATATAGCAAAATGTTGGGCATGATTTAAGAGAGATAAAAAAAGTGGAGACATGGTAATAAATGATATAGCCATAGTAGTAGATGGTGGAGATAATGGTTGTAAAAAAGAATATGACCATATATAGTACATGTGACCAAACTACAGCAACGTTGCCACGACACATCATATCACCATTATAATTCAAGTTCTAGTCTCTAGTTCCCTCATGTCACTTTCGCTTCGGTACACCCCCCTAACCACATCAACGGCTGTGATTATCCCATACCCCTTCATAATAAAGGGCATGATGGTATTTTTGAAAGTATGTTGTCCACGACCAGACCTCCGATACGCGGCGAGCGTACGAACAAGCAGGCCGCTAGGATGCATATCTGGGCCAGCCCACCAGGCGCTAGGCCACCAGGAGTAGGAACGCTTCATAATTCTTACAAAGCATTCCTCTTTATGTCTTCTTCAATGAGTTCATCTTGTGATCCGGTCATCATGTGTAAGTAATTCGGTAAGGCAATGGTTGAGGTGTCCCTTTGCAACCTATTGTGTTTGTACAAGGGATAGATGAAATGACTTTGATTATTTAACATCATGTATGTGCCCGGCTGCAACGGAGTTGTCTCTTGTCTTCTTGTTCGTTCTAAGGCCTTGGAAGTTCCCAGGATCCCGTATATCTATCAAGGAGGAGGTAAGAAGTGAGGAGGACACATAACTACGCTGCTCCTTCGCCTACATATTCCTTTAGATCGGATCTGCACAAAACTAGGTTGAATACCAAATCCCTTTACTCTCGATATTCAATGTGAATCAGATGAGCTTCCTTTTTCAATCTATTTATTTCTTCCTAAAACTGTTTCTTTTTACCTAAATCTGCAGAGTCTCGCATGCCTCATCTTCCTAACTCAGCCTCTCCTCACACTCTAGCTTCAAAGGGCCGGCTCTACATGAAGAAGACCTTCTAATGGGCTGACACCTATTAATAGGTACATCAATTTTATTTTTTAAACAAATTCTATAAAATAATAGAATTTTCTAACAATCTTTGAAGTCAAGTTCTTAAAAATCTTAACTAATTTTAGAAAAATGTTTGTGTAACTTTTTAGTCATACCTTGAAAAATGGTCATATAATTGCAAAAGGTGTTCATGCATTGATTTTTTTATTCATGTAATTTCAAAAATGTTGCCACATTAATTTTTTTTGACCTTTTTTCATATAACTTAAAAAAATATAACATCCATGTATTGTTTTAAAGTTGGGTTGGGCTAGTGCAGTTGGTTGAGGTCCAAAGCACAATGGGTTTGGGCCCGGCTGGCCAGGCAGGGCTTAAATTTCAACTTTTTTTTTTCAGTCATCTGATGTCTCAAAAAAACAAAACGTGTGATGTTTCTACGAGGGCGACAATGTTAAGATAGCTTTAGGTTGCTTCGCCCCCCGAATTATAATGAAATCAATTACCTCCCGAGTGCTTCATCGCTAAGCATTTGGCAGCATTTCCACCGATCGAAACGAGGAGGAGGAGGAGGAGGAACCGATGGAGTCCTGCGAGATCGCGCGCCTGCCGGAGGAGCTCTTGACGGCGGCGCTCTTCCTCATAGCACTTCAAAAAAAAAAATTCACGCATTCTTAAAAAGTGTTAATGAATGTACAAACAAATTAGTCCAAATTTTCAAAAATAATCCATGACATGTAATAAAATAGTTGTACACTGTAACCCGATGAATAAATTTTTTTGACGATTTTGAAAGATAATTAAAAATAAAATATAAACAATTTAAAATTAAAGTAAGAAGATAAAAGATAAAAACCAAAGAAGACCAATAAAACATAGAAAATATAGAAAAGAAAAAACTTGTCGGAACCTTCCTAAAACGGCTATTCAATGTATCTAGAAGCTTTAGAAAACCAAACACGGAGAACGTTGTTGCGCTGGCTCAGCAGGACGAACACTGTAGGGGACTGATCCTTTCTCACAGAAGGCGAGATACAACTTTTCTGAAGTGATGGTGCACTCATATTAAGCACCATTAGAGCATCTCCAGCCGTTGGCCTCCCAGGAGGGGCTAAAAGTCGCCTCCTGGAAGCGCACCGGCGCTAAACCGCGCACTGGGGGCGTGATGCCCCCCCAGTCGCGGCGCCCATGTTTTTTGAGAAAGTTAAATACGGCGCAAACACGGCTCAAATTTAACGCAAACATCGGCGAGCTCGTTTAAATTTAAACATATTTTACAAAAAAAAGAAAAAACTACTACGGGCTGCCCCCGCCATCTCCATCGCCGCTCCTCGCCGTCTACCTCGCCGCTCCCCGCCACCCGCCGCCCGCCTTTGCAGTTCTACATGCCGAGGAGGCGGTAGAACCGTGTGTAGTCGCCGCTGTCGTCGTCGTCGTCGGCGGCGGCGGCGGCGTCCCCGCCTCCGCCGCCGCCGTCCCTGCTGCATCCCTCCCCCGGTTGGCGCGGCGGGTTGGACGGTTCGGGGGCGTCCTCGTCGTCGTCGCTGTCGAGGATCACGATGCCGTGCTCGTCCTCGCGCCCACGCTTGCGGGCGGCGATCTCCTCCAGGGCCCGGCGCTGCCGGACCATCTCGTCGCGGAGGTAGTCGTCCCGCGCCCATTGCAGGGCGTCCTCGTCGGAGAAGCCGCGCCGGGCTATCTCCTCGTACTCCGCGGGGAGGTCGGGCTCCGGCTTGGGCTCGACGAGGACGAAGCGGCCGGAGGGGTGTGGAGTCGCCGATGCGGACGCCGGAGCTGCGGGTGCGCGCGCTGACAGGCATGTCCTGGGGCTCTGACTTGACGGGGCAGAGGCAGGGAGAGCCCGACGAGCGCCCGGACGAGGAGGAGGATGCCCCAGGCCGCTCCATGCGCCTCGGCGTCCAGGAGCTCCCACGGCGGCGTGAGAAGGACGGGGGAGCGGGGTACTCGAGGCGCGGCGTGTTGCCGCCCTCGATGTACTCGAGGACGGCCTCCAACGTGCGTCCGGGCACGCCCCACCACCGGCGCCGGCCCTCGGAGTTGAGTCTGCCGGAGGGCACGACGCCGTTGGTGGCCTCGAGTTGCTCGGCGTGACGGCGGCGGAAGTAGGGCTCCCAGAGCGGGCTGTCGGGGGCGTAGCGTGGCCCCTCCCTCGCCGCCCGCGGCAGGGGCGTGCGGATACGTGCGATCTCCGCACGCCGCGCCGCCACAGTGGGTGGTGGTGGCACCGCACGCCGCCAGCGCTGATCCTCCAAGCCCCGGGCACCCGCATATCCGGCGGGACCGGGTACTCGGCCTCGAAAAGGAGGCGAGCCTCGTCCTCGTGAAGATGTCGGCGCCTGAAGCCATTCGCCGCCGCGCCGTCGCCTGGGAAGCGCTCGGCCATTCTTCTAAACTGGAGACGGCGAGAGGAGGAAGGGGGGAGAAATGGGCGCGTCGGCGGTGGAGTATCTGTGCGTGTCTCCGGCTCACTGGTAGTCGGCTTATATAGGCGGAGGCGACGCGTGGTAGGCTTGGCCGGCGCGTTACGCGTGGCGTGGTGGCGTGGCGGGCGAGGGGACGCGCGTCGCCCGACCTTCACTGCGCCGCCCGTGAGGCATCAATGGAGGCTGACCGGCGTGGCAGCGCGCGCAGCTTTGGCATTGATTCGCCGCGGGAAACGAGGCGATGAGGACGACGAAGCGGCGAGAAGAGAGTCGAGTCGCTGATGCGGCTGGCCCGCGGCTCTTCGCGCCAAAAACGATTCGCCAGGTGCCCCCGAGCGAGCCCCAGCGCGCCGGGTTCGGGTTGGGTCCGCCGACGTCAATTTCGGCCCGAGCCGGCGATAACTGGGGCCTTGGGGACGCGATTGGGGCTGATTTTTTGACGCCGGCAGCCGAAAAATCGCCTGGGAGGCCTTATTCGGGGCGCGGCTGGAGATGCTCTTAGCGGCAAATTGGCGCTACTACGCGCACTGGGCTGCGCTTCGCTTGGCTTCGCTTGGCTTCGCTCCCTCACTGCCGATCGATACCCATTCAACAGAACGCCATGTTCTTAAAACAAACTAAATGGAGTACACGGTGAAAATAAATTAAATTGAACTCACTTAGCCGAGGGCATGCAATCCGAATCTCGAAGAAACCTAGAACGCCTGATTTTTCGTGTATGGTATAATTTACTTCCATGCAGTAACACACGGGGTCGATCTTCTCCATGTGGGCGTAGGAGGGGAGTGCAAGAAGGCGGTGTTGGTTGGAGGGGAAAACAGCCAAAAACTTTGAAATGTAGCATGTGTGTTCAGCAATTTTGAGTAATGACTATGATAGCAAATCTGCTGGAGGTTGCTCTTTCGTTAAAATCTATATGTTTACGCATTCATGCTCATATTCTGGCTGATTCTGAGAGAAGCTGATTTTGTGGGAAATTTCCCAAAAATTGATTCTAGTGAATCAAAAGCTAAAAAGAACTGGGCCTATATATAGCCATATAGAAAAATGTTGGGCATGATTTAAGAGAGATAAGAAAAGTGGCGACATGGTAATAAATGATATAGCCATAGTAGTAGATGGTGGAGACAATGGTTGTGAAAGAGAATATGACCATATACAGTACATGTGACCAAACTGCAGAAACGCTACCACACAACACATCATATCACCATTCTAATTCAAGTTCTCTAGTTCCCTTGTGTCACTTTAGTCACCTTATTCTTAAAATGGGACTGATGGATAGGCATGCCCCTATTTTCCACAAACCAGGCTACAATTACAAAAAGTTAATACTAGCACTAACAATATTTAATTAGCATTGCACTACCTAAGTTTCTGGGAGACTTGTATATATATTTTCGTCGTAATTGTGAACTTGCATTCCTCTCATGTTTTTAATAAGGGGAAACTACGTCTTAGTGTAGATGTGGACATCTCATTCCACTAAAGATAAATACACTCGTCATGGCGACGTTTGGGTGTCTCTGCAGGTTCAAGGCTTAATAAAAAAGCTAGCCATATACTGCAACTTTTTTTGTTTCCATCAGTAGTAGTTCCTTGTACTTCCATTTTTACACCTTGTTGCCTAGAACTGAAATTCAAGCTAATCACACAGTGGCATGACAAGTGATCCCCACATCACTAATTAATTATTCCTTTTTGCTCATAAGTCAATCATCGTCATCACGTACCGTACTAGAAAGAGAAATCAAGGTAAGAACCTCTAGACCGACCACACACATTGTCCTGTTTGAAAAATACGAGAAAATATGTACTACATTGCATAAGCAAGAACATAAGCTATATACTACATTTGGTACCACACACTTTCTAATAGGGTGGATATAATAGGGTGTTTTCTTTCAATTGTCTAGGGTTTTCTTTTTGGTTCATTTTTTCCTTTGCTCCTTTTCAATCATTTTGTGTTTTCATTTCTTCCTTTTTTTTCTTCATCAAAGATTTAAGTAAATCGGGCAGTCATGTGCCAAAAGCACCACCCCGCACGCTCGTCACATGCCCCAGTGCACCCACATGTTGCTCTTCTCTCTTACTTGTACCCCCCCCCCCATGATTCATATCCATGTGGTTTTCTCGAACAATCAAACATATTTTCCTCTCCTTCGTGCCTCA
Organism: Aegilops umbellulata; assembly: GCA_032464435.1. Lineage (NCBI taxonomy): Eukaryota > Viridiplantae > Streptophyta > Magnoliopsida > Poales > Poaceae > Aegilops > Aegilops umbellulata. Next base: position 570,496,083 of record CP136060.1, on the reverse strand, counting down.
CTCGTTGCCGCAAGTTGCCATCGCCCACCCCTCCCAATCACGTCACTCTGGTGCTCCAAGGGGCCTGTGTCAAATGTTGTATCTTGGCCACTAGCCTGCCTCGCACCCTTCAAGGCCGGGAAAAGTGTGTATAGGCGACAATGCTGCACCATCGCCTGTTCCCACTCGATGCTACAGGCGGGTAGATCCGGTGTTGCAAGCCCCATCGTCGCGCTGCAATGTGCGACCATGGCCATTGCGAGCGGCAACCTGCAGCCCTGCATGCCCGTTGCAACAATGTCGGCGTCGATGTTGGTGCTTGACTAGTGTGACAATGATTACTCTTAAGAGCGCGTGGACGTAATGTTAGTGGGCAACGGGTTGCGAGGGCGCCATCGATGATGCAAGTATGGCGCCACATGTGTTGCAATCATGGGCTTGGACCAACAATAGATCAGCCGATGCTACGAGTAGTGCAACGGGTGATGGTATTCCGGCAGGGGGCCTCTCACACTAGTAGAAAAGGGGGCTATGGTCCAGGCCGGGGCAGCCCATTAGTCCCGGTTCAGTCTAGAACCGGGACTAATGGGGGCTTTGGCACCGGTTCGTGAGCCCAGGGGGCCGGCCGGGCCACGTGGGCCATTGGTCCCGGTTCGTCTGGACCTTTTGGTCCCGGTTGGTGGGACGAACCGGGACCAATGGGCCTGGCTACTGGCCCACCACCATTGGTCCCGGTTGGTGGCCTGAACCGGGACCAAAGGCTGCCCTTTAGTCCCGGTTCATGCCACGAACCGGGACTAAAAGGTCGGCCCTCGCTGCACCCATAGTTTAGTCCCACCTCGCCAACCGAAGGGCGCCGACACCTGTTTATAAGCCCGTCCCTCTCTGCATTGTTGAGCTTCTCTCAAAGTGAAAATAGATGCACCTATAGAGGAAAATTGGACATAAATTCATAAATAGAAATTGATTATGAATTTATGTTTAATTTTCTCTATAAGTGCATCTATGTTCACTAACAGAGAAGTTTTTATTTTTTTTGACCTAAAAGAAAAAAGAAATCACTAAAAAACTATTAGTATTTACTCCCTCCGTTCCTCAATATAGGGTCTATAGTTTTTGGCACGGAAATTAAAGAACGCATGTGGAGGGAAAATTTCACAAGTTTTGTGAGAGATTACACCTGACTAATTGACATGAGAAAATAGAGGAGCTTGCCCTATATAAGGAAATGTAACCAAATCCCTTAAGAAATTATCCAAACAAGTGGTGCAAATAGAAATGACTAAAAAAGAAAAAGAAAAAAATGCCTATATGCACTAAGTAGTGATTCACACTAAGTAGTAGAAATGAAAAAAATTAATAGCAAAAAAGAAAAAAATGCCTATAATATTTGTTATGACTAACTAAAATTACCAAATTGAGTATAATGGCACTAACAGAAAGTTTATAGTAAAGTGATTCATAAACTAGTGATTCACACAAATTTTAAAAAATTCAAATTTAAACTATTCAAATTTTAAAGCTAATGGCACTAACAGAAAGTTTATAATTTTTGTGACCTAAAAGAAAAAAGAAATCACTAAAAAACTATAAGTATTTAGTTCTAAGTAGAAATGAAAAAATAAATAGCAAAAACAAAATGCCACCTACTGGGCCACCACGGCCTGAATACGACTAGAAACCCAACTATGGGCCAGGATTCAGGACCGCAGCAGGCCCAATAGGCCCACAGGCATTGCAGTGACAGATTAGGCCCGAAAGCCTGCAGTTGAGAGGAGCTCGAGAGGGTGGGCGCAGCAGCGCTTATAAACCACTCCCGAGCCCTCTCAACTAGCGAGGTGGGACTAAACTTTTGGGCGCGGGGCAGTAGAAGGCCTTTGGTCCCGGTTCGTAGGACGAACCGGGACCAAAGGGTGGCATTGGTCCCGGTTCGTGGCACAAACCGGGACCAATGCCACCCTTTAGTTCCGGTTGGTGCCACCAACCGGGACCAAAGGCCTCTTTTCGGCAGTCACGAACCGGGACCAATGCGCTGACTATATAAGCAGCACTCGTGAAATTTTGGTTCAGTTCGTTCTTCCCCGCCCTCCAGACGCCGCCAGGCTGCCCGCCGTATCCGCCTCGTCATCGCCGTCGTCGCCCCGCGCCGCCCCGTCATCGCCGTCGTCGCCCCGCGCCGCCCCGTCGTCGCCGTCGTCGCCCCACGCCGCCCCGATCGACACTGTCGCCACCCCCGCCCCGCGACGCCGCCCCGACCCGCCCCGCCCCGCCCCGCCCCTGCCTGTCGCCGAGCCGCCCCGCCCCGTCCCGCGCCGCACCTCGCCGTCGCCGTCGCCGTCGCCGTCGCCGTCCCCGACACCGTCACCGTGAGCAATTTAGATGTGTTAGATGTGTAGTAATTTAGATGTGTAGTTCATAGATTTTTTTGTTAGATGTGTAGTTCATAGATTTTTCTGTTAGATTTTTTTTCATATTGTGTAATTAATTTGTTCATATTGTGTTAGATTTATTTATGATTTTTTCTGTTGTAATTTAGATTTATTAATGATTTTTTGTGTTAGTATTTTCTTTGTCAATTTATTGTGTATGTATAGGAAAATTGTGAATGATATATGTCATTTATGAATATGTTCATATTTAGAATAGAGGAAAAAGGAAAAAAATAAAAAGAGAAAGTGTTTAATATGATTAGTTAGAAAAATAATAGAACTATAGTTAAACTAGTTTATTTTTAGTAAGTCGTACTATTTTATTTTATTTATAGTAAGTGCTTAGTAGTTGAACTAGCTAGTTGATTTAATAAAACTGGTTTATTTTACTATAGAAAGTAGTTTATTTTTAGCAAAAAAATTAATAGAACTAGTTTATTTTTTAGTTAAAGCAATTATTCCCGCATCGACGTGGACGATGCCTATCCCGCATCCTCGTCGTCGAGTCGGGGGCGGACGACACCTGCTTGACCAGATGGGCCATGTCCGGGACTGGGCTCCGCCGGGGTGGTACTGGAAGGCGCTACCTTCCGGGGGGCGTAGCTTGGTGAGGAGCCAGCCCGTCGTTGACCCGATCCTTGTTTGGTAGCGGTCGCGTGGGCCAGTGACGGTGCAGAGACTTCCGGACACCGCGGAGGTGGTACGTCACCGTGTCAGCGAGGAGGACCAGCACGTCCGTCGGTACATGGTTGCGTTGGAGGGCAGGTTTGAGAATACCTGGCAGGTTCTTCAGGGATCTCACTGGAGCTATGATCCTGTGATGGTTCCTTCCCTTTGGGTGTCCACCGCCCGCGCCGATACCCGTCGGGCGCTACTGTTCTAGCTGTACTGGCGATATGTATGATATATAGTATTCGACGTGTATTAGTGATAATATTCGATGTACAGACAAATGGAGATGATGTAGTTTTTCTTATAATTGAAGGCATCCTAACTTGAATACTACTTAATTTTGCGATTTGATTTTTCTTATTGAATGCTCAAATTGGAGAGCACTATGCAAGGCATATGCATATGATTAGTTGAATAATAATGATCTAATTTAGTCTTTGAATTATGAACGTATAGGAAATGTCATCATCGGACGACGAAAGTCTCCCGGGGGAGTGCGACTGGTGCCACGACGATCGAGGTGAGTGCGATAGGCCTCACCTGGACGATGGTCGGCGCTTCAACATTAAGCTCGAGGAGACCTTCGAAGTTGAAACGGTACGCAACGACGACAAGTGTTTTTTTTTTCATAATTAAGCATGACTTCAACTATTTCAACGTGTAATTTTCATCTTTTACAATTCGAGTATAGTTGATCCCATGCCATGCAAGATGCTATGTCTTGGAGAGGATGGATTTTGAAGACCATGAAAATTTTGAAACGAAGAAAATTCACCTAATGACCCATCATGATGTGGATTTTAAAGTAAAGTTGTATAATGCTGAGAGCGTAACCCATTTTGGTTGCAAAAATTGGGAAGCATTTTGCAAATTGTATGGTATGAATCTTGGTGATCATGAAATCGAGCAAGACAATATGGACATTTGGGTCCTTGTTGATACTCCTCCAGTTCTACCGCTATATGAGTTTCTCAAACATAGTTAATTATTAATAAAATTTATATTGTTCATTTCAAAATAGTTGACGGCTTATTTCCATTGACAGCTTATTCTGAAGTATCAAAGAATGTGCAGAAGATGGTAGATAGAACTTACTACACCGATGGCTCTGAGTTAACTTACAAGGAGAAAACTCATCTGGTTGGATTTTGTAATGATATTGAGAATTACAATATCTACAATTGAACTCCTCAACATTATGGTCAATACGTGCCACTAGTGCACGTGTTGAACTACGGTAACTACCATGGAGATACCCTGGTAAGTTTTTTTTACTATTACGACATCCGTCCATCTTTTTGCATACTTCTAAAACTAGTACATCATTGCTAACTACGAAGTTATTACTATGTTTTTCAACAGCTTATCCCAGAGGATTGTGTGCCTCATTTGATGTATCAGAATGGCGGCAACCTTCATGTTTTGAACATATATCCAGGTCATCCTACGAATCTCAACTGTCCATACCGGATTTCTAAAAGAAGTGGAGACATGACAGTCAAAGGATGGAAAAAATGTATGGACAGTCGTAAGGAGCTTCTTGGAAGCAAAAGGAAGTGAGGCGCAAGAATTGGAGACAGGATGATCTCCATTCTTCATAATGGAGAGTCAGGGTCTATATTGTTTTATGCTATTTTACCTTAAGTGTGTTTAGGTCCGATCCTACCTGATACTTGATGATCATGTGCTAAGAACAATTATGTAGGGTTGGGTTCGATGACTATGAGGATGATGATCGTATGACTTATTATTAATAACGAATGGAAGTTGTATGATGATGCTTGATTAATTAGTAGGACTTGTTATTATATATGATGATGTATGATGCGAGCATGCATGAGTTATTATATATATATCTGCGGGTGAAATGAAACATAGCAGTAGCGTAGGTACGTAAACCAAGGACTACATATAAGAGAGGACACTTCTCTCTATTAGCTAGCTAATAACAACCTAATAATAACCCCCTAAACCCCTAAAACAGCCACTTTTTTTTTTAAAAAAAAACCTCCTGCTGACGCGTGGAACCCTTTTGGTCCCGGTTTATGTCATAAACCGGGACGAAAGGCGCCCCTGCTTGGGCTGCCGGCAGCGGCCACGTGGAGGCCCATCTGTCCCGGTTCTGGTTTGAACCGGGACTAAAGGGTGAGGGTATTAGTAACGACCCTTTAGTCCCGGTTCGGGAACCGGGACTAAAGGCCCTTACGAACCGGGACAAAAGGCCGGTTTTCTACTAGTGTCACCACGTCGGCTCTTGGCCAGCTGGGGCCGGGTTGAGGACCCCCTTTATCTGTTCGAGAGTGGGCCATATCAGGCAACCCATGATGCATATACGGAAGGCTCCAGAAGACTTGTCGTGTACTCCAAGATGTTGGATTCGTCGGAGACTCTGTTTCCTCGTACGTAGCCGACTAGGATGCTGTAACCCTAGACCCCTGGTATCTATATAAACTGGAGGGTCAAAGCGCATAGAGGACACACAACAATCTTAGGGGTGAACATATTTACTACTCAATCCAACGCAATAAACACAAAGCAAGACGTAGAGTGTTATCTCCTCGAAGACCTCAAACCTGGGTAAACCGCATGTCCTTGTTACTATCGTGCTTGGACGCTTAGCTCGAGATCCCCTACCCCGAGATTTGCTAGATTTAGCTCCGTAAATAGGTGGTGATATGATAGACGTTCTGCGTGGGCGTCGGTGCTGTGAGCACCAGCTCTCATCTCCTTATTCGCATGCTACCTCGACGATGATGTGCTCTCATCTCTTTCTTCGCTTGCTGCCTCGGTGCTGTGAACCAACGCATGTGCGTGTGGGTGGGTGAAAGAAAGACACGGGTGTGTGAACTAGAAATTTAATGAGAAGGATCCTACAATGTGTGAGGTGGTCGATTGGGCCACCCAATGGATGAGCTTTGTAAAGAGGACAACACTAGAGTCCCAAGAAAGAGAGTACCATTCGTGAAACAGAACACCAGAACCATCTTCCAACCCATGCCATTGCTATTTCCCATCTCATCTACTTAGCCGCCATCATCATTACTGCAGAAATCCCTCTCCAAGTTAGTCATACCTATAATCATGTATCTCAGCTGGCAACTATTGTAAAACAGATTACAAATGAAGCATTCCTCTTTATGTCTTCTTCAATGAGTTCATCTTGTAATCCGGTCATCATGTGTAAGTAATTCGACAAGGCAATGGTTGAGGCGTCCCTTTGCAACTTACTGTGTTTGTACAAGGGATAGATGAAATGACTTTGATTATTTAACATCATGTATGTGCCCGACTGCAACGAAGTTGTCTCTTGTCTTCTTCTTCGTTCTAAGGCCTTGCAAGTTCCCAGGATCCCGTATATCTATCAAGGACGAGCTAAGAAGTGAGGAGGACACATAACTACGCTGCTCCTTCGCCTACATATTCCTTTAGATCGGATCTTCACAAAACTAGGTTGAATACCAAATCCCTTTACTTTCGATATTCAATGAGAATCAGATGAGCTTCCTTTTTCTATCTAACCCTGACACAGACGACCGCCGGATCCCTTTGACTTTCGCTGGGCGGGTATGACCGGTGGACCTTTTCATATGGTTGTGACAGGCAAGCCCATAGTTGCACCCCCAGACACGGTCCAGGCCCAACCCACCCCAAGATTCCCTCCATGTCGGCCCGACGTGGTCGTTTCCCCCCTCCATGACACGGCGACAGTGACGCCCGTGAGGGGGGCACACTACGGAGCCACGTGTCGGGTGCTTGCACCTGCCACCACGCTTCCACAAGCGTAGGAGGGCCTACCGCAACAGCTCGCGGCATTGCTACCCCCCAAGGTACCCCGTCCCGTCTAACCCTGACACAGACGACCGCAGGATCTAGCCCTTTGACTTTGTGCAGGCAGGGTTTGACCGGTGGACCTTTTCACCTGGTTGTGATAGGCAAGCCCATAGCTACACCCCCAAACACGGTCCGGGCCCAACCCACCCCAAGATTCCCTCCGTGTCAGCTCGACGTGGCCATTTCCCCCCTTTGTGACACGGCGGCAGCGACGCCCGTGAGGGGGTTCGGGGGCAATCGATATATAATCGAGGTTTTTTTTACATAATGCACATTTAAGTTAATCAAATTAGTTTCGAAAAAAAGAAAATAAATAAATAAGAGAAAATAAATAAAACAAGGAAAAATTAGTAGAAATCCGTCGGCTAACTACGACCACGGATCGACAATGCCCTGGATCAATGACGTGGCGTAAGGCCTGGATCGATGACATGGCAGAGGCCATGGGCCAGGCCTATGTCTACGGCAAGGCCGTCGGCATACCTATGCCACCCCACGGACCGGCGAGGGGCTCGGATCGATGACATGGTAGTCTCGCGGATCGATTACGTCGGCATAGCTTTGCTGATGGCCCAGTCAGCGTAGGCCTCACGCCGTCAAACGGTCGTCGCCGCCCGGGTAGCCGGGCCCACAGGTATGCCGATGGTCATCGTGGGCATATATCCATCGATGCCGACAACCGATCTATGCCGACCGCCCCCTTCAGCATAGATGTATATATGCCGATGGCTTGTCTAAGCCTACGGCTTGACCTAGGCCGTCGGGATATCTCATCTATGCCGACGGGGACCGTCGGCGTACGCAGTTATTCTCGTAGTGATTCCATTATATCGGATCTGCACAAAACTAGGTTGAATACCATATCCCTTTACTTTCGACATTCAACGAGAATCAGATGAGCGACCTTTTTCTATCTATTTTTTCCTAAAACTGTTTTTTTAACTAAATTTGCAGAGTCTCGCATGCCTCATCTTCCTAACTCAGCTTCTCCTCACACTCTAGCTCCAAAGGGCTTGCAGCTCAGAGAGGAGTGGCTCTAGATGAAGAATGAAGACCTTCTAATGGGATGACAACTCCTCGGCCCATTAATAGGTACAACAATTTTATAAAATAATATATATATTCTAATAAGCTTTGAAGTCAAGTTCTTAAAAATCTTAACTAATTTTAGAAAAATGTTTGTGTAATTTTTTGTTCGTACCTTGAAAAATGGTCATATAATTGCAGAAGGTGTTCATGCATTAATTTTTTATTCGTGTAATTTTAAAAGTGTTGCCACATTTAAATTTTTTGACCTTTTTTCATATAACTTAAAAAATATAACACCCATGTATTGTTTTAAAGTTGGGTTGGGCTAGTGCAGTTTGTTGAGGTCCGAAGCACAATGGGATTGGGCCGGGCTGGCCAGGCAGGGCTTAAATTTCAACTTTTTTCAGTCATCTGAGCCTGCATCCACGTGTGATGATGTCTAAAAAAAAACGTGTGATGTTTCTACGAGGGCGACAATGTTAAGATAGCTTTAGGTTGCTTCGCCCCGAATTATAATGAAATCAATTACCTCCCGAGTGCTTCGTCGCTAAGCATTTGGCTGCATTTCCACCGATCGAACCGAGGAGGAGGAGGAGGAGGAGGAACCGATGGAGTCCTGCGAGATCGCGCGCCTGCCGGAGGAGCTCTTGACGGCGGCGCTCTCCCTCACGTCGCCGCGCGACGCCTGCCGCGCCGCGGTGGTCTCCCCGGCCTTCCACGCAGCCGCCGACTCAGACGCCGTCTGGGCCTGCTTCCTGCCGCCGCTCGCCGACCTCCCGCCGCTCTCCGACGAAGAGCCCCTCCCGGCGCGACGGAAGAAGGACCTGTTCCTCCGCCTCTCGGGCAGCTCCGTCCTCCTTCCAGGCGGACTCATGGTACGTATACAGCCCAAGAGCCAGCCCATGGACCAAATTTGTTCGATTGCTGATCAATTCAACTGGCGCCATGGGGCAGAGCATGTGGCTGGACAGGGAGAGCGGCGCCAAGTGCTACATGGTGCCGGCGATGGAGCTGTCCATCGCGTGGCGCGACACACCGCAATACTGGACCTGGATCCCTCTCCACGACTCAAGGTTTCTTGCCTCTTCCTCCCTTTCCATTTTTCCTCGCAGTTCCCTTGCTACTGGACATGGTGTTGCTGAATTAATGATGCTACCTGCATTCGTTGTCATCTGTTTGCAGTTGCAATCGCTAATTTTGAAAATGAAAAAAAATAGCGCGCTACAGCAAAATAGCGGCGACCTCAAAATATGCTATTAGTGTGCTATATCGCGCTATAGCGTGCTATTAGCGAGACGTTGTACACCTATATATTTAGCGATGCAATTCTCAATACGCTATAGCACGCTGTTTTTTTCCAGTGATTTTGATACTGTTATGCACTTGCGTTGTAGACGTGTAGTCTTGCTCCTCCAATTATAGTTGGGTTGAAGGTTCCGAGTTCTCAACTTCTGATCACATATATGAATCGAGTGCAATACTATATGAACGTACAATGTGAGCCAAGACACAGAATAGTCACTAGCAGAGCACTAGCTGGAGTCTTGACGAAATTCGCAGTTGGTTATGATGATCATCAACGTTTGCTACTTAATCCCTTTGTTTTTTGACCACTCGGTCGCGAGATGCTAGATGGTTCTCCGCAAACTTATGCTGTTGTTTGGTGTTCATCTTCCTTACGGATCCTAACCCGATGTTCGACTCCAGGTTCTCCAAGAATGCTCAACTCATTTGGGTTTGTTGGTTGGAAATCCGCGGCAAGATACACAGCAAGATGTTGTCCCAATGCTCAACTTACGCCGTTTACATAGTGTACAAGCTAGCAGAGGAGCCCTACGGGCTGAACTTTCCGGTCAATGCATCGGTGAGCGTTGGAGGAAGCGTTCTGGCGTGCAAGGTCTGCCTCCAACGTAACCCACACATGATCCGGCCGGAGGACGTAACACTCCCTCATGAAAGGGTGGATGGTTGGATGGAGCTGGAGTTGGGTGAGTTTGTTTGTGAGGCGGGTGAAGATGGCGATGTGTCCTTCGGCCTGTCAGAGACTGAATATTTGAATGGTAAGAGCGGTCTCATCTTGCAGGGCATCGAGATCAGGCGTAAGAATAAGATCAGTCTAATTAAGGAAATGAGCTTTCGGGATTAACCGAACGCAACCAGGGTTGTCCAATGCATAGGGGAAATTAAGGAGCCATATTTGTTCGTCATGCTATTAAACTAATGTGCTATCTGATATTTCATTCAGATAGATGAATCCTTTTTGTTTACTTAATATTATAAGAAGAAACAGTTAATGAAGAGGGGAATATTACCCTCCCTGTATTATACATCGATCCTTCTTGAGGTGAATGAAGAGATCTGATCCATGTGCTCTTATAGTACAGGCAGCACAACATGGTACTCACATTAAGCTTCTTTAGATGAAAGATAAGGTGCTTTGTGACTGAACTTTCATGCATGCAAATGCAACATCTGGGGGTAGACAATGTACATGAGAGTAACAAAATGTGGATAATATGACCGAGTAAACAATCACAATCTTTGAATCATTTAATTATTCTCAAAGATGAAAATATTGTTAACATGTAGGACAAACTGTTTGCTTCTTCTTTGGAGCCTCCAGGCTTTGGATGATTTCTTGGATTGGAGTGATGACATGATAGGCGGAGGCAGGAGCCACTTCATGAGCTTGGCCTCACCGCCAATAATGTTGTACCTGAACGTGACGCACCTGAAAACGAAGTGGGCGCAACTGCCATCCATGTCGAGTTGTGTAGCATCATAGTTTTAAATAGTCGGCTATACCCCCGCTATAGACCGCTATAGCCTTTTCAGTAGGGGTGCCGTTAAATGGTCTCATGTACAAATTATGAAATATGGAAGCGTTCCTACTCTCCAAACAGGGAGAGCCGCGGGTATTTATTGATATCTGACGAGAGACGTCTCGTGGCGTTACAGGGAGAGGGATCGATGGAACGAACCCAAGAGATACATACGGGATAGGGAGAAGAGATAGAAAGTTAAAACAATAAATCAACTCTATCTCTAACTACCAAACTTGTCATACAAGATATATGGCGTACATGCAATGTATCGTAACTCTATGATGTTTAACACTGCCCCATAATCAAAACCGAACTAGGTTGAGATTACGACGAAATTCTTCAAAGCTCCTGGTCGGTAGTGCTTTTGTGGACCCGTCTGCAAGTTGATCCTTGGATGGAATGAACCGGATCTCTAACTCTTTGTTTGCAACTCTTTCTCTGACAAAATGAAAATCTATCTCGATGTGTTTGGTTCTGGCATGAAAAACTGGATTAGCAGACAAATAAGTTGCTCCAAGATTGTCACACCAAAGAAGTGGAGTTTCAGTTTGCAATATTCCAAGCTCTTTTAAGATAGCTTGAACCGAAATGATCTCAGGGGTAGCATTTGCCAATGCTTTGTACTCGGCTTCAGTACTGGACCTAGACACAGTAGCTTGTTTCTTTGCACACCAAGAAATCAGATTTGGTTCATGAAAGATAGCAAATCTCCCCGTGGACCGACGATCATCCACACACCCAGCCCAATCCGCATCAGAGAAGGCACTGACTCGAGTGGAGGAGGATTGATTTATCATGAGACCCACACTTACTGTATTCTTTACATACCTTAGAATACATTTTGCTGTTGTCCAGTGAGCTGTGGTAGGTGCATGCAGAAATTGACAAACTTTGTTGACTGGAAAGGAGATGTCAGGTCTAGTAAGAGTTAAATACTGGAGTGCACCAACAATACTCTTATAGCTGGTACTGTCTTCCTGATTCAGAAGTTCTTCTGCTGTTAGGGAGAGAGGTTCTGAGTTAGACAAAGGAGTTGGTGAGGGTTTGCAATCCTGCATGCCAATTCTACGTAAGAGAATGAAGGAAATATGCCCTAGAGGCAATAATAAAGTTATTATTTATTTCCTTATATCATGATAAATGTTTATTATTCATGTTAGAATTGTATTAACAGGAAACATGATACATGTGTGAATACATAGACAAACAGAGTGTCACTAGTATGCCTCTACTTGACTAGCTCGTTGATCAAAGATGGTTATGTTTCCTAGCCATAGACATGAGTTGTCATTTGATTAATGGGATCACATCATTAGGAGAATGATGTGATTGACTTGACCATTCCGTTAGCTTAGCACTTGATCGTTTAGTATGTTGCTATTGCTTTCTTCATGACTTATACATGTTCCTATGACTATGAGATTATGCAACTCCAGTTTACCGGAGGAACACTTTGTGTGCTACCAAACGTCACAACATAACTGGGTGATTATAAAGGTGCTCTACAGGTGTCTCCGAAGGTACTTGTTGGCTTGGCATATTTCGAGATTAGTATTTGTCACTCCGATTGTCGGAGAGGTATCTCTGGGCCCACTCGGTAATGCACATCACTATAAGCCTTGCAAGCATTGCAACTAATGAGTTAGTTGCGGGATGATGTATTACGGAAAGAGTAAAGAGACTTGCCGGTAACGATATTGAACTAGGTATTGAGATACCGACGATCGGATCTCGGGCAAGTAACATACCGATGACAAAGGGAACACCGTATTTTGTTATGCGGTCTGACCGATAAAGATCTTCGTAGAATATGTGGGAGCCAATATGAGCATCCAGGTTCCGCTATTGGCTATTGACCGGAGACGTGTCTCGGTCATGTCTACATTGTTCTCGAACCCGTAGGGTCCGCACGCTTAACGTTACAATGACAGTTTCATTATGAGTTTATATATTTTGATGTACCAAAGGTTTTTTGGAGGCCCAGATGTGATCACGGACATGACGAGGAGTCTCGAAATGGTCGAGACATAAAGATTGATATATTGGAAGCCTATATTTGGATATCGGAATCGTTCTGGGTGAAATCAGGATTTTACCGGAGTACCGGGGGGTTACCGGAACCCCCCCGGGGGGGGGGGGGGGTTAATGGGCCTACATGGGCCCTAAGGGAGAAGAGGAGGGCCGGCCAGGGAAGGCCGCGCCCCCCTAGTCCGAATAGGACAAGGAAGGGGGGGGGGCGACGCCCTCCTTTCCTCTTTCCCCTTCCCCTTTCCTTCTCCAACAAGGCAAGAGGGGGGAGTCCTACTCACGATGGGAGTAGGACTCCTCCAGGCGCACCCCTAGGGGCCGACCGCACCTCCCCCTCCCTCCTTTATATACGGGGGCAAGGGGGCACCCCAAGACACACAAGTTGATCTTCGTGATCGTTCCTTAGCCGTGTGCGGTGCCCCCTTCCACCATATTCTAGCTCGGTCATATCGTAGCGGTGCTTAGGCGAGGCGAAGGTAGAACATCAAAATCGTCACCACGCCGTCGTGCTGACGAAACTCATCCCCGACACTTTGCTGGATCGGAGTCCGGAGATCGTTATCAAGCTGAACGTGTGCTAGAACTCGGAGGTGCCGTAGTTTCGGTGCTTGATCGGTCGGGCCGTGAAGACGTACGACTACATCAACCGCGTTGTTATAACGCTTCTGCTTTCGGTCTACGAGGGTACATGGACAACACTCTCCCCTCTCGTTGATATGCATCACCATGATCTTGCGTGTGCGTAGGATTTTTTTTAAAATTACTACGTTCCCCAACAGTGGCATCCGAGCCAGGTTTTATGCGTAGATGTCATATGCACGAGTAGAACACAAGTGAGTTGAAGTTAATATTTCAAGAAAATACCCGAGTTGAGAGATATGAAGTCTCCAACAAGTTCTGTTGCAAAAGATGGAAGAGAATAGCTCAAGCAGTGAGCATGTGCTCAGATTGTCTGGGTACTACAATCGCTTGAATCAAGTGGGAGTTAATCTTCCAGATAAAATAGTGATTAATAGAATTCTCTAGTCACCATCATCAAGTTAGTAGAACTTCGTGATGAACTATAATATGCAAGGGAGAACAGAAACGATTCCCAAGCTCTTCCTGATGCTGAAATCGATGAAGGTAGAAATCAAGAAAAACATCAAGTGTTGATGGTTGACAAGACCACTAGTTTCAAGAAAAGGGCAAAGGGAAGAAGGGGAACTTCAAGAAGAACGGCAAGCAAGTTGCTGCTCAAGTGAAGAAGCCCAAGTCTGGTCCTAAGTCTGAGACTAAGTGCTTCTACCGCAAAGGGACTGGTCACTGGAAGCAGAACTGCCCCAAGTATTTGGCGGATAAGAAGGATGGCAAAGTGAACAAAGGTATATTGGATATACATGTTATTGATGTGTACTTTACTAGTGTTTATAGAAACCCCTCGGCATTTGATACTGGTTCAGTTGCTAAGAGTAGTAACTCGAAACGGGAGTTGCAGAATAAACAGAAAATAGTAAAAGGCGGGGTGACGATGTGTGTTGGAAGTAGTTCCAAGATTGATATGATCATCATCGCACACTCCCTATACTTTCGGGATTAGTGTTGAAACTAAATAAGTGTTATTTGGTGTTTGTGTTGAGCATGAATATGATTTGATCATGTTTGTTGCAATACGGTTATCATTTAAATTAGAGAATAATTGTTGTTCTATTTACATGAATAAAACCTTATATGGTCATACACCCAATAAAATAGTTTGTTGGATCTCGATCGTAGTGATACACATATTTATAATATTGAAGCCAAAAGATGCAAAGCTAATAATGATAGTGCAACTTATTTGTGGCACTGCCGTTTAGGTCATATTGGTGTAAAGCGCATGAAGAAACTCCATGCTGATGGGATTTTGGAATCACTTGATGCTTGCGAACCATGCCTCATGGGCAAGATGACTAAGACTCCGTTCTCCGGAACAATGGAGCGAGCAACTAACTTATTGGAAATAATACATACTGATGTAGGCGGTCCGATGAGTGTTGAGGCTCACGACGGGTATCATTATTTTCTGACCTTCACAGATGATTTGAGCAAATATGGGTATATCTACTTGATGAAACATAAGTCTGAAACATTTGAAAATTTCAAAGAAATTCAGAGTGAAGTGGAAAATCATCGTGACAAGAAAATAAGGTTTCTATGATCTGATCGCGGAGACAAATATTTGAGTTACGAGTTTGGTCTTCAATTAAAACAGTGTGGAATAGTTTCACAAATTCGTGCTGGAACACCACAACATAATGGTGTCTCCGAACATCATTACCGTACTTTATTGGATATAGTACAATCTATGATGTTTCTTACCGATTTACCACTATCGTTTTGGGGTCATGCATTAGAGACAGCTGCATTCACGTTAAAAAGGGGCACCATCTAAGTTCGTTGAGACGACACAATATGAACTATGGTTTAGCACGAAACCAAAGTTGTCGTTTCTTAAAGTTTGGGGTTGCGATGCGTATAAGAAAAAGTTTCATCATGATAAGCTCAAATCCAAATCGGAAAAATGTGTCTTCATAGGATACCCAAAGGAGACAGTTGGGTACACCTTCTATCATAGATCCGAAGGCAAGACATTCGTTGCTGAGAATGGATACTTTCTAGAGAAGGAGTTTCTCTCGAAAGAAGTGAGTGGGAGGAAAGTAGAACTTGATAAGGTAATTGTACCTTCTCCCTTATTGGAAAGTAGTTCATCACAGAAATCTGTTCCTGTGACTACTATACCAATTAGTGAGGAAGCTAATGATGATGATCATGTAACTTCAGATCAAGTTACTACCGAATCTCGTAGGTAAACCAGAGTGAAATCCGCACCAGAGTGGTACGGTAATCCTGTTCTGAAAGTCATGTTACTAGACCATGACGAACTTGCAAACTATGATGAAGCGATGATGAGCCCAGATTCCGCGAAATGGTTTGAGGCCATGAAATCTAAGATGGGATCCATGTATAAGAACAAAGTGTGGACTTTGGTTGACTTGCCCGATGATCGGCAATGCATAGAAAATAAATGGATCTTCAAGAGGAAGACGGACGCTGATAGTAGTGTTACTATCTACAAAGCTAGACTTGTCGTAAAAGGTTTTGACAAAGTTCAAGGTGTTGACTACGATGAGATTTTCTCACTCGTATCTATGCTTAAATCTGTCCGAATCATGTTAGCAATTGCCGCATTTTATGAAATATGGCAAATGGATAAACAAAACTACATTCCTTAATGGACTTATTAAAGAAGAGTTGTATATGATGCAACCAGAAGGTTTTGTCAATCCTAAAGGTGCTAACAAAATATGCAAGCTCCTGCGATCCATCTATGGACTGGTGCAAGCATCTAGGAGTTGGAATATGCGCTTTGATGAGATGATCAAAGCATATAGTTTTATACAGACTTGCGATGAAGCCTGTATTTACAAGAAAGTGAGTGGGAGAACTACAACATTTCTGATAAGTATATGTGGATGACATATTGTTGATCGGAAATAATGCAGAATTCTCTGTAAAGCATAAAGAGTGTTTGAAAGGAGTTCTTCAAAAGAAAGGCGTCAGTAAAGCTACTTACATATTGAGCATCAAGATCTATTGAGATAGATCAAGACGCTTGATAAGATTTTCAATGAGTACATACCTTGACAAGATTTTAAAGTAGTTCAAAATGGAACAGTCAAAGAAAGAGTTCTTGTCTGTGTAACAAGGTGTGAAATTGAGTAAGACTCAAAGCCCGACCATGGCAGAAGATAGAAAGAGAATGAAAGTCATTCCCTATGCCTCAGCCATAGGTTCTATAAAGTATGCCGTGCTGTGTATCAAATCTATTGTATACCTTACACTAATTTTGGAAAGGGAGTACAATAGTGATCTAGGAGTAGATCACTGGAAGGCGGTCAAAATTATCCTTAGTGGAATAAGGATATGTTTCTCGATTATGGAGGTGACAAAAGGTTCGCCGTAAAGGGTTACATCGATGCAAGTTTTTAACACTGATCAAGACGACTCTAAGTCTCAATCTGGATACATATTGAAAGTGGGAGCTATTAGCTAGAGCAGCTCCGTGCAGAGCATTGCTGACATCGAAAAAATTTGTAAAATACATACGGATCTGAATATGGCAGACCCGTTGACTAAACTTCTCTCACAAGCAAAACATGATCACACCTTAGTACTCTTTGGGTGTTAATCACATAGCGATGTGAACTAGATTATTGACTCTAGTAAACCCTTTGGGTGTTGGTCACATGACGATGTGAACTATGGGTGTTAATCACATGGTGATGTGAACTATTGATGTTAAATCACATGGCAATGTGATCTAGATTATTGACTCTAGTGCAAGTGGGAAACTGAAGGAAATATGCCCTAGAGGCAATAATAGATTTATTATTTATTTCCTTATATCATGATAAATGGTTATTATTCATGCTAGAATTGTATTAACCGGAAACATGATACATGTGTGAATACATAGACAAACAGCGTGTCACTAGTATGCCTCTACTTGACTAGCTCGTTGATCAAAGATGATTATGTTTCCTAGCCATAGACATGAGTTGTCATTTGATTAATGGGATCACATCATTAGGAGAATGATGTGATTGACTTGACCCATTCCGTTAGCTTAGCACTTGATCGCTTAGTATGTTGCTATTGCTTTCTTCATGACTTATACATGTTCCTATGACTATGAGATTATGCAACTCCTGTTTACCGGAGGAACACTTTGTGTGCTACCAAACGTCACAATGTGACTGGGTGATTATAAAGGTGCTCTACAGGTGTCTCCGAAGGTACTTGTTGGGTTGGCGTATTTCGAGATTAGGATTTGTCACTCCGATTGTCGAAGAGGTATCTCTGGGCCCACTCGGTAATGCACATCACTATAAACCTTGCAAGCATTGCAACTAATGAGTTAGTTGCGGGATGATGTATTACGGAACGAGTAAAGAGACTTGCCGGTAACAAGATTGAACTAGATATTGAGATACCGACGATCGAATCTCGGGCAAGTAACATACCGATGACAAAGGGAACAACGTATTTTGTTATGTAGTCTTTGTAGAATATGTGGGAGCCAATATGAGCATTCAGGTTCCGCTATTGGTTATTGACCGTAGACGTGTCTCGGTCATGTCTACAGTGTTCTCGAACCCGTAGGGTCCGCACGCTTAACGTTACGATGACAGTTTCATTATGAGTTTATATGATTTGATGTACCGAAGGTTGTTTGGAGTCTCAGATGTGATCACGGACATGACGAGGAGTCTCGAAATGGTCGAGACATAAAGATTGATATATTGGAAGCCTATATTTGGATATCGGAATCATTCTGGGTGAAATCAGGATTTTACCGGAGTACCGGGGGGTTACCGGAACCCCCCCGGGGGTTAATGGGCCTACATGGGCGCTAAGGGAGAAGGGGAGGGCCGGCCAGGGAAGGCCGCGTGCCCCCTCCCCCCTAGCACGAATAGGATAAGGAAGGGGGGCGCCCCCCTTTCCTCTTTCCCCTTCCCCTTTCCTCCTCCAACAAGGCCTGAGGGGGGAGTCCTACTCCCGGTGGGAGTAGGACTCCTCCAGGCGCACCCCTAGGGGCCGGCCGCACCTCCCCCTCCCTCCTTTATATACGGGGGCAAGGGGGCACCCCAAGACACACAAGTTGATCTTTGTGATCGTTCTTTAGCCGTGTGCTGTGCCCGCTTCCACCAGATTCCACCTCGGTCATATCGTAGCGGTGCTTAGGCGAAGCCCTGCGAAGGTAGAACATCAAAATCGTCACCACGCCGTCGTGCTGACGAAACTCATCCCCGACACTTTGCTGGATCGGAGTCCGGGGATCGTCATCGAGCTGAACGTGTGCTAGAACTCGGAGGTGTCGTAGTTTCGGTGCTTGATCGGTCGGGCCGTGAAGACGTACGACTACATCAACCACGTTTTTATAACGCTTCCGCTTTGGGTCTACGAGGGTACGTGGACAACACTCTCCCCTCTCGTTGCTATGCATCACCATGATCTTGCGTGTGCGTAGGAATTTTTTTGAAATTATTACGTTCCCCAACAGAGATCAGTAACATATTTTCCTTGTGACAGATGGATGCCATGCTCAGTCTTCTGGACTTCAATACCTAGGAAGTAGTGCAAGTCTCCGAGGTCTTTGAGAGCAAAGTCTGTTCTGAGATCATTTAACAGGGCTGTCATTGCGGCACTGGATGAGCTAGTAACAATAATATCATCAACATAGATGAGAACAAACATGGCAGTATGAAACTTGTTGTAAATGAACAAAGATGTGTCAGACTTGGAGGGAGCAAAACCAAGTGCTTGTAATTTCATACTCAATCGAGAGTACCATACTCGAGGGGCTTGCTTGAGTCCGTACAGGGCCTTATCAAGCTTGCAGACATGGAACGGTGCATTTTTATCCTCAAAGCCAGGAGGCTGTTTCATGTACACCTCTTCTTCTAGAACACCATGAAGAAACGCGTTCTGTACATCTAGCTGTCTGAGACACCATCCCCTGGAAACAGCAATAGAGTGCACAAGGCGAATAGTAGCTGCTTTGACGACAGGACTGAAGGTGTCGTCGTAGTCAATGCCATAGCATTGTTTAAAATCCTTTGCAACTAGGCGAGCTTTGTAGCGATCAATGGAACCATCAGATTTCCTCTTAATTCTGTAAACCCATTTGCAGTCAATGAGATTTGTACCTTCTCGACGAGGGACGAGATGCCATGTCTTGTTACGTTGCAAAGCAGAGAATTCTTCCTCCATTGCATGTTTCCAGCGCGAGCCACCAAGAACTGCAGCTAAAGTCTTAGGCTCGCTAGATTCTCCTGTTAAACATGTGAGACCATATTTGGAAATATTCTTGTAATTAATTCTTGTAGTGACTCCCATTTGTAACCTGGTGCGTGGTGGCGTAGGGGGTGCTGTAGAAGGCGCAGCCGCAGGATATCCAGGCGACTAGAGCGGATCAGCCGCAATGAATCCCGAAGGCGATCCACGAGCGCTGACAGCGTCCGATCCCGAGGGCGCGTCGTGGGCCTCACCGGCCAAGCTGGCAGACGAATCCGCCTCGGGAAAGAGCGGGGCGTCGACCACGCGTGGGTGGTCGGGCGAGACCGCGTGAGTGCAGGACCCGGGCGTGGGGGCCGCCACGCAGTGGCCTCTAGCTGGTTGGGCCGGCATGCATGCATCGGGTGGGGAAATCCTGGTGGAGGCCCCGCCGACCGCGCAGATCTCGCGGCAGCTGGGTGCGCTGCACCTGACGCGCCTGGCGTAGCCTCCTGGGAGGATCCCGAGGGCGATCGTGCTGCAGGAGGCGGCGATCCCGAAGCAGATACGCCAGGGGAACCCGTGCACATAAAATGTTGCACTATAGCATCAGTTTCATCTTGATTTTCTGCTGGATTTTCATCATTTTCTTCGCTGGGTCTCGCTGAAACAGTAAACTCAGGCCCACCATTAGGAGAGTTAGACAAATATTGATCATTGCAATTATTTTCTTCCCCACTAGCTGTGCCGATGATATGTGAGGGCAAGAGAAGGATCTCTTTTCTAAGGAGAGCTCCGACATTAGGGTGAAGAGTGGAGAAAGGAAATTGTGTTTCGTAAAAAACCACATCACAGGAGATATACACTCGTCCGGTGGAGACATCTAAACACTTGACTCCTTTGTGTTGTGCACTATAGCCAAGGAAAACACATTGTTTTGACCGGAACATAAGTTTCCGATTGTTATAGGGACGAAGATTGGGCCAACAAGCACACCCAGACACACGAAGTGGTGCATAGTCAGGTTTGACATGCAAAAGGCGTTCGGTAGGAGTTTCATTCTTGATAACACGACTAGGCAGAATATTGATAAGGTGTACAACGGTGAGAAAAGCTTCGTCCCAAAATTTCAGTGGCATAGGTGCGGCAGCAAGTAATGCGAGGCCTACTTCAACAATGTGTCTGTGTTTGCGTTCAGCAGACCCATTTTGCTGATGAGCGTGAGGACATGAAACATGATGAGATATTCCCAATTTCTAAAAAAACGAGTTGAGTTTCTCATATTCACCGCCCCAGTCAGACTGGACGGCGATGATTTTGCTATCAAACTTTCTTTCAACATGTGCTTGAAAGTTGTGGAAAACTTGAAATACATCGGATCTTTTCTTGAGAAGATAAATCCACGTATACTTGCTAAAGTCATCAATGAAGCTAACATAATATGCATGTTTACCAACAGAGATAGGAGCAGGACCCCACACATCAGAAAAAATGAGTTGTAATGGTTTGGTAGAAACACTACTTGAGATAGGATATGGTAACTGATGACTTTTGGCTCTTTGGCACGGATCACAAATTGTTTTAGAATTATGCTCTCCAACAACTGCGAATTTATTCTTGCTAAGTACTTGCTTGACAATAGTAAAGGAAGGATGACCTAAACGGGCATGCCATTGCTCTAAGGAGAGTCTAATGGCGGTACAAACTTGTTTACTGAATCTGCTAACTTTGGGAATCAACGGGTAGAGTCCGTCCACGCATCTACCTCGGTAGAGGATTTGCCTCGTGACCTGATCCTTGATCAAGAAAAAGAAGGGGTGAAACTCTAAAAACACATGATTGTCAAGAGCAATGCGATGAACAGATAAGAGATTCTTTGATGAATTAGGGCAGTGATGAATATTGTTAAGATGAATATCTCTATGAGGGGAATGAATAATTGAATGACCAATATTGCTTATCTCCATACCTGTTCCATCAACATTGTGAACTTGATCTTGCCCATGATATCTGAGGGAGTCCTGGATTAGGGGGTGTTCGGGTAGCCGGACTATACCTTCGCCGGACTCCAGGACCATGAAGATACAAGATTGAAGACTTCGTCTCGTGTCCGGAAGGAACTTTCCTTGGCGTGGAAGGCAAACTTGGTGATCTGGATATTCAAGATCTCCTACCATTGTAACCGACTTTGTGTAACCCTAACCCTATCCGGTGTCTATATAAACCGGAGGGTTCTAGTCCGTAGGACAACCATCATCATACAACAATCATACCATAGGCTAGCTTCCAGGGTTTAGCCTCCTCAATCTCGTGGTAGATCTACTCTTGTACTACCCATATCATCAATATTAATCAAGCAGGAGTAGGGTTTTACCTCCATCGAGAGGGCCCGAACCTGGGTAAACTTCGTGTCCCTTGTCTCCTGTTACCATCCGGCCTTGACGCACAGTTCGGGACCCCCTACCCGAGATCCGCCGGTTTTGACACCGACATTGGTGCTTTCATTGAGAGTTCCTCTGTGTCGTCGCCTTTAGGCCCAATGGCTCCTCTGATCATCAGCAACGATGAGGTCCAGGGTGAGACTTTTCTCCCCGGACAGATCTTCGTCTTCGGCGGCTTCGCTCTGCGGGCCAATTCGCTTGGTCATCTGGAGCAGATCGAAAGCTACGCCCCTGGCCATCAAGTCAGGTTTGGAAGCTTAAACTATACGGCGGATATCCATGGAGACTTGATCTTCGATGGGTTCGAGCCACAGCCAAGCGCGCCGCACTATCTCGAGGGGCGCACACAGCTCTGCCTCCGAACAGTGTCCTGAAGGCCGCACACGCACCGGTTCCGACCCTTGACTCGGATCCCACTGCGCTAACTAAGGATGAGCGGTTGGACGTCACCTCGGGGGCTGCGATCTCAAAGGCGATCGAGCCGAATGCTAGCCCCGCACTCCGCGTGACCCGTGACCCCGAGGGTCCGGACTCCTCTCCGAACTCTGAACCCCCTGCGCCCCTACCAGTCGAAGCCGATTGGGCGCCAATAATGGAGTTCACCACCGCAGACATCTTTCAGCACTCGCCTTTTGGCGACATCCTGAATTCTCTCAAGTCTCTCTCTTTATCAGGAGAGCCCTAGCCGGATTACGGCCAGCAAGGATGGGATACATACGATGAGGAAATTCAAAGCCCACCCACCACCCACTTTTTTTCCACTGTCGACAGCCTACACGACGTGCTCAACTTCGACTCCGCAGACATCGACAACATGGATGACGATGCAGGAGATACCGATGAACCAACACTCATAGGGCACTGGAAATCCACCGCATCTCACGATGTGTACATGGTAGATACCCCTAAGGTAAACGACAACGAGGAAAAAGGGGATGGAACGGGAGATAGACCCCCCGGAAAGCAATCAAAGCGTCGGCATAAACGCCGACCCAAGCCCCGCCTCGATAAAAACCCAGCCATAGAGCAGGACAAGCCGGTAGGCAACGAGCAAGCCTTAGAGCAGCCGTCCGAACAGGGCAACACGGATAGAGAACCCGAAACTCCCTCCCCCGGCGAAAACGGCATTCCGGACAACCTTACGCCGGATAAATCCATGGAGCAGAAAAGTCTCCACAAGAGGCTCGTTGCAACTGCACGAAGCCTGAAAAAGCAGAAGCGGAAGCTAAAGACAGCGGAAGATGCACTCCGTATTAAGTGGAACAAAGTAATCAACACCGCAGACAGATATGGCGACGGTCGCCGTACTGAAAGCTATCCAAAGAGAAAGCTAATGCCCGAATTCGACGAAGAGGCCCTAGAGCCCTCGCACTAAAAAAAAGCCATACGGTCGGATAGACGACCCAATAAGGCGGCAAGTGGCATCGCACTCAAATCGGTATGCAACCCACCTAAGGAGTCACATCATGGCCCAGCCAGATCCATTTATGGGCCAAGAAAGCAAGCTCTTGCAAACAATGCAAAAAAGCCATCATCAGAATCTGGCACACCCAAATACAGGGGCGCCACACACCCCCTATGCTTCACCGATGAGGTTCTGGACTTTGAATTTCCAGAGGGATTGAAACCCGTCAACATAGAGGCGTATGATGGAACAACAGACCCCGGAGTCTGGATCGAGGATTATATCCTCCACATACATATGGCTAGAGGAGATGATCTTCACGCCATCAAATATTTACCCCTTAAGCTTAAAGGGCCAGCCCGGCACTGGCTTAAAAGCCTTCCCAAAAACACAATTGGAAGTTGGGAAGAGCTCGAGGATGCTTTCCGAGCAAATTTTCAAGGGACCTATGTCCGCCCTCCGGATGCAGACGATCTCAGTCACATAACTCAACAGCCCGGAGAATCAGCTCGGCAGTTCTGGAACAGATTCCTTACTAAAAAGAATCAGATAGTCGACTGTCCGGACGCCGAAGCCTTAGCAGCTTTCAGGCATAATGTCCGAGACGAATGGCTCGCCAGACACCTCGGCCAGGAAAAGCCAAGAACAATGGCCGCACTCACAAGCCTCATGACCCGCTTTTGCGCAGGAGAGGACAGCTGGTTGGCAAGATGCAGCCCCAGCGACCCAAGTACATCCGAAATCAGGGATGGAAACGGAAAATCGCGACGCAACAAGGATCGTCGCCGAACTAAGGAAAAAAGTCTGAAGAGCACGGCAGTCAATGCCGGATTCAAAGGCTCGCGACAAAATCAGACAAAGCCACCCCTCCAGGATAATAGGGATGATCCGTCCAACTTAAATAGAATCCTGGATAGGATATGTCAGATACACAGTACTCCTGGGAAGCCTGCTAACCATACCCACAGAGATTGTTGGGTTTTTAAAAAATCCGGAAGACTCAATGCCGAACACAAGGGGCTTGACACACCAAGCGAAGACGAGGACGAACCCCATAAGCAGAGCACCAGGAAACAAAAGAACTTCCCACAAGAAGTAAAAACAGTGAACTTACTTCACGTAACAAAACGTATGGCACCCATAAAGGTACGCACAATACGAACCTATCCCCAAGGGGTCCTGCCACTGGTTATTAAAACCAATCACTTTCGATCAGCTAGACTATTCCAGAAATATCAAAAACGTAGGCTGGACTGCCCTGATACTCGACCCAATAATTGGCGGATTCCAGTTTACAAATGTCCTTATGGACGGCGGCAGCGGACTAAACCTGATATATCAGGATACAATCCATCACATGGGGATAAACCCAACAAGAATCCACCGCAGCAACACCTCCTTTCAAGGGGTAGCACCTGGTCCGGACACCCATTGTATGGGTTTTCTCCGGCTCGAAGTTATACTCGGCTCTGCCGATAACTTCCGTCACAAAAAGCTGACCTTCCATGTCGTCCCATTTTCAAATCGCTATCAAGCACTACTGGGACGCGAAGGTTTCGCTCGCTTTAATGCAATACCGCACTATGCATCTCTCACGCTTAAGATGACCGGTCCACGAGGCATCATCTCTTTGAAGGGGACGCACTAGAGTGTGCCTCCCCCAAGCGGAGGACTGTGCGGCCGCTTAGACAGCCGCACAATAAAATGGCCAAACCAGCCAAAAGACTTTTCGACATAGGTCATTAAAGGCCACGGACCCGGAATAGACGAGTTCGGCACAAGTCCATCATCAACGCAGGCTTAGAGGCCATATACCCCCGTACTAGGGGCTATACGCAGAGACAATAAAGCTCAATTTTACATTTTACTTTATACTTCATTTATTTTAAAACCTTTTCTTCGGCACGACCCGTTTTCAGTTTAGTTCCTCTCTTTTACAGATGAACGTCGTGCGGCGCCCGTCCAGGATACGGCACAACGGAGACACAGGCGCAGACGTGCAGTAGGGACCCGTCCTAAAGGATTCTTTTCAGATTAAGACCCTGCGTAAACCTTTTTTACTGTCTCTTGTTGCAATACATCCCCTGGTTCTTTCTGACATAACCAAGGAGGAGGCTGGCGTCTTGGCATGTGGCCATGTCAGAATTTTTTGCACGTACCTGGACACTAGGGGCTTTTTTAGCAAAGAGTGTTGTTTAGCCCGCACTCATAAAGACCGAACACCTTAGGGAGTGTTCGGCGTTGAGAGTTTTGGCATTATATGCATCAGCTCCGAATCATGTCTTTGGTCAAATGTTGGGTTGCCCGGCTCCTGAGTTCGGCTACCTTACGTTCCGCTCTTTCGGCTAAGGTAGCACCAGGAGAACTACTGCGATTGTGCCCCGGTTCGGCCGGGCGAGCACCTCAGTAGAGAAAGCCGAAAACTGACTGTCATGATGTAGCGTGAGACTGGTCAGCCACTCGATGACCTATTGGAATCTATCGGATTCCTCCACGTTAACGAAGGGCCGCTTCCCGGTCAGGCACATACGCGCCCTGAACTCGGGCGAGCGCAGTCGCCACCAATGGGCTACCTAAATAGTCCCACTGTCAAGCTCCTATGGCTAAGTGAAAGTGTTAAAGCATTATAGTCCGGTTGCCTGGCCCGCTACGCTATCACCTCCTTCCTAGGACCAAGACGTTAGATTAAGTGTGAAAATGCGTCTTCTGCGAGCACCCCCGTACTATGTGCGTGGGGGTTGAAGCCAACGACTGCAATCTTTCAGATTTTATACATATATTTTAAACGGCTGCATAGGAGGTGTTCACAATACTTGAAGGCACAAGTATAAAAAGGCCACTACAGTTTATAATATATTACTTCATCATTACATATGCTATAATAACATAGCATCCTTCGAGCACTGCGACTCTATTACACGAGCGGCTTCAAGGACTTCCTGAAAATAGTGCTCGGAGGATACTCGGCTTTTCTTCGAATCTCGGGACGCAATAACGGTGGTCTCCATCTCTGCCCAGTATGTCTTGACACGGGCAAGAGCCATCCTTGCACCCTCTATACACGCTGACCTCTTCATTGCATCAATGCGCGGCACTGCGTCAAGGAATTGCTGCACCAAGCTAAAATAACTCTTCGGCTCCGACTTCCCCGGCCACAGATGACCCATGACATACTTCATGGCGAGCCCGGACAACCTATTAAGTTCGGCCCATTGAGCCAAACGATCGTCCACTGCTAGTGGACGCTCTGGATTGTGAAATTGCGACCAGAACAGTTTTTCCACTTCACGATCTTCCAGATCTCGGAAGTGTTCGGTCGCATCAGCACCACTCGCTGCCAAATCCAGATAGGTGTCCTCCACACTCCACATCCAGTCCAACGGAGCAAACTTCGAATCGCAAAATTTTCTCCGCAGCATGAAGGGCTTTCCAGCAGCAATCTGTTCGGCCTGACGCAGCTCCTCCTTCACAGCTCTCATTGCAGAGCGCGCGTCCTTGGCATCAGCAACGACCTTTTCTAGGACCTCCTGTCTCGCCTGGTCTTCTTTCTCAAGAAGTCTGCAACGGTCTGCAGTTCTCTTTAACTTTTCGGCCATAGTGGCCATCTCTTCCTTGCTTCGTCAATGAGCAGCCTGTTCGGCTCTCAGCTCTTCAAGGGCCTTCTTGGCAGCCGCATCACTTCTCCTCGCTTCATCTTTAGCTCGGGCAAGTTCCGCCCTAAGACTCTCCACGGCGGACGCACCATCTGCGTCAAGCACACATATCGTAAGACGCTGGCATAAAACTCTTCTTACCTAATGCTGCCCGAGGAATCACATACCTTGAGCCTCATCCAACTGCTTGTTGACAAGCGCGATGTCGGCATCTGCCACGTCCAGTTGCCGCTTTAGTTCGGCAAAACCAGCAGTTCGGCTTGATTCTGGACACCCTGCAGCCTACATTAAAAGGCGACACTTTAGACCTGGGATTATGATCCTCCGCGTGCCGTCATTTCTTGACGACATGCAGAGTCTCAGGGGCTACTATCTACATAGGGCGCAAACAAAAGTATACATTATCTAATGTACCTCAAAACCCGTCAATAAACTTTCGACGGCCTCACGCAGTCCGCTCTCTGCGGACGAAATCCTTTCAATCACCGCGCCCATTAATGCACGGTGCTCCTCTGAAATAGAAGCTCGCCCTAGCAGAACCTTTAGCTCCTCCGGACGAGCACCAGAAGGTGCCGGACTCGTCCCATGACCTCTTTCGAAGGCTGGACGCGGAGAACTTCGGGGGGCCCCATCGCTATCTTCCGCCCCTGCCAAACTCGGAGAAACCCTCGGTGACGACACCTCGGGGTCGCCCGCCTCGCTAGGCGGCACAGCAGAAGGAGGCGTCCCGCTCTCCATCTTCTCCAGAAGAAGATCCCCCGAAGACGAGCTCTGCTGAGAAGGGCTGAGGTCCGAACTACAAGGTAAATTTTCGGTTAAAATTCTCAGATATAAATCATGGATTTCTCTCATCCCTCGAAAGGAAAATCTTTCTCTACTTACGGCTCGCTGGAGGGCTGATCTCCCTGAGTACGTAGTCCGGCCGAGGAACTCCCCGGTGCCGGACCCTCTGACGAGGATCTTTTCCCCCGCCCCGAGAACACAGTCTTCGGATCGTCAGAGGCGGCTCTCTTCTTTCCCCTAGGAGAGGAATCGTCGATTCCTCCCTTCGGAACAGCCTCCTTCGAGGAGGCCGTAGTTTCCTTGTCCTCCCCCTTGCTTCCCTCCAAAGGCACTACCTCCAGCATCCTGACTAGCACGGGATCCGGCCTGGTTTCGGGAAGGGGAGCCGAACACCTGATCAGCTTCGCCTTCGCTATCCACTCCTGTTTAAAAGGAGAGCTCTTTTAAGGGCAAGTTAATTATGCGGATAGAAGGTCCAGGCACAATGTTACTTACTTGAATATCCGGGCGATTGCGGCTTAGGCCTGCGTCCTCGGTCAAATCCGGACACACTTCTTGTGATCCGAAGAACAATTTATACATCTCTGCGGGCATCGCGCTCATAAAATCCCGAAGAGCTCGTGGTCCCTCTGGATTGAACTCCCACAGGCGAAGGGGGCGATGTCTGCCCCGGCGAATCAGCATGACCTGTGTCACCTTGACCAGGTTGAGGTCTCCTTCCAAGAGATCCTTAATGCGGCCCTGCAGCAAGGGTACGTCTTTGGGCAAGCCCCAATCTAACCCTATATTGATCCACGACGCTAGCCGTGGTGGGGGACCCGAGCAAAAGGCAGGAGGCGCCACCCATGTGGTGCCCCGGAGAGCGGTGATATAAAACCACTCTCGTTGCCACAAGCCAAGCTCCTCTTGAAAAGAACCCTCGGGCCATGGAGCATCGGCATTTTTTCTTATGACAGCGCCTCCGCACTCTGCTTGTCGCCCCTCGATCATCTTCGGCTCCACTTTGAAGGTCTTGAGCCATAATCCGAAGTGAGGGGTAACATGGAGGAACGCTTCACACACGACGATAAATGAGGAGATATGGAGGATGGACTCCGGAGCTAAGTCATGAAAATCCATCCCGTAATAAAACAACAGTCCCCTCACAAAGGGATCCATGGGGAAGCCTAACCCTCGGAGGAAGTGAGACATGAACACCACGCTCTCGCCGGGCTGGGGACTGGGAATAACCTGTCCTTGAGCAGGCAACCTATGCGAAATCTCGCCGGTCAGGAACTTAGCCTCCCTCAACCTTAATACGTCCTCCTCCGTGATGGAGGAAGGCGTCTATCGGCCTTGAAGGTCAGAACCGGACATTGTCGAAAGTCCGAAGCGCCTGGAATCTGAAGCCTGGGGTGTTGGAACTCGAGGCGACAGGCGAACTCGTTTAAGATTAAGAAAAGGAGCGGGGCCTTGGTCTCTTTATAAGAGGGTGAATACCAAGAGCCCTCCCCGTAACCGTTTTGGACTCGCCTTTAATCAAGGGAACGTGCTAACGGGCACGATTGGGTTACCCACGTCCGTATTGATGAGAATCCCGTTAAAAGGGGCACACGATCTCTGCTTTGACAAGACGTGCCAAGGAAACTGCCTCGCTAAACGCGGTGAGGTGGAAAAGTGAAAACAATTTGCATAAAGAGCTTGGCCGCAGTGTTATGACGCACTGCGGAATACGTCAGCAGATTTGATTTGTGTTAATGTTATTCTCTCTCTGGCAATATGTGGAAACTTATTTTGTAGAGCGGGCACTATTTTTGGTGTTTACAATCTTCTATGAAGGACTTGGAGGAGGAACCCGCCTTGCAATGCCGAAGACAATCTGCGCGCCGGACTCGTCGTCATTAAAGCTTGGTTCAGGGGCTACTCAGGGAGTCCTAGATTAGGGGGTGTTCGGGTAGCCGGACTCCAGGACCATGAAGATACAAGATTGAAGACTTCGTCTCGTGTCCGGAAGGAACTTTTCTTGGCGTGGAAGGCAAGCTTGGCGATGCGGATATTCAAGATCTCCTACCATTGTAACCGACTTTGTGTAACCCTAACCCTATCCGGTGTCTATATAAACCGGAGGGTTCTAGTCCGTAGGACAACCATCATCATACAACAATCATACCATAGGCTAGCTTCTAGGGTTTAGCCTCCTTGATCTCGTGGTAGATCTACTCTTGTACTACCCATATCATCAATATTCACTAGTAGAAAAAGGGTCAAACGTGAAGCACATTAGTGCCGGTTTGTATTTGAGCCGGCACTAATGTATACATTAGTGCCGGTTCCAACGGCTAGGCGGGCCGCTTTCATTAGTACCGGTTCGTGGCGAACCTTTAGTACCGGTTCGTGCCACGAACCGGTACTAATGAGAGTGGTGGCAGGATGTTGTCAGACTGGGGCCCCTCCAGCCACTTTAGTACCGGTTCTTGGCACGAACCGGTACTAAAGGTCATCCTACATAAACCCTTCGTCCACCCGAGCTCGCTCTGTTCTTCCCCTTTCCCCTCTCCTCTCCGTTCTTCCCCTCTTCCTCTCGAGCTCATCACACATTTTGCCCAAATTTTGTCAAGATTTGAAGGCCCCCATCCATTGAAATGATCACAAAGGTTAGCAACTTTGTCCTTTCATCTCTCATTGCTAGATTTACTCTTGCAATGCTTTATATAATGATTAATTTGGGAGGAAATATATATATGTGCTAGTATTTGATTTATATGCAATTTCAGGTCAAAAATAACACTTAGTTTGCATATGTAGGTGTGGTTTACTTAGTGCCTTCTAAATCTCTGTCGTAACCACCGTCGATCGCCCGCACCGTCCCGTCGCCGGCACCACCTTGTGGTGAGCCTCTTTGTTCATGAAATTTGTGTGATTTGGATATATAGTTACTCGTATAATTATCTTACCCGTACGTTGTTTGTTATACATATAGTGCCATGGTTTTGATATCCGTCCCCGTCGGCCCTCGTCCTTGTTATGATTCGGATGTGGTATATATATTATCTTTTAAAACTAGTCGCATTTCGTGTTTATGACAATTTATGCCCATCAAGTTGACATAGAAATTTTTTCTAGGAGGTATGTGAACCGGAAATTCCAACCGACCCTATTGTTGAGAGGTTAAATTTAGTTGAAAGAGAAAACGAGTACTTGAAAGAAAAATTGAAAAGAATTGAGGGGGATAAGATGGAATTGGAGTTGCATGTTGCCGATGTCGTCGATGATCACAAGATCAAGATGGAGAAAATGCGCTTGAAGATTAGAAAGATTAGAAAATATGCCATCGATAGTGAGGCTTGGTCTCATTATACTGTTGGATCCATTGTTACCTTAGTTGCGATCTTGATCGCATTTGTTGTTGCATTTAAATGCTTTAGCTAGAGATTTATTTGTTTGTTGCATTTAAGTGTTGTATGAACTTTATGTATGAACTTGTATTAATTTGGTCTATTCGGTGTTGTGTAATGAAGATGAGCCGGCAATGGATGTACGATGACCGATGCTCTCCCCAGTTTGTTGAGGGCGTGCATAATTTTCTGATTGCGGCTGAGGCAAACAAGCGGGCGGATGGTTTTATGCCTTGTCCATGTGCTGGCTGTAAGAATGGTCACAATTACTCTAAGTCAAGAACCATTCACGTCGACCTGTTTGAGTCCGGTTTCATGCCCCACTATAATGTTTGGACCAAGCACGAAGAAAGAGGGGTTATGATGGAAGACAATGAAGAAGAAGATGACGACGACAGCTATCCTAGCCATGGGTTCCCTGAATACGATGATACAACAATGGGGGAAGAAGCTGAGCCGGTAATGCGGGAAGAAGCTGAGCCGGCAATGCGGGAAGAAGCTGAAGAAGAGGCATCAGATGAGCCCGTTGATGATCTAGGTCAGGCCATTGCCGATGCAAAGAGAAACTGCGCAAGTGATTTGGAGAAGAAGAAGTTGCAGCGCATGTTAGAGGATCACAAAAATTATTTTACCCGAATTGCGTAGGTGACAAGAAAAATCTGGGCACCACACTGGAATTGCTGCAATGGAAGGCAGAGAATGGTGTATCTGACAAGGGATTTGGAAAGTTGCTGGTAATGATAAAGGATATGCTTCCAAAGGACAACGAATTGCCCGAGAGTACGTACGAAGCAAAGAAGGCTGTCTGCCCTCTAGGGTTAGAGGTGCAGAAGATACATGCATGCCCTAATGATTGCATCCTCTACCGCGGTGAGTACGAGGATTTGAACGTTTGCCCGGTATGTGGTGCATTGCGCTATAAGATCAGCCGCAATGACCCTGGTGATGTCGAGGGCGAGCGCCCCAGGAACAAGATTCCTGCCAAGGTGATGTGGTATGCTCCTATAATACCACGGTTGAAACGTTTGTTCCAAAACAAAGAGCATGCCAAGGCGATGCGATGGCACAGAGAAGACCGTAAGAAAGAAGGAAAGTTGAGAGTACCCGCTGACGGGTCGCAGTGGAGAAAAATTGAAAGAAAGTACAGGAAGGAGTTTGCAGATGACGCAAGGAGCGTATGGTTTGGTCTAAGCGCAGATGGCATTAATCCTTTTGGGGAGCAGAGCAGCAACCATAGCACCTGGCCTGTGACTCTATGTTTGTATAACCTGTTGGGGAACGTAGTAATTTCAAAATTTTCCTACGCACACGCAAGATCATGGTGATGCATAGCAACGAGAGGGGAGAGTGTTGTCTACGTACCCTCATAGACCGAAAGCGGAAGCGTTATATCAACGCGGTTGATGTAGTCGTACGTCTTCACGATCCGACCGATCCAAGCACCGTTACTCCGGCACCTCCGAGTTCTTGGCACACGTTCAGCTCGATGACGATCCCCGGGCTCCGATCCAGCAAAGCGTCGGGGAGGAGTTCCGTCAGCACAACGGCGTGGTGACGATCTTGATGTTCTACTGTCGCAGGGCTTCGCCTAAGCACCGTAACGATATGACCGAGGTGGAATATGGTGGAGGGGGGCACCGCACACGGCTAAGGAACGATCACGAAGATCAACTTGTGTGTCCATGGGGTGCCCCCTGCCCCCGTATATAAAGGAGCAAGGGAGGGAGGAGGCCGGCCCTAGGTTTGGGCGCGCCAGGGGAGTCCTACTCCCACCGGGAGTAGGATTCCACCTTTCCTAGTCCAACTAGGTCAAGGGGGAAAGAGGGGAAGAGGGGAAGGAAGGGAGAGAGGGGCCGCGCCCCAAACCCCTTGTCCAATTCGGACTGGGCTTGGGAGGGGCGCGCGCCACCTCCTGGTCCTTCCCACTAAGGCCCATCAAGGCCCATTGCTTCTTCCTCGTATTCCCGTAACTCCCCGGTACCTCCGAAAATACCCGAACCACTCAGAACCCTTCCGATGTCCGAATATAGTCGTCCAATATATCGATCTTTACGTCACGACCATTTCGAGACTCCTCGTCATGTCCCCGATCTCATCCGGGAATCCGAACTCCTTCGGTACATCAAAACTCATAAACTCATAATAACTGTCATCGTAACCTTAAGCGTGCGGACCCTACGGTTCGAGAACAATGTAGACATGACCGAGACACATCTCCGGTCAATAACCAATAGCCGGACCTGGATGCCCATATTGGCTCCTACATATTCTACGAAGATCTTTATCGGTCAGACCGCATAACAACATACGTTGTTCCCTTTGTCCATCGGTATGTTACTTGCCCGAGATTCGATCGTCGGTATCCAATACCTAGTTCAATCTCGTTACCGGCAAGTCTCTTTACTCGTTCCGTAATACATCATCCCGCAACTAACTCATTAGTTGCAATGCTTGCAAGGCTTAAGTGATGTGCATTACCGAGAGGGCCCAGAGATACCTCTCCGACGATCGGAGTGACAAATCCTAATCTCGAAATACGCCAACCCAACATTTACCTTTGGTGACACCTGTAGTACTCCTTTATAATCACCCAGTTACGTTGTGACGTTTGGTAGCACCCAAAGTGTTCCTCCGGCAAACGGGAGTTGCATAATCTCATAGTCAAAGGAACATGTATAAGTCATGAAGAAAGCAACAACAACATACTAAACGATCGGGTGCTATGCTAATGGAATGGGTCATGTCAATCAGATCATTCAACTAATGATGTGACCTTGTTAATCAAATGACAACTCCTTTGTCCATGGTTAGGAAACTCAATCATCTTTGACTAACAAGCTAGTCAAGTAGAGGCATACTAGTGACACTCTGTTTGTCTATGTATCCACACATGTATTATGTTTCCAGTTAATACAATTCTAGCATGAATAATAAACATTTATCATGATATGTAAGGAAATAAATAATAACTTTATTATTGCCTCTAGGGCATATTTCCTTCATAACCTTCCTCCTTGGTTGTGCATGAAGCGGAAGTTCATTATGATGCCAGTGCTCATCCAAGGCCCTAAGCAACCCGGCAACGACATTGATGTGTACCTAAGGCCATTAGTTGAAGAACTCTTACAACTGTGGAATAGAACAGGTGTACGTGCGTGGGATGAGCACATGGGGGAAGAATTTGACCTAAAGGCGTTGCTGTTCGTGACCATCAATGATTGGCCTGCTCTCAGTAACCTTTCAGGACAGACAAACAAGGGATACCGCGCATGCACGCACTGTTTGGACGATACCGACAGTATATATTTGGCTAATTGTAAGAAGAATGTGTACCTGGGACATCGTCGATTTCTTCCGAGCAGGCATCCCGTAAGAAAGAAAGGCAAGCATTTCAAAGGTGAGCCGGATCACCGGACGAAGCCTGGCCACCGTACTGGGAGGTTCATGAGAGTATTAAAGAAGCATCTACACAATATGTTCCCCTTTGAGAGGTTCATGGGAGTCTTAAAGAAATATGTTCATAACCGTGCTAGGCCAGAAGGAAGCATCTCCAAGGGCCGTCAAAATGAGGAGGTCATTGAGTTTTGTATTGACTTTATTCCTGACCTTAAGCCGATTGGTGTTCCTAAATCGCGGCATAAGGGCAGACTGGATGGAAAAGGCAGCTAGGAGGGAAACAAATAATATGTATGGACGGACATTCTCTCACTGAAGCACACTACACAGTTCTACAGAATTCCGCCTTGGTGGCTCCGTATATGGATGAACACAAGAATTTGCTACGCTCCAAACACCCGGAGCGGTCTGATGACTGGGTTACACGTGAGCAAACCAGGAGTTTCGCCAGCTGGTTGCAAGCATGTACCATGCATGACACCTCTATTGAAGATGACCTGTACTTGCTGTCCCAGTTACCATCTTCGAATATAATGATTTTCAAAGGGTACGAGATAAATGGTAATACATTTTACACGATCGCCCAAGATAAGAAGAGCACCAACCAAAACAGTGGTGTCCGCTTTGATGCAGAAACCAAGACGGGAAAGGAAACATATTATGTTTATATACAGGACATATGGGAACTTGACTATCGACGTGGTTTGAAGGTCCCTTTGTTTCGGTGCAAATGGGTCAATATGACACGAGGCGGGGTAACGGAAGACCCGCAGTATCGAATGACAACAGTGGATCTCAACAATCTTGCGTATGCAGACGAACCATTCGTCCTAGCCAATGATGTGGCACAGGTTTTCTATGTGAAGGACGTGTCTACCAAGCCAAGAAAAAGAAAAGATAAGGAAGCGAATGCATCGTACAATGAGCCAAAGCGGCACATAGTTCTTTCTGGGAAGAGAAACATCGTGGGAGTGGATGACAAGACAGACAAGTCAGAAGATTATGAAAAGTTTGATGAAATTGCTCCATTCACAGTGAATATTGACCCGAGCATCCCATTAAATGATGAAGATTTTCCATGGTTACGGTGCAAAGGGACACACGCGAAGAAAAAGTTTCACACCCAAAGATCTGGGATGTGATCGGCTTCACTAGCTATCATCACTTTCTTCTGTGTTTCACACCCAGAAGGGAATCTCTGTAATAGTTAGGGTAGTTAATTACGTGTTTTGGCATTTGAAACGCGAAGAAATTTTATGTGCAAACAAATTCTTTCATGCCTTTACTGATTTTTAAAGTTAAGTTATTCACAAAGTAGTGATTCACACTAATTACAAATAATTCAAAATTTAAACTATTCAAATTTGAAAACTACGGGCACTAACAGAAAGTTTGTAATTTTTTGTACCTAAAGCAAAAATATTCACAAAGAAACTCTAAATACACAAAAAAACAACTCAAAAATAAATAAAGCAAAAAAAATAAAAAAGCCTGACTACTAGGCTAGAGCGGCCTGCATACGACTAGAAACCCAACCAGTTGTTGGGCCAGGATGCAGGCCCGCAAAGGCACAGTAGGCCCACGGGGCAGCACAGCACAGGTAGGCCCAGAAGGCCTGCATTTGAGAGGAGCTCGAAGGAGCAGCCGCGGCTGGGTTTATAAACCAGTGCGGCTGCCCTTCGCTAGGCGAGGTGGGACTAAACTTTGCGCCCCTCACCTGGCAGCACCCCCCTTTAGTACCGGTTCGTGGCACCAACCGGTACTAAAGAGGTCGCCTTTAGTACCGGTTGGAGCCACGAACCGGTACTAAAGGGGGTCGCTTCCCGCCGCTTGGCCTGGCCAAAACAGGCCTTTAGTACCGGTTGGTGGCTCCAACCGGTACTAAAGGTGTCCCCTATATAAGAAACACTTCGAAAATTTTCAGTTTCTCATCTCCCACTTCTCTCTGCCGCCGCCCCGTCCCGCGCCGTCGCCGCCCCTGTCGCGCCATCCCTGTGGACTCCGCGACGCCCCCGTCCTCGTCGCGTCGTCCCCGTCGACTCCGCGGCGCCCCCGTCGCCGGCCTATCGCCGCACCGGACCGTCGCCGTCCCGGTCGCCGCACCGGCCCGTCGCCGATCCCCTCGCTTCGCCGTCGCCGTCGCCTTTGGATCAACCTCGCCTCGCCGTCGCCGTCGCCTCGACCTTGCCTGCGCGCACTGTGAGCCCCTCCCCCGGCCCCTCTCCTCCCTCCAATCGATCAAAGCCGCCACACCGGCAGCGCGCCGGCGCCGACCGTAGCGCACACACGTGCGGGCGCACACACACACACACTACATGCACACACACACACACTACACACACACACTACACACGCACACACACACAATTTTTCTGTTTTTAGCTTTTAGTTTTTTTTGTTTTTCTGTTTTTCATACAAAGTTTTAGATGAATTAATTAATTAGATTAGATTAATGTCAAATAGTATATAGAAATGTTAGTTATAATATATATAATGTCAAATTTTATAGAAATGTTAGTTATATAGAAATGTTAGAAATTTTGGAAATGTTAGTTTTAGCTAGCTAGATGAATTAGATTAATTTCAAATTGTTAGACGATGATCAATGTTTTTTTAGTTTCTTAAATTTTTAGTTATAAAATTTAGAATTTGCATATATGAAATCATCACAATATACATCATTTAAAAAATGTTACTTTACTTTTGCGGCATATAGTATTTGTTGTCGACGATGCTCGGCCCGCATCCTCGCCGTCGACACGTCCGCGACGACGTCCAGCTGACCCATGTCCGGGACTGGGCTCCGCCGGGCTGGCACTGGGAGGTGTTGCCTGGAGGGGCGCGCCGCTTGATCAGGAACCCGGCCCCGGGTCCCGTCGTCGACCCTGATCTCGTTTGGTGGCGTTCGCGTGGGCCAGTTTCGGTGCAGAGGGAGCCGGCCCCGCCGGAGGTGGTACGTCGTCATGTCAGGGAGGAGCACGAGCACGTCCATCGCTACATGGTTGCGTTAGAGGGCGGCAGGTTCTTCAATACCTGGCAGTTTCTTCAGGGATCTCACTTCAGCTATGATCCTGTGAGGGTTCCTTCTCTTTGGGTGTCCACCGCCCGCGCCGAAGGAACCGCGAGTGTCCTAGATTCTTCTGTAGTATTCGATCTTTATTAGCTACCTAGCCAGTGATGTATTCGAGATTATATATTCGAGACGATGTATTCGAGATTATATATTATTTGAGACGATGTATTCGAGATTATATCTGTTATTCGAGACGATGTATTCGAGATTATATCTATTATTCGAGACGATGTATTCGAGATTATATCTATTATTCGAGATTATACTAAATTGTTTTATATTTCTTTTGGCATAGTTAAATAAAAGCTATGGCGGACAATACTGACAGAGACAGAGAACATACCATGTTCGATATGATACGGTGGCCAGATGATGATCAGAATGAAGAAGATTATGACGGCTCCGAATTTCTAAATAACACCGGAGAGGGTGATATGATATTCAATCGCGACGACCGAATTGATGAAGCCATGAACTACGATTATGACGATGACGAAGAACATGTTGATCCTGAAACAACAAACACCGGCGAGGTATATATATTTATATAAGCAGGAATCTGGTGATCATCACATGTTTTAAATGAGTTGAAGATATATTAACGAATCGATCTTTCTTCTTTCAGCCATCCGGATCGAGCAAATCTTCAGGCAAAAGGACGAAACGAGGCCCGAACAAAAAGTTGAAGGAGGGCGTAAAGTACAATATCGAGGCATTCAAACCTAGTGGCGAACCATTAGCGCATAAGAAGATTGCGGACAAGTTCGTTCGTTAGTGCGGAGTTCTTGTGAAGGACCAACTCCCGATCTCCCTTCAAGAATGGAGAAAGCCAGCAAAGCCACGTCCAAATGTTACTTTTGTCGACGAGAATCAAAAAAACTGCTTTGGGATACTCTCATGGAACATTTCACCCTACCAGATCATTTCACAGAAGCAGATGTGCAGAAAGTCAAGGACGCTGCTTTTAGGAAGATGGCGGTTGCATTCAAGAACCACAAGAGATGTGAATGGGAGAAGTACGTCAAGGGAGGAAGGAAGACTCCAGTATTCGAGGGGATACTAGAGAATCAAAGTGCTCATTGGGACGATTTCGTGAAATTCAAGGATTCAGAATTAGCTAAGGAACGGTCGAGAATAAACAAGAAGAATGCCGAAAAAAAGGATATGTTCCATAAGCTGGGGCCAGGTGGCTACGCGGTGGCAATGCCTAAGTGGGATAAGTCTTAGAAAGAGGTGGAGGATGCAGGTGTCACTCCGGTTACTAAGAGCTGGCCCCCCAGGTGCAGGAGTTGGTTCTATGCGCATGGGGGGAGTTGGACCCGAAGACAGGCAAAGTTTCGACGAAGGTATGTCTGAACGGAGCCGACGATAACATACCTGTTGCAATAGAAGAGGCTCGAACGGGGGTGTTCCAGCCGAACAGAGAGAACGACGAGCTTACACGTGCCCTGGGAAATCCTGAACACCAGGGAAGAACCCGAGACAAGGGCGCTATTCCGTGGTATGAGGGGTTTTCGGACTGGAACGCCGACTACAGAACCCGTGCGAGAAGGAAGATTGCGGAGGAGAAGCAGAGGAAGATGGAGGAGGAGAAGAGGAAGCTGGACTATGAACGCCTTCAAGGCCTAGAATCCACGTACACGGACTTGGCAGACAAATTCCAGCGGCAGCAGGAGCAGATCGACTCACTTAGCCAGCAAAGGGGGTCTCAGCAGCTGCAACAGCTAGCGGATGATCCAGCATTGGATACCACCGCCCCATCCATGCCGAGAAGCAGCGTGGGTTCCGCCCCGTTTGATGCAATGTTGGATAGATACCCCGTGGATGACATCATGGAGAACACTAACTGCGAGCTACACTTCAAAATGAAGAACATATCCATGAAGGTGGTGGACGGCGTTGCTTATACAAATTCCCCCGATGCAACCTTCCATTGCAACCCGATTCCAGCAGGCTATGCTCGTGTCGTGGTTGATGAGGTGGTGGACCAATATTCGGGGCTAGAGCTTGACATTCCTGGAGGTGACGAGGAGCACACACTCGGAGATGCCAAACATCGTATCATCCTATGGAGAAAGGATTGCATCATCTTTCGAAGGCCACCGACACCGCGTCACCCGACTCCTCGTCGAAGTCCGCCACCGAGTCAGCAGACTCCCGCTCCTCCAAGTCCACCAACGCGTGAGGCCACTCCTCCTCCTCCAAGTCCGGCAAAGTGTCAGGCCACTCCTCCTCCAAGTCCGACACAACGTCAGACGTCCACTCCTCCTCCAAGCCCGACAAAGTGTCAGGCCACTCCTCCTCCAAGTCTGGCACAGCTTCAGGCCACTCCTCCTCATCCAACTCAGCCCCGTCAGCCGTCTTCGCCGCCTCAGCAATCCACGAAGAGACACCCCGCAGCTATGGTGCGTAGCGGTACCAGTCGAGGTCATAGTACAGGAAGTACAGGTGGAGGCAAGTGATATAAATATGGTCCAAACCTCACTACTCCTCTTCCTAAGAGGGCTTACGACAGGACCAAGGAGCAAACCAATGTCATAGTGCGGGCAGAAGTCGACGCCCATTTTGGACCGAAACCGCCACCGCCGCCAAGGGAGAAAGTGCTTGTGGAAGTTATTGACCACTTCATTCGTATGGCTGAACCACCACCTCCTAAGCCTGTTGACACAGACTATGAGCGCCACATCAAGAAGTTACATCGACAACGTCTACAGAAGGAGGCGAGCTCAAGCTCGAGCAAACAACAAGCAGCTGTCAAAAAATGCGGGAGAACCGTTGCCCAGCTGGGAGAACAGTGGGCGCAACCGATCCCCCCGCTTGTTGTGCCGCCAACAACACGTGACAGTACGCGCGGCCAATATTATTGTGGGCAAACAGTTTACGTTCCCCAGGTGGGCGATGTGGTAATAACCCAGCAGCATATAACGCAGGCTGAAGAACTCAAGATCATTGTTGGACAACTCCTCGAGATCGAGGACATGCCTGTTCTTACAGAGGAGGAATTAAAATGGAAATATGTCCGGGGCCAACCTTTGGTCAAGCCAGAAAATGTCAAGAAGCTCCCAACGAGAATGTATGAATTGCATCAATGGTACATGGACATTAGCAAGAGATCCGATCGACAGTCCCTCATGGTGCAAGTCAACAAGGATCATTACTACCATGAGAAACCTGTGACCGTTGAGTATTCTGAATTGTTTCAGTTATACAATCAAGACGCACTCGACAAATCTATCGTCAGTTGCTATTGTCTGTAAGTGATTTCTTTCTGTAATTTAAGTCTCAAGCTAGCTGTATTGATCCTTTCGATCAATCATTACCTGTAATTATCCTCACTATATTCTTTTATATGGTATTATGTAGGATGAAGATGTATGAAATGACAAAAGGTGGACGCTATGGCATTGGGTTCATTGACCCAAACACCGTTAATGAATACACATGGAAAATAAGCAAGCATTATGAAAAGCAGGTAGAGGACAGCATGTTCGAGTTCTTGAAGCGCCTCAAATACAATGAAGATATACTACTTCCTTACAACTTCCAGTGAGTCACACTTTCTTGTACTACAAATTCTCTGTTTTTGCCTACTAGCTAAATAGCTACATGTTTTTGCTTACATATGCCCGCTTAATTAAGACATGCAAACGTGTGTGCATGCAGATTTCATTGGATCTTGTGTATCATTAAAGTTGACGAAGGAACAGTTGAAATACTGGACTCACTATTCAAAGAAAATAATGACTATAACATCTTGTTTGGGATAGTCAACAGGTAATTTCAATCATTATTAACTATATATTTAGTTCGTCATTACATGATATGAACTATTTAATAACCCCTTTATTCATTTTCTTTGTCGGCGGGCAGGGCTTGGGCAAGGATCATCAGCAAAACGGAAGGCGAATGGAAACGACAGCTGAGATGGCTTCGACCCAAGGTAAGTAATTAAGTAGTGCTAGCTAGCTGCCATCTTTTTAATATTATCATGCTTGATTAATTATTATCTGATCAAATTAAATTCCATTCTCGTAAAGGCCATAAAGCAGGCGCAGGGGACTGATCTGTGTGCATACTGCGTTTGCGAGAACATTCGCATGATGGCGTCCGAAAGGAGCAGACCTCAAAGACAGGAATGGGTACGCTTGTCAGAACACTATTCACAATTTGTGCACCATTATCGATATCTAGTCACACAACTAATACACATGCATATTGATCTCCTTCTTAACAGTTCAGAGAGGTGCGGGACAAGCTCCTAGATACGGAGCGCGTACAAGCACTTCAAGAGGAAATTGCGGGATTTTTGCTCGACCAGGTCATAAATCCGAAGGGAGAATACTATTACCCGCTACCGCCCCCATCAACCAGGTCATGGACCACTTCCAATTTGTCATCGTGCTCCGAAGGCACCAATTAGGCTAATGCAACTCGCTCCGAAGGCAACATGCATATGTACGAGAAATTATATATAGCTATACATGTGTGTATGTGTGAATTAATATGGTGGTTTGTGAGACATTGATGATCTATATATATGATCGGTTCTACTAGCTACCATATATATGCATAACGTGTACAATGTGCAGTATCGTAAAATACTAGCAAACAAAAAAGAATTAAAATGGAAAACACAAAATTAAATGAACAAGAAATCATAAAACAAAAAAAACCCCAAACATTTTAGTACCGGTTGGTGTTACCAACCGGTACTAAAGGGCTCCCGGCCCCCGGAGCTGGCTCGTGCCACGTAGTTGCCCTTTAGCACCGGTTCGTGCTGAACCGGTACTAAAGAGGGGGGGCTTTAGTGCCCACACTTTAGTGCCGGTTATGGAACCGGCACTAAAGGGCCTTATGAACCGGTGCTATTGCTCAGTTCTGCACTAGTGATTAATCAATCAGGAGTAGGGTTTTACCTCCATCGACAGGGCCCGAACCTGGGTAAACTTCGTGTCCCCTGTCTCCTGTTACCATCCGGCCTTGACGCACAGTTCGGGACCCCCTACCCGAGATCCGCCGGTTTTGACACCGACAATATCTCTCATGCATTGTGACCTTCTCGAGCTCATGGGTGATGTGATCAGTTGCTCTGGAGTCCACATACCAATCGGTGCCTACGCCATAGGATGTGTTGGCTGCCGCAACAACCTTCTTCTTCTTCGAGTTGTCTTCAGCATACCTCCACTTGCATTCTTTAGCTATATGATTAGTTTTCTTACAAATCTGACACTTGCCTTCATACTAATCATACCCACGAAAATTGTTGTTGTTGTAGTGGTTTTGGCCGCCCCTATTGTTGGTGTAGAAGGGTTGGCCTCCTCCCTGATGATTGTTGTTGGAGTAGTGGATTCCACCGCCGCCACCATAGTGGTTGTCGTGGTCGCCATAGTAGCCCCCGCCACCGCTGTTGTTGGGGTAGCCTCCGCCACCGCCGTTGTTGGGGTACTGGCCGCAGCCGCCGCCGTTTCCAGGGCCACGACGAGGACCGCCGCCACCGCCGTCGCGATAGCCCTTGGACGAGCCACCTCCACGGCCGCGTGATGCAGCATTGGCTGATGATTTGAAGGCACCAGCACCCGTGCCCTGGAACATCTATACCCTCTGATCGAAGGTGGCCACCATGCCGAATAGCTCATCGATGGTGACATCGCCAGGACGCACATCAAGTGCAGAGATGATTGGCTGATAGTCCATGTCAATACCGGATATGATGTGGGAGACGAGTTCGTTCTCTGTGATGGGTTTTCCCGCTGCAGCTAGCTCATCAGCGAGACCGCGCATATGCCCAAAGTACACAGCAGCGGATTGAGTCCCCTTTTGGGCAGTGGTGAGAGATATGCGAACGTGGTTGGCTTTGGATCTGGATTGGGCAGAGAACATGTTGGCAAGGGCTAACCATATGGCGGCAGAGGTTTCTAGGGATGCTACCTGAACCAGTACTTCCTTGGAAAGGTTACGGAGTAGGTAGGCAATGATCTGCTGATCTTGGATCAACCAAGGCGCATAAGCAAGATTTGGAACAACCTGATCTTTGCCCTCGGAGTTTTTGCTGGTTAGGGTTCTTGATGGTTCGGCTATGGTTTTGTCGATGTACCCAAAGAGTCCGGCCCCCATGATCTGGGAGCGAGCTTGAGCACGCCAGAGTATGTAGTTGGATCGGGTAAGTGGTTCGGAAACATTGTTGTTGAGACCGGAGGAAACGACGGATGAAGAGGTCGACATGGTCGAGTTTGAGGAAGGGGATGGCTAGACGAGATGGAAGAAGGTGGCTCTGATTACCATGTGAAATATGGAAGCGTTCCTACTCTCCAAACAGGGAGAGCCGCAGGTATTTATTGATATCTGCCGAGAGACGTCTCGTGGCGTTACAGGGAGAGGGATCGATGGAACGAACCCAAGAGATACATACGGGATAGGGACAAGAGATAGAAAGTTAAAACAATAAATCAACTCTATCTCTAACTACCAAACTAGTCATACAAGATATATGGCGCACATGCAACATGTATCGTAACTCTATGATGTTTATCACAAATAGCCCACTATAGCTCTGTTATAGCTTGCTATAGCTCCGCTATAACTGATTTGGAGGTCCGCTGCTATTTAGTATAGCCTGCTATTTAAAAAACTAGCATCCCTCGCTGCCCACTGCATCATATCGCCATTTCAATCATGTGCAAGGTCATTGCCTGTGTTACTCCTATAACAGTACCGGTCTTGTCCGACTAGGTACCTACAATACTCACCGCAAGATTGCAAGACTTAGCAATGACACATGTACTTGGTGTTTTGTGGTCGCCACCGCCATTCTAATTCTATTTCTAATCTTTAGGTCCCTTGTTTCAGTTTAGTGACCTTCTTCAAACGGGATCGATGGCTCGGCACGCCCCTATTTTCCACAGACTAGACTACTACTATTACAAAACTTAATATTTCTAACAACACTTAATTAGCACTGCACCGCACAAGTTTCTGGGTGTCTTGTATGGTTGCGTCTTAATCATGACTTTCATTCGTGGAATGCTTTTAACAAGGAGAAACTACGTCCTAGTGTAACATTTCTAAATCCGGTCAACATGTTAACATCTTGTTCCACTGAAGATAAATACACTCGCCATTGCCACATTTGGGTGTCTCCACAGGTTCAAAGCTTAATCAGAAAGCTAACCGTTCACTGAACTTTATTTCGTTTCCATCATCAATTTTACCTTGCACCTCCAACTGAAT
Organism: Aegilops umbellulata; assembly: GCA_032464435.1. Lineage (NCBI taxonomy): Eukaryota > Viridiplantae > Streptophyta > Magnoliopsida > Poales > Poaceae > Aegilops > Aegilops umbellulata. The sequence goes on along the minus strand of CP136060.1, from coordinate 570,451,140 downwards.
CTCAAGCTAATCACATTGTGGCATGACAAATGATCCCCACATCACTAATTAATCATTTCCCTTGTGCTCACAAGTCAATCATCGTCGTCACGCACTTGAAAGATAAATCAAGACAAGAACCTCTAGGCCAATCCACGTTCATGCACTTTATCCTATTTGGAAACTATTAGAAAAACTAAGCAGGAACTGAAGCTATATGCTACACTTCTACAACACACTGTCTCCCGTTGATTTGAAATATCATAAAAACATAGATTCTGATGGCACTTTTGTGTTTTATAATGTAAGTAAATCGTTCATGGTCACTATGAAACATACCGGTACCTGTAATGAATTTTTTTCTTCGTTAACTAAGATGGTCATTTAATTTAGACTCTGTTCTAAATGGTCACCTTTTAAGCCAATGTTTTTTTTCTGTAGTCCACCGCATTATCACTGAAAAACAACCTTCCCAAAGTATCGACTAGTTGGATGTCCTATAAGGGCGCAAACAAGGGATTAGAAAATAATGTGTCCTTGTCTTTTTTCACTCCACAATGCTAGTACTCGACAATAACCACCTTTAACCTATAACACCGTATGATTTGTCCATCCTCGTGTCAGTAAAACCTAAAGCTATTTTTCGAAAAAAGAAGAAGGAATGTTGATGCTGGTTTAATTCCACACACTTGGACTACGGCCATTTAAACATGATGAGAAACTTGTTACTTTCCTACATAAGAATATAGGATCAGTAGTGACTAAAATACATAAGGAGGACACATGAAATAATTGGATTCTTAGAAAGATCATGAGAAGTTCTCGCTTTAAATTTCAATTACGTCTAACAATCCATCGCCGCAGCTTGGAGCTCACTATAAAAGCCCCCAGGCCATAGCACGAGCTAGAAGGCACACCGACTCACCGAGCAGACCACTTCACTCCACACCCAAATGGCGATGACTCATGAAGAAGAGCTCTCGGAGCTGGCTACTAAGGTAACCTTCTACGCGCTCTGCGTGGCCGCCCTCCTCGCCTTTGCCGTGGACCAGGCCTGCGCCCACGGCTGGGGCTGCGCCGTGGCCCACGTCCTGCCAAAGATACCGTACTATCTAGCCATACTCGTCCCGCTTCTCTTGCCGCCGGCGATCGTGCATTCGTGCTCTTCTTCGTCCGAGCTGCCGGCAGCAGCACCAAGGTATGTACTCGTCGCCCACTCTTCTCCGTGCCTCTCTGTTCCATGGTTCTGCTTCTCATGATGATGAGGATGATCCTCAAATGTGATAGGCCGCGGACGGAAAGAGCATCAGCGTCAAGGATGTTGACTTTTCCATGGTTCTTCTGTTGCTTTTGCTTCTGTCGACGATGTTAGGAACCATCAATTTCGCTTTTTACAAGTATGGATATCCAGAGTCGTGCGATCTTCTCGGCCACGTGGCTCTCTTCTTCATCTTCCTGTGTGAAGCCCTCGTCTATGTCCGCGCTGCCCTGGCGCAGTGGATGAATCCCAAGCCCAGCAACATGGTGGCTGCAGAGTAACGCAGGATCGCCCACTTACTCAGGTAACCAGCATTAATTAAGCTTAGCTGAACATCAACATCAGGCTTCCTCAAAAACTATTTTATCTGAACATTGAGTTGTTTTGTACCAACAAATTGGTAGAAGACGATGCAAGTAATGTTCAAGTCATGTAGTAAGAATTTATCAGTTCAAGTCATGTTTGTTATCAACTGAAAGTATAGTTGTTGTCCTCCACTAAACCGCCACACGTTGGTAGGGATCGATAAAACAGTAATTAATAAATTTTCTGCTTGATTTTCAAATGTTTGCACTTTGTTTCTTGTCTCAACTTGAAAAGCCATTGATCTTGACACAATCTCAGGTGTGCAGGATCTCGAGCCGGCCGTAGCAAGATGATGGAGAGCCGGCAGAAGCGCTTCTGCTTCCTTCTAACTTTGTTGCTGTTCTGAATAAAGAGACGGACATGCATGTCCTGTGATGTGTAGTATCTAGTACTCCTAGTATCAAACTTGCTTCAGTTAATGCTAGCTGAGCGCTGATGCAGTGTCTTAACCAATATGGTAGTTTGGCTGGACACTTTGAACCGCACCTATCGATCTAACACAGCATGGATGTGTTGCTGTCATTTACGTGTACGTGCCTATAAAATATGAGCAGCTTCTATTCTGTAGTATGTAATATACCATAGCGTTTCACTGGCCTCCTGCTTTATCCGTAATTGTTACTCGCTGGTTTGTCTAGGGATAATTTGCTTGTTCGTCACATTGGAAAAAATCTTCACACATTTAAAAATATGTTCATGAAAATGTAAGCAATTGTTTGTGTAATTTGGAAAAAAAATATGTACCACTTAAGATATTTGTTCATGACATAGAAAGAAAAGTTCACCCGTTAAAAATTATGCTAAAGAAATCTAATTTTTTTTCATGAAATTTAAAAGTTTGCCCACACGATTTTTTGAAGTCATCTGTAACACATCAAAATTAGTTGTGTCATTTAAAAATATTTTCACAGCACTTAAAAAATTCAAACATTCTTAAAAATGTTTATGACATGTAATAAAATATTTGTACACTGAAACCCGGAGGATCAAAAAAGCTCGTGAATATCAAAAAAATTAAAATTAGAAAAATTATCAATGAAAATAAGAAGATAAAAGAAAAAACCTTAATATAACCGACAAAAACATAGAAAAATAGAAATAAAAAACTTGTCAGTACCTTCGCAAAACGAATGTCCAATGTATGTAGAATATTCCGAAAACCAAACACGGACAATGTTGCTGCACCGGCTCATCAGGATGAACGTTGCAGGCGACTGGTCTTCTCTCACAGAAGGCGAGATACAACTTTTCTGAAGTGATGGTGTGCTCCTATTTAGCGCTCTTAGGGCCAAATTGGTGCTACAACGTGCAGTGGTCCGCAGCCCACTTGACTCTTCGCTCGGTTTCGCTCCCTCACTGCAGATCGATTCCCATTCAAGAGAATGCCATGTTCTTACAGCAAACCAAAATTAAATGGAGAACACACCGAAAAAAATTAAGTTGAACTCATTTAGCTGAGGGCGTGCAATCCAAATCTCGAAGCAACCAGGAACAGTTGATTGTTCGCCGGTAGGTAACATGTATGGTATATATTTCCTCCATGCGGTAACACACGGGGTCAATCTTCTCCATATGGTCCCAGGAGGGGAGTGCAAGAAGGCGGTGTTTGTTGGAGGTGAAAAGGCGGAGGGCGATACAGACAACAAATCAGCCAAAAACTTTGAAATGTAGCACCTCTTCCGCTCAAAATGATATGTTTCTGTGGTACAATATGACCATATACAGCAGTATAGCAAAATGTTGGGCATGCTCTAAGAGAGATAAGTAAAGTTAATACTTTCCACAAACCACCTTTTTCTTCAAATGGGACTAGGACACGTCCCTACTTTCCACAAACCAAACTACTATTACAAAATGTTAATACTAGTACTACCAATATTTAATTAGCATTACACTACACAAGATTCTGGGAGGCTTGTATGTTTCCATCGTAATTGTGAATTTGCATTCTTGGCATGTTTTTAACGAGGGGAAACTACGTCTTAGTGTAGCATTTCTACATCTGGTCAAGATGTTGACATCTCGTTCCACCGAAGTTAAATACAATCGTCATGGCCACGTTTGGGTGTCTCCACAAATTCAAAGCTTAATCAAAAAGCTAGCCGTATACTCCAACTTTTTCTTGATTCCATCATGAGTTGTTCCTTGTACTTCCATTTTTGCACCTTATTGCCTAGAACTGACACTCAAGCTAATCACATAGTGGCATGACAAGTGATCCCCACATCACTAATTAATTCTGTCCCTTTTGCTCATAAGTCCATCATCGTCATCACGTACCGTACTAGAAAGAGAAATCAAGGTAAGAACCTCTAGGCGAACCCACACACTTTGTCATGTTTGAAATATGAGACAAATCTGTAGTACATTGCGTCAGCAAGAACATAAGCTATATACTACATTGGTACCAGACACTTTGCATTCTCCCGTTGGTTTGAATTATGATAATATTTTAGATTCTCATAGATAGGGTTGATTTTGAAAATTCGCAATGTACTAACTTCAACAGTTCTATTCTTGCAAGAGTTAGGAGAAACTTTTATGTTTTAAAACCTAACTAAAATCGGTCATGGTCACTATAAAACATTACTAGATACATGAATGACCATTTCTCTCCTTCCTTTCGATGTCCATATAATTCAAGATCTATTCTCAATGGCCACCTTTTACTACTCTTATTTTTTTTCTGTAGTGCACTACGCTTTTGCCGAAAAACCAAAAACCTTACCAGAGTTTCTACTAGGAGGCGGGTATCCCAAAATGGCACAAAAGTGAGAGACTGGACAACACCGTGTTTTTTGTCTTTTCCATTCATGAATCCCTCACTCCGCAGTGCAACTCCACAACCAACTCTAGTGCACCAAATATGATTTCTCAATCATCGACCTCATCAGAAAATCAGAAGCCAACAACAACTTCACAAGCAGAAAAAGAAATCTAGTACTGGTTTAATTCCACACATTTGCACTACTGCACATTTAAAACATGATAAGTACATAAGAATACATGATTAGTCATTGTAAAATGCATAAGAATGACATATATAGTTGGATTCTTACTTTCTTAGTAGAAACATGAGAAATTCCTATTTTAAATGTTGATTATGTTTGCCAGAACAAGACCACTCCACAGCTCAGAGTTCGTCAATATTGAATTAGCACTGCACCGTACAAGTTGCTGGGGTCCTGTATGTTTGCGTCTTAATTATGAACTTGCACTCCCGAAATGTTTTTAACAAGGGGAAACTATGTCTTAGTGCAACATTTATAAATATGGTCAAGATGTTGACATCTTGTTCCACTAAAGGTAAATAAACTCGTCATGGCCACGTTTGGATGTCTCCATAGGTTCAATGCTTTTGTTTCTGTCATTACCTTGTACTTCCATTTTTACCCATTATTGCCTTGAACTGAAACTCAAACTCATCAGTTAGTGGCACGACAAACGATCCCCACATCACTAACTCGTTCTCTATCTCTTTTGCTCATAAGTCCATCGTCGTCGTCACGAACTAGAAAAAGAAATCAAGGCAAGAGCCTCTAGGCCGATCCATGCACTTGTCCTTTGTGGAAAATATGAGAAAATATATACTACACTGTATAAGCAAGAACAAAGGCTATATACTACATTGCCACCACACACTTTGTCCTGTTGATCTGAAACATGAGAGATTTTCATATTCTGATGGATAGGATTGATTTTCAAGATTCACAAAGTACTCATTGCAATAGTTCTATTCTTGCAAGAGTTATTAGAAACATTTGTGTTGTAAAATATACTCATGGTCACTATAACAATTCTATTCTCAGAGACCATCATGTCGCCGCTGCCATTGGCCCTTCTTTGGCTTTTCATCGGGGCGACATCGATGTGAACCATCTCTTTTGTTCTTAACTTGTGGGGATATCCTCTGGAGATCTCCGACCTTCTCGTCAATGCTGCTCTCTTGTGCATTATCTTGTGTCAAGCCCACGTGGCCACGTCTACATCCGCGCTGAAGTGGCCTGTGGAAGATGAATCCGGAGGCCAGCAACATGGTGGCAGTGGCAGAGTAACGGAGGATCGGTAACTAGCATTGATTAATTACTTAGGTAATCATGCTTTCCCTTAAAACTATTTTATCTAAACATGGAGTGCTTTTGTACCAACAAACTGGTAGATGTTGAAAGTAATGTTCAAGCACTCAAGTAGTACTACCTCTGTTCCAAAATATATTTTGCTAGGCTAATGCCTATCAAAACATAAGTCATATATTTTGGAACAGATGTAATATAATTTATCAGTTCATTCTGCATGTTTGCCAACTGAAAGTATAGTTGTTGTTTTTGAAACGGAGGCAAAAGATTTGCCTCATATATTAAATGAGGAGGAGAAGGAGTTTGTTACAACACAGTGCCAAGAAACGGCATGGCAATTACTCTCGCAATAAGAAAGACCCTAATTTTTTCGCCCCGGCTTTAACCCAAAGGTTAGACTCTTCGATCACATTGTTTAGCAAAACATGCGGAGGGGCACTCTTGTGTCTAAACACCCTTGCATTACGCTCATTCCAGATCATCCATGAAACCAACATGGTTATCGAAGCCTTCGCTTTTCGGTTGGCGGTGCCCTCGGCGCTCAAACTCGCCCACCATTCCTTGATGGAGTCGTACAAGTGCCATGCGGACGTGTCCACGTCGTGGATGCAGAGCTTCTGAATCACCATGTTCCAGAACCTGAGGGTGAAGCGGCATCTGAAGAATAGATGGGGACCGCATTCCTGCACCCCTCTACACAAGGGACAAGGGCCATAGTTTGGCCAGCCTCGCCTCTGCAATCTGTCTGCAATCCAGATCCTATCTTGAAGCGTGAGCCAAGCAAAGAACTTGACTTTTGGAGGGACCCAAACCTTCCAAACCATTTGGTCCATGGGGGAGAGGACCAAACCCAAAAACTGCGCCCTGTACGCGGAGGCGCGGAGTAGTTCCCGGAAGCCATGTGCTTCCAAAGGATGTCATTGTCGGCAAGCTCATCAAGTATAGTTGTTGTCATCACTCATCACCAAGCATCAATGCTCCGTTCGTACCAAACTGCCACACGTTGGTACAGATCAGTAGTCAGTAGATAGTGATATTTTTTCTGCACTTCAGTTTTATTTTGTCTTCAATTGCAATGCCATTGTTCTTGATCCAATTTCGTCATTTCACTCTCCAGGTGCGCGGAATTTCGAGCTGACCACAACAAGATGATCCATGGATGGTATTGCGCAGTGCACTGGGGGAGTACCATTGAGAAGGACATATGCATGTCATCGTTGTGATGTGTACCAATCAATCTAGTATAATCTATCTAGGAGCGGGGTGATTGCTTTATAATATAAAGCGGGGCGAAACATTTATCGTAATCTATCTAGGAGTACCAAGCTTGCTTTAACTAGTGCTAGGTCGCTGATGCAGTGACTGAAGAACTATGGTAGTTTGGTTTGTCACTCTGAACCGGACACAGCGTGGATGTGTTGCTGTCCTTTACATGTATATACATGCCTATATGTACTCACTCCGTTTCATAATATAAGTCGTTTTAGCAAGCTAAAACAGCTTGCTGAAACAACCTATATTTTGGAACAGATGAAGTATATGACTGGACGTACGCTCTTTCTCTGGTGAGGAGCTTCCATTCTACTACCATACATTTCTGAAGCCATGGAGGGTTCTTGTATTGATTTTTTTCCGGTCTATTTGTTTTGCTTCCTTTTTTTCGCTTGCTGTTTCTCACCGAAAACATGAAAATTTAAAAATAAATAAATGAAATTATATATCTAAAATGTTCAGCAAGTATTTAAAAAATATTCACTATATTTTCTAAATATTTTGAATGTGCTATAAACTCATAAATTGAAAAAAAATTCGACTCTAGCCTACCCTAAATTGTTTGAGACTGAAAGCTTGGTGTGGTGTTGTTGTACACTGAAAAAAATATCAGCGTACATGTACTGAAATCTAAAATCCAGTGTCCATTCAAGAAAAATGTTAGCCATGAATTAAAAAATGTTGGACATATACTGAATAAATGTTCATCACGTGCGAATAAAGTTCAATGTGTATAAAATGAAAAGGGCAAAAGGAAGGAAACAACCAGTACAAAAGTATTTTTTTAAGAAACCAAGAAAAGGGTTTAAAATGTTTAAAACCTTAAAAAAATACAAAATAAATATCAGAAATAAATAAAAATATATGAACATGTTTTTCAAATTAATGAACATGCTTTTAAAATTAATGAACATGTTTTTAAATTCATGAAATTTCTACAATGACATGAATTGTTTCAAATATATTAACTTTTTCCAAATTTTTGAATTTTTTTCAAAATTACCAAAAAAATCAAATTTATTATTTTTAAAATATGACTCTTTTCAGATTTATGATATTTCAAAAATAGACGGTGAACTGGTTAACCTGTTAACAATAGACCGATGGACCGAACGAGGGATGGCCGACCAGGCAACCTTCTCATACTGTTGCGCCGGTCCAAGAGCGTGCATGGGAGCGCCAGCTTGTTTAACAAGCACTAGTGGCGCCGAAGGGGGCACCTATATGGGGTGTGGGGAAGTTAGGCCGGCCCACGCGCTGGGCGGCCGCCCCCGTTTTTTTCGTTTATCTTTTTTAACTTTTCCTTTTTTACTTTCTATTTTTATTTTATTCTCTATTAAAATAATTCGGGGTTGCATCTAAAATTCAAACATATTGTGAACTGTCATAAAAACAGTTCTTGAATTCAGAAAATATTTGAGATTAAAAAAGAATGAACATTTTTTAATAACAATTTACATTTTTTATATTTCAGGAACAAATTTTGAAATCAGTGAACAAAATTTGAGTTTAACAAACATTTTTTGAAAACGATGAACAAAATTTGAAATTTATTTAGGTCGGTGAAAATTTACTGCATTTTCGTGAACATTTTTTCAATACAATGAACAATAAAGTTGAGTTCAATGAATAATTTTTGAACAAAATTTGAAATTAAATAATTTTTTAGAATTAGTGATTTTTTTGAATTTTGTTAAACATTTTTAAATCCAATAAACAAAAAAGTTGAACTCGATGTGCAGTTTTTGAATGTTTTGAAAATTTTGAATTTAAGGAATATCTTTTAGGCTAGTGAACAATTTTTGCATTTCGGTGAACATTTTTTAAATACGATGAATGAAATTGAATTTAATGAACATTTTTTCAAAATAGGTGAACAAATTTTGAATTTGGTGAACATTTTTTATATCCGGTGAAAAAAAAGTTGAACTCGATGAACATTTTCTGAAAAAGATGAAAAAAATTGAATTTAATTAATATTTATTTAGGTTTGTGAGCATATTTTCAATTTTGGTTAATATTTTTTAAACACGATGGACAAAAAAGTGGAGTTTGCTTAGCGTTTGTGTCATCCTCAAAGAGACGATGCAGGAGCGACTCGCTAAAGATGGAATAAGATTAATTCTCCCTGCCTAGCCCCTGTCATGAACATTTTTTGTAATCATGAACATTTTTTGCAATCGCGAACATTTTTTGAAAACATGATAATTTTTTTTAAATCACGAACCTTCTTTGAAATCACTAACTGTCTTTCAAAATTTTAAAATCATGAACATTTTTTGAAATCACAAACATTTTTTGAAATCAAAAACATTTTTTAAGTCACGAGCGTTTTCCGAAATTAATAACATTCTATTAAAATTTTGAAATCATGAAGATTTTTTGAAATTATGAACTTTTTTTATCACGAACATTTTTTGAAATCATTAAGATTGATTTATATTTTTGAAATCATGATTTTTTTGAAATTACGAACACTTTTGAAATCGTGAACATTTTTTGATATTCATGAACATTTTTTAAATTCGTGAACATTTTTGCACAAATTCCTGAGCGTTCTCTTGAACCGTAATTTTTTTGAATTCTCGAACAGTTTTTGAAATCATGAATATTTTTCAGAATTCATGATTATTTTATTCAAAATTCGTAACTTTTTCCGAAATTTAGAACTTTTGATTGATATCCGAATTACTGAAAAAGAATAAAAACAAAAGTAAGAAGGAAAAAAACAGTTGGCTTCCCGGCCCGCACATGCCCGCGGGGGGGGGGGGGGGGGGGGGGTACGCGCTGGTCAGGCTGCAGGTGGGACTAGCGGTGGGAGTCCTACCACAAGCCCACTTTGTCCCAGTATAGTTTGATTCAAAATAGTGGACATCCCATCAAAACTTGCACAAATTAGGTGGGGGGAAGTGGGATCCCACTTCAGAAAACTGCACTTTACACTGTCAACACGGCCCGTTGGTTCAGACGAACCTCTTCCAGGCGTGGGGAATCGAGAAGCCCCGGTTCAGAAGAACTTCTTCCAGACACGTGGACAAGGTAGCTCACCATGGCGACGTACGGCTTAGCATGAGGCATGGAAGAGATCACCTGCGTGGCGGAGCCTGACCTCATCTCTACCTACGCTGCACAACGAACAGGTGCTGCTGCAGGTCTTCACCGGCACGGAGCCGATCGAGGCGTCCATCCCCATCGATATCCTCCGCCGCGCCGGCGCCGGCGTCACCGCCGCTTCCGCTGGCGACGCCCTTCTCGTTGACACCATGTGCGGCGTCAGAATCGTCGCCGACGTGCTTCTGGCCGACTACGCCGCCGGTAACTACGACCTCATCATCCTCCCCGTACGCATGCATATGCATATATTACACGTACCGATAGACCTTCCGCCGAATCTCATGCTCTGCGCTCGCCTGGCGCGCACGGTTCTCGGATGTTCTGCGAGTGACGCAGGGAGGTGTTCCCGGCGCGGCGAATCTCGGCGGCTGCGTGTCGCTGGACCAGAGAGCTAGCGGGTGAAATGGGATCCCAGCAGGTTAAACGGGATGGCCCACTTATTTTTTATGTTGTCCCACGGGTGCCCATTAAGATGATTAAGTGGGATGGGCTAAGTAAGTCCCACTTAAGCCCACTCCCATTTGCAGCCTGACGCGCTGGCTTTCTTCCCAGCGTGTTATGCGCCCTATAGGCTCTCCCGCGCCGAACATGAGATCTCATCTCTACGGACTTCTTTGCCTGACGTCTAAACTCGCACTCTATCCACCGCCCCCCGGCGCTCTTTGGGCTGGCCCAATGTAGCTGCCCTACATGTGGTTTCAATTTCTTCGTTTACCCCATTTTTCTTTATCCTGCCTTTTGCGCTTTTCTTCCTTAGTTTTTCATTTTCTTTTGCCTTCTATTTTAAATAGCATATTTCCTCTTATGTGTTCTCTTTGAACAATCCATGAAATTTTAAAATAATTATGAATATTTTATTTAATAAGATCCAATAGATACTTCAAAAGCATGTTTCAAAACTTTTGTTATTATTTTAAAAAGGGTTAATTAGATAAATGCCACTTCAATTATGGCGATTCATAAAAATGTCACTTCAATTCCAAACTTTGAAAAATGCCACTGCAATTTTTGCAAACTTTGAAAAATGTCACTCCAGACTTTGAAAAATGCCACTGGAAATGGCATGAAATGGCATTTTTTGAAAGTTTGGAAATTGCAGTGGCATTTCTCAGAATCGCCAAATTTGGAGTGGCATTTATCAAATTAACCCTTAAAAAATATGGTAATATTTTTTAAACAACTCATGTATATTTTCAAAAATTCTAAAATATTTGCTAAGTTTACGAACTTTTTTAACTCATCAACATTGTTAATTTCATGAAAAAAAAATGATGACTCAAAAGAATATTTGTAATATTTTTAATATGTTGTCAGCACATGGTTTTGAAAAATAAGGCTCAAAACCGGCCGGCCTGCCCCACTATGGCGACCAAAACTATCCAAATTGAAAAAGGAGTGAAACCACTAACACTACATGCAAGGAGTGTGCATGATCTTTTTTCAACACCTTATACACTGAACATGACCTCTCGGCTTCTTGATGCATGTGATGTCATGCGCCCGGGGAGAATATCTGGTGCACCGGTGCTTGTGGTGCTACCGGTGCACCGAACTCAAGTCGCACATTTCAAATATTTGAAAAATTGTATAAAACATTGACACAATATTAATGTAGCAGTGGTGGAAAAAGGGCCTTTGGTCGCGGTTTGCAACTGCCATTAGTCACGGTTGCGCAACCGCGACCAAACAGGTGGGACTAAAGGCCCCCCTCCTTTAGTCGCGGTTGCTTAAGAACCGCGACTAAAGGCCCGTCCACGTGGGCGCCAGGTGGCCGTCGGGGCGGAGGACCTTTAGTCGCGGTTCTTCTGGCCAACCGCGACTAAAGGCCGCCGCAGGTTTAGGGTTTTAGCCCCCCCCCCCTAAACCTGCCCCCCCCCCTAAACCTGTTTTCTGTTTAATTTGTATTGTTTTATTTCTTTTATACTTTATTTTAATTTTGAAGGAGTTTCACATATTCTACGCTACTACATACATGCATATGAATGTACAATTTCAAACAAATTTGAAATTAGAACCAAAAAGAATTCAAGAGGAATATACAGTATATATTAAATATCATCGGATGACCATATACAATTTTGAACAAGTTTCCATACATAATTTAATGCATATAAAGTTTTACGTCCTCGTAATGGTGTTCTCCTTTAGGATGGAGGACTTCCCTCCTGAACCATCCAGCTAGTTCCTCTTGAAGTGGTCGGAAGCGAGCTTCTGGACTAAGCATCATCCGGAGGTTATTCCTCTGAGCATTGGTATCACTCGGAACCCGCTCAGAGGTGTATCTTCGGATCATCTCACAGACATAGTATCCACATAGATTGATCCCCGCTGGCTGAATATCCCCACCATTCTTAGCCTTTGACTTTTTGAATTCTAGCTCTTTTTTGAATTCACCGACCTTTGTATCTACGAACCGTCTCCAAACCCTACGAGGCAAAGAAAATTAAATGAACAAGAGAGTTATTAGTTACTTGATATTAGGAAATGAACGAAATAGACCGATCGATATAGAGCGCAAATGAATGAAAATAATTACTTCTGCAGCATTCTTCTCATGTCGCCCCAAAGCTTTGGATCCATATTCAGAGAGTCGTGGACGAGACATTCTGAGGTGTCAACTTTAATTACTAGCAGAATCCAGTGGAACCTGCGGACACGATACATGCACAGTACGTCATGCATAACTCATCGATTAGCCGGCCACATACCATGCATGGAGTAAACAAAAGAGAATGTGCTCAAGACAGAAACACTCACCCAAAATGGTAAGGAAATAGAATATCACTTTTAAGTTCCTGCTTTGTAAGAAACTGCCACAGGTCTGCCTCCATGTCGGCGGGGTGATGCCGCAACACATATCCATTAACGATGTGTGGGTCAATGAACCCAACATCATGGATGTTCCTTACTCTGCATTCCTTAATCTTCATTCTGCATGTATAATAGCGGACACAACAATATAGTTAGGACATATATATAGTGCAGGCAATATGAACGAGATGGGGTAGAAATAAATCACTTACAGAACGTAGCAACTGATGATAGATTTGTCGAGCTCGCGCAGATTGAAAAGCTGGAACAATTCACTCAGATGAATTTGTACATAGTAATGTTTGAAGTGATGCTCATATCTAACTTCCGCATAAATATATTCTTTGGCGTTTTTATTTTTTATGTAACCCTTGTACCATTTCAGCAGACCTTTCATTTGTGGAGGTAGATCCTCTTCCTGCGCAGGCTCGACGAGAGGCCCATTCTTCACATATGTAATTACTACCTCCTTCACTGGCGCCTCATCAAGGCCAAACAGTTCACGAAGAGTAATACCTAAGTTGGCCGCTTGTTCTCTGGCACTCGTTACAGTCAATCCAAGTGCTGCCGCAGCTGCTATGATATCGGGGTCATCCGGACCGGCGGCTTTCACTATAAGCGGGGCAATCGATTGTTTACTTTGTTCCCCGAGCTGGGCAACTCGTTTACTTTGTTCCGGATCGGGGTCATCCGCCCGCTCTTTCTTCTCCTTCAACATGAGTGCCTGCCTACGAAGTTCACGTGCATAGTCCTCAGGCAGATTCTTCGCGGCTTGGGACGGTGTGCTAAAAAATGACTTAGCCCACTTCTTTTGCTCATCAGAAAATACTGGCTTGGGCTCGGGCTCTCTTTTCTTCTTGCAGTCCGCCTTCCATTTCTCAAGATCAGCAGCCGCGGCCGCGGCAGTTTCCTCGGCACTACGTTCCCAAGGCCTTGTGGGGAGAGGCTTCAGTGATGGCTCCGGTACCTTTGTGGTCTTAGGTACATAAGGGTCCGGGTTAATAATCCAGGACTGCTTCTGCTTCTTTGCCGGAGGTGGATTGGGGGGCGGCGTCTGATCACCCGCCGGACGAGGACTGGGGGGCGGCGTCTGATCACCCGCCGGACGTTGTGGACTGGGAGGCGTCGGCTGACGTGACGGAGGTGTAGGTGAACCGCCACCACCACCACCACCACCACCACCGCCACCGCCACCACCACCACCGTAGGGGGGTGGACTTGTTGTCCTTGGCACCTCGCCTGGAAACTTGATAAACTTCTTTTGCCATAGAATGAAATGACGCTTGACATCTCCAAGTCTTTTCTCCCCTTCAGGTGTAGCAATGTCAATCTCCAGGTCCTCAAACCCTTGGACTATGTCCTCCACCGTGACACGAGCATAGCCATCTTGAATGGGGTTGTTGTGGTGGAGTGCTCCAGGTAAACATGGTAAAGCACTGCCGATGGCTACCTTCATGGACATGTTCCCGATAGAATAATACAGATGACATTCTTTCCTCTCCTTTATATCGTCCACGGGGTAGCGAGGAGGCTCCGGTGCAGTAATTTCGACCACCAGAGGCTCCGGTGCAGTAATTTCGATCGTCGGTGCATCTGCACCAGCCGGTGGGGCCTCCGTGGAAGCCACGCTGCTTCTCCGCTGTTGGCTTCCGAGATCCGCTGGATGATATTCATGCTGCGCCCAAGCTGCATCTCTTTCGGCTACTAGTACACTCACGGTTTTCTTCATCACATCCATTTCCGATGCCAACCGCGCCACAACATCTGCTTCCCGATCTATCTTTCTCTTACGGCTTCTGTAACCGTACGGGTCATCGTTCTGGGGGAACCCTATTTTCCACGGAATGTGCCCCATGCCTCGTACACGTCCTCCGTGTTCAGGATTCCCGAGGGCTTTTGTCAGTGCGTCGTTCTCTCTGTTGAACTTGATCTTCCCCTCTTGAGCATCCCTCATTGCGTCAATAAGGGCTTGGGTGGGTTTAATTATTTTGCCCTGGTAAACACACTCCCCTGTCTCCGGGTTCAGCGTTCCCCCATGCCCGTATCACCAGCTTTTGGCCCTTGGGTCCCATCCCTCCGTACCTGGACGGATTCCTCGCGCCCTCAGCTCGTTCTCCATCTTCTCCAACCTAGGCTGCCAAAGGCGATACCCTCCTGTCCCCATAATATGATTGTACTCCTTCTTAGCCGCATTTTCCTTATTTTTTTTCGATATTTGAATGAACTGCTCCGATTTCTTTTGCTTCACAAATTCTGGCCAATCATGTTTCAGTTTCTCATATTGTCCTTTGAAATCCGGAGTCTTGTTCTGCTTGACAAAGTCATGGGCTAGATTTTGCTTGAATTTCCGGAATGCGTCGGCCATCTTACGAAGAGCGAACTGTTTGACTAGCCTCCTCCTCTCCTTATTTTCCTCAATCTTGTTACCCTCCCAATCGAATTTGTTGTATTCCGGAGGTAGAACGAAATGTTCCATAAGCTTCTTAAAGCAATCTTTTTTTGTTCTCTTATCGACAAAAGTGAAACCAGCAATTCGTGCCTTCTTTGGCTCATTCCACTCCTGGACGGTGATCGAGACGTTGTCTCTAACAACGGCTCCGCATTGGCTGACAAACTTGGTGGCGTTCTTGCGGGGCTCCAGCGGCCTGCCGGTTGCACTGTCGACAACCTCGATGGTGCATGTTTCTCCTTGTTTTATCGTCTTGGTTGCGCCACGCTTTGACGACGTACTCGATTGTTTCGACGATCCGGCCGAGGGCTAAAATAAGAAAGAGAGTCGCGCACGTTAGTACACACATATTTATTCAAATCAGTTAGTTTGTATCACCAGAGGCTCAATGTATATATATACCTCGGCGCCGGAGGTGGTTGCTACTTCCATTTGAAGATCGTCGTTTATCGACGTTTGTTCGGCATCATCTTGCTGACGGCGCCCTTCATCTTCACCGTCAAGGTTCAGATAAGAAGAGACATCATCTTCTTCTTGTCCGGTCGGCACATATAGAATATCGCCGTTTATGATGCCGAACATATGTGCTTCACCGTCCGGATCATAGTTGTCCATAATCGGGTCAGCTCTATCGTCCGCCATTATGTCAGTCCTGAAAACATGTAGTAAAAACAAATTAATTAAGTGAAGAAGGGGGGCGGTGGCGGTGGCGGTGGCGAAAGGGCGGTGGCAAAAGGAGGGGGCGAGGAAGGGGTGGGAGAGGGTGTCGCGGTAGAGCGCGAGACGGGGCGGCAGACGACGGCGTCACGGAGAGGGAGGCGAGGACAACACACATGTATAACCCTCGCCATTTGGTTAATTATCAAATTTTACGGTTTTTTGTTAATTATCAAGTTTTAAGTTACTTTTTTTCTTCTTCCTTTTTCTTTCTTCTTTCTTTTGGTTTTCATTTGGTTTTCATTTGGTTTTCATTTTTTTCTTCTTCCTTTTTCTTTCTTTTTTTTTTCTTCCTTTTTCTTTCTTCTTTCTTTCTTCTTTCTTTCTTCTTTCTTTTTTTCTTCTTCCTTTTTCTTCTTTCTTTTTTTCTTCTTCCTTTTTCTTTCTTCTTTCTTTCTTCTTTCTTTTTTTCTTCTTCCTTTTTTTTCTTCTTCCTTTTTTTTCTTCTTTCTTTTGGTTTTGTTTTGTTTTCATTTTTTTTCTTCTTCCTTTTTCTTTCTTCTTTTTTTCTTCTTCCTTTTTCTTTCTTCTTTCTTTCTTCTTTCTTTTTTTCTTCTTCCTTTTTTTCTTCTTCCTTTTATCTTCTTCCTTTTTTTCTTCTTCCTTTTTTTTTCTTGTTTCTTTTGGTTTTGTTTTGTTTTCTTTTTTTCTTCTTCTTCCTTTTTCTTTCTTCTTGTTTTTTTTTTCTTGTTTCCTTTTTGGCAGGGGCGGCGGGCAGGGGCGGGCAGCGGGCGGCGCGCGGGCGGCGGCGGCGGCCAGGGGCAGGGCCAGGGGCGGCAGGCGGCGGGCAGGGGGGCGGCGGGCAAGGGCAGGGCAGGGCAGGGGCGGCGGCGGCGGCGCGCTAGGGCAGGGCACGGGCGGCGGCGACGCTCACTCGGGGCGGAGGCGGCAGCGCTCACTGGGGGCAGGGCGTCGGCGTCGGGGCAGGGCGTCGGCGGTTGGTGTGGCGGACCGCGACTAAAGCTATCCTTTAGTCGCGGTTGGTGTGGCGGACCGCGACTAAAGGTATGTGCTGGCACTGGCGCGGTGCGGTGGGATGTTTAGTCCCACCTCGCTAGCCGAGAGGCTTCGACAGTGGTTTATAAGCGCGGCTGCGCTCACCACTTCGAGCTCCTCTCAAATGCAGGCTTACGGGCCTATTCTGTTACTATGAGCCTGTGGGCCTACTGGGCCTTCTGCGGGCCTGAATCCTGGCCGAATAATTGGTTTCTAGTCGTATTCAGGCCGTGGTGGCCCAGTAGGTGGCATATTTTTTATTTTTTGCCTGTTTTTTGTTTTCATTTTTGCTTTATTTATTTTGTTTTGTTTCTACTTACAACAAAAAACTTATTTATTTTATTTTATTTTGTTTCTAATTACTTATTTATTTTACTTTATGATAATTATTTTTGCTATTAAAGTTTCTAATTACTTATTTATTTATGTTATTAAAATCTTAAAAATACAATTATATATCAAAAAAATCAGAAAATAAAACTAATTCATTTTAAATTCTTGTTTTTCTTCTGTTTTTTTCTTCCTTTTTTCTTCTATTTTTTTCTTCTGTTTGTTTCTTCCTTTTTCTTGTTTTTCTTCTTTTTTTCTTCCTTTCTTCCTTTTTCCTTTTTTCTTCTGTTTTTCTTCTGTTTGTTTTTTTCTTATGTTTTTCTTCTGTTTGTTTTTTCTTCTGTTTTTCCTTTTTTCTTCTGTTTGTTTTTTTCTTCTGTTTTTCCTTTTTTCTTCTGTTTTTTTCTTCTGTTTTTTTCCTTTTTCCTTCTTTCTTCTTATTCCTTTTTCCTTTTAAAATCAGAAAAATAAAACTAATTCATTTTAAAATCTTAAAAATACAATTATATATCAAAAAAATCAGAAAAATAAAACTAATCCCTTGAAGGTTTGACAAAAGGTTTGATACATCATTCAGTTCATCGACCAAATACAAAGTTTGGTACAATAAATTATTACACATCAATTCTTCCCTTGTGTCCCTGCTTGCTTACGATTGTGCCGTATCCATGGAGCATCCTCATCATTTAACTTAATGCTTGGGTCGATGTTCACTTTGAAGGGCGGAATTTCAGCAAACATATTATAATCTTCTGACATGTCTGTCTTGTCCTCCACTCCCACGATGTTTCTTTTCCCTGAAAGAACAATGTGGCGCTTTGGATCATCGCATGATGTACTGATCGTTTTCTTATCTTTCCGTTTCCTCGGTTTGCTACTCATGTCCTTCACATAGAAAACCTGAGCGACATATTTCGCTAGGACGAATGGTTCGTCAAGGTAACCAAGATTGTTGAAATCCACCATTGTCATTCCGTATTGCTGGTCCACCTTTACCCCACCTCCTGTTAGCTTGAACCATTTGCACCGGAACAAAGGGACCTTAAAGGAGGGTCCATAGTCAAGTTCCCATATCTCCTCTATGTAACCATAATATGTGACCTTTTGCCCATTCTCGGTTGCTGCATCAAAGCGGACACCACTGTTTTGGTTGGTGCTCTTTTTATCTTGGGCGATCGTGTAAAATGTATTCCCATTTATCTCGTACCCTTGGAAAGTCGTTATAGTCGAAGATGGTGTCTTGGCCAACATGTACAGCTGATCTACAACATCATTGTCATTCATTAAATGTTTTCTCAACCAACTGCCGAAAGTCTCCATGTGGGCCTTCCTAATCCAGGATTCAGGCTTCCCCGGGTTGTCCGAGCGTAAAATATTCTTGTGTTTCTCAAAGTACGGAGCCACCAAGCTGGAATTGGTCAGTACAGTGTGGTGTGCTTCAGTCAGAGAATGGCCGTCCATACATATCGTTGATTTCCTTCCGATCGTGCCTTTTCCACTTAGTCTCCCCTCGTGCCGCGATCGAGGAAGGCCAATCGGCATAAGGTCAGGAACAAAGTCAACACAAAACTCAATTACCTCCTCATTTCCATAGCCCTTGGCGATGCTTCCTTCTGGCCTAGCACGGTTACGAACATATTTCTTTAATACTCCCATGAACCTCTCGAAGGGGAACATATTGTGTAGAAATACAGGACCGAGAATGAAAATCTCTTCGACTAGGTGAACCAGGAGGTGCGTCATAATATTAAAGAAGGATGGCGGGAACACCAACTCGAAACTGACAAGACATTGGATCACATCGTTCTGTAACCGTGGTAGAACTTCTGGATTGATTACCTTCTGAGAGATTGCATTGAGGAATGCACATAGCTTCACAATGGCTACTCGAACATTTTCCGGCAGGAGCCCCCTCAAAGCAATCGGAAGCAATTGCGTCATAATCACGTGGCAGTCGTGAGACTTCAGGTTTTGGAACTTTTTCTCCGCCATGTTTATTATTCCCTTTATATTGGACGAGAATCCAGACGGTACCTTCATACTGCTCAGGCATTCAAAAAAGATGACCTTCTCTTCTTTGGTCAGAGCGTAGCTGGCACGACCTTGAAACCATTCCGGATGCCGGTCATCAGGGTCTTTCAAACGTTGCTGGTCCTGTCGTGCTTCCTTTGTATCATTTGTCTTCCCATACACGCCCAAGAAGCTTAGGAGGTTCACGCAAATATTCTTCGTAACGTGCATCACGTCGATTGCAGAGCGGACTTCTAGGACTTTCCAATATTCTAGCTCCCAGAATATAGATTTCTTCTTCCACATGGCTGCGTGCCCGTCAGCTCCCTCCGGAACTGATTGTCCGCCAGGACCCTTTCCAAAGATGACTTTCAAATCCTTGACCATATCAAATACCTCAGCACCAGTGCGTTCTGCAGGCTTCGGCCGGTGATCTGCCTTGCCGTTGTAATGCTTGCCTTTCTTTCTTATTGGATGAATTTTCGGAAGAAATCGACGATGCCCAAGGTACACGTTCTTCTTACAATTTGGCAAATGTACATTTTCAGTCTCATGTAAGCAGTGCATGCATGCATTGTATCCTTTATTTGACAGTCCCGAAAGGTTACTAAGAGCAGGCCAATCGTTGATGGTTACGAAAAGCAACGCTTGTAGGTCAAATTCCTCTTGTTTGTGCTCATCCCACACACGGACACCAGGTCTGCCCCACAGCTGTAAAAGTTCATCAACTAATGGCCTTAGGTACACATCGATGTCGTTGCCGGGTTGCTTAGGACCTTGGATGAGCACTGACATCATAATGAACTTCCGCTTCATGCACAACCAAGGAGGAAGGTTGTAGATGCATAGAGTCACGGGCCAGGTGCTATGGCTGGAGCTCTGCTCGCCAAAAGGATTCATGCCATCTGTACTTAGACCAAATCTTATGTTCCTTGCGTCAGCTGCAAAATCTTTGAACTCTCTGTCGATCTTTCTCCATTGCATTCCATCTGCGGTGTGTCTCAACTCCCCGTCCGACTTACGGTCCTCTTTGTGCCATCGCAACAACTTGGCATGCTCTTTGTTCCTGAACAGACGTTTCAACCGTGGTATTATAGGAGCATACCACATCACCTTGGCGGGAACCCTCTTCCTGGGTTTCTCGCCCTCAACATCGTCACCAGGGTCATCGCCTCTGATCTTATAACGCAATGCAGTGCATACCGGGCATTCATTCAAATTCTCGTATTCACCGCGGTAGAGGATGCAGTCGTTGATGCATGCATGTATCTTCAGAACCTCTAAACCTAGAGGGCAGAGAACCTTCTTTGCTTCGTACGTACTGGCGGGCAACTCGTTATTCTTTGGAAACATATTCTTCAACATTTTCAGCAAGTTTTCAAATGCCGAGTCAGCTACACCTGCCTGTGCCTTCCATTTCAGCAAATCCAGTGTGCAGCCCAGCTTTTTCAGACCATCATCGCATCCGGGGTACAACGACTTTCTGTGATCCTCTAACATGCGATCCAAATTCTCCCTCTCCTTTTCAGTTTCGCAGCGTCTCCGTGCATCAGCAATGGTCCGACCAAGATCATCAACGGTCTCATCACGTGCCTCTTCTTCACCTTCACCTTCCCCTTCACCTTCCCCTTCACCTTCCCCTTCACCTTCAGCATCCTCCATGAAAGTATCACCGAAATCAGCAAGATAGCTTTCATCGATGAAATCATCCCCTTCTTCATCTTCTTCCATTATAACCCCTCTTTCTCCATGCTTGGTCCAACAATTATAGCTTGGCATGAAACCGTGCCGAAGCAGGTGCAGGTGAACTTCTCTTGAGGAAGAGTAACCCTTCTGATTCTTACAGTCAACACATGGACAGATAACAAAACCCTTCTGCTTGTTCGCATTAGCCACTACGAGGAAATCTTTCAAACCCGTAGTGAACTCACGGGAGAGTCGGTTACCGTACATCCATTGCCGATTCATCTGCATTATTATAATATAAAATATATAATTAACCATCATGCATTTGTTAAACTAACTAGCTATAAACAATAGAAATTAAACAATGAACAACACACATGCATATTTTATCAATGACACACATGCATGAAAGGTTCAAGTTGCTAACCGCGATCGAGGAGGAAAAAAATAAATGAGGAACCTCAAGTGTGGCTCTTGGGGCATTTCATCAAACACCTTGTGTGCATAAGAGGAACCAAAAGCAAACCTACACCCCCTTGTGAAGCTTGTGAAGAGAAGTGGCACCAAATGGCTAAGTGAGTGCGCTGAACTGGTATATATAGGGGAGGAGCTTTAGTCGCGGTTGGCCTGGCCAACTGCGACTAAAGGCCTTTGGGCACCTTTAGTCGCGGTTGGCCTGGCCAACCGCGACTAAAGCCCCTCACGTGCACCAGCTGGCCACCGAGCGCCCTGGGCCCAAGCCTTTGGTCGCGGTTCGTCTGCCGAACCGGGACTAAAGACTTCATTAGTCGCGGTTCCTACAGTTCCGCGACTAATGGGGCTGGACGGAAGCCTCTTTTTCTACCAGTGTAGATTGTCACAAAATTTCAAGTCAAAATTTGAAACATAGCTCCTAAAACAAAAATGACAAATTCAACACTAACAGTACATAATATAAGTTAGGCTTTAGATTTGGCCCATTATCACACTGATGTCAATTTTGTCATTTTTTTATCTCAAAAAATATTTCAAATTTTGATATGAAATTTTGTGACGACATACATTGATGTTATGTCAATGTGCTCAATTTTTTAAAATTTTTTAAAATGTTATACGGCATCCGGTGCACAGAATACGTTCCTCGTGCGCCCGACCCTGTAATGTTGAATTTCTGCCTATGAACCTTGTGTTCAAAACATTTGAATCCATCACCAGAACCTATGTTGGTATTTAATGACTGGAAAAAAGCTCCGATCACTACTGATTTCTTTAGGTAAAACAAGCTAACTGGACACACGTTGCAATGGGGACACAAATATTGTGTACCCAATCATTGTGATTACATACCAAAAATTGGACACTTGTTGCCAATTGAGTCGTCGTGAATCAACACTTATAGACTTACCAAAGAAGACATGTTTTCATTTGGTAAACCAATAAAACGCGTGTGGTTTTCAACGAAAACCGGTGGTAAAAACTACATGTGGGAGGAAAAAGAAATCAAAGCGGAATAGGGGAAGAGAATGTATGTAGTGAGGGTTGGACGGAGGTGGGGAACGAATAACGGATGGGTGAAATAGGGAACCTTGTATATTTTTTTGATAGTAGAGATTGGCCGGTAATAGGACAAACGGAAGAGGCGCTGATCTAGCAGGACCGCTCATCCCCTCCACAGAGTCACGCGCAAATGTGTGATCCCCCTGTTGTTACTGCATTTAGCAAACTAATCCATCACAGTGCCAAACATTACCTAAAATAATTATTAAGAAATGCATGTGTAATAGTAAGACACCTTGATTCAGACTACATATCACATAATGAATAGGGTGGCATAAATTTTCTTAGTTCTTGTTTGGTTTAGAGGAACGTTCATCAGAACAGAAGAGCACAGATAGTAGCTAAGGTAGAGCCATATCACACCATTGCTGGATCACATATGTTCTCAGTTAGTAATCAACTCAAGTTAATCTCTTTGTAATTTCATATGCTCATCTTATATGCATTCAAATATAATACTTATTTCTTTCCAAAAAGTATATGACCATGCTACTTCTAACTGAAATTACTAGAGGTGAGTTACAACGATGATGTTGATTTATTTTGTCTATGCTGCAATGATATAAAATTTTCTTTGATGCTGATGATTTCAGCATAAACATCCTCTGTTGTCGGCCGACTCTTTGCTGATATCTCGGAGCACTTTAGGCCAAGTTTTGCTAGTCGAGTGAGACACCATTTTGTTTCAGCCATTAGAAGATTTTCTCCTCCTCCTCCATCATATGTGAAAAAACTTGGTTCTAAGATTTCACCAATTTCTCGTGAAAGTGTTGCTTCCACGAAGTTGTGAAGGTTCATACCATCCATAAACATATCATCTGTTGGATGCTTTCCTGTGATCATCTCCAAAAGAATAATTCCATAGCTATAGATATCACCCTCTGTTGAGATCTTGCACCCCATGCCATATTCTGCAATATTAAACAAAAGTTTCTTAAGAAACATTCACTTAGTTGAGTCTAGATAAACATTCTAGATAATTTACATGACACTAACTTTCTACGTATGTATCTATAATATATCAATAATATAAATGATGCATGTGCTCACCAGGTGCAATATACCCAACTGATCCTCTCGGTCCAGCAATATTTGATGACTTATTAACTCCTGTTGAAGAGTCTCCATGAAGAAATTTTGCGAGTCCAAAGTCACCAAGACATGCAACCATTTCTTCACCCAGAAGGACATTGCGTGGTTTCAAATCACAATGAACCAAAGGAGGACTACATCGATTATGGAGATAATCTAATGCAGCAGCTATGTCCATAGCTATTGTTATCCTTGAGCCCAAACCCAATGGTCTTTTTGGGTTCGCTTTGTTTTCTTTTGGATACAACCAACTTTCTAGGTTTCCATGTTCCATGTACTCAAGAATAAGTGCTTTGAATTCATTTCCTCTTGGATCAGTGGTTGAGCATAGACTAATCACCCTAATCAAATTCCGGTGGCGTATGTTTCTTAGTGCATCACATTCAGCAAAGAAACTCTTTGATGCTCCAAGTTGGTCAAGCTTGAATACCTTAATGGCAATGGATTGAAATTCTGAATGGCCTTTGTATACCACTCCAATGCTTCCTGAACCAACAATACTAGATGAACAGAAACCATTTGTTGCTTTATATAAATCCATGTATGAGTATCTGTTATGCTCCTTGAAGGACTGGGTGACGTGCCCCCCAGTTTCAGTACCTTTATTCTTCAGAAGAATGAAGGCAAGGCATGCCAAGGCAATTACAACAATAGTAGCAAGTGGAACCACTATAGTTAAAACATGTGCAATGTTCTTCCTTTTGGAAGCTAATGTGGTGCAAAGTGGCACTTGTTGCATTGGAGAACTTGCACACAAATTTTTGTTTCCTTGGATGAACACTGCACTTGAATTGACGAAAACACCGCCTTTCGGGACTAGTCCCTCAAAGTCATTGAAGGATAAGTTGAGAATATATAAGGAGGTAAATGACTCCAAAAAAATTGGTATTTCACCAGACAAGTTGTTTTGAGATAGATCCATCATATTAATTCCTCTTAAAGTCCCAAGAGACTTTGGAATTTTTCCTCGCAACAAATTTGCCTCCAAAGAGAGCGATTCCAAAAGAAGGCATTGGCCGAGTGCGGAAGGAATCTCACCTGATAATTGGTTGTTGGATATGCTAAGTGAATTCAAATTCATCAAACTACCTATCCGAGTAGGTATGTTCCCACTGAGTTGGTTATAGGAAAGATCCAAACCTTTAGAAAGTGTTGCAATGGAAAAGAGTTCTAACGGAATGCTTCCAGATAACTTATTGGAAGAAAGGTTCAGCAGCAGCAAATTTTTACAACCTTCCAAACTAGGAGGTATTTGACCGGTCAAATTATTTTCCATGAGATAAAGTTCAGTGAGTCGCTCTAGTTTCCCAATCGATTGTGGGATTTCTCCGGAAAGTTTGTTGTGGGATAAGCTTAGTAGTGACATATTTAGAAGATTTCCAAGGGTAACAGGAATGCGCCCTGAGAGTGAATTAATTTGCATTACAAGAGCAGTTAGGCCTTTGAGTTTTCCTATCTCCGAAGGTATTTCACCAATCAGTTGGTTTTCAGATAGGAGAAGCACCTCTAAGCTGTTTGAAAGATCACCAAAAGAAGTAGGCATTATCCCCCCAAGGCCATTAAAATCCAAACACAACATCTTTAGTTTAGTACAATTTGTTAGAGAAGACAAGAAAGTCCAATCTCCAGATTTAAGCATGTTTGTACCCACGTCTAGAATTTTCAGCTTGCTCAAGTGTCCCAATGGAGGAATAACCCCAGTGAGTGAATTTTGACGAAGGTCTAAATTTTGGAGGTTTGAGGCGTTGCCCAATGAGGCAGGAATTGGGCCATCGAGTTGGTTTCCTCCTAGTATCAACTCAGTGATGTTTGGAAGAGTGTAGCCAATGTCCGCAGGAATTCTACCAACAAGTTGGTTGAGACTAAGGCTAAGATAAGTAAGGGAAGTGTTTGAGTAAATTGCTTGAGGGACGATGTCCGAAAAATTGTTATCTTTCAAGTTTAGTACCTGCAAACCTGAAATCTTACCTAAGCTCTCTGGAATGCTTCCTTGGAAGTTGTTTTGAGCAAGCTGAAGGGAAGATAGGGAAGACATGTTTCCTATTGAAGAAGGAATGCCCCCAGAGAGGTAGTTTTTAGTTAGTGAGAGGTATTGCAGTGGTGCAGAGGTTTGAAGGAAAGGCGGGATAGATCCTGAAAGGTTATTATGTGACATATCTATGTAGGAAATGGTGCTATTGAACAGGGCAGGAGGGATTCCTCCACTGAGGCTATTATTTCTTAGATTCACTGACGTGAGAGAACCGCTGCTCCCCAAAAACTCTGGAATGTTTCCAGTGAGCATGTTGCTAGTGAGCAATAGCACAGAAAGGTTGGGAAGCAAACCGAACCTGGATGGGATGCTTCCATGAAGATTGTTGTTGCTGAGAACAATTTGCCGGAGAAGCAAACACTCAGCCAGAGCTTGAGGGATCTCACCTTCAAGGGAGTTGCTCTCCAGGCTTATGGTCTCAAGTTGAGAGCAGGAAGATATGGCGTCAGGGATGGCACCACCCAGGGAGTTCATGCTAAGGTTGAGGTATTTGAGCCGGGTCAACCGACTGATGTCGGGGGAGATGTGGCCAGTGAGATGGTTATTTGGCATGTGGATTCTGTCAAGGAAATCAAGTTGCGCAACGCAGGGAAATATTTGGCCGGTGAGGTTTAGCGACCCGAGGTCTAAGGAAACCACACGAGACGCGTTAAGCGTGCTGCATCTCACTCCTTGCCAATTGCAGGGCGTGAGAGACGCGTTGCTCCAAGAAGCTAGTGCTCGTGAGGGGTCAGAGAGCTGGGACTTGAGGCAGAGAAGTGCATCCAGATCAGTGGAGTGCATGCAAGGAAGAAGGATTAGGAAAGGAATAATGGTGAAAACAAGCCGCGGAAGCAGCTTATGTGTGGCTAGACGAGGCATTTTTTTGCTCGTGTGCTGGATGAGCACTTGGTTCATGGTAGCGTGTTCATATATAGAGGGACCATGCCTAGCTAGATGTACTGAAGAGGAGTGAGAGCAACGAACTTGAGAAAGGAAATGTGGTGTGTATGATGCTGGGGTTATAATATATTAGTTCAACATCAGCTTTTGACAAGTTGCACTAGCTGACTTTGACTGATTTTTGTTTGAATCGGCCGGCCTGCAGCGAGGTTGCATTAGTCGCCTCCTGTCTCAGTCACACACATAATTATACAAAGAAAAATAGGTTCCGTCACGCCGAAGAAATTAGATATAACATCCAAGAAGCAAGTATGACCATGGGGTTAGACCGACACAGCTCTTGGCAACATCAGGGGGCAACCAACAAGAGGACCTTTGCAGGCGTGCACGGATGGATAAGTGGAAACTTAATCCTCTCCATCAGTGATTTTTGACAATCCAGAAGTTTGCAACCATTAAATCATGTGATTCTGTGTCAAAAGAAAAAGGGCAAGCCCAGTTGGTTTAACCTCTCCATGAATGCATTTGGAGAATTATTTCTGAAGTTTGTAATCTTTCGACAATACCAATTCCATTGTACTTGCTCTAAATACGTAACTTTTGGCCGGGTAAGTGGGAACCCGGATATAGTGTTTGCTAACAACATTTCCGTAAGACGTTTTGCGTCACTGCACAACACTGTTTCATTTAGTGGTTATGTTTGGAAAAGTAGTACACATGCCCAAGGTTTTATTCAAGAGCCACATGTGCCGTACCCGTACGGCTCCCAACCTTGACCAAATTCAGTTGTTTCTACATGACATAATGATTCAACAATCGCTCTTTGAAAATTGCTCATGGCGTGGACTTTGCTCGTGGCATTTTCGAGCAACAGTGTCCCCGTCGACCTCAGGCGCGCAGAAAAACATATTTAGTTATACGCGACGTACGTTGCGTGTCAAAAATATAATGCACTAACTTGGACTTTGATGCCACTGGCGATTGCCTCAGCCACACCGTCATGAATGAACACATTTAGTTTGACCTGATGCTCTTGTGATATTCGCTCGAGTGTTCACATTTAAAGCATATCCAGGAGTCCATATCAACCACCAACTTGTTATAGCGTTAGAACATATACAAACATATTAATAAAACAAGAGGCAAAGGATTAAGTTATCACGTAATCTACATTGACAAAGTTATCTTCTCTATTGATTAAGTGGTAGATCCTAATTAAAATTTGAAGATATTCTTGTGTACGACAATGACACAGTGAGGTCAGCTGACCAACCACAGAACAATTTGGACAAACCATAAGCCCAGTCTCATACCCGCAAAAAGACCTAGCCACCTCCCTAAATAATCTGGACATCAACGTTTCACCCGCTACCACCGGCGAGGCCATGTGTCCCCTCCAACTCCATTGCCGCTTCGACGGTGAAGGGGGGGTGGGGATCCCAGTTCCACGCCGATGTCGTGTGGACAAGAATATGGTTTCCCTAACTCCTGGTGCACCTCGTCCTCGACCCACAGGAGGGCGGAGGATCATCTGATCGCTGCTCTTCTGGAATGGAGGATCTGGTTTTGTCTTCATGTTATGTAGGTGGTCTGAAGGCGTTGGCAGAGTGGACGACGTAGCTTTGTGTTTTGGTACTCCGGCTCCGTCTCCGACCAACGATGTTTGGCCAACTTCGGCGCCGTCCGGGAGATTGTGAGGTTAGGTTTCGTCGTAGCTGTCTGGCCCGATCTAGGGTGGTCGTTCAGATCTCTTTGTCGCCTTCTCCTCCAGAACGACAATATGTGTTTTAGATTGCCGTCGTTGATGTCTTCTAATTCCGACCAATGATGTAATTCCAGCTACTGCGTTAACAACGTATCCCTTGCTTCGCTAGCTAGAGGTCCAGAAGCGGCATCAAATTTCGCTCATGACACGACGTCGGTGAGTGCAGGGGGGAAGATGGTGTCGATATCCCCAAAAACCTAAGTGCAATTATTTATTGGGACACAACTAGTGGCATAAATGATAAAAACCCTTATTTATTTTATTTTCTGTAAGGATATCGTTTTAACGGTTGGTCAACTTTAGTATATGGCCTTTGGCCTTTTCACAGATAGACTTAATACAAAGTATTGTGCGGTCAATGACATCATCGACCCATGATGAGTTGGAAAGTACTGTTGCCCTTTCTGAGTTGGACTTTTTCTTTCTTCGCGGTAAGACATTATCCATACGGACTCCTAGACAGATTGTAAGATGTGTGTGCATATCATCTAGCTGAGCGAGCTTGTTGATTTTTAAACTGACACTGACAGTAACATGCCCAAGATGTCACTTTTCGTTAATGGGAAGGAGTACCTAGGCCTCTCCCAATGCTCCTACTTGTCACCATCTCTTAGCTGCACATACTAACACTTATTTTGGGGCGGAGGGAGTACATGTTAGTCTCTTGTCCATATAGCTTGAAGGTAATGAAGTGAGAAGATGAAACTGTCTCATACGCAAGATATGTCAGTTCACACAAAGCAGCACATAGATAATTAAATCTCTTACTTATCATACCATTATAATTAAACTTAAACAATCTTAATAAAGTGGGGTCTATTATTTGAAATTCTTGGTCGAGACAACCAATTCAGATTGTGAGTATATCAGTGAGACATGGAGAGTTTACATACCACCAAGCAGAGACGAGACAACCATAGGGGCTGACCTTCTACTCTCCTAACTGTATTTATCGTCTCTTTACTTGTTTTCCTATGTAGATCCCCAAGCAAAAATTGTCAAGTGTTGTTATTTTCGAGTTATAGATGCATGCATGTTGTTGACATTTTGCACGCATTTTGAATCTATTGTACGGATTTGGAACACCCTTTCAATTGCATAAATAAGTAAATATGACAGTAGGAATCTACCTATTTTTTCTTATGTGTGTGGCGTGATTGTGTGGGGAAAAAATGTACAATATTGCAACTTGCAAGCAGATTTCCCTTGCCGTTTTCGAGCTGGCTGGTAGATAAACCAAAGGTTGCGGATTGACCTCGCCAGCCTGAACCAGGTCAGAACCTATAGTCTACCTATATAAGCTACGTGCGCCTCCAATCCTCCTCCATTCAGTGTAGTTTGGTTTGAGTGGTGTGCCTCCGCTGAAGCACTACATACGGCAAGCTCTGAGAAAATGTCAGCCAGCAGATTTTGGACCATTGCACTGTTGTTATTGGTGATCCAGATCCAACTCAGCACCGTGCTCACCCTCGAACAACCTGCATGTATGCAATCCTCTCAAGTACATGTCTTTTTTACCATATTATATATATTGCCTACCTTTCTTCGAAAGATATATAGGATGGATATGCATGTAATATACGGCAAAGTGACCAATGAGCATGCCTACCTTTCTTTCGTCTTTTTTTTTTAAGTTTAAAAGTGTACTTTTTGACCGTATATGCATGGTTACAGGGTTCAGAAATAGACCTATGTTCAGAAAACTGTCCCTTGATGACGCATTTCATTTTACTTCAACACATTCCATTTTACTTTTGAAATCCACACCGACGCATTTGTATTCACCGGAAAATTTTCAACGGCCAGTTTTGGAAAGTTGTACATGAATTGAATGTTATTTGATTCATTGATGACTGGTTATCTCAATTGCTCAGTCTTCAGACCACACTCACGTCAACTCACGTAAACATACTTGTCCTTGGTTTGACCAGATTTAGTACTATCGCCCCATCAGGTAGTTTAACAAGCAGGGCGTCTCAAATACTCCATATCAGC
The DNA here is from genome assembly GCA_032464435.1 of Aegilops umbellulata. Classification (NCBI taxonomy): domain Eukaryota; kingdom Viridiplantae; phylum Streptophyta; class Magnoliopsida; order Poales; family Poaceae; genus Aegilops; species Aegilops umbellulata. The sequence goes on along the minus strand of CP136060.1, from coordinate 570,420,774 downwards.
CATCTCCTTGTGGTTGGCACACCAACTTTTTGATAGCGTCCATGGGAGAATATGTGAGGAGGAGGCCAAGGAGTTGTTTCAAACAAACAGTAAATGATATTTTTAATACCAAAGACCTAGAAACAAATGAATTCAGATGAAATTTGTTAGTATTTTGTTATATCTATGATACTTTACTAGACTACGGTTCGGCCGTGGTCCAATACTTTGGATTGAGATGTAAATTTTCCAAAATAGTTCACTGCACAAGAATAGGGCTTGAGGACCTTAGGGCTACCGTGTCGAGAGCGCAAGAGCCTCCACAAAGGACCATGTAGCTAAATCATCCATAAAGCCCACACAATAGTGCTAAAAAGTTTACTCTAAAGCTATTATATAAATCAGGACCGTGAAAAGCTATCAGCGATTTGATCCTTTGCCGAGTGCCTTGGTACATAGTTGATCTTGTGACTGCGAAGATGTCAACAAGCAGCAGGCCTCGGTTTTGTTTGATATTCCTATCAACCAACTATCCGAAAGACCGTTCTGATAGAAAGAGGAGATATAATATACTTACCCCCCCCCCCCCCCCGCACATCCGACGTGGATATCGAATGTCGAGCGTGGGTAAATGATTGGAGAAAATGCAGAGACCGTGACTTGAACCCAAGATCTCAGGTCTAATACCATGTTAGATATTCCTATCAACCAACTATCCCAAAAGACCGATCTGATAGGAAGAGGAGATATAATATACTTAACAGGTTTATCACTATGTTGCTGCTGCTAGTGTTCGTTGTACTCATCACTGTGCCCCACGTAAACAGGAAACCTCCAACAGTTTGTATAGCAAACATCTTAGGTGCATGACTTCACTACAATATTGTGTATCAATCAGCACATTTTTCAAAAAGAGTCATGTGGTTTAACTTCTCCAAATAACTGTCCAATAGTAAGTTTCTATTCACATTATTAAAGTGTTATTTGAAGTATATCAATATTTGTTAATTAAGTTAAAGAATACCCCCTCCATTTCAAACTATTGTTTGACCAAGTCACAATAAACTTGGTCAAACTTTATAAATTATGACTTAAACAAAATCTATATATGCACTATTTTGGGACCACAAATGGTAGTTGAATAGTCCATGATTACATGTTTTAGATCTATAAAGGTGGAGTAAAGTTTACCTCAAAAGTGAATAGATCAATGCAAATTTCACTTATTCCTTTTTTAAACAGGTTGATCAACATACACAAACATATATATGTCACTGTCTTATTATGTTCTTTGGATCTATGTGCAGGCACCTATCTTCTTCCAGGTAATTGTCGCCGTAAATAAACGATGAACTGAAGTTCAAAAAGTGTGTGTATCGTAGGTTATTCAGTTTCCCAAGAAATGAAATGAAGTTGGAAAAAATTGTACCCGGGGAATCAAAAGTTTGGCTAGTTTGCTGGGAGGAAGCTCAAGACAAGGATGTGCAACCAAAATATCAATGTTGGGTCATCAGAAAGTGAGATGTTTCTTTGTAGGTACATTTTGAAAGCATTATAACTAGAATATGTAATCTTTGAACATTATTACAATGATTCCATGTGAGTGATTTTCCGAAATGCCCAATGTTTTTAGAGTCAGCTAAATGATGCCTGCACGTTGTGGCAGAAACCGTACTAAATTAAATCCATAAATAGGTACTAATGGAATAATAGCTTCTAACTCAGCTTTATCATGTCATATACATCTAACTAAATTTTTTTGTTCGAGAACAATACCTTTGTTTACCATGAAGTTACACTTCTTTCAATTCCTGCAAGGCTTGTATCTTCACACCACTGGAAAAATTGTTAACATTGTACAAACAGTTGTCGAATGGAGTTTCATAGGCTGAAAAACCATCAATAAACGCTATCACAATATTTTTCACAGAAATCCGTTAATATCACTGTCATGAATTTTTTAAAGGTAGAAGATGCATGACATAAAACAAAAGGCATACGTCTATCAGAAAAGGTACCAAAAAGATAAATACAAGTTCTTTTATCATGATATTTAGGAGTATTTTGAGTGAAGCCAAATATACTAAAAAGATACAAAAATGTAAATGTTTAAAAGGCAAATGATAGTAGTCTTTCTAGCAGTGTTACTTAATTTTATATAGTCAATTCACATTGTATATCCGATCATAGATCTTAAAGGGGCCAGCTCACTATTTTTTACTAATAACAATAGTTAACCTTTTGGTGACCGACTGGGAAGTTGATCATGGGTGTGCACAAGTGAGCATGAAGTGTGTAAGAAAGACTAGTTTGTTGGTATGTGGGTGGGGGGGGTAGGGGTGGGGGCACTCTAGATGTCTCTAGGCGTGGTTGCGGCTAGGCCATTATAAATGTTACCAGAGACGACCCTCACGGTTACACAGGCATGTAGGGGTCAGTGGAGTAGGCATAGACATAATGTGTGTGTCCCATCGTGGCACATGACATGGGCACATGCAGATTCTAACACTGGGACGCATAGACGTGTGCAAAGACGGAACATTCTTGCTGGGCCGATGAGGACTTCCGTTACATTGAGTAGGGGTGCATTGTAACATCGTGCTTAATAGAAGATAGACGACTCATATTCACAAGGAATTCATTCTTTTCCAGAAGCCCATTCGCAAGGAACCAGAAAGTTAAGTGTGCCTTGCTTGGACAAATTTCAGGATTGAGGGACCGCCTGAAAAGTTGATCCTGGGTGCTCACGCGATAGGACAAAAGTGCGTAGGAAAGACTAGTATTGATATGTGAGGCCAGTCTAGATCTCTCCAAGCATTACAGCCGGAACCAGTGGTTGCGGCTGGGGTGTTACACAACCCTCCATTCTAGGAATAGAGTGGACAAGACTAACCCAATTGCTATCACACATAAGGATAAATAATACGGGCTTCAGGAATTTCACCACCTCTGCAGGTGTGTGCATATATACATGCATGGATGGACAAGTGCAGAAAAGCGCAGGGACACGCGAGTGCGGGGGGCACTCACCTGCCAAGTCCTGTCATCCACTAGTTTCGCCTCGCGATTTGCACAGTAGTTCAATCCCGCACGAGGGAATAGTAAAAAAAGGAAGTCCATAAAAAATTGAAGTCTCCATGATCAAACTTACGGCTTTTGCATATAAAACTGACAAGTTTCAACCAGTTTCAGATCTATAATTTCAACAATTTTTTTTTGTTGATCGTAGACATAAAATAATTGATTTTTATCAGTCGCTCGTACTAAGTTTCAACATTGAAACTTAACATACTTTTTTGACAGCCATCAAAATATAGTCAAAATGGATCTTATTTGAAAGCGCTGGTCATGAGAAACACAATTTAATTTTAAATTTTCGATTAAAAGATATAAAACTTTAAAAATCGGAAACCAAAATAAAAAGCGGGCACCAGGGACATCCATGCCCCGGCACTTGCATGCCACAAATCCTGGTCGTGGGTAAGTGGAAACTTAATCCTCTCCATCGGTGCATTTTCATAAGCCAGAAGTTTGCAACCATCATATCGAATGCTATCGTTTATGTATCAAAAACAATCAGGGCATGCCCAGTAGGTTTAACCTGTCCATGAATGCTTTTGGAGTATTCTGAAGTTTGTAATCTTTCGACGATATCTGTACATGCACAAAACCGCTGGACTTGCTGTAAATACTTTACTTTTGGCCGGGTAAGTGGGAACCTGGATATAGTATTTCCTAGCAACATTCCCGTAAGAAGTTTTACGTCACTGCACAATACTGTTTCATTCAGTGGCTACGTTTGGAAAAGTTGAACGCATGCCTAAGGTTTTATTCAAGAGGCAGACGCGCCGTACGTCTCCCAAACCTTGATCGCATTCAGTTGTTTCTACACGATATTTACCTTTCAGATATTGATTCAACGACCTCTCTTTGAAAAGTACTCATGGCGTTTTCGAGCAACAGTGTCCCATCGGCCTCAGCCGCGCAGAAAAACATATTTAGTTATGCACGACGTATGTTGCATGTCAAAAATATAATGCACTAACTTGGACTTTGAAGGCACTGGCGATTGCCTCAGCTACACCGTCACGAATGAACACATTAAGTTTGACCTGATGCTCTTGTGATATTCGCTCAAGTGTTCACATTTAAAGCATATCCAGGAGTCCATATGAACCACCAACTTGTTATAGCGTTAGAACATATACAAACATATTAATAAATAAATAAGAGCCAAACGATTAAGCTATCACGTAATCTATACGTTGAGTAAGTTATCTTCTTTGCTGATTACTCCCTCCGTCCGGTGAAGAATGTACATCTAGCTTCAAAATTTGTCCACAAAAGAGTGTATTTCTATCTTCTCAATGCACTTTAAAGTAGGAAAAATACTTCTCTCTCATCACACGGTAATCAAGACCAATAGCAATCTACACATGGTCTTCTTAGTTTCTACATGGACTTAGCTCATTGGGGATTGGATAATTAAAGAGGAGAAAGATAATAGCTTGCACCTTTCCAATGCATTTTTTACTCAACTCCATAATTTGTCCTAAAATTTCTAGATGTGCACTCTTCGCCGGACGGAGGGAGTAAGTGGTGGATCCTAATTAAACATTGAAGATATTCTTGTATACAACATGACACGGTGACGTCAGCTAACTAATCACATAACAATTTGGACAAAAAAATAAGCCTCGTCTCATACCCGTCAAAAAACCAGCCATCTCCCTAAAAAAACCAAATACAGCACCGTTTCACCGGCTCCCGCCGGCGAGGTCACAAGTCCCCTCCTCCTCCGCCTGCCAATCCGAGGGCAGAGTGGGTGGGTGGGGCAGGGGGGGGGGGCGGTCCCTGGATCCATGCTACTGTATTGTAGTAGGATCTATTAGGATTAGAGTTTGTTTCCCCACCGGCGTCGTCCGGATCACAAATATGGTTTCCTTCACTCTTCGTGCTGCTGGTCGCTGATGCAGAGGAGGGCGGAGGATCGTCTGATCGCTGCTCCTCTGGAATGGAGGATCTGGCTGTCTCTTAGTATTATGTAGGTGGTTTGAAGGAGTTGGCAGAGTGGTTGACATAACTTTGCGTTTTCGTCCTATGGCTCCTCCGACCAGCGATATTTGGCTAACTTCACTGTTGTCAGGGAGCTTGGAAGGTTAGGTCTCCCCGTATCTGACTGGCCCGATCTTGGGTGGTCGCCTATATATCTTTGTCGCCGCCTTCTCCCGGACGACGATCTGTGTTTTAGATCGGTGTCATTGGCATCTTCTAGTTCCGATCGACGACTTTCCAGCTATTGCATTAACAACGTTTCCTGGCTCCGATATTGGTTCAGAGGTCCAGATGCGGCATCCAACTCCGCTCATGACACGACGCCGGTGAGTGCGGGAGGAAGACAACATCGATTTCCCCCAAAGACCTATGTGTATTTATTTATTGTAAGGATGGCATTGTAATGGTTGGTTGACATTAATATATGGCCTTTGGCCCTTAGGCAATTAGACTTAAATACAGGATGATGCAATCGATGACATCGTTCAGTCATACTGAGTTGGAAAGCATTGTTGCCCGAGTTGGACTTTTTCTTTCTTCGGACATACATTAGCCATATGGACAGCTAGATAGATAGTAGTATGTGTGTCCATATCATCTAGTTGAGCGAGCATGTTGGCGTTTAAACTGATGTTGATCGTACATGCCCAAGATGTCACTTTTGTTAACGAGAATGAGTACCTCTCCCAATGTTCCTACATGGCACCATACCTAGATTTTCGATAAAGTGAATATATTAAATTGCCAAGATATCAATTACACCCAGACTTTGCACCAACAAGATATCGGAAGACATCCAGGATGCACACAACCAGGAACAAAATAAAAATGAGAGAAATAAAAAACAAAGACACCATTGCAGTGATAAAACACTCACAAGAGCAACAATCTAACCACCACCAAAGACATCAACCGGACCGCAAAAGAGGTTCTCCAAAAGCAGCGCCTCCAAAAAGAAAACAATGCAGAAGCGTTGTCATCACCTGATCAAGGATCTTGAGTTTTTACCCTGGAGAAAGTACGATATCCCAAAACAATGCCTTCACTAAGGCCATTGCCACGTACAACCAATGAAGGCCAGACCTTGGGCTTTCAACCGGTAAATCACGGCTCGGTACTCAAGAAGCACCACCAGAAATGTTGTTCACCTGTGTTGCCGTCCCCTCCTGCCAAAGCCGCTGCTGCAAGTCCTCACCACCCGACACACAGGAAAAACATGTGCCACAAGTCTTCATTGCAACCATAACTCCTATCTGGCATTACAAGCCTCCAATCACATCCAACATGACTTTCTTCACCACTGTCAGTGCCATGGAAATCTCATACGCTAGATATCGTCTCTTCACACAAAGCAAAAAATAGATAATAAAATATCTTACTTATCATCAAATTGTAGTTAGAATTAAACAATCATAATCAAGGTGGAGTCTATTATTTGAAATAACAGGTCGAAATAACCAATTGGGAACTTGAGTATCTATGTGAGACCTTCTACTCTCCTAACTGTATTTCTCACCTGTTTACTTGTTTTCATATTTAAATCCCCAAGCGAAAATTGTCAAGTGTTCTTATTTTCGAGTTATAGATGCACATGCATGTTGTTGAATTTTTCAAACAATAAGAAATATTCCCTCCCGACGGGTGTACTGGGTGTTTTACTAGGTAAAAATGGTGTACATATGTGAAATATACTTTCAAATCAGTACGAAAATAAAAGGTTCATGCTTAACTTAATTTAGCCGGACATGTTTTGCGCTTGAATGTCGACAGTATGTCTATTTTGCACCACATTTTGAATCTATGATATGGATTTGCAACACCCTTTCAATCGAAAGGAATATACTTTTTAAACTAGAATTCAAGTATTGTTTTTCTTATGTGGGTGTTGCGATTGTGAGGACAAAAAAAATACAATGTCGCAACTTGGAAGCGGATTTTTCCTTGCCGTTTTCGAGCTAGCAAACAGGTAAACCAAAGGAAGTGGATTGACCTGGCCACCCTGAATCAGGTTAGAACGTTGGTCTACCAATATAAGATACCGGCACCTACGATCCTCCACCATTTAGTGTTAGTTTGGGACCGTTGTGTGCCTCCGCAGAAGCACTACATACGATAGGCTCTGAGAGAACAGACTAGGAACCTTTATGTACCGTTTATCATTCCACACGTGCATATGAGTTTTTGTTTGGGGGGGGGGGGGGGGGAGGGCTAGCACACTACGTCCCGAACCTTTCTGCGTGACTGTCCGGTTTGTGAAGCAGGTGCCGCATTATTGTTGTGCATTGGGTATTTAAACACAAGGCTGTCCTTTCGTTCATATCTCCGGGCCTCACGCAGGACAATGCGGTCTACTAGCCCTCTTTGGGGGGTTTTCGACGTCGTGGCCGTCTGTGGGCCCTCCTGGTTTCCGACACTTTGTATCGTAGTCCTCTTACATATATGTGGGGATAGACACACGATATAACATGTGTCAGCATAACAACAGAGGCACGCAGGGGTAGTCGACGGTGTGTGCCGGTGCTCGGTTGGACGATGTCATGTGGAGGAGCGCCCGCGGTCATGTCCCAGAGATGTATCTAAATTGGTGAATCTCAGGAACAAATCTCTGTGCTGTTTTCATGTGATTGCTTTTAGTACTCGGTAGATCGAGTACGTGTCTCATATTTTTCTAACAATGATGAAATGAGATTGAAAGTGACATGAAACTAGCCTAGACAGGATGTGTGAGAAATAGGGGGAAGAAAAAGAAATGCAACAAGTAATTATAAGTCCAACTAAGCACTCTAATCATTTCTTACACAATTTATATTTTCTGCGCCGTAAGCCGAGTGTATTATATCGGGTACTCAGCTTAAACCAGTTGGGTCACGGAGCCGTTAGCGGACGTTTCATGGGCCACGCGGCAGTTACGGCCCAAACCTTCCTGCGTGACTGTCCGGTTTGTGAGGCAGGTGCCGCATTATTGTTGTGCACTGGGTATTTAAACACGAGGCTGTCCTTTCGTTCATATCTCCGGGCCTCACGCAGGACAGTGCGGTCTACTGGCCCTCTTTGGGGCGGTTTTCGACGTTGTGGCCATCTGTGGGCCCTCCTGGTTTCCGACACTTTGTATCGTAGTCCTCTTACATATATGTGGGGATAGACACACGATATAACATGTGTCAGCATAACAGCAGAGGCACGCAGGGGTAGTCGACGGTGTGTGCCGGTGCTCGGTTGGATGATGTCATGTGGAGGAGATGTATCTAAATTGGTGAATCTCACGAACAAATCTCTGTGCCGTTTTCATGCACTGGTGGAAAAAGGGCCTTTGGTCGCGGTTCGCAACTGCCATTAGTCGCGGTTGCGCAACCGCGACCAAACAGGCGGGACTAAAGGCTCCACCCTTTAGTCGCGGTTGCTTAAGAACCGCGACTAAAGGCCCGTCCACGTGGGCGCCAGGTGGCCGTCGGGGCGGAGGACTTTTAGTCGCGGTTCTTCTGGCCAACCGCGACTAAAGACCGCCGCAGGTTTAGGGTTTTAGCCCCCCCCTCCTAAACCTGCCCCCCCCTAAACCTGTTTTCTGTTTAATTTGTATTGTTTTATTTCTTTTATGCTTTATTTTAATTTTGAAGGAGTTTCACATATTCTACGCTACTACATACATGCATATGATTGTACAATTTCAAACAAATTTGAAATTAGAACCAAAAAGAATTCAAGAGGAATATACAGTATATATTAAATATCATCGGATGACCATATACAATTTTGAACAAGTTTCCATACATAATTTAAGGCATATAAAGTTCTACGTCCTCGTAATGGTGTTCTCCTTTAGGATGGAGGACTTCCCTCCTGAACCATCCAGCTATTTCCTCTTGAAGTGGTCGGAAGCGAGCTTCTGGACTAAGCATCATCCGGAGGTTATTCCTCTGAGCATTGGTATCACTCGGAACCCGCTCAGAGGTGTATCTCCGGATCATCTCACAGACATAGTATCCACATAGATTGGTCCCCGCAGGCTGAATATCCCCAGCATTCTTAGCCTTTGACTTTTTGAATTCTAGCTCCTTTTTGAATTCACCGACCTTTGTATCTACGAACCGTCTCCAGACCCTACGAGGCAAAGAAAATTAAATGAACAAGAGAGTTATTAGTTACTTGATATTAGGAAATGAACGAAATAGGCCGATCGATATAGAGCGCAAATGAATGAAAATAATTACTTCTGCATCTTTTTCTCAGGTCGCCCCAAAGCTTTGGATCCATATTCAGAGAGTCGTGGACGAGACATTCTGATGTGTCAACTTTAATTACTAGCAGAATCCAATGGAACCTGCGGACACGATACATGCACAGTACGTCATGCATAACTCATCGATTAGCCGGCCACATACCATGCATGGAGTAAACAAAAGAGAATGTGCTCAAGACAGAAACACTCACCCAAAATGGTAAGGAAATAGAATATCACTTTTGAGTTCCTGCTTTGTAAGAAACTGCCACAGGTCTGCCTCCATGTCGTCGGGGTGATGCCGCAACACATATCCATTAACGATGTGTGGGTCAATGAACCCAACATCATGGATGTTCCTTACTCTGCATTCCTTAATCTTCATTCTGCATGTATAATAGCGGACACAACAATATAGTTAGGACATATATATAGTGCAGGCAATATGAACGAGATGGGGTACGTAGAAATAAATCACTTACAGAACGTAGCAACTGATGATAGATTTGTCGAGCTCGCGCAGATTGAAAAGCTAGAACAATTCACTCAGATGAATTTGTACATAGTAATGTTTGAAGTGATGCTCATATCTAACTTCCGCATAAATATATTCGTTGGCGTTTTTATTTTTTATGTAACCCTTGTACCATTTCAGCAGACCTTTCATTTGTGGAGGTAGATCCTGTTCCTGCGCAGGCTCGACGAGAGGCCCATTCTTCACATATGTAATTACTACCTCCTTCACTGGCGCCTCATCAAGGCCTAACAGTTCACGAAGAGTAATACCTAAGTTGGCCGCTTGTTCTCTGGCACTCGTTGCAGTCAATCCAAGTGCTGCCGCAGCTGCTATGATATCGGGGTCATCCGGACCGGCGGCTTTCACTATAAGCGGGGCAATCGATTGTTTACTTTGTTCCCCGAGCTGGGCAACTCGTTTACTTTGTTCCGGATCGGGGTCATCCGCCCGCCCTTTCTTCTCCTTCAACATGAGTGCCTGCCTACAAAGTTCACGTGCATAGTCCTGAGGCAGATTCTTCGTGGCTTGGGACGGTGTGCTCAAAAATGACTTAGCCCACTTCTTTTGCTCATCAGAAAATACTGGCTTGGGCTCGGGCTCTCTTTTCTTCTTGCAGTCCGCCTTCCATTTCTCAAGATCAGCAGCCGCGGCCGCGGCAGTTTCCTCGGCACTACGTTCCCAAGGCCTTGTGGGGAGAGGCTTCAGTGATGGCTCCGGTACCTTTGTGGTCTTAGGTACATAAGGGTCCGGGTTAATAATCCAGGACTGCTTCTGCTTCTTTGCCGGAGGTGGATTGGGGGCGGCGTCTGATCACCCGCCGGACGAGGACTGGGGGGCGGCGTCTGATCACCCGCCGGACGTTGTGGACTGGGAGGCGTCGGCTGACGTGACGGAGGTGTAGGTGAACCGCCACCACCACCACCACCACCACCACCGCCACCGCCACCACCACCACCGTAGGGGGGTGGACTTGTTGTCCTTGGCGCCTCGCCTGGAAACTTGATAAACTTCTTTTGCCATAGAATGAAATGGCGCTTGACATCTCCAAGTCTTTTCTCCCCTTCAGGTGTAGCAATGTCAATCTCCAGGTCCTCAAACCCTTGGACTATGTCCTCCACCGTGACACGAGCATAGCTATCTTGAATGGGGTTGTTGTGGTGGAGTGCTCCAGGTAAACATGGTAAAGCACTGCCGATGGCTACCTTCATGGACATGTTCCCGATAGGATAATACAGATGACATTCTTTCCTCTCCTTTATATCGTCCACGGGGTAGCGAGGAGGCTCCGGTGCAGTAATTTCGACCACCAGAGGCTCCGGTGCAGTAATTTCGATCGTCGGTGCATCTGCACCAGCCGGTGGGGCCTCCGTGGAAGCCACGCTGCTTCTCCGCTGTTGGCTATCGAGATCTGCTGGATGATCTTCATGCTGCGCCCAAGCTGCATCTCTTTCGGCTACTAGTACACTCACGGTTTTCTTCATCACATCCATTTCCGATGCCAACTGCGCCACAACATCTGCTTCCCGATCCATCTTTCTCTTACGGCTTCTGTAACCGTACGGGTCATCGTTCTGGGGGAACCCTATTTTCCACGGAATGTACCCCATGCCTCGTACACGTCCTCCGTGTTCAGGATTCCCGAGGGCTTTTGTCAGTGCGTCGTTCTCTCTGTTGAACTTGATCTTCCCCTCTTGAGCATCTCTCATTGCGTCAATAAGGGCTTGGGTGGGTTTCATTATTTTGCCCTGATAAACACACTCCCCTGTCTCCGGGTTCAGCGTTCCCCCATGCCCGTACCACCAGCTTTTGGCCCTTGGGTACCATCCCTCCGTACCTGGACGGATTCCTCGCGCCCTCAGCTCGTTCTCCATCTTCTCCAACCTAGGCTGCCAAAGGCGATACCCTCCTGGCCCCATAATATGATTGTACTCCTTCTTAGCCGCATTTTCCTTATTTTTTTTCGATATTTGAATGAACTGCTCCGATTTCTTTTGCTTCACAAATTCTGGCCAATCATGTTTCAGTTTCTCATATTGTCCTTTGAAATCCGGAGTCTTGTTCTGCTTGACAAAGTCATGGTTTAGATTTTGCTTGAATTTCCGGAATGCGTCGGCCATCTTATGAAGAGCGAACTGTTTGACTAGCCTCCTCCTCTCCTTGTTTTCCTCAATCTTGTTACCCTCCTCATCGAATTTGTTGTATTCCGGAGGTAGAACGAAATGTTCCATAAGCTTCTTGAAGCAATCTTTTTTTGTTCTCTTATCGACAAAAGTGAAACCAGCAATTCGTGCCTTCTTTGGCTCATTCCACTCCTGGACGGTGATCGAGACGTTGTCTCTAACAACGGCTCCGCATTGGCTGACAAACTTGATGGCGTTCTTGCGGGGCTCCAGCGGCCTGCCGGTTGCACTGTCGACAACCTCGATGGTGCATGTTTCTCCTTGTTTCATCGTCTTGGTTGCGCCACGCTTTGACGACGTACTCGATTTTTTCGACGATCCGGCCGAGGGCTAAAATAAGAAAGAGAGTCGCGCCCGTTAGTACACACATATTTATTCAAATCAGTTAGTTTGTATCACCAGAGGCTCAATGTATATATATACCTCGGCGCCGGAGGTGGTTGCTACTTCCATTTGAAGATCGTCGTTTATCGACGTTTGTTCGGCATCATCTTGCTGACGGCGCCCTTCATCTTCACCGTCAAGGTTCAGATAAGAAGAGACATCATCTTCTTCTTGTCCAGTCGGCACATATTGAATATCGCCGTTTATGATGCCGAACATATGTGCTTCACCGTCCGGATCATAGTTGTCCATAATCGGGTCAGCTCTATCGTCCGCCATTATGTCAGTCCTGAAAACATGTAGTAAAAACAAATTAATTAAGTGAAGAAGGGGGGCGGTGGCGGTGGCGGTGGCGAAAGGGCGGTGGCAAAAGGAGGGGGCGAGGAAGGGGTGGGAGAGGGTGTCGCGGTAGAGCGCGAGACGGGGCGGCAGACGACGGCGTCACGGAGAGGGAGGCGAGGACAACACACATGTATAACCCTCGCCATTTGGTTAATTATCAAATTTTACGGTTTTTTGTTAATTATCAAGTTTTAAGTTACTTTTTTTCTTCTTCCTTTTTCTTTCTTCTTTCTTTTGGTTTTCATTTGGTTTTCATTTGTTTCTTCTTCCTTTCTTCTTTCTTCTTCTTCCTCTTTCTTCTTTCTTCTTTCTTCTTTCTTCTTCTTCCTTTTTCCTTTCTTCTTCTTTCTTTCTTCTTCTTCCCTTTCTTCTTCTTTCTTTCTTCTTCCCTTTCTTCTTCTTTCTTCTTCTTTCTTTCTTCTTTCTTTCTTCTTCTTCCTTTTCTTCTTATTCCTTTCTATTCTTTCTTTCTTCTTCTTTCCTTTTTCTTTTTTCTTTCTTTCTTCTTCTTCCTTTCTTCTTCCTTTCTTCTTCTTTTTTTCTTCTTCCTTTTTCTTTCTTCTTTCTTTTGGTTTTCATTTGGTTTTTATTTGGTTTTTATTTGGTTTTCATTTTTTTTCTTCCTTTTTCTTTCTTGTTTTTTCTTTTTTTCTTCTTCCTTTTTCTTCTTTCTTTTTTTCTTCTTCCTTTGTTTTTCTTCTTCCTTTCTTTTTTCTTCTTTCTTTTTCTTTCTTGTTTTTTTTCTTTCTTCCTTTTTCTTTCTTCTTCCTTTGTTTTTCTTCTGTTTTTTTGTTTTCTTTTGTTTTTTCTTCTGTTTAATTTGTTTTTCTTTCTTATTCTTCCTTTTTCCTTTTTCTTTTTCTTCTTCTTCTTTTTCCTTAAGCAGGGCCGGCCGGCGCCGGCCAGCAGGCGGACGGCAGGGCGCGCGACGTGCGGCGGGCGGCAGGGCGTCGGACGGCGGGCGGCAGGGCGGCGGGCGGCGCGCGGAGGACGGCAGGCAGGGCCAGCGGGCGGCGGGCGCGGCGGGCGGCGGGCGGCAGGGTGTCGGGCGGCGGGCAAGGGCGCAGGGCACGGGCGGCGGGCAAGGGCAGGCACGGGCGGAGGCGGCGCTCACTGGGGACGGGGGGCGGCGGCGCGCAGGGCTTCGGCGTCGGGGCAGGGCTTCGGCGTCGGCGTCGGCGTCGATCGGCGTCGGGGCAGCGCTTCGGCGTCGAGAGAGAGGAGAATGGGAAGTGGCAAAACTGCCAAGTGCAGTATTTATAGACGCACCTTTAGTCGCGGTTGGTGTGGCGGACCGCGACTAAAGCCTAGCTTTAGTCGCGGTCCGCCACACCAACCGCGACTAAAGCTAGCCTTTAGTCGCGGTCCGCCACACCAACCGCGACTAAAGGGTTTTGGCGCCGCTTCGTTCCCGCGCAGGAAGAGCCTTTAGTCGCGGTTAGTGTGGCGGACCGCGACTAAAGGCTAGCTTTAGTCGCGGTCCGCCACACCAACCGCGACTAAAGGTCTGTGCTGGCACTGGCGCGGTGCGGTGGGATGTTTAGTCCCACCTCGCTAGCCGAGAGGCTTCGACAGTGGTTTATAAGCGCGGCTGCGCTGACCACTTCGAGCTCCTCTCAAATGCAGGCTGACGGGCCTATTCTGTTACTACTAGCCTGTGGGCCTACTGGGCCTTCCTGCGGGCCTGAATCCTGGCCCAATAATGGGTTTCTAGTCGTATTCAGGCCGTGGTGGCCCAGTAGGTGGCATACTTTTTATTTTTTGCCTGTTTTTTGTTTTCATTTTTGCTTTATTTATTTTGTTTTTGTTTCTACTTACAACAAAAAACTTATTTATTTTATTTTATTTTGTTTCTAATTACTTATTTATTTTACTTTATGATAATTATTTTTGCTATTAAAGTTTCTAATTACTTATTTATTTATGTTATTAAAATCTTAAAAATACAATTATATATACAAAAAATCAGAAAATAAAACTAATTCATTTTAAATTCTTGTTTTTCTTCTGTTTTTTCTTCCTTTTTTCTTCTATTTTTTTATTCTGTTTTTTTCTTCCTTTTTCTTGTTTTTCTTCTTTTTTTTCTTCCTTTCTTCCTTTTTCCTTTTTTCTTCTGTTTTTCTTCTGTTTGTTTTTTTCTTATGTTTTTCTTCTGTTTGTTTTTTCTTCTGTTTTTCCTTTTTTCTTCTGTTTGTTTTTTTCTTCTGTTTTTCCTTTTTTCTTCTGTTTTTTTTCCTTTTTCCTTCTTTCTTCTTCTTCCTTTTTCCTTTTAAAATCAGAAAAATAAAACTAATTCATTTTAAAATCTTAAAAATACAATTATATATCAAAAAAATCAGAAAAATAAAACTAATCCCTTGAAGGTTTGACAAAAGGTTTGATACATCATTCAGTTCATCGACCAAATACAAAGTTTGGTACAATAAATTATTACACATCAATTCTTCCCTTGTGTCCCTGCTTGCTTACGATTGTGCCGTATCCATGGAGCATCCTCATCATTTAACTTAATGCTTGGGTCGGTGTTCACTTTGAAGGGCGGAATTTCAGCAAACATATTATAATCTTCTGACATGTCTGTCTTGTCCTCCACTCCCACGATGTTTCTTTTCCCTGAAAGAACAATGTGGCGCTTTGGATCATCGCATGATGTACTGATCGTTTTCTTATCTTTCCGTTTCCTCGGTTTGCTACTCATGTCCTTCACATAGAAAACCTGAGCGACATCTTTCGCTAGGACGAATGGTTCGTCAAGGTAACCAAGATTGTTGAAATCCACCATTGTCATTCCGTATTGCTGGTCCACCTTTACCCCACCTCCTGTTAGCTTGAACCATTTGCACCGGAACAAAGGGACCTTAAAGGAGGGTCCATAGTCAAGTTCCCATATCTCCTCTATGTAACCATAATATGTGACCTTTTGCCCATTCTTGGTTGCTGCATCAAAGCGGACACCACTGTTTTGGTTGGTGCTCTTTTTATCTTGGGCGATCGTGTAAAATGTATTCCCATTTATCTCGTACCCTTGGAAAGTCGTTATAGTCGAAGATGGTGTCTTGGCCAACATGTACAGCTGATCTACAACATCATTGTCATTCATTAAATGTTTTCTCAACCAACTGCCGAAAGTCTCCATGTGGGCCTTCCTAATCCAGGATTCAGGCTTCCCCGGGTTGTCCGAGCGTAAAATATTCTTGTGTTTCTCAAAGTACGGAGCCACCAAGCTGGAATTGGTCAGTACAGTGTGGTGTGCTTCAGTCAGAGAATGGCCGTCCATACATATCGTTGATTTCCTTCCGATCGTGCCTTTTCCACTTAGTCTCCCCTCGTGCCGCGATCGAGGAAGGCCAATCGGCTTAAGGTCAGGAACAAAGTCAACACAAAACTCAATTACCTCCTCATTTCCATAGCCCTTGGCGATGCTTCCTTCTGGCCTAGCACGGTTACGAACATATTTCTTTAATACTCCCATGAACCTCTCGAAGGGGAACATATTGTGTAGAAATACAGGACCGAGAATGAAAATCTCTTCGACTAGGTGAACCAGGAGGTGCGTCATAATATTGAAGAAGGATGGCGGGAACACCAACTCAAAACTGACAAGACATTGGACCACATCGTTCTGTAACCGTGGTAGATCTTCTGGATTGATTACCTTCTGAGAGATTGCATTGAGGAATGCACATAGCTTCACAATGGCTACTCGAACATTTTCCGGCAGGAGCCCCCTCAAAGCAATCGGAAGCAATTGCGTCATAATCACGTGGCAGTCGTGAGACTTCAGGTTTTGGAACTTTTTCTCCGCCATGTTTATTATTCCCTTTATATTGGACGAGAATCCAGACGGGACCTTCATACTGCTCAGGCATTCAAAAAAGATGACCTTCTCTTCTTTGGTCAGAGCGTAGCTGGCACGACCTTGAAACCATTCCGGATGCCGGTCATCAGGGTCTTTCAAACGTTGCTGGTCCTGCCGTGCTTCCTTTGTATCATTTGTCTTCCCATACACGCCCAAGAAGCTTAGGAGGTTCACGCAAATATTCTTCGTAACGTGCATCACGTCAATTGCAGAGCGGACTTCTAGGACTTTCCAATATTCTAGCTCCCAGAATATAGATTTCTTCTTCCACATGGCTGCGTGCCCGTCAGCTCCCTTCGGAACTGATTGTCCGCCAGGACCCTTTCCAAAGATGACTTTCAAATCCTTGACCATATCAAATACCTCAGCACCAGTGCGTTCTGCAGGCTTCGGCCGGTGATCTGCCTTGCCGTTGTAATGCTTGCCTTTCTTTCTTACTAGATGAATTTTCGGAAGAAATCGACGATGCCCAAGGTACACGTTCTTCTTACAATTTGGCAAATGTACATTTTCAGTCTCATGTAAGCAGTGCATGCATGCATTGTATCCTTTATTTGACAGTCCCGAAAGGTTACTAAGAGCAGGCCAATCGTTGATGGTTACGAAAAGCAACGCTCGTAGGTCAAATTCCTCTTGTTTGTGCTCATCCCACACACGGACACCAGGTCTGCCCCACAGCTGTAAAAGTTCATCAACTAATGGCCTTAGGTACACATCGATGTCGTTGCCGGGTTGCTTAGGACCTTGGATGAGCACTGACATCATAATGAACTTCCGCTTCATGCACAACCAAGGAGGAAGGTTGTAGATGCATAGAGTCACGGGCCAGGTGCTATGGCTGGAGCTCTGCTCGCCAAAAGGATTCATGCCATCTGTACTTAGACCAAATCTTATGTTCCTTGCGTCAGCTGCAAAATCTTTGAACTCTCTGTCGATCTTTCTCCATTGCATTCCATCTGCGGTGTGTCTCAACTCCCCGTCCGACTTACGGTCCTCTTTGTGCCATCGCAACAACTTGGCATGCTCTTTGTTCCTGAACAGACGTTTCAACCGTGGTATTATAGGAGCATACCACATCACCTTGGCGGGAACCCTCTTCCTGGGTTTCTCGCCCTCAACATCGTCACCAGGGTCATCGCCTCTGATCTTATAACGCAATGCAGTGCATACCGGGCATTCATTCAAATTCTCGTATTCACCGCGGTAGAGGATGCAGTCGTTGATGCATGCATGTATCTTCAGAACCTCTAAACCTAGAGGGCAGACAACCTTCTTTGCTTCGTACGTACTGGCGGGCAACTCGTTATTCTTTGGAAACATATTCTTCAACATTTTCAGCAAGTTTTCAAATGCCGAGTCAGCTACACCTGCCTGTGCCTTCCATTTCAGCAAATCCAGTGTGCAGCCCAGCTTTTTCAGACCATCATCGCATCCGGGGTACAACGACTTTCTGTGATCCTCTAACTGTTGGAAATATGCCCTAGAGGCAATAATAAAAGTGTTATTATTATATTTCCTTGTTCATGGTAATTGTCTTTATTCATGCTATAATTGTGTTATCTGGAAATCGTAATACATGTGTGAATACTAGACACCAATATGTCCCTAGTAAGCCTCTAGTTGACTAGCTCGTTAATCAATAGATAGTCATGGTTTCCTGACTATGGACATGGGGATGTCATTGATAACGAGATCACATCATTAGGAGAATGATGTGATGGACAAGACCCAAACCTAAGCATAGCACAAGATCGTGTAGTTCGTTTTGCTAGAGCTTTCCAATGTCGAGTATCTTTTCCTTAGACCATGAGATCGTGTAACTCCCGGATACTGTAGGAGTGCTTTGGGTGTACCAAACGTCACAACGTAACTGGGTGACTATAAAGGTGCACTACAGGTATCTCCGAAAGTATCTGTTGGGTTGACACGGATCAAGACTGGGATTTGTCACTCCGTATGACGGAGAGGTATCACCGGGCCCACTCGGTAATGCATCATCATAATGAGCTCAAAGTGACCAAGTGTTTGGCCACGGGATCATGCATTACGGTACGAGTAAAGTGACTTGCCGGTAACGGGACTAAACGAGGTATTGGGATACCGACGATCGAGTCTCGGGCAAGTAACCTACCGATTGACAAAGGGAATAGTTTACGGGGTTGCCTGAACCCTCGACATCATCGTTCATCCGATGACATCATCGAGGAACATGTGGGAACCAACATGGGTATCCAGATCCCGCTGTTGGTTATTGCCCGAGAGTCGTCTCGGTCATGTCTGCATGTCTCCCGAACCCGTAGGGTCTACACACTTAAGGTTCGGTGACGCTAGGGTTATTAGGAAGACTTGGATGTGATTACCGAATCTTGTTCAGAGTCCCGGATGAGATCCCGGACGTCACGAGGAGTTCTGGAATGGTCCGGAGGTAAAGATTTATATATGGGAAGTTGTCATACGGACACCGGAATTGTTCGGGGGCATATCGATATTGTACCGGGGCCACCGGAGGGGCCTCGGGGGTCCACCGGGAGGGGCCACCTCTCCCGGAAAGGCTAATGGGCTGTAAGGGGGAAGGGAACCAGCCCAAAGTGGGCTGGTGCGCCTCCCCCCAAGGGCCCATGCGCCCTAGGGTTTGGGGGAACCCTAAAGGGGGCGCCCCCCTTGCTTGGGGGGCAAGCCCCCTCCCCCTTGGCCGCCGCCCCCCCCTCTAGATCCATCTAGAGGGGGCCGGCCCCCCTTGCCCCTTCCCCTATAAATAGAGGGGTGAGGGGAGGGCTGCATACACAACTGAAGGCGCAGCCCCTCCCCTCCCCAACACCTCTCCTCCTCCGTACGCGCTTGGCGAAGCCCTGTCGGAGTTCTGTTGCACCAACCTCACCACGCCGTCGTGCTGCCGTTGGAGTCTTCTTCCTCAACCTCTCCTTCCCTTGCTGGATCAAGAAGGAGGAGACGTCGATCGTCCCGTACGTGTGTTGAACGCGGAGGTGCTGTCCGTTCAGCACTTGGTCATCGGTGATTCGAATCACGACGAGTACGACTACGTCATCACCATCCCCTTGAACGCTTCCGCACGCAATCTGCAAGTGGTATGTGGATGCAATCTCTCTCCCATGAATCGTTGCTTAGATGAACTCATAGATGGATCTTGGTGAAACCATAGGAAAATTTTAATTTTCTGCAACGTTCCCCAACAGTGGTATCAGAGCTAGGTTTATGCGTAGTTCTCTATTGCACGAGTAGAACACAAAGTAGTTGTGGGCGTCGAATTGTCAATTCTTCTTGCCGTTACTAGTCCTATCTTGGTTCAGCGGTATTGTGGGATGAAGCGGCCCGGACCAACCTTACACGTACGCTTACGTGAGACCGGTTCCACCGACTAACATGCACTAGTTGCATAAGGTGGCTGGCGGGTGTCTGTCTCTCCCACTTTAGTTGGATCGGATTCGATGAACAGGGTCCTTATGAAGGGTAAATAGAGATTGACAAATTCACGTTGTGGTTTTAACGTAGGTAAGAAACGTTCTTGCTAGCAACCTATTACAGCCACGTAAAAACTTGCAACAACAATTAGAGGACGTCTAACTTGTTTTTGCAGCAAGTGCTTTGTGATGTGATATGGCCAGAAGTTGTGATGAATCATGTGATGTATGAGATGATCTTGTTATTGTAATAGGAATCACGACTTGCATGTCGATGAGTATGACAACCGGCAGGAGCCATAGGAGTTGTCATTATTCTTTTATGACCTGCGTGTCGCCATGTAAATTACTTTACTTTATTGCTAAACGTGTTAGCCATAGTAGTAGTAGTAATAGTTGGCAAGCAACTCCATGGAGACACGATGATGGAGATCATGATGATGGAGATCATGGTGTCATGCCGGTGACAAGATGATCATGGAGCCCCAAGATGGAGATCGAAGGAGCTATATGATGATGGCCATATCATGTCACTACTATATAATTGCATGTGATGTTTATTATGTTTATGCATCTTGTTTACTTAGAACGACGGTAGTAAATAAGATGGTCCCTTACAAAATTTCAAGAAGTGTTCTCCCCTAACTGTGCACCGTTGCTAAAGTTCGTCGTTTCGAAGCACCACGTGATGATCGGGTGTGATAGATCCATACGTTCACATACAACGGGTGTAAGACAGTTTTACACATGCAAAACACTTAGGGTTAACTTGACGAGCCTAGCATGTACAGACATGGCCTCGGAACACGGAGACCGAAAGGTCGAACATGAGTCGTATAGAAGATACGATCAACATGTAGATGTTCACCGATGATGACTAGTCCGTCTCACGTGATGATCGGACACGGCCTAGTCGACTCGGATCATGTAACACTTAGATGACTAGAGGGATGTCTAATCTGAGTGGGAGTTCATTCATTAATTTGATTAGATGAACTTAATTATCATGAACTTAGTCTAAATCTTTACAATATGTCTTGTAGATCAAATGGCCCACGGTAATGTCAGCCTCAACTTCAACGCGTTCCTAGAGAAAACTAAGCTGAAAGATGATGGCAGCAACTACTCGGACTGGGTCCGGAACTTGAGGATCATCCTCATAGCAGCCAAGAAAGATTATGTCCTAGATGCACCGCTAGGTGATGCACCATTCCCAGAAAACCAGGACGTTATGAACGCCCATCAGTCACGCACTGATGATTACTCCATCGTTCAGTGCGGCATGCTTTACAGCTTAGAACCGGGGCTCCAAAAACGTTTTGAGAAGCACGGAGCATATGAGATGTTCGAGGAGCTGAAATTAATTTTCCAAGCTCATGCCCGGGTCGAGAGATATGAAGTCTCCGACAAGTTCTTTAGCTGCAAAATGGAGGAAAATAGCTCTGTCAGTGAACACATACTCAAGATGTCTGGGTTGCACAACCGCTTGACTCAGCTGGAAGTTAATCTTCCGGATGAGGCGGTCATTGACAGAATCCTTCAGTCACTCCCACCTAGCTACAAAAGCTTCGTGATGAACTACAACATGCAGGGGATGGAAAAGACCATTCCCGAGTTGTATTCAATGCTGAAATCCGCGGAGGTGGAGATCAAAAAGGAACATCAAGTGTTGATGGTGAATAAAACCACTAAGTTCAAGAAAGGCAAGGGTAAGAAGAACTTCAAGAAAGACGACAAGGAGGTTGCCGCGCCTGGTAAATCAGTTGCCAGGAAGAAGTCAAAGAATGGACCCAAACCTGAAACTGAGTGCTTTTATTGCAAGGGAAATGGTCACTGGAAACGGAATTGCCCCAAGTACTTAGCGGATAAGAAGGCCGGCAACATTAAATGTATATGTGATATACATGTAATTGATGTGTACCTTACCAGTGCTCATAGTAGCTCCTGGGTATTTGATACCGGTGCTGTTGCTCATATTTGTAACTCATAGCAGGAGCTGCGGAATAAGAGAAGACTGGCGAAGGACGAGGTGACGATGCGCGTCGGGAATGGTTCCAAGGTCGATGTGATCGCCGTCGGCACGCTACCTCTACATTTACCCACGGGATTAGTTTTAAACCTCAATAATTGTTATTTAGTGCCAAGTTTGAGCATGAACATTGTATCTGGATCTCGTTTAATACGAGATGGCTACTCATTTAAATCCGAGAATAATGGTTGTTCTATTTATATGAGTGATATGTTTTATGGTCATGCTCCGGTGGTTAATGGTTTATTCTTAATGAATCTCGTGCGTGATAATACACATATTCATAGTGTGAATGCCAAAAGGTGTAAAGTTGATAACGATAGTCCCACATACTTGTGGCACTGCCGCCTTGGTCACATTGGTGTCAAGCGCATGAAGAAGCTCCATGCTGATGGACTTTTGGAGTCTCTCGATTATGAATCGTTTGACACATGCGAACCATGCCTTATGGGCAAAATGACCAAGACTCCGTTCTCCGGAACAATGGAGCGAGCAACCAACTTATTGGAAGTTATACATACTGATGTGTGCGGTCCAATGAGCGTTGAGGCTCGCGGAGGATATCGTTATGTTCTCACACTCACTGATGATTTGAGTAGATATGGCTATGTCTACTTAATGAAACACAAGTCTGAGACCTTTGAAAAGTTCAAGGAGTTTCAGAGTGAGGTTGAGAATCAACGTGACAGAAGAATCAAGTTTCTACGATCAGATCGTGGAGGAGAGTACTTAAGTCACGAATTTGGCACACACTTAAGAAAATGTGGAATAGTTTCACAACTCACGCCGCCTGGAACACCTCAGCGTAATGGTGTGTCCGAACGTCGTAATCGCACTTTATTGGATATGGTGCGATCTATGATGTCTCTTACCGATTTACCGCTATCATTTTGGGGATATGCTCTAGAGACAGCCGCATTCACTTTAAATAGGGCACCGTCTAAATCCGTTGAGACGACACCGTATGAATTATGGTTTGGAAAGAAACCTAAGCTGTCGTTTCTGAAAGTTTGGGGATGCGAGGCTTATGTCAAGAAACTTCAACCTGAAAAGCTCGAACCCAAATCGGAAAAATGCGTCTTCATAGGATACCCTAAGGAAACCATAGGGTATACCTTCTACTTGAGATCCGAGGGCAAGATCTTTGTTGCCAAGAACGGAACCTTTCTGGAGAAAGAGTTTCTCTCGAAAGAAGTAAGTGGGAGGAAAGTGGAGCTTGATGAAGTACTGCCTCTTGAAACGGAGAATAGCGCAGCGCAGGAAAATGTTCCTGTGGTGCCTGCTCCAATTAGAGAGGAGGTTAATGATAATGATCAAGATACTTCGGACCAAGCTCCCACTGAACTTCGTAGGTCCACAAGGACACGTTCCGCACCAGAGTTGTACGGCAACCCTGTCCTGGAAATCATGTTGTTGGACAACGGTGAACCTTCGAACTATGAAGAAGCGATGGCGGGCCCGGATTCCAACAAATGGTTAGAAGCCATGAAATCCGAGATAGGATCCATGTATGAAAACAAAGTATGGACTTTGACAGACTTGCCCGATGATCGGCGAGCGATAGAAAATAAATGGATCTTCAAGAAGAAGACGGACGCGGATGGTAATGTCACCATCTATAAAGCTCGACTTGTCGCTAAGGGTTATCGGCAAGTTCAAGGGATTGACTACGATGAGACTTTCTCTCCCGTGGCGAAGCTGAAGTCCGTCCGAATCATGTTAGCAATTGCCGCATACTATGATTATGAGATATGGCAAATGGACGTCAAAACGGCATTCCTTAACGGCTATCTTAAGGAAGAACTGTATATGATGCAGCCGGAGGGTTTTGTCGATCCCAAGAATGCTAACAAGGTGTGCAAGCTCCAGCGATCCATTTATGGGCTGGTGCAAGCATCTCGGAGTTGGAACATTCGCTTTGATGAGATGATCAAAGCGTTTGGGTTTATGCAGACTTATGGAGAAGCCTGCGTTTACAAGAAAGTGAGTGGGAGCTCCGTAGCATTTCTCATATTATATGTGGATGACATACTATTGATGGGAAATGATATAGAATTCTTGGAAAGCATAAAGGCCTATTTGAACAAGTGTTTTTCAATGAAGGACCTTGGAGAAGCTGCTTATATATTAGGCATCAAAATCTATAGAGATAGATCAAGACGCCTCATAGGTCTTTCGCAAAGCACATACCTTGATAAGATTTTGAAGAAGTTCAAAATGGATCAGTCCAAGAAAGGGTTCTTGCCTGTATTGCAAGGTGTGAAATTGAGCTCGGCTCAATGCCCGACCACGGCAAAGGATAAACAAGAGATGAGCGTCATCCCCTATGCTTCAGCCATAGGATCCATTATGTATGCCATGCTGTGTACCAGACCTAATGTAAACCTTGCCGTAAGTTTGGTAGGTAGGTACCAAAGTAACCCCGGCAAGGAACACTGGACAGCGGTCAAGAATATCCTTAAGTACCTGAAAAGGACTAAGGACATGTTTCTCGTTTATGGAGGTGACGAAGAGCTCGTCGTAAAGGGTTACGTCGATGCTAGCTTCGACACAGATCTGGATGACTCTAAGTCACAAACCGGATACGTGTATATGTTGAATGGTGGAGCAGTGAGCTGGTGCAGCTGCAAGCAGAGCGTCGTGGCGGGATCTACATGTGAAGCGGAATACATGGCAGCCTCGGAAGCAGCGCATGAGGCAATTTGGGTGAAGGAGTTCATCACCGACCTAGGAGTCATACCCAATGCGTCGGGGCCGATCAAACTCTTCTGTGACAACACTGGAGCTATTGCACTTGCCAAGGAGCCCAGGTTTCACAAGAAGACCAGGCACATCAAGTGTCGCTTCAACTCCATCCGTGAAAATGTTCAAGATGGAAACATAGAAATTTGTAAAGTGCACACGGATCTGAATGTCGCAGATCCGTTGACTAAACCTCTCCCTAGGGCAAAACATGATCAGCACCAGAACTCTATGGGTGTTCGATTCATCACAATGTAACTAGATTATTGACTCTAGTGCAAGTGGGAGACTGTTGGAAATATGCCCTAGAGGCAATAATAAAAGTGTTATTATTATATTTCCTTGTTCATGGTAATTGTCTTTATTCATGCTATAATTGTGTTATCTGGAAATCGTAATACATGTGTGAATACTAGACACCAATATGTCCCTAGTAAGCCTCTAGTTGACTAGCTCGTTAATCAATAGATAGTCATGGTTTCCTGACTATGGACATGGGGATGTCATTGATAACGAGATCACATCATTAGGAGAATGATGTGATGGACAAGACCCAAACCTAAGCATAGCACAAGATCGTGTAGTTCGTTTTGCTAGAGCTTTCCAATGTCGAGTATCTTTTCCTTAGACCATGAGATCGTGTAACTCCCGGATACTGTAGGAGTGCTTTGGGTGTACCAAACGTCACAACGTAACTGGGTGACTATAAAGGTGCACTACAGGTATCTCCGAAAGTATCTGTTGGGTTGACACGGATCAAGACTGGGATTTGTCACTCCGTATGACGGAGAGGTATCACCGGGCCCACTCGGTAATGCATCATCATAATGAGCTCAAAGTGACCAAGTGTTTGGCCACGGGATCATGCATTACGGTACGAGTAAAGTGACTTGCCGGTAATGGGACTAAACGAGGTATTGGGATACCGACGATCGAGTCTCGGGCAAGTAACCTACCGATTGACAAAGGGAATAGTTTACGGGGTTGCTTGAACCCTCGACATCATCGTTCATCCGATGACATCATCGAGGAACATGTGGGAACCAACATGGGTATCCAGATCCCGCTGTTGGTTATTGCCCGAGAGTCGTCTCGGTCATGTCTGCATGTCTCCCGAACCCGTAGGGTCTACACACTTAAGGTTCGGTGACGCTAGGGTTATTAGGAAGACTTGGATGTGATTACCGAATCTTGTTCAGAGTCCCGGATGAGATCCCGGACGTCACGAGGAGTTCCGGAATGGTCCGGAGGTAAAGATTTATATATGGGAAGTTGTCATACGGACACCGGAATTGTTCGGGGGCATATCGGTATTGTACCGGGGCCACCGGAGGGGCCTCGGGGGTCCACCGGGAGGGGCCACCTCTCCCGGAAAGGCTAATGGGCTGTAAGGGGGAAGGGAACCAGCCCAAAGTGGGCTGGTGCGCCTCCCCCCAAGGGCCCATGCGCCCTAGGGTTTGGGGGAACCCTAAAGGGGGCGCCCCCCTTGCTTGGGGGGCAAGCCCCCTCCCCCTTGGCCGCCGCCCCCCCCCTCTAGATCCATCTAGAGGGGGCCGGCCCCCCTTGCCCCTTCCCCTATAAATAGAGGGGTGAGGGGAGGGCTGCATACACAACTGAAGGCGCAGCCCCTCCCCTCCCCAACACCTCTCCTCCTCCGTACGCGCTTGGCGAAGCCCTGTCGGAGTTCTGTTGCACCAACCTCACCACGCCGTCGTGCTGCCGTTGGAGTCTTCTTCCTCAACCTCTCCTTCCCTTGCTGGATCAAGAAGGAGGAGACGTCGATCGTCCCGTACGTGTGTTGAACGCGGAGGTGCTGTCCGTTCAGCACTTGGTCATCGGTGATTCGAATCACGACGAGTACGACTACGTCATCACCATCCCCTTGAACGCTTCCGCACGCAATCTGCAAGTGGTATGTAGATGCAATCTCTCTCCCATGACTCGTTGCTTAGATGAACTCATAGATGGATCTTGGTGAAACCGTAGGAAAATTTTAATTTTCTGCAACGTTCCCCAACACTAACATGCGATCCAAATTCTCCCTCTCCTTTTCAGTTTCGCAGCGTCTCCGTGCATCAGCAATGGTCCGACCAAGATCATCAACGGTCTCATCACGTGCCTCTTCTTCACCTTCACCTTCCCCTTCACCTTCCCCTTCACCTTCCCCTTCACCTTCAGCATCCTCCATGAAAGTATCACCGAAATCAGCAAGATAGCTTTCATCGATGAAATCATCCCCTTCTTCATCTTCTTCCATTATAACCCCTCTTTCTCCATGCTTGGTCCAACAATTATAGCTTGGCATGAAACCATGCCGAAGCAGGTGCAGGTGAACTTCTCTTGAGGAAGAGTAACCCTTCTGATTCTTACAGTCAACACATGGACAGATAACAAAACCCTTCTGCTTGTTCGCATTAGCCACTACGAGGAAATCTTTCGAACCCGTAGTGAACTCGCGGGAGAGTCGGTTACCGTACATCCATTGCCGATTCATCTGCATTATTATAATATAAAATATATAATTAACCATCATGCATTTGTTAAACTAACTAGCTATAAACAATAGAAATTAAACAATGAACAACACACATGCATATTTTATCAATGACACACATGCATGAAAGGTTCAAGTTGCTAACCGCGATCGAGGAGGAAAAAAATAAATGAGGAACCTCAAGTGTGGCTCTTGGGGCATTTCATCAAACACCTTGTGTGCATAAGAGGAACCAAAAGCAAACCTACACCCCCTTGTGAAGCTTGTGAAGAGAAGTGGCACCAAATGGCTAAGTGAGTGCGCTGAACTGGTATATATAGGGGAGGAGCTTTAGTCGCGGTTGGCCTGGCCAACCGCGACTAAAGGCCTTTGGGCACCTTTAGTCGCGGTTGGCCTGGCCAACCGCGACTAAAGCCCCTCACGTGCACCAGCTGGCCACCGAGCGCCCTGGGCGCAGGCATTTGATCGCGGTTCGTCTGCCGAACCGGGACTAAAGGCTTCATTAGTCGCGGTTCCTACAGTTCCGCGACTAATGGGGCTAGACGGAAGCCTCTTTTTCTACCAGTGATGTGATTGCTTTTAGTACTCGGTAGATCGAGTACGTGTCTCATATTTTTCTAACAATGATGAAATGAGATTGAAAGTGACATGAAACTAGCCTAGACAGGATGTGTGAGAAATAGGGGGAAGAAAAAGAAATGCAACAAGTAATTATAAGTTCAACTAAGCACTCTAATAATTTCTTACACAATTTATATTTTCTGCGCCGTAAGCCGAGTGTATTATACCGGGTACTCAGCTTAAACCCAGTTGGGTCACGGAGCCGTTAGCGGACGGCTCATGGGCCACGCGGCAGTTACGTCTGCCGCGTACTCTATCATACGCTGAGTGCATTTTCACTATACCTTCGGCTTACCAGGAGGTACGCCGAGTCTTGTTAGTAAGCTGAGTGCCTAGCCGACGGATCCACGGCATATGTAGGCCTTGTTTGGTTCATAAGTCCTAGGACTTTTTTTAGTCCCAACTTATAAGTCACAAGTCTTTAAAAAGTCCCTACATGTTTGATTCCTGGGACTTATAAATTCCTATAAGACCATATTACAATTATAAGTCCCTATAAGTCCCTCCTTGAGAGTCTTATTTCATAAGTCACAAATGCCCACTTTAAGTCCCTCCTGTTTGGTTTAGTTGGGACTTATAGGGACTTTTTTAAGTCCCTAAGCCAATAAGTCCCTGGAAACAAACACCCTCGTAGAAGTAAGCCGAGTTCCTTGTGTTCGTCATGTGTCCTTTAGGACATACTCGGCTTATGTGGAAATAAGTCGTGAGCCTATGTTTTTACATTCGGCTTACGACATGACACAAGGCAATGTGTGGTTTTCCCGTAGTGTGTATTTTTCGCCTCTTTACTTGTTTTCGTATTTAAACCCCCAAGTGAAAATTGTCAAGTATTCTTATTTTTGAGTTACAGAATACACATGCATGTTGTTGACATTTCCACACAATAAGAAATACTGCCTCCTGACGGGTGTACTGGGCGTCTTATTAGGTATATAAAAGTGGTGTACATACGTGAAATATACTTTCAAATTGGTATGGAAAATAATATGTTCATGTTAAACTTAATTTAGCCAGACATGCTTTCTGCTTGACCGTCTGCAGTATGTTTATTTTGCACCACATTTTGAATCAATAATATGGATTTGCAACACCCTTTCAATCGAAAGAAATCTACCTTTTTTAGACTAGGATGTAAGCATTGTTTTTCTATGAGCTTGTTTTAGTCCACGCTCTAGGAGCTTGTTTTAGTCCATAGAGAGACCTGTTAAGTCTACAAATAACTTGACAGGTGTCTATGGACTAAAACAAGCTCCTAGAGCGTGGTATTCTTGATTGAATACAAAGTTGCAACAATTTTGTTTTGTACCCTCTAAGTCTGATACATCACTGCTTATTTACAATAAGTCAAATACTTCCATTTTTGTGCTGATCTATGTGGATGACTTATTGTTACAAGCTCGTCGGATGAAGCAGTGAAAGCTCTCTTGTAAGATTTAAACTCAAAATTTGCTCTCAAGGATCTAGGTTATTCACTTATTTGCACTACTTTTTGGGTGTTGAGGTCAAGAAAAATAAGGAAGGTGGTCTTCATCTTTCTCAAGAGAAATACACAACTAATCTTTTGAGCAAAGTTGGATTGCAGGGTTGCCAACCTTCTCCAACACCGTTGTCCAGTTCAGAGAAACTTTCCCTTGCTGAAGGAGAACGTTTGAGTCAAGAGGATGGCTCCAAATATAGAAGCTTGGTTGGTGCGCTTCAATACTTGACTCTTACCAGGCCAGATATTTCCTTTGCAGTAAACAAGGTTTGTCAATATCTTCATGCACCAACCACTGCACACTGGGCTACAGCGAAACATATACTGAGATATGTGAGAAATACTTCGAGTGTTGGACTCACTTTCAGCAAGTCATCATCTACTCCTGTTAGTGCGTTCTCTGATTCTGATTGGGCAGGTTGCTTAGATGACAAAAGATCAACTGGTGGTTTTGCAGTTTTGTTTGGTCCTAGTTTGATCTTGAGGTGTGCAAAGAAACAAGCTACTGTTTCCAGATCCAGCACAGAGGCAGAGTATAAAGCACTGGCCAATGCAACAACAGAGATCATCTGGGTAAAGTCTATGCTTAGGTAACTTGGAATATTTCATACCCAAACTCCATGCCTTTGGTGTGATAATCTTGGTGCTCCATACTTGTCTGCCAATCTTGTCTTTCATGCAAGAACCAAACATATTGAGATTGATTATCATTTTGTGAGGGAAAGAGTTGCTAACAAGGAATTGAAAATTCAATTTGTTCACTCAAAAGACCAAGTTGTAGATGGGTTTACGAAGGCCATGGCTACAAGATCATTTGAGGAGTTCAAGCGTAATCTAAACTCAAGAAGTTCAGATTAAGGGAGGGTGTTAAATGATAAATATTGAGTGCACCAACAAGTGACTTGCGTGGGACATATATATATATAGCTAGGGATAGTTTTTTCTTTTAGTTTAAACCTGTTGGACTCATCTCTCTCTCTCTCTCTCTCTCTCTCTCTCTCTCTCTCTCTCTCTCTCTGTGTGTGTGTGTGTGTGTGTGTGTGTGTGTTTGTGTGTGTAATCTCGATCTCTCTCTTAGTAATAATCCTATCCGGTTACATCTCTAACCAGATGTCTTGTATCTCACACACACATCAATATATACACCTGCGGGCTCCCTGTTCGGGGGTTGAGACGCTTCCATCGATCTTTACATAGTGCAAGTTACTCTATCTTACATTGTTTCTTGCTTCTATGGTTTTTGTACTGGTTGCATACGGTCATGT
The DNA here is from genome assembly GCA_032464435.1 of Aegilops umbellulata. Lineage (NCBI taxonomy): Eukaryota > Viridiplantae > Streptophyta > Magnoliopsida > Poales > Poaceae > Aegilops > Aegilops umbellulata. Next base: position 570,390,195 of record CP136060.1, on the reverse strand, counting down.
TTAGGTTTAAAATTTCATATGCATATACTCGTATCTATCCATTGGAGCATGCTTTTTTTTTCATATTATTCAAAATTTGGAAAGTGCACTTGTCATCTCCGTTACCCAGTCTCCAGACAACGTCCACAACAATGCACAGGAGGCCAAGGAGTGTGGTTCTAAAACAAAGAAAAATAAATTTGACCCCAAACTGTAGGAATTTCTCACCACAGTGATTTTTGATATATTTTCATATAAGGTTTATGTACAAATAAAGCTAAGAAGGCTAAAAAGGAAAATAGTGTCTAGGAATAAGTGCAACACATACAACATTAACAGAGCAACAACATGCTCAGAAAATCAAGCACTGCCTATCTGAACCGTTGTACCCACAGTCAGGCATATGGAGTCATGTGATAACCTTTTGGCTCGGAGAACTAGCCACTAGAGCTCATCTTTGAACTTACGCCTGCAGGCATAAAGACTGGAATGATAGTTTGAATATAATAAATGATAATAAACGGTTTTGGGCCATGGTTCAAATATTTTGGGTTGATATATACTTTTTCTGAAACTGTTTACAGGCCAAGAACAGGGCTGCAGTGTCGAGTGCGCAAGAGACCCGCAAAGGATCACATGGCTAAATCGTCCATTAAAGTAATACAATTGTGTTAAATGCTGACTCTGAAGGTACTATATAAGCCACGTCCACGAAAAGCTATGGACACTTTGGATGATTTGTTAAGTGCCTCAGTATATAGTTCTTGTGACCGAGACGATGACCACAAGCAGTAGGCCTTGTTATATCGCAATGTTGCCGCTGTGAGTGGGCAGCCCCCCTCTTTCATAGTTTTTCTTTTCTTTCGAATGCAATTATTCCAATCTGACTAAATAGCAATTCATCGAAATCATCCGGGTCTGCTCCAACTCATTACTGTGTGTCCCCACCCCAACTTAAACTGGAAACCTCCAATAGTTTGTAAGAAAACCTCTTGAGCGCACGACTTCACTATAGTTCTGTGTACTTAAAACAACCTGCTCATTTTCCAAAGTGTGTCATGTGGTTTAACTTCTCCATTTCAAATTATAGTGCATATTCTAGATTTTATCATAAGTCAAATTTTGTGAAGTTTGCCGAGTCTCTATAAACTAGGTCAAAGTTTATAACTTTTGACTTAAAACAATATCTGTTACTCCCTCTGCCCCAAAATAAGTGTTTCAACTTTGTATTAACTTTAGCACAAAGTTGTACTAGAGTTGAGACACTTATTTTGAGATGGAGGGAGTATATGAGAGCAATTTCATAGTCTATAATTAAATGTATTATATCTATTAAGATTTTAGTATGTCAGGTGGAGTGAAGTTTACCTCACCACTGAAGAGATCCGTGCAGATTAAGAAAAAAACAGGTTTCTCGACATATGCAGATATATATGTCACTATCTTATTCTATTATTTGGATCTATTTGCGGGCAACTATCTTGGTCCACGTAACTGTTGCCGTTAATGAACCATCAACTGAAGTTCAAGCAAAAGTGTGCATACTTTTTCTTCCTTGGGTTAATTAGAGTATTATGATATATGTTATTCAGTTTCCCAAGAAGTAAAATGAAGTTGGAAAACTTGTAACGCAACATTTGTCCAGTTTGCTGGGAGTAAGCTCAAAACTAAGATGCACAACTAAAAGTGATCAATGTTGGGTCATCGGAAAGTTTAACGTTTCCTTCTAGGTGCATTCCGACAGAATTAGAGCTAGAATTTGTATCGTTCAGCCATGTACTCTATCTGGTTGGGAGTAAATATATCAATGATTCCAAGCGAGTGATTTCCAAAATGCCATCTAGCTGCCTTGTATCGTTCAGCCATGTACTCTATCTGGTTGTTGCTTTATATGTAAAGCTGTGCGAAAGCCTGATTCAGAGATACAACAAATGCTTTCCCAAAAACTGCACATGGTTTAAACTAAATTTTATTCAAGTGAGTTGCCAAACTCAACAGATCAAGAAATTTGTAGACCTGCAAGATGCAAAATTGGTGCTTAAATAATAAATAGCAGTGAATTGGAGCCGGAGGCAACCAGGAGAGGGAGAGACAAATTGTTAAAGAGACGACTAGGAGAAAATATTTATGTACTTTTCCTAAACACCCCATCTTAGGAATTTATATTTTCTAGCAATATTTATGTGACAATGTTGTGAGCCACACATGATTGCAACACATGCTTGATATCATACATTAGTGCAACAACTGCTTTTCAAAAGTTGCACTGAACTTATATGCTTAATGGTCTTGATACTTCTAAGTCGATTGAGATTTTCATCAGTCTCAGTCGGTTTAGAGAAGTATAACTCCTCATAGTCTGAATCATATGTTTACACACTAAACATGGGAAATAAGTTCCTTGACGAGATCGCATCACCGTTAGAGAACCCCACGGTTCGCCGCATGGCTATGGAGGGCATCCCTGCTTCATCCGCCTTGTTTCTCCATGTCCCAGTAGATGGCCTGCCCCAGTCAATTTGTGTCATTTTTCTCTTGCTTCGCTCCCTAACCGGCATCGATGTAGCACCGGTTCGTAAGGCCCTTTAGTGCCGGTTCCGTAACCGGCACTAAAGTGTGGTCACTAAAGGCCCCCCTTTAGTACCGGTTCAGCACGAACCGGTGCTAAAGGGCAACCACGTGGCACGAGCCAGCTCCGGGGGCCGGGAGCCCTTTAGTACCGGTTGGTAACACCAACCGGTACTAAATGTTTGTGGGTTTTTGGTTTTATTTTGTATTTTTCTATTAAATTTGTGTTATCAATTTAATTTAGGATTGTTTTACGTTATAATGAGTTGTAGTCATCATCATCATCATCATTGCATATTAATAAATAAATGAACTCTGGCTAGCTAAAAATCATCGTAGTCGTCTAATTACCACTATTTAATCATCATAGTCATTACCGCTAGCTATCTAATCATCACCAACGCTGGCTAGCTTAAAGAGGAAACATTCACTTTGTAACAGAAGCAAAGATATTATCAAGTTCAACATAATCATCACCAACATCGAAGTTCAGGACACGGACATGAGACAAGTACTAATTAAGAGAATGAACTAGTAGCTACTCCTACTGCTCCCTCTCAGGTAGAATAGCATAAAACATGTATAGCTCTCCTGATTCATCATACTGGAGCATGCAGATGAATCTGTCTCCTAATCTTGGGTTGCGCTTCTCCTTGCTGCCCCCTAGTACTTCTCTGCGATCGTTAACAATTTTGCTCCAATCTTTCACTATTAAGCATTCTTCGCTTTCAGAAATCCTGAATGCACTCATGTGCAATGTAGGATATCTTGGCCGTAAGCTAACCATTGACATGCGACCTTTTGTCTGAAGGAAATATGCCCTAGAGGCAATAATAAAGTTATTATTTATTTCCTTATTTCATGATAAATGTTTATTATTCATGCTAGAATTGTATTAACCGGAAACATGATACATGTGTGAATACATAGACAAACAGCGTGTCACTAGTATGCCTCTACTTGACTAGCTCGTTGATCAAAGATGGTTATGTTTCCTAGCCATAGACATGAGTTGTCATTTGATTAACGGGATCACATCATTAGGAGAATGATGTGATTGACTTGACCCATGTCGTTAGCTTAGCACTAGATCGTTTAGTATGTTGCTATTGCTTTCTTCATGACTTATACATGTTCCTCTGACTATGAGATTATGCAACTCCCGTTTGCCGGAGGAACACTTTGTGTGCTACCAAACGTCACAACGTAACTGGGTGATTATAAAGGAGCTCTACAGGTGTCTCCAAAGGTAGATGTTGGGTTGGCTTATTTCGAGATTAGGATTTGTCACTCCGATTGTCGAAGAGGTATTTCTGGGCCCTCTCGGTAATGCACATCACATAAGCCTTGCAAGCATTGCAACTAATGAGTTAGTTGCGAGATGATGTATTACGGAACGAGTAAAGAGACTTGCCGGTAACGAGATTGAACTGGGTATTGGATACCGACGATCGAATCTCGGGCAAGTAACATACCGATGACAAAGGGAACAACGTATGTTGTTATGCGGTCTGACCGATAAAAGATCTTCATAGAATATGTGGGAGCCAATATGAACATCCAGGTTCCGCTATTGGTTATTGACCGAGAATGGTTCTAGGTCATGTCTACATAGTTCTCGAACCCGTAGGGTCCGCACGCTTAACGTTCGTTGACGATATAGTACTATGAGTTATGTATGTTGGTGACCGAATGTTGTTCGGAGTTTTGGATGAGATCACGGATATGACGAGGAACTCCGGAATGGTCCGGAAGTAAAGATTGATATGTGGATAGTAGTGTTTGATCTCCAGAAAGGTTCTGGAATCCATCGGAAGGGGTTCCGAATGTTTCCTGAAATGTTTGGGCACGAGAACACTTTATCTGGGCCAAAAGGGAAAGCCCACGAGGTTTTTGGAAAGTGCAAAAGGAAGTTTTGCGGAGTCCAGAGGCTAGACGCCAGGGTCCTTGGCGTCTGGGCCCAGACGCCGGGAACCCTGGCGTCTGGCCCTGGAGTCCGAGAAGGACTCTTGCCTTTCAGGTGAAACCGACTTTGTGGGGGGCTTTTACTCCAAGTTTCGACCCCAAGGCTCAACATATAAATAGAGGGGTAGGGCTAGCACCCAAGACAGATCAAGAAACACCAAACCGTGTGCCGGCAACCCCGTTTCCTCTAGTTTATCCTCCGTCATAGTTTTCGTAGTGCTTAGGCGAAGCCCTGCGAAGATTGTTCTTCACCAACACCATCACCACGCCATCGTGCTGCCGGAACTCATATACTACTTCGCCCCTGTTGCTGGATCGAGAAGGCGAGGACGTCACCGAGCCGAACGTGTGCAGAACTCGGAGGTGCCGTGCTTTCGGTGCTTGGATCGGTCGGATCGTGAAGACGTACGACTACATCAACCGCGTTCATATAACGCTTCCGCTTACGGTCTACGAGGGTACGTAGACAACACTCTCCCCTCTCGTTGCTATGCATCACCATGATCTTGCGTGTGCGTAGGAATTTTTTTGAAATTACTACGTTCCCCAACATTGTCTCGATCCACTGAGGCACAACTGTCATCGGAAGTCCCTATTGAAGAACATCGTATAGTAATTAATATACTAAGCAATGAAAGTTTAGCTTCAAAAATAATGTATGCAAAAGATGCACTAATTAAGGACAAATATTTAAAATCTTACCATCTTTCGATTATAGATGTGACCGTAGTTCAATACGATCACCATTGGTCGCACGCTTTGAGTACTAACATTTCTAAGTTCAGGAAAAAATTTGTCTTGACAGTATTAAGATCCTCAAGCCATGAAACATAATGACTTATCTCCTCGCAGTTTAGTTGAGCCCTGGGGCAGTAGTAGGTCCTGTCTACCAAGCGCCGGACATGTTTGCTTAAACCGAAATAAGCTGACAATACAAATTAGTTGTCAACTATTTTTGAATAAACTGTATCAATTAAACATATGAATGCATGGTTTAGAAAAACTCACCAAACGGTAGAACTGGAGGCGTTTGCACATCGACCCAGATGTCTATATTACCTTCAATATCATCTTCCAGACGAATATCAAAGATGATAACCATATCAGGCTCAAATGCATAAGCCTTGCATAGTGCTTGCCAAGTTTTGCATTCAAAATGGGTGTATGTGTCTCCATTATATAATTTGACGTTGAAAGTATACCCATGCTCCGTCTTCAAGTAAACTCTCTTTACCTCCATATCATCTATAGCACTAAAACCTATCTTATCCAAGACAAAAATTCTTGCATGGCAGGGGATGCGCTAGTAGAATAGTGAAAATTTAAAATTATAAGTTGAAGCAAATGAAGCATAAGTTTTGCATTCAAATAATAATTGACAAAGTGACTTACTGTATCAACTTCGAATGTCTCATCCAGCTTGATGCTGAAGCGCCTACCATCAACAAGGAAATTTTTGTCGCACAGGCCGCGCTGGTCTTCACAATGTTCGCACATAATGAAATCTTTTTCGTCGTCAGATGACATTTCCTATGTTCATATAGGTGAAACATTAAACACCTATATCTAGCCAAATATATATTCATCTAACATTTGACATTAATATATCTAACTATATTCATCTCTAACAATTGACATTACTATATATTTAACTTTTCTATCTAATTCATCTAACATTCGACATTAACATAACATTTATATAAACTCAAAATATATAAAAAATTAAATAAACAGAAAAAACTCATTAACAAATAATATTTTAATTAGATCATCAAATCTCAGATACCTAAATTTTCTTACTAAAAATAAACTAGTTATATTAATTATTGAACTAGTTCAAATCTCATATACCTAAATAAACTAGTTCGACAATTTTCTTACTAAAAATAAACTAGTTATATTAATTATTCAACTAGTTCTAATCTCTAGTTCGACAATTTTTCTATCTAGCTAGCTAATTCATCTAACATTCCACATTAATCTAACATTCGATCATCTAATTAACTTTTTTAAAAAACAGAAAATAAGTAAAAGAATGTGTGTGTGTGTATGTGTGTACGTATGTGTCTGTGTGTATGCGTGTGTGGTATGTGTGTGTGTGTGTGCGGCCCCGTATGCCGCCGCCCCGTACGTACGAGCAGGGGCGGCGGCGTACGGGCCGGCCGGCCGGCCGGGTGCGACGAGACGACGGACGGCGGCGCGGCGGGTACGCGAGGAGAGCAAGATACGTACGTATACGGGACCGCGGCGCGGGACGACGATGGTCGGCGGCGGGGACGACGACGACGACGGGCGGCAACGACGGGAGCGGCGCGCGAGAGGTTGAGACGAAAGAAGTGGGGAGATCTAACTGAATTTTTGTAAGTGTTGTATATATAGGAGAGGCCTTTAGTACCGGTTGGAGCCACCAACCGGTATAAAGGCCTCGCGCTGCCACCCCAAAGTTTAGTCCCACCTCGCCGGGCGAAGGGCAGTCGCACTGGTTTATAAACCCAGCCGCGGCTGCATCTTTGAACTCCTCTATATAGCAGGCTTGTGGGCCTAATTTCTGCGCGCTGCCCTGTGAGTCTACTGGGCCTTTAGGGCCTGTAATTGCACGCCCGTGGCGTAGCAGGCCCACAGGGCAGCGCTCCAATTTTTTTTATATTTTTTTCTTTTCTGCTTTATTTTCTTCTATTTATTTCTGCGTAGTTTTTTGTATAGTTTTTCTTTTCTGTTATATTTATTTGTGAGTAGTTTTTCATCTAGTTTGCCAAAATTCAACATTTTCAGAGTTCATTTTGTAGTGATTTTCAATTTCACGGTCATTTTGTGAACGATTGAAAAATAGCAAATATTTTTTTTTCTTTTCTGCTTTATTTTTTCTTCTATTTATTTCTGAGTAGTTTTTTCTTTTCTGCTATATTTATTTTCTTCTATTTATTTCGGAGTAGTTTTTTATATAGTTTTTTTCTTTTCAGCTATACTTTTATTCCTTTCTGCTATTTTTTCTTTTCTGCAAAACTTGATGGTCAAAGTCTGGAGTTATAACCAAAGTTTTAAAAAAAGAAATGCCCACGTGTAGTGTAATAAGTCCGGAGTTGTAATAAGTTATTAAAAATAAAAAAGAGGTGCAATGCTTGTTAATTTGCTTCAAGCCTTTCGGAATAGTGTAAACTGCACTGCGCGTAGCTCCGTGCAATCTACCATATTCCTGAAGGCTTGAAGCTAAGCAACGTGAGCATTGAGCCTCTTCTTCATCGTCTCTGCACTCAGGGCTTATAAACCGCTCCTAGTCCCTCTCTCTTGGCGAGGTGGGACTAAAAAACAGCTTACTAAGAAACTATAGTACTGGTCACCCTTTAGTACCGAATGCATGAAAAATAGCAAATAAAGGCAGAAATGGTTGAAAGTTGATGGCGTCGTTTGAATGGTGCATACTGAATGCACAAAAATTCTGGAGTTGTAATAAGTTAAAAAAAATGAAATGCCTTTATAACAGATGAGTTTAATTTCGTCAGAAACCTGAATACTTCGAAAGAGATTGTCCAGTTTGTAAACGAAGTGCATCCAGTTTTTGCCGTAACCCTCTCTACTTTTTTGAACAATCTATGTGGGTGAAATGATGATACCATGCCAAGTTTCAACTTTTTCAGAGTTCATTTGTAGTGATTTTTAATTTCCAGGTCATTTAGTTCTTAAAACAAATCATTGAATGCATGAAAAATAGCAAATGAAGTCAGAAATGGTTGAAAGTTGATGGCGTCGCTTTGAATGGTGCATACTGAATGCAAAAAATATAAGAACATTTACAGTCTAAATTGTCAATATGATCTTATATTTCTTTACAGTCTAAATTGTCAATATGATCTTATAACATAAAAAAATACTTTGATCATCAATGATCTTTGTGTGTACAATCTGAATTGTCAATATGAGTCATCAACGATTTATAAACCGTGCGGCCACAAATTCTACACATAGAGTTCAATGAAGACCAAGTGCTTGTGATAGTTTGAGAAATAACATATTTAAGGTGGTAAAAGGCTTGTTAGGGGAGCGAGGTGGGACTAAAAACAGTCTGCCATAACGTCATTAGTACCGGTTCGTGGTACGAACCTGCACTAAATGGTGATGGTGGGGCCATAGCCTGACCGCAGGCTGACACAGCCTCTTTAGTACCGGTTCGTGGTACGAACCGGTACTAAAGGTTCGCCACGAACCGGTACTATTGATCGCCGCCACGAACCGGCACTAATATACTCATTAGTGTCGGCTCTAATTCAAACCGGCACTAATGTGCTTCACGTTTGACCCTTTTTCTACTAGTGAAGTCACTTGCGTGGGACATATATATAGCTAGGGATAGTTTTTTCTTTTAGTTTAAACCTGTTGGATTCTCTCTCTCTCTCTCTCTCTCTCTCTCTCTCTGTGTGTGTGTGTGTGTGTGTGTAATCTCGATCTCTCTCTTAGTAATAATCCTATCCGGTTACATCTCTAACCAGATGTCTTATATCTCACACACACATCAATATATACACCTGCGGGCTCCCTGTTCGGGGGTTGAGACGCTTCCATTGATCTTTACATAGTGCAAGTTACTCTATCTTACATTGTTTCTTGCTTCTATTGTCGTTTTTGTACTGGTTGCATACGGTCATGTTTAGGTTTAAAATTTCATATGCATATACTCGTATCTATCCATTGGAGCATGCTTTTTTTCATATTATTCAAAATTTGGAACGTGCACTTGTCATCTCGGTTACCCAGTCTCCAGACAACGTCCACATCAATGCACAGGAGGCCAAGGAGTGTGGTTCTAAAACAAAGAAAAATAAACTTGACCCCAAACTGTAGGAATTTCTCACCACAGTGATTTTTGATATATTTTCATATAAGGTTTATGTACAAATAAAGCTAAGAAGGCTAAAAAGGAAAATAGTGTCTAGGAATAAGTGCAACACATACAACATTAACAGAGCAACAACATGCTCAGAAAATCAAGCACTGCCTATCTGAACTGTTGTACCCACAGCCAGGCATATGGAGTCATGTGATAACCTTTTGGCTCGGAGAACTAGCCACTAGAGCTCATCTTTGAACTTACGCCTGCAGGCATAAAGACGGGAATGATAGTTTGAATATAATAAATGATAATAAACGGTTTTGGGCCATGGTTCAAATATTTTGGGTTGATATATACTTTTTCTGAAACTGTTTACAGGCCAAGAACAGGGCTGCAGTGTCGAGAGCGCAAGAGACCCGCAAAAGATCACGTGGCTAAATCGTCCATTAAAGTAATACAATTGTGTTAAATGCTGACTCTGAAGGTACTATATAAGCCACGTCCACGAAAAGCTATGGACACTTTGAATGATTTGTTAAGTGCCTCAGTATATAGTTCTTGTGACCGAGACGATGACCACAAGCAGTAGGCCTTGTTATATCGCAATGTTGCCGCTGTGAGTTGGTAGGCCCCCTCTTTCATAGTTTTTCTTTTCTTTCGAATGCAATTATTCCAATCTGACTAAATAGCAATTCATCGAAATCATCCGGGTCTGCTCCAACTCATTACTGTGTCCCCACCCCAACTTAAACTGGAAACCTCCAATAGTTTGTAAGAAAACCTCTTGAGCGCACGACTTCACTATAGTTCTGTGTACTTAAAACAACCTGCTCATTTTCCAAAGTGTGTCATGTGGTTTAACTTCTCCATTTCAAATTATAGTGCATATTCTAGATTTTATCATAAGTCAAATTTTGTGAAGTTTGCCGAGTCTCTATAAACTAGGTCAAAGTTTATAACTTTTGACTTAAAACAATATCTATTACTCCCTCTGTCCCAAAGTAAGTGTTTCAACTTTGTATTAACTTTAGCACAAAGTTGTACTAGAGTTGAGACACTTATTTTGAGATGGAGGGAGTATATGAGAGCAGTTTCATAGTCTATAATTAAATGTATTATATCTATTAAGATTTTAATATGTCAGGTGGAGTGAAGTTTACCTCACCACTGAAGAGATCCGTGCAGATTAAGAAAAAAGCAGGTTTCTCGACATATGCAGATATATATGTCACTATCTTATTCTATTATTTGGATCTATTTGCAGGCAACTATCTTGGTCCAGGTAACTGTTGCCGTTAATGAACCATCAACTGAAGTTCAAACAAAAGTGTGCATACTTTTTCTTCCTTGGGTTAATTAGAGTATTATGATATATGTTATTCAGTTTCCCAAGAAGTAAAATGAAGTTGGAAAACTTGTAACGCAACATTTGTCCAGTTTGCTGGGAGTAAGCTCAAAACTAAGATGCGCAACTAAAAGTGATCAATGTTGGGTCATCGGAAAGTTTAACGTTTCCTTCTAGGTGCATTCCGACAGAATTAGAGCTAGAATTTGTATCGTTCAGCCATGTACTCTATCTGGTTGGGAGTAAATATATCAATGATTCCAAGCAAGTGATTTCCAGGATGCCATCTAGCTGCCTTGTATCGTTCAGCCATGTACTCTATCTGGTTGTTGCTTTATATGTAAAGCTGTGCGAAAGCCTGATTCAGAGATACAACAAATGCTTTCCCAAAAACTGCACATGGTTTAAACTAAATTTTATTCAAGTCAGCTGCCAAACTCAACAGATCAAGAAATTTGTAGACCTGCAAAATGCAAAATTGGTGCTTAAATAATAAATAGCAGTGACTTGGAGCCGGAGGCAACCAGGAGAGGGAGATACAAATTGTTAAAGAGACGACCAGGAGAAAATATTTATGTACTTTTCCTAAACACCCCATCTTAGGAATCTATATTTTCTAGCAATATTTATGTGACAATGTTGTGAGCCACACATGATTGCAACACATGCTTGATATCATACATTAGTGCAACAACTGCTTTTGAAAAGTTGCACTGAACCTATATGCTTAATGGTTTTGATACTTCTAAGTCGATTGAGATTTTCATCAGTCTCAGTCGGTTTAGAGAAGTGTAACTCCTCATAGTCTGAATCATATGCTTACACACTAAACATGGGAAACAAGTTCCTTGACGAGATCGCATCACCGTTAGAGAACCCCACGGTTCGCCGCATGGCTATGGAGGGCATCCCTGCTTCATCCACCTTGTTTCTCCATGTCCCAGTAGATGGCCTGCCCCAGTCAATTTGTGTCATTTTTCTCTTGCTTCGCTCCCTAACCGGCATCGATGTAGCCGCCTCAGTTTTTGTAATGGTAATATATTAATACCAACACAATACCAATTACACCTCGATCTTCAATGACATAATATCAAGACTTAGCCAAGACATAGACAGTCAAAAAGATAAAGAAAAGGCAGAAGAAGAAACAAAGATATCCGACACAACCAACGACTTGCAACAGACCAGCAGCAACGCACATAGTTCTGCTTGCTTTGTTTCTCTAAACATTTACATCACTACTTGTATGGGACAACAGGCATTTGTACATAGTGTGGTGTGTGAGATACTGATTCAACGGATGCTTCTGAAAACTGCACATGATTTAGACTTGTTCAACTTCAGCCACAAATAGCACATTAATTTGAACATAGTGTGGTGTGTGAGATACTGATTCAACGGTTGCTTCTGAAAAATAATGCGCATGACTTTGACTTTATTGATGACTGGTCATTTCAATCATTCGTGTCGCAAGCTCAACTACACACACCCATGAATTTCAATGGTTGGTTTTGGAAACTTGCGTAGGATTTGGATTTTACTTGATTCGCTTTGGTCATCTTGTTTGGTCAGTCTCCAAACCAAATCCACATCAATGGACGCGTTCAACAAGTAGAGCATATCTCAGTGCTCCGTGTCTTTCTGGTCAGCTTTTTGGAAACGGTGATTGTGCCTTAAAGGGTGGCGGCGCTTAGGGGATACAGTGTGGGGAGCAAGAGCCTCTCAAAGGACCATGTGACTTAGTCATCCACAAATGCCAGACTACATTGTCGGGGGCAAGAGCTCCACAAAGGACCATGTGGCTTAGTCATCCATAATAGTTTGACTTCTGGGTAAGAGTTGATCTGACGCTACTATATAATCCAAGGCCGACACCTTGAATCCCTCATTGAGTGCCTCAGCATACTTCTTTTGAGCTCTGATTTTGAAGATGTCGACAAGCAGGAGGCAATCTTCAATCGCTGTGTTGCTGCTGCTAGTACTCCTCCAACTCATCGGTGCTCTCGCTCGACCAGCATGTAAGCAAGCCTCTCTCTTTTTTATTTTGGAGAATAACTTCTAATATATTCATCAACTGTTAAGGTAGTACAAAGAACACTAGAAGCAAAAAAATACATCTATGTCTGTAGACCACTTAGCGACGACTACTAACACTGGAGCAAGCCGAAGGTGCGCCGCCATCTTCGCCCCTCTCATTGGAGCCGGGCTAACCTTATTGCAGTAGATAGTCGGAAAGTCGTCATGCTTAGGCCCCATAGGACCAGCGCACCAGAACAACATCCGCCGCCTATGAAGAGAAGCGTAGATCAGAAGGATAGAACATGTAGACACACAAACATAGACGAACGAAGACAAGATTCACGTGGATCCACCGAAGACAAATGCCGACCGAATCGCGCAAGATCCGCCGGAGACAAAACTCCACACGCCCTCCGATGATACTACGAACAATACCATGATGGGGACAAGGCGGGGAGAACATTATTCCATCTGTAGAGAGTCACCGCCACCTCGACTCTCTGAGCAGGACACAAACCCTAACAAAACTCAAAAAAGTATGAAAAAACGGAGCCCTCCCACCAGCAAGGGCCGGGATCCATAAGACCATAGAAGATGAGGTAGACCGACGGCGGCACCGGTGGGAGGCACGAGAAACCCTAGCCAAAGGTCCTCTCTCTTTCTTTCTGCGGAAGAAAGAAAACAGGCAGCATGTAAGCAAGCCTCTCAGGTGCACGACACAGCTGGGATTGTAGGGTTTTGTCGAAAAAATTGTAGTTTTTAGAAATCCTAACCCGAATTGAGGTAGTGTTTCTTTATTTACTTTTTTATGAGAATCTTTAAAACTTTACTTCTACGGGACACTAGTCACACTAAGCATGTGTGACGCGTTGGTTCAACTTTTGGAAAATACCACATGGTTCAGACTTCTGTTCAAGTCGTCACCAGTAACCTCAGACACAAGATAAGACGTTACTTTCAACATGACGTGCTGTGTCAGGTAAACCAATTCAACGGACGGTCTTGGAAATTTTTCATGTGACTCGGTCAGTGACGACTGGTCATGTCCATATCATCCCTGTTGCAATCTCCGCTAATTTTGTGTTTACCTGGCAAGGAAATTTTTAGGCGGTTATATTGAAAAGTTGTACATGAATTGCATTTTATTTGATGCACCGGCGACTGTTTTATTTTCATACCATAGTACAATCATAGATGCTCAATTACATGCAATGTTTCAAATAGCGGGCTATGCCAAATAGCGGCGGACCTCAAAATCAGCTATAGCGGAGCTATAGCAGGCTATAGCGGGAAGTTTGTACATGAAACCATTTAGCGGCACCATGCTGAAAAGGCTATAGCAAGGCTATAGCGGGGCTATAGCCGGCTATTTAAAACTATGATTACATGTACATGCATTCATTCTTATGAACGCACACAATCACAACCTACTCTTACGAACATCTCCGAGATACTAAGACGGCACAATATCTTGAGATTGATTTTGTTAAGACCAGTAGGGCGAGGAGCCCCTACGGCTTTTTAATTAAGATTGAATGTGAGACACAACGCTCGGACCCGCGTCGGCTATGAGACGCCACCATGCTCGGAACACGGGGCTAGGAGTCCATCCACGCATCTTGAGATTGATAAAGTGACCATAGAAGCCTCCTAGTTGAATCCTCTACACATCTTGGATTGATAAAGTAACCACACCAGCAAAGATTGGCCGGTCCAGGGCTGAACCTTGATTAAATCAACTCACATAAACATACTTTGTTTGACTCTGACCCGATGTTGTGCTATGGCCTGAAGCGTTCAACAAATCCTTGTGGTTGGCACGTCAGCTTTCTGTTAGCGTTGATGAGAGAATATGTGAGAAGGCCAAGGTGTTTTTTCTTTTTTGAGAATAGGTCAAGGAGTTGTTTCTGAAACGAACAAGAATCAATTTTTGTTTACACCTAGAAACAAACAACTTTAGATGGAAACTACTAGTATTTAGTTATTTCTATGTACGGTACTTTATGAGAGTGCAATTCGAGCGATATATACCTTTTTAGAAAGAAAAAAACACACAACGAGTTACCGACCGTGAACAATTTTACGAAGGCACATAAAGGCTTGCGGCTATGTTTATTTAAGGAATAACAAGGAGTGAGCGTATGTCAAAAGTGTTATAAGACAAGCATCATCTCCTTTTCTCGAGATCATTCATCATGATACAAAATTTGTGGCCATACATTGCAAACATCAAGAGGTAACAAGAAAATGAGTCTTTTTGAAAAATAGTGTTCCCACACGACGCCATCATGTGGGGAACTACGGTCTACCAAAGTCATTGCACACCCACCAACGCGGACCGCCGAATCGAGCACCGATGCACCCTGGCTAAGCCAATCCTCCACCTGGGAGTGATGTGGGTCACGAGCAAAGATCGCCCGATTCTGAGCCGAACCTTGAGTGATCATGAGAAGGGAGGGGGTGGGTAAAGGGTAGGCAAGAGTTCCATGTGTGTCAATGGTGGTGGTTGCGACATAACCAAATGTTGTACTTTTAGAAGTACCGGCTCTTAGAGCTACGGTAGTGCGAGTCTTGGCAAAAGACCATGTGGCTAGGTCATCCATAGAATTTTTTTCCTTTTTTGCAGAAAAAGTCATGCATAGTAGTGGTAATATTGTGCTAAAAATTGACGGAAGCTAATATATAAGCAAAGTACGATACCCGAATCCCCAACTGAGTGTCTCAGTATATGGTCTCTGTGAGCTTTGCTTGAGAAGATGTCAACAAGTAGGAGGCCTTGGTTTATCGTCGTATTGGTGCTTCTAGTGTTCCTACAGCTCACCACTGTGCACACCGGCCCCACTATATGTAAGCAAGCATCTTAATTGTATGACTTTAATACACTCATGTGTAATGTTGATATGTATCAATATTACCGACCCATTTTACTTTGTGTGATGTATAGTTTCACCATCAGTCGACTCTCCTGGGTAAATATTATGTACTTTGCTATTTTGTCAAGCTATTATTAAAGGTGAATCCTTATCCATTATATAGTCTTTTTTTGAAAGCTAATGATTATATATGTTGTGTAAATGTGACACTTTGAGTCAATACAACTCCATTTATACTTATCCAAATAACTAATCCTCAAGCTTGCATTCAGGAGGATACAAAGCTTGCCATTATGAACCGTGAGCTGATCTGTCTAGATGTTTTAGATCTGTACTGGTTAAATCATATTGCAGTAGACGTGAATAATTTGTAGGTTATTTGTGGAGTTACATTTGGGTAATTCTGAAATTTCAATGATACGTTAAAACTAAGTTTAGACCAAGTGTAATTCAAGTCTAGGGCTATATAGGCGTACTTATAAGATCAAAATTTAACTAAAATGGGACCATATCAGACATAAGG
The DNA here is from genome assembly GCA_032464435.1 of Aegilops umbellulata. NCBI lineage: Eukaryota > Viridiplantae > Streptophyta > Magnoliopsida > Poales > Poaceae > Aegilops > Aegilops umbellulata. Next base: position 570,374,098 of record CP136060.1, on the reverse strand, counting down.
CTTTAGCCATTTCGATGGTGCCCAAGGAACATATTTGAACTGAGCCGAGCTTGCTGAAAAGCCAGCCGTAAACCTACTTAATATCGAATATGGTATCCTTTTTGTGGGAATAAATGAAAATATGAGGTAGAAGCTTTCCTTTGGAACTTGAGTTTGTACGAAAGATCCAAAAAAAGGTTCCTGTGTCATAGCTTCTTCAAAAAGTTGTCTGATCCAATAATATAAATGAATAAGTTTTGGGTATTGGTAGTAAGTTTTCTATTCATATTTATAAATCTGTTATTTTAGGTATCAAACTCTTTTAGTAAATTTAAATAGTACCCCATTCATTTCAATACATGGTGCATACAGAATTTCTCAAACTTTGTAAAGTTTGGTCTAGCCAACTTGCTCAAACTTTAGAAAGTTTGACTAAGCACACAATCTATATGCACTATATTTGGCATGGTGTAATGCATTATATATGTTGAGATTTTGAAATCTTTTGTTAGGTGGAGTATAGTTTACCTCACCGCTGAAGAGATCAACGTTGATAACTTGTCAGGTACACATATATGTCATTGTCTTAATCTGTTCTTTCCAATCTATGTGCAGGCAACTATCTTCGTCGGGAAAATTGTCGCCGTAAATAAACCATGAACTGAAGTACGGAAAATGTGGGCATGCTTGATTTGTTGGGTTAGGTACATAATCTTCATATAGATTGTTCGATTTCCCAAGAAATGAAATGAAGTTGGAAAAAGTGTACCACTGGGAATGAATGTTTGGCCAGCTCTCTGGGAGTAACTTCAAGATCACCAAGATTATGTGATCATATTGTTGGCTAATCAAAAAGTTTAATGTCGCCTTCTACATGCATTTTGACATAGCTGTAGCTAAAATTATGAATATTTCAATATGATCACAATATTCTAGACGAGTGATTTTCTGAAATGCACAGTTTTTTAGATTCTTTATTTACAATGCAAGGCAGGAGCTCTGGAGATTTCATGAACATAGAAAAAGGCAAAAGGAAAAAAAATACATAGTGGTCCCGTTTATAATTAAAACTAGGCCGAAAATCATGGCCAAGGTAAAAAGACCACCACCCCACATGCTGCCAAACAGACCACCACCCTAACACAACCTCTACCCCATAGTGATTTTGCACGATGTCTTCATGGAAAATTGCACCAAGGAGCCGTCATCGCTGACACCGACCCCCGTTGACCACAAAGCTTTCACCGAGCCCTGCCCAAGATCACGCCACCAAACCTCGTGTAAAAATCCGGCCATACCAATAGCCACCACCACTGCTTCGGCTCCAACCAGGCACGACCAATGATGAGGGAAGTACTCTTCGCCAATGCCTCCAAGGAGAGGAAGGATGCCCATGATAACTCTAATCACTGACAACAACCTTCATTGAACCCAAATCTCTATCTGATGGCCTAGTATGTCGTCACCTCCACAAGCCCTTAGGAGTGACCTTTGCTAGGGGTAACCCCTAATTAGCGATTTCGGGGTTCTTCCACACAGATCACTAGAGAGAGCGATGTTAAAAGGCTGGTCCTTTTTACAAAGCAATGTATTACAACCCGGTTTTGGGAACCTTTTATAATTTTACTGACTATTCTATTTTATTTACATGTTTATTTGTTATTTAAATCAAAATTTAAGAATTGTTCAGATTTTTTCAGAAATGTGAACATATTCATAAAATTCTTTGAAAATTTAGATAAATATTCACAATTTTTTAAAAGTTTTACCTTTTGAAAAAATTGCAAATTTGAAAACATGATTGCATTTTCAATAAATGTTCCAAAATTCGAAATAATGATTGTGTTTTCAATACTGCTTGCCAATTTGAAACAAATATTACATTAAAAATGTTACCAAATTTGAAAAAGTGTTCACATTTCCAAAAATTGTTAGCTATGGTAAAATGTTCCCTTTTTAAGAAAAGTGTAAATTTGTAACTAAAATGATCACAAATCTGGAAAAATGATTACATTTTAAAAAATGTATGTTTTTTCAAGGAAAAGAAACATAAAAACAAATACTGTAAAAACTGGCAAGTAACCGGAATTGCTACATCACTCGGGTCACTTGACGTTACATGGGCCTGCCCAGCCGGAAGGCGCTAGCGCGTACGGCTGCGCGTCCTTCTAATTAGGGCTTCTGGCGCCAGTTCACCAAACTGGCGCTCACGCAGAACCCGTCATGGGCCGGAACAACAAACGCGTTCGCTCGTTTGTTGCTTCGCCCAATCGCAATCTAGCTTCCTTCGCTCGGTCAGACGTCGCCACGTCAGCTGTTTATCGGTCAACCATTTGATTGTTGACTTTTCGAACATAGATTTGACAAAAGGTCACTTATTACATAAATGTTCACAAATTGAAAAAAAGTTGATTGAATCTAAAAAAATGTTCACCGATTTTGAAAAAAAACATTGAACTTGAAAATAGTTCGTCGAATTTCAAGAAAAATTAATCATTTTTCAAAAATTCATCTAATTTGAGAAAAAATTAGGACATATCGAACTCCCGAAATTTGCCGGAACGGAAATTAATCAACATTTCAGCAAAACATAGGAACTCGTAAGTACCCTGCAAAACCCCCGCTCGAGGGGAGAAGTACAACATTTGCAGAGATATCATTATAACAGCAGTACAACACTGTGCCACACTCAATGCAAGAGACTCGGCTTTTCATGTTTGGATTGCAAGAATAGTAACAATATGAATTATCTCAAACTAATCTTTTTTTGAGTTCAGTCTCCAAATTTTTACTTTGTTTCTATGATAAACATGAGATACATCAGTCCTTCTAAACAAAGTTGTGCAACCAAACAATCAACTGTATTGCACATTACTATGTTTTTAATTCCTATACGACTCATGCCATGCCATATGTGGCCGTATGTTTCAGAAATCTTCCGAACTAAAGAGAGCATTCATGATTCTATGTGTTCAGTCTTTAGTATATTGCTAATAAATTTAGAGTCTATGTTGTACCCAAATTATATGCGCCAAATTTATGTTCAGTGAGTCTATAATAAACATTTGTGGGCCAAAAACAATACCCTATGTCTGGTTTCGCGAGAAGAGCGCTATCTATACCAAAGTAGTGTATCTTTTCTCATCCCCTTGTTAGAGTCTGAAGCAAAATGGAGCCTCCCCGTGCGTTTGGATTTTCAGCCGTTGGATTGGCCGACCAAACGAGTTTTGGCCGTTGGATCGCGAGATGGGGAGATCCTGGCCGTTGGATCGTGTGATGGAGAGAGCCTGATCGTCGGATCAAAATCGAACACTGCAGTCCATGCCACCGCCAGTAATTCTTGTGCCCCACCGAGGGCATTCTCGTCTTTTCACACATGGTCGTATAAAGATAGCACCCACGTTGTGAAACCCTAGCTGCCTCCCCTTCTCCCCTCTTCCTCACCTCACCTCGAGCCGCTGCCCGCCGCTAAGCACCGCGGCCGCTGACGAGATACTGACTTGTTTCCGGGTTGCGTCACGCCTCATCCCCCACCCCCTCCCTTCCCGGCGAGCGACGCTCCTCCTCTTGCTTTTGGATTAAACTGCATATCTTGCTAAAGAACTAAATATTATGTATTCTTATACGCCAATGCATCATTAAGCATACGTAAATTTGTATATGTGTTGTCTACTTACAAGTGTTTTTAGCAACTTAATTTTCCAGTTGGATTCACTTAACTCACTTGGATCATAGGTAGTTCTTCCTCTAATTAACCATAGAAAAAAATATTAATTGCGAAATGTTTTCTTGTTGTTTCTGCAATATGATGTTTGTGCTTACCATCTTCTATTGTTCTTGGATCTATAAATTTATTTCGTTTCCATTTTTCTCCATTTAGCATTACACAAACCCTGAACAAAAAATGTATTTTTTTAGTACTTTCCCTTCCATTCCATTAATTAATGTCAATATGTCTCAGTTATAACATGAATGGTGTTTCCAATAGTTTATCAATTGTCTCCAAAACCTATTTTATTTCCAATAGTTTAGCTATTTTCTTTATCAAGATTTAATGGTGTTGTTATTAAAGACATGCACTAGAATATAAATAGTAGGTTGCCATTGGGCCTTCCCTTTGGAAATTCATACTTGACAGACACTTTATCAGAGATATGTTATCACTTGAAAACTTGCTCCCCATGTGTGCTTTGGTTGGGCTATGTTTGATATGGAATTCGGGACCGAATTTGGACACTTTGTTTTAGGCAAAAGAGGTAGACCTCTGAAATAATTCAGCTAGGAACATATGCTATCTTCATTTTATTTGGTTCCCCATATTATCAGATTAGATTGAGATAGCTGCTTAGATTTAGGGAACATTGTGGGAGCAGCAAAATGGTGTCTAGAAGGATATTTTCATTTATATATTTATTATGAGCTTGGGGCAATGTAGTAACAGCCAAAACATGAGAATGTGGGGTTTCATTTTGTAGCCCTGTTATTACACACAATCATATATGTATGTTGTTCTCTCTATTCCTTTTTGTGCAGTTTATACCTTAGAAGGAACTGACATGTGGAATCGGAAGGAAGTGCCATGCAAATAATATCATGCTTCTCTTTTCATTTAAAACAGTGCAGTATTAATTTTAGTTTGGGTTAATGCACTGCCATTCATCTCTTTTGGGTACTAATGCACTGATGTTCATCTCTTTTTCTATTTGCACTGAAATCTTTAATAAAAGTTATCTTTGGACGGTTCACATTTTAATTAATAGAGAAACAACTAGAGGGACGTCGTGGCCGCGTGGAGGTGGTTGCATCGTTGGTGACGGTGGAGGGCAAGCTATGTGAAACTCAAAGAAAAAGGGCATTTTGAACAAAGGATTCTACATTTGTTTGTCTGCCCATTTTACCTTATTCGAACAAAGCTAAGCTAATGATGAAAACCATGAGGCCTTCTAACTTGGAATAGCAGGATCTGTTAGATGCTTGCAAATTTTCACTTGGTATTGATCCCTCCTCCTCTGCCATCACCACAAGAGGAGAGGGAGAACGGCCAGCCATGGCGGCGGTCAGATCCACGCTGGGAACAGGAGACCGATGCCAACGCCATGGAGCTGCCCTGCTGTTCGTCAAGGTCTGACCCCAGTGAGTGCTGACGCCCTTCCTCTTGTTGATCTTCTTGCTCTTCTTCGATTTGATTTACGTACTTCCTCTTGCTCTTCTTCGTTCGATTTGATTTGATTTACTTCTCTTCCTTTTACTCACGCAGGCAGGCAGGTGCATGCCCACATGCCTGGGTCACAAACCCACCATATCACAAGCGGCCAAGACCAGTAGCGCCATGGACCAGAGGACCCAACACCTCTCTCCACCATGCCCAGCCCCCTCTCCATCCCAGCGCTGGTCCTCGTATGCGTGGTGAGCATACCTGCCCCTATCTCCCCCTACCCAACAGGCAAAGGCATCATTTTTTCGTTCAATTTGTGTGCATGTGTATGACTAAAAATCTGTTTGGATGTTCAGATACAGTTTTGCCGACGTAGAATTATGCATTCTTGATTCAGCTTTATTTCATATGGATCACATCTGCAAAGAGGCTTCATATTTTCCCCTATTCAACCGCTAGAGATACAATTTGATATTTAATCTGTTCATTTGCAGGGGGCTGGATCCCAAGGTGCAGGGTTGCAGTCCTCCAGAGCTGCTGAGAAGAAGAAGAAGATGGGTAAGCTCCTCTTGCTCTTCTACCCCTCTACTGTGAGAATCTATATATGTCACTTGCCTAGCTTGATTTAGTTTCAAATAGTAGATATTTATGCAGATTGAATATGTGTCATGCATCTATGGATCACGATATGATTATGTTCAATAGAATATCCATTTTCGTGTGATCTGAGGTCTCACCTGACCTTTGTGCTACTCAAAAATTATGCAGGTATGAAACTCTGCCCACAATCCTGGATTCAAGTGATTGGCAGCGGAGGGTTCTGGGTTGTTCAACAGATCTATACAAGGCATCTACAAGTCCTCTCTCTCTCTCTCTCCCTCTCCCTCTCTCTCTCTCTCTCTCTCTCTCTCTCTCTCTCTCTCTCTTAAATGTCAAGTTAGATTCCCTCTTACTTTGCAGATAGGGAGTGTGGTCTGCAAGCCTTTTTTTCAATTGAAATGTTTGCATATTCTACTTTTTTTCCAGTTGAAATGTTTACCTATGATATTGAGCATAGTTTCTTTTCCAACCTTGGATGGGCTGAAGGAATAACATGTGAATTCTTCAACTAGGTGATCTTAATAGCCAAAATAAAGATAATAGCATACGGGCGTATATCTAATTCGGTGCAATATATGTTAGATCAGATAGCTGAATCCATGAGCTACAAACATTTGATTGTGCTCCCTGGTTCATTCATTAGGTTCAGTTCCAACAATAGTATTTTCTTTCTTTGATTACTGTTAGAGAAGAGTGCCTAAGAGACCTGCTTGCCGCACGGAGTCCCTCTTGGGAGGTCATTCCCTCTATTTGTTTCTGTTTTCTTTGTGTTGTCAGGCAGATCCACGTAATTTTTTTTACATATACTAAGCAAACACAACAATACAGAAGCAAATATATTAATGTTCTCATTCAGTAGCTTGCCCACGATTCAGGTTCTCATTGCCTCTATTTGCTTGTATTTTTTGTGTTGCCGTGCAGATCACAGGTTGCATGCATGAATATCTAAGCGGGCTACTTAATCTATTTACTGAAGCAAGACATGTTTATATATATCAAAATGTCTCACATATGTTTGAGAGAGAGAAAATAGTGTATGTCGATCTGGACAATAGATATATTACCTGTTTATCCTTCAGAGAATTCCAAATCCCAGTTCTATGTGAGTCTTTTTCTTGAAACTGTTGTTTTGTTGATTCAAATTATTTAATGAATGTAATTAAATGTCAGTGCCAAGGCGTCTTTGTATATTTGAAGTAATTCTCCGAAGGTCGCATCGAATTTATTATTATAGTTTTGGTCTAAACCTTGAAACTTCTGGTGCATTATGCTACACATTACATGAAATGCATCTATGAAATGTAGTGAGTCTTCATGCTTTGGATCTTCACGTTCTGATCACCGGGCTGGCTATGATTGAATCAAGTCGAGATGCTTCAATGGCTTTGTTACTGGGTTGGATATGATGCACCCGGCCGGGCTTTCGGCCGGGTGCGGCAAGCTGATTGACTCTTCCCCACGGTATTTCTTCAGCACCATTCTCTTTTGCTTCGCTTTGATCTCTTCTCGTACCATTTTCCTCAATGCTTATTCTAGATCCACGCTTTTCCTACCGAGCTGTCCAGCACCCCTTCTCCCACCGGTCAGCATCGTCTTCCTCGCCTGGTAAATTCCTATTCCGTCCCACTTTGCTTCGGCGTGTGACGGCCTTTGAGCCACCAATGCATAATGCGCCTAGAGGCACTCGAGCCTATGCTTTCGATTTTCTATGCCTTAATATTATGTGTTAGGTTAACTGAGTTGACGTGGCTTTTTGATCTGGTCGATCTTAGTCTTTTTACTGTCCGATATGAACGAACTAGGTAAAAATGATAGATCTACCTAATAGTTTCCTTTCATTTCGGCGCCCCCTGTCCTCTGTAAATTATGCAATATTGAAAATTGATCTTGAGTATCCTTATCTACTTAAAATCACTCTTCTCGTGGCAAAATCCAAACCGTAGAACTAATTTGTCACCCACTGTTTTTTCTTCTTCTTCCTATCCATACAGACCTGCAGATGGTACTATACTTGTAGTCAAATCTTTGTGGCAGTGACGTTTTTTCTCACTTGCAGCTGGTCCCAACAATGGCTTATGTTCCAGTTTCGTCTAAGGCCCTGCTTGATGCTATGTTAGAAAAGGTTGGCCTTCCAGCGGCCACCTACTCGGCATCCCCAACAGACGGCACGCGTCTGCGGGTCACTGTTACCATTTACCCAATCAAGATCAGGCTGAGAGATTCAGCTGTCAAAGTTTCCTTGTCTACCTCAGAGCACCAGGATCTAGAGATAGCTCTGGATTATGTGGCTGCTGCAGCGATTAAGTACATGGATGCTTACGAGGGTGTGGTTCCAAAAGATTACCATCATGATCAACTGATGACTGTGGAAAAGGCAAATGTATTGTTGGGTCAACAGCTTAAGGCGATGAAAAGGGACAATGCATCTCTGAAACAGGAGCTGAGAGAGAGCATTACCAAAACCAAGCTCCTGAGCAAAGGATGGGATGGATCCTTGGGCACAGAACATAACATCGTCAACAACCTTAAGCATCTGGTTAACAGCAGGCTGAGTCCAGGATCTACTCCAGATGACCTGGAGCTCAACAATGTTCTTCTCAATGTAGAGACCAGTTGCGAATACCTTCAGCAGTACACTGATGAGGCCATGGTCAACCTTCAAGAGACTGGTGTCTATCCCTATGGCCAGGGGCAATCAATTGACGAAGATGTGGATATACCAACCCCAAGGGATGAAAATCCACCATACGACCTAGAGATGAGGACCTCACTTGATGATGAACAGATCTTTGACAGCGAAGGATACTGCTCTAATGACTTCCGTGTCCTACCTGAAGATCACTTCTAATGGCCCTGCAAGAACCATCAGATCACCGCCATCATCGTTAGAGCCAGTCGTTGCTCCCGGCTAAATATAGTTATCCATAGCCCTATATAGTATGTGTCCTATCGAACCATGACACTGTCGGTTCTTCCGAATCTATCTACTGGGCCTTAATGGTCTGTATGTAAATGTGAACCTAATGATGTAATATGTCCTATCGAACCATGTCACTCTCGGTTATGCCAGATCTACTACTGGAACTTCGTGCTATGTCTATTTGTTTCGCTACGCACTGCTCTGTTTAAATCATGTGTCTGATTGCATTCTTATGCTTCCAAGTTTATATCAGCATTCTACCTTTACTATCAGGTTTTCATAGTTTTGACTACATAAGCAGGGCCGTACCTTTAAAATTCGGGGCCCGGTGCAAAATCAAAATTAGGCCCTATTTTAAAAATATAAATTAAAATATTTTGTATAAATTATTGGGATGATACAGATTTTTTTAGCGAATTCACATTTTATATTAAAATGTAAATCTACCCAAAAACAAAATATTAATGAAGTAGTAGAATTAACAAAAATGATCGGAGTAGAAACTAATTAGAGGGGTGAAATGTTGGAGACCATGAATGGCAGCACATGGGATCGAATCGCTCTACTAAGAACCATGCAGTGAATGAGAGACAAACACACACACACACACACACACACACACACAGACGTGAGGTTGGCCTTAATTTTAGGGTGAGTCCTTTTCATATAATTCCGTCTTAAAAGCTCATTAGTATCTCTGATTTTCGGGGCCCTGGATTTTGGAGGCCCTGTGCAACTGCTCCGGTTGCACATGCCAAGATACGGGCCTGTACATAAGTATGTGTGGTTACTGAACTATGGACTATTCATGCAGTCCTTTATTTAAGCTTTGATATGAGTGCATTTGATGCTGGTTTTGAGCATTTGTTTTGCATGTTTTTTCCTGATGTTACATTTTCTATTTACAAGGCTCTCCGGAAGGAGTACCACTCTATATGAACTTTTTTGTGTTTGTGATTTTTTATACTTGAAATGCTTCGGTGGTTGTATAAATAGATTGAACATAGATATACCCGGCAGCTTGCTGTCGGGTGCGGCAAGCCGCATTTCCTATCTAGTTAACTAGGCTTCCTATCAACATCATCCCTGATTAGAGCTATTGAAATACAACTCAGGACATTCAATTTGAATGCCCTAGCTTGTGCATAGTTTCTGAAATGAAGACAATTTTTTGCCTCATCTCTTTGATTAAGGAAAATGTAGCCAAATTAATAAAAAAAAGGGCTAAAATCAAGATTACAACTAACAGAATACCAACATGGCACCGAAGCCAAGCCTAGCTAAACACACACCGCTGTAGAGTCCCACACTCACGCTCTCTGATGCATAGTGAGAGTGAAGCACTACATTTGAGGTCGGTTGTGTCACAGATCAGAGACTCAAGAACACTGAAGATTCAGAGATTTCATCAACTAGCCTTGAATTTGGAGGGGAACTAGCTAGGGTTTCTATTGCCCAAGAAGGGGGAAATAGGCCAACCACTCAGTGATGGGTAGGGTTTATACCCCGGCGCCCCAGCGCCACCGTCCAGGGCGGCGGAAGGAGGGAGGAGAGTTACCTCAAAAGGGAGATCGGGGACGGGGGCCGGCAGCAATGCGAGCAGATCGACGAGCAAGTCCAGGGCGGCGGCAAGAGGGTTGAATGGTTGTGCTGCGAGCAAGGAGGGATGGGGGATGGGCAGCTGGTCTAGTACTAAGTGGAACTTAGTACTAGCGCGGGGCACGGGACCCGCGCTACTACTATGTAGCGCAGCCTCGGACACCCGCGCTACTACTAAGTGGGGCCCGCCAGCTGGCCTCGTCTATCCATAGTTCTAGCGCGGGTTGTCTCTCATGCGCTACAACTATTCGCTTAGTTGTCAGAGGTGTCCGAGGTTACTGGTGATGACTTGAACAGAAGTCTGAACCATATGGTATTTTCCCAAGATGAACCACCGCGTTACACATGGGTATGTGACTAGTGTCCCAAGAAGTAAATGGAGGCGTCGTCCATTTGCACGTCGTCATCGGAAGAGTCCTCCAGCTAGCTGCCGGCCTGCCAACCACTAGCAATGGCGGCCATCTCCTTCTTCTGCTCTGGCTTCAGCCCGTCACAGAGAGCTCCCGGGGAGGAGCGATCCATGGCAGGGAGTGGTGCGGAGAGGGATGAATTAGGCTATGACCGAGGTAGCGGTATATATAGCACCGGTGGGCGGCGGAGAGACAGACGGGTGGCGCTGGAGGAGACGCCTCGGCAACCGTGTGCCATTAATATGGGCGATAGATGGACAGACGGGCGGCCGTCATGTTGTTTAAACGCGCGCAGTTGCCTACAAGGGGAAGTGGTGCGGGCGGCTGCATCTCGACCGGCGCGCCATTTCATTGCCGGTGCCAGTGAGCGGTTGCGTCCAACTCTGGTCGTGCGTGAATGCGGGCAGTGACTAGCTGACGGTTTCGGGCGGAAACGCGAGGAGGGTTTGGGTGGGCCAAGGTTGCCAGAAGTGGGCTTGGGAGCAGCCCGGACTCACAAAGCCCCCCCCCCCCCCCCCCCGCCCCCGCCGCGCGCGCTTGTCTCCGTGAGAAAACGCATCTGGACTGCTCTACGGACCAAAACTGGTCTGCGTTGGATGGCTTCCACAGTTTGGATAATGTCTTCTAGACGCATGAGGGAGGTTTGCCGGTCGGTGTTGGAGAACCCGTAATGTGTTAAAGTTAGCAGGCGATCTTTTCTTTTGTTATGAAACGTTGTTTGGTACCACAGTCAGCGAGGACTGTTTTCGTACTCCTAGTATTTTTGGCAAATTTGACAAATCTGACCTATATACGAAATCAAATCACAGAATGAACTGTCCGTTAAATTATTTCACGCAGCTGACCCGTGGCGCCTAGCTCTCAGGCGCTGCACTAGTGCAATGCCTAGGAGCTAGGCGCTGCACTAGTGCAACGCCTAGGAGCTAGGCGCTGCACACTGACTTAGTAATTTTCGGATTACACGCGTACGACGCTGGCCGTGTAGCGCCTATCTGTGAGGCGTTGCACAGTGTAGTGTGGCGCCTTCGTGTCGGGCGTCACACAAAAAGGTCAGCCGCGTGAAATAGTTTCACGGACAGTTCATCTGTGATTTGATTTCGTCCATAGGTCAAATTTGTCAAATTTGCCAGTATTTTTCAACACGGTATATGTGGGTAAGGTAACGATTTAACAGATGCTTTAGAAAAAGCTGCACACGGCTTGGGACTTTGTTTGATCGAGTCAAGGACGACTGGTCACCACTTGCGTCGCAGTCTCAGCTGCATAATCAAGAGAATTCATGCGCGTTTAGGGTACACAGTTCAACGGCGCGTGCTCGCCAACAACAGTTCTACCAGAAGCTAGCTACTCCTAATATATAAGCTAGGACCGACGCCCCGACTCTGCAGTTCTTGTGGAGCCCTGGTCGTGAAGATGTCGACAAGCACAAGGTCCAGGTTGATCGCTGTGTTGCTGCTACTAGTGACCGTCCAATTCATCAACGTGATCGCCCACGGGAGCGCAGAAACTCCTGGAATAGTTTGTAAGTGCATGGCTACTATTATACCCCGTGTAGACTGTAGTGTACATCGATTTGCCTACACTTTTTTTCCTTTTGCCATGTACTCTTTCCATTCCGAAATTGCTGTGCATACGACACTTTGTGTCGTACACTGTTTTCTTTTGCACCGCTAGATGATCCAGGCCAAAAAATATGGATAGGTGTGAACTGTTATGGATTGTACTCCCTTTGTTCAGACAGTTACTTTGGGACGGAGGGGTACTAGATTTGCCCTTTATGTCCATAAAAATCCTTTTATTGAAAGACACCACTTTGTCAAGCTAGATTCCAAAAGGCTAACAAAAATAAGCCCATTCGGCCTCTAAAAATTTGAGATATACTCCCTCTATCATAGTGTTAAAATGCGTGATATATAAACCCATTGAGCCTGTAGAGAGGGTTTACAAATCTTATGTAGTGCCGCTAGTTCTTTTCTTTCTTTTTTTTAACTAGATTTGGGCAGCTATGAATTTGTTTTACAAGAATTATGTACTTTCAAGGATACCTTGTAAATAATTGACTTAGACTGGCTAAATATTGTATCCAAGCATGTCCAAGGCCAAAACAAAATTGAAATGGGAGCGTATATTAATTAGGAGGAATTTCACATTTAGACAATGCCCAGTGGGTGTATCCAAACTGAAGGCTCCTAATGGATCATGCATGTTTGTCCGAAAGCCGGCCGTAAACATACTCACAACTGAATTTAGTTTAACTAAATTTATGTAAGCTCCAAAATAGGTCATGTAACATAACCTCTACAAACAATTGTCAATCTAACATAAATGGATAAGCTTTGGTTTGTCCATTGGTTAATTCAACCTTTAAATGCATTTTTTCTTCCCAAGACAGGCTGCATTAACTAGCCTAAACTATCAAATCGATTAGGGCTTTAATTTGTCAAGAAAGGTCAAGTTAAAATGTTACAAAAGTTGTACTAAGGCATCGTCAATTAATTAGGATTGGTGGGATTATTGTTTGTGACCTCACAGTTGATGAGATCAACGTAGTTGTAGTTATCTCTTTTTCTGGATTGAAATGTGATTGGCTTACTTTGTTCCATGTGCAGGTGACTTTTTACATCCAAACAATGTATACACAAATGAAGTGAAGTCCTCAAAATATGTGCTTTCTCCATCTAGAATGATACTGCGATTACTACCTTCTATTGATATCTAGTTTTAGATGAAGTAAATAAAGTTGAAAAATATGTACTGCTAGAAAATCAACCATCGGTGCAGTTTGATGGTAGTTTGTTGGAAATATGTCCTAGACACAATAATGGTGTGTTATTTATTTCCAAATATATAATTAAGAGGTTATATTCCATGCTATAACTGCTATGATCTTGGAATATGTGATTCAGTGGAACACTCATATCCACGTGTTGAATGAGATAAACGACAAAACCTGATTCCTAGTATCACCTCTAAGACTAGCATAAGTGTTGTTAGTGACCATAGGATATTGTTAAGTGTAACGGTAGTTCTAAAACAACTTTGAGAATATGAAGTTGGAGAACGTGTTGGGGAACGTTGCAGAAACAAAAAATTTCCTACGGTTTCACCAAGATCCATCTAGGAGTTCATCTAGCAACGAGTGGTCGGATGCATCTACATACCTTTGTAGATCGCGAGCGGAAGCGTTCACTAGAACGTGGATGATGGAGTCGTACTCGCCGTGATCCAAATCACCGATGACCGAGTGCCGAACGGACGGCACCTCCGCGTTCAACACACGTACGGAACGGATGACGTCTCCTCCTTCTTGATCCAGCAAGGGGGAAGGAGAGGTTGATGAAGATCCAGCAGCACGACGGCGTGGTGGTGGATGCAGTTGTCACCTGCAGCAGGGCTTCGCCGAGCGTCTGCGCGAGAGGGAGAGGTGTGACAGGGGAGAGGGAGGCGCCAGGGTCAAGGGTGCCGCTGCCCCTCCCTCCCCCCCTTTATATAGGCCCCCTGGGGGGTCGGCCCTGGAGATCCAATCTCCCAGGGGGCGGCGGCCAGGGGGGTGGAGTGCCCCCAAGGCAAGTAGCCCCCCCCCACCCTAGGGTTCTAACCCTAGGCGCAGGGGGTGGGCCTAGGGGGGCGCACCAGCCCACTAAGGGCTGGTTCCCCCTCCCACTTCAGCCCATGGGGCCCTCCGGGATGGGTGGCCCCACCCGGTGGACCCCCGGGACCCATTCGGTGGTCCGGTACAATACCGATGACCCCCGGATCACTCCCGATGGCCGAAACTGCACTTCCTATATATAATTCTTCACCTCCGGACCAATCCGGAACTCCTCGTGACGTCCGGGATCTCATCCGGGACTCCGAACAACTTTCGGATTACTGCATACTCATATCTCTACAACCCTAGCGTCACCGAACCTTAAGTGTGTAGACCCTACGGGTTCGGGAGACATGCAGACATGACCGAGACACCTCTCTGGCCAATAACCAACAGCAGGATCTGGATACCCATATTGGCTCCCACATACTCCTCGATGATCTCATCGGATGAACCACGATGTCGAGGATTCAATCAATCCCGTATGCAATTCCCTTTGTCAATTGGTATTTTACTTGCCCGAGATTCGATCGTCGGTATCCCAATACCTCGTTCAATCTCGTTACCGGCAAGTCACTTTACTCGTACCGTAATGCATGATCCCGTGATCAAACACATTGATCACACTGAGCCCATTATGATGATGCATTACTGAGTGGGCCCGGTGATACCTCTCCGTCAAGCGGAGTGACAAATCCCAGTCTCGATCCGTGTCAACCCAACAGACACTTTCGGAGATACCCGTAATATACCTTTATAGTCACCCAGTTACGTTGTGACGTTTGGCACACCCAAAGCACTCCTACGGTATCCGGGAGTTACACGATCTCATGGTCTAAGGAAAAGATACTTGACATTGGAAAAGCTCTAGCAAACGAATTATACGATCTTTGTGCTTATGCTTAGGATTGGGTCTTGTCCATCACATCATTCTCCTAATGATGTGACCTCGTTATCAATGACATCCAATGTCCATAGTCAGGAAACCATGACTATCAGTTGATCAACGAGCTAGTCAACTAGAGGCTTACTAGGGACATGTTGGTGTCTATGTATTCACACATGTATTACGATTTCCGGATAACACAATTATAGCATGAATAAAAGACAATTATCATGAACAAGGAAATATAATAATAATGCTTTTATTATTGCCTCTAGGGCATATTTCCAACAGTCTCCCACTTGCACTAGAGTCAATAATCTAGTTACATTGTGATGAATCGAACACCCATAGAGTTTTGGTGTTCATCATGTTTTGCTCTAGGGAGAGGTTTAGTCAACGGATCTGCGACATTCAGATCCGTATGCACTTTACAAATTTCTATGTCTCCATCTTGAACATTTTCACGAATGAAGTTGAAGCGATGCTTGATGTGCCTAGTCTTCTTGTGAAATCTGGGCTCCCTGGCAAGAGCAATAGCTCCAGTGTTGTCACAGAAGAGTTTGATCGGCCCCGGCGCATTGGGTATGACTCCTAGGTCGGTGATGAACTCCTTCACCCAAATTGCTTCATGTGCTGCCTCCGAGGCTGCCATGTACTCTGCTTCACATGTTGATCCGGCCATGACGCTCTGCTTGTAGCTGCACCAGCTTACTGCTCCACCATTCAACATATACACGTATCCGGTTTGTGACTTAGAGTCATCCAGATCTGTGTCGAAGCTAGCGTCGACGTAACCCTTTACGACGAGCTCTTCGTCACCTCCATAAACGAGAAACATGTCCTTAGTCCTTTTCAGGTACTTCAGGATATTCTTGACCGCTGTCCAGTGTTCCATGCCGGGATTACTTTGGTACCTACCTACCAAACTTACGGCAAGGTTTACATCTGGTTTGGTACACAGCATGGCATACATAATAGACCCTATGGCCGAGGCATAGGGGATAACACTCATCTCTTCTATATCTTCTGTCGTGGTCGGGCATTGAGCTGAGCTCAACTTCACACCTTGCAACACAGGCAAGAACCCTTTCTTGGACTGATCCATATTGAACTTCTTCAATATCTTTTCAAGGTATGTGCTTTGTGAAAGACCTATGAGGCGTCTTGATCTATCTCTATAGATCTTGATGCCTAATATATAAGCAGCTTCTCCAAGGTCCTTCATTGAAAAACTCTTATTCAAATAGGACTTTATGCTGTCCAGAAGTTCTATATCATTTCCCATCAAAAGTATGTCATCTACATATAATATGAGAAATGCTACAGAGCTCCCACTCACTTTCTTGTAAACACAGGCTTCTCCATAAGTCTGCGTAAACCCAAACGCTTTGATCATCTCATCAAAGCGAATGTTCCAACTCCGAGATGCTTGCACCAGCCCATAAATGGATCGCTGGAGCTTGCATACCTTGTTAGCATTCTTAGGGTCGACAAAACCTTCCGGTTGCATCATATACAGTTCTTCCTTAAGATAACCGTTAAGGAATGCCGTTTTGACGTCCATTTGCCATATCTCATGATCATAGTATGCGGCAATTGCTAACATGATTCGGACGGACTTCAGCTTCGCTACGGGAGAGAAAGTCTCATCGTAGTCAACCCCTTAAACTTGCCGATAACCCTTAGCGACAAGTCGAGCTTTATAGATGGTAACATTACCATCCGCGTCCGTCTTCTTCTTAAAGATCCATTTGTTTTCTATCGCTCGCCGATCATCGGGCAAGTCTGTCAAAGTCCATACTTTGTTTTCATACATGGATCCTATCTCGGATTGCATGGCTTCTAGCCATTTGTTGGAATCTGGGCCTGCCATCGCTTCTTCATAGTTCGAAGGTTCACCGTTGTCTAACAACATGATTTCCAGGACAGGGTTGCCGTACCACTCTGGTGCGGAACGTGTCCTTGTGGACCTACGAAGTTCAGTAGTAACTTGATCCGAAGTTTCATGATCATCATCATTAACCTCCTCTCTAACCGGTGGAGGCACCACAGAAACATTTTCTTGAGCTGCGCTACTCTCCGGTTCAAGAGGTGATACTTCATCAAGTTCCACTTTCCTCCCACTTACTTCTTTCGAGAGAAACTCTTTCTCCAGAAAGGATCCGTTCTTGGCAACAAAGTTCTTGCCTTCGGATCTTAGGTAGAAGGTATACCCAACGGTTTCCTTAGGGTATCCTATGGAGACGCATTTTTCCGATTTGGGTTCGAGCTTTTCAGGTTGAAGTTTCTTGACATAAGCATCGCATCCCCAAACTTTTAGAAACGACAGCTTAGGTTTCTTCCCAAACCATAATTCATACGGTGTCGTATCAACGGATTTAGACGGTGCCCTATTTAAAGTGACTGCGGCTGTCTCTAGAGCGTATCCCCAAAATGATAGCGGTAAATCTGTAAGAGACATCATAGACCGCACCATATCCAATAGAGTGCGATTACGACATTTGGACACACCATTACGTTGAGGTGTTCCAGGCGGCATGAGTTGTGAAACGATTCCACATTTCCTTAAGTGTGTGCCAAATTCGTGACTTAAATATTCTCCTCCACGATCTGATCGTAAGAACTTTATTTTCGGTCACGTTGATTCTCTACCTCATTCTGAAATTCCTTAAACTTTTCAAAGGTCTCAGACTTGTGTTTCATCAAGTAGACATACCCATATCTACTCAAGTCATCAGTGAGAGTGAGAACATAAAGATATCCTCCGCGAGCCTCAACACTCATTGGACCGCACACATCGGTATGTATGATTTCCAATAATTTGGTTGCTCGCTCCATTGTTCCGGAGAACGGAGTCTTGGTAATTTTGCCCATGAGGCATGGTTCGCATGTGTCAAATGATTCATAATCGAGAGACTCTAAAAGTCCATCAACATGGAGCTTCTTCATGCGCTTGACACCAATGTGACCAAGGCGACAGTGCCACAAGTATGTGGGACTATCGTTATCAACTTTACACCTTTTGGTATTCACACTATGAATATGTGTATTATCACGCACGAGATTCATTAAGAATAAACCATTGACCATCAGAGCATGACCATAAAACATATCACTCATATAAATAGAACAACCATTATTCTCGGATTTAAATGAGTAGCCATCTCGCATTAAATGAGATCCAGATACAATGTTCATGCTCAAACTTGGCACTAAATAACAATTATTTAGGTTTAAAACTAATCCTGTAGGTAAATGTAGAGGTAGCGTGCCGACGGCAATCACATCGACCTTGGAACCATTCCCGACGCGCATCGTCACCTCGTCCTTCGCCAGTCTCCGCTTATTCCGCAGCTCCTGTTTTGAGTTACAAATATGAGCAACGGCACCGGTATCAAATACCCAGGAGCTACTACGAGCACTGGTAAGGTACACATCAATTACATGTATATCACATATACCTTTAGTGTTGCCGGCCTTCTTGTCTGCAAAGTATTTGGGGCAGTTCCGCTTCTAGTGACCCTTCCCTTTGCAATAAAAGCACTCAGTCTCAGGCTTGTGTCCATGCTTTGACTTCTTCCCGGCAACTGGCTTACCGGGCGCGGCAACATCCTTGCCGTCCTTCTTGAAGTTCTTCTTACCCTTGCCTTTCTTGAACTTAGTGGTTTTATTGACCATCAACACTTGATGTTCCTTTTTTATTTCAACCTCTACTGATTTCAGCATAGCAAATACCTCAGGAATGGTCTTTACCATCCCCTGCATATTGTAGTTCATCACAAAGCTCTTGTAGCTAGGTGGGAGCGACTGAAGGATTCTGTCAATGACCGCCTCATCTGGGAGGTTAATCTCCAGCTGAGTCAAGCGGTTGTGCAACCCAGACATCTTGAGTATGTGTTCACTGACAGAACTATTTTCCTCCATCTTACAACTGTAGAACTTGTCGGAGACTTCATATCTCTCGACCCGGGCATGAGCTTGAAAAACTAGTTTCAGCTCCTCGAACATCTCATATGCTCCGTGATGCTCAAAATGCTTTTGGAGCCCCGGTTCTAAGATGTAAAGCATGCCGCACTGAACGAGGGAGTAATCATCAGCACGAGATTGCCAAGCATTCATAATGTCTTGGTTCTCTGGGATGGGTGCTTCACCTAGCGGTGCTTCTAGGACATATTGTTTCCTGGCAGCTATGAGGATGATCCTCAGGTTCCGGACCCAGTCCGTATAGTTGCTGCCATCGTCTTTCAGCTTGGTTTTCTCTAGGAACGCGTTGAAGTTCATGTTGACATTAGCTTGGGCCATTTGATCTACAAGACATATTGCAAAGTTTATTTAGACTAAGTTCATGATAATTAAGTTCATCTAATCAAATTATAAAATGAACTCCCACTCAGATTAGACATCCCTCTAGTCATCTAAGTGAAACATGATCCGACTCGACTAGGCCGTGTCCGATCATCACGTGAGACGGACTAGTCATCATCGGTGAACATCTCCGTGTTGATCGTATCTTCTATACGACTCATGCTCGACCTTTCGGTCCTCCGTGTTCCGAGGCCATGTCTGTACATGCTAGGCTCGTCAAGACAACCTAAGTGTTTGCATGTGTAAATCTGTCTTACACCCGTTGTATGTGAACGTTGGAATCTATCACACCCGATCATCACGTGGTGCTTCGAAACAACGAACTGTCGCAACGGTGAACAATTAGGGGGAACACTTTCTTGAAATTTATTATGAGGGATCATCTTATTTACTACCGTCGTTCTAAGTAAACAAGATGCAAAACATGATAAACATCACATGCAATCAAATAATAATAGTGACATGATATGGCCAATATCACATAGCTCCTTTGATCTCCATCTTGGGGCTCCATAATCATCTTGTCACCGGCATGACACCATGATCTCCATCATCATGATCTCCATCATCGTGTGTCCATGAAGTTGCTCGCCAACTATTACTTCTACTACTATGGCTAACACGTTTAGCAATAAAGTAAAGTAATTTACATGGCGTTTCCATTGACACGCAGGTCATAAAAAATAATGACAACTCCTATGGCTCCTGCCGGTTGTCATACTCATCGACATGCAAGTCGTGATTCCTATTACATGAACATGATCTCATACATCACATATATATCATTCATCATTCATCACAACTTTGGCCATATCATATCACAAAGCACTTGCTGCAAAAACAAGTTAGACGTCCTCTAATTGTTGTTGCAAGTTTTACGTGGATGCATTAGGATTCTAGCAAGAACGTTTTCTTACCTACGTAAAAGCCACAACGTGATTTGTCAACTTCTATTTACCCTTCCTAAGGACCCTTTTCGTCGAATCTGCTCCAACTAAAGTGGGAGAGACAGACACCCGCCAGCCACCTTATGCAACTAGTGCATGTCAGTCGGTGCAACCGGTCTCACGTAAGCGTACGTGTAAGGTTGGTCCGGGCCGCTTCATCCCACAATACCGCTGAAGCAAAATAAGACTAGTAGCGGCAAGAAAGTTGACAACATCTACGCCCACAACAATTGTGTTCTACTCGTGCAGAAAGAACTACGCATAGACCTAGCTCATGATGCCACTGTTGGGGAACGTTGCAGAAAACAAAAAATTTCCTACGGTTTCACCAAGATCCATCTAGGAGTTCATCTAGCAACAAGTGGTCGGATGCATCTACATACCTTTGTAGATCGCGAGCAGAAGCGTTCACTAGAACGTGGATGATGGAGTCGTACTCGCCGTGATCCAAATCACCGATGACCGAGTGCCGAACGGACGGCACCTCCGCGTTCAAAACACATACGGAGCGGATGACGTCTCCTCCTTCTTGATCTAGCAAGGGGGGAGGAGAGGTTGATGAAGATCCAGCAGTACGACGGCGTGGTGATGGATGCAGTTGTCACCTGCAGTAGGGCTTCGTCGAGCGTCTGCGCGAGAGGGAGAGGTGTGACAGGGGAGAGGGAGGCGCCAGGGTCAAGGGTGCCGCTGCCCCTCCCTCCCCCCCCCCTTTACATAGGCCCCCTGGGGGGGCGCCGGCCCTGGAGATCCAATCTCCCAGGGGGCGGCGGCCAGGGGGTGGAGTGCCCCCCAAGGCAAGTGGGGCGCCCCCCCCCCCCCACCCTAGGGTTCTAACCCTAGGCGCAGGGGGTGGGCCTAGGGGGCGCACCAGCCCACTAAGGGCTGGTTCCCCCTCCCACTTCAGCCCATGGGGCCCTCCGGGATGGGTGGCCCCACCCGGTGGACCCCCGGGACCCATTCGGTGGTCCGGTACAATACCGATGACCCCCGGATCACTCCCGATGGCCGAAACTGCACTTCCTATATATAATTCTTCACCTCTGGACCAATCCGGAACTCCTCGTGACGTCCGGGATCTCATCTGGGACTCCGAACAACTTTCGGATTACTGCATACTCATATCTCTACAACCCTAGCGTCACCGAACCTTAAGTGTGGAGACCCTACGGGTTCGGGAGACATGCAGACATGACCGAGACACCTCTCTGGCCAATAACCAACAGCAGGATCTGGATACCCATGTTGGCTCCCACATACTCCTCGATGATCTCATCGGATGAACCACGATGTCGAGGATTCAATCAATCCCGTATGCAATTCCCTTTGTCAATCGGTATTTTACTTGCCCGAGATTCGATCGTCAGTATCCCAATACCTCGTTCAATCTCGTTACCGGCAAGTCACTTTACTCGTACCGTAATGCATGATCCCGTGATCAAACACATTGATCACACTGAGCCCATTATGATGATGCATTACTGAGTGGGCCCGGTGATACCTCTCCGTCAAGCGGAGTGACAAATCCCAGTCTCGATCCGTGTCAACCCAACAGACACTTTCGGAGATACCCGTAGTATACCTTTATAGTCACCCAGTTACGTTGTGACGTTTGGCACACCCAAAGCACTCCTACGGTATCCGGGAGTTACACGATCTCATGGTCTAAGGAAAAGATACTTGACATTGGAAAAGCTCTAGCAAACGAATTATACGATCTTTGTGCTTATGCTTAGGATTGGGTCTTGTCCATCACATCATTCTCCTAATGATGTGATCTCGTTATCAATGACATCCAATGTCCATAGTCAGGAAACCATGACTATCAGTTGATCAACGAGCTAGTCAACTAGAGGCTTACTAGGGACATGTTGGTGTCTATGTATTCACACATGTATTACGATTTTCGGATAACACAATTATAGCATGAATAAAAGACAATTATCATGAACAAGGAAATATAATAATAATGCTTTTATTATTGCCTCTAGGGCATATTTCCAACAGAACGATCATATTGAATTGAACCAAATTTGTTTGTTATACTTTGAGATGCAGTCGTGACAAGTCAATCGTTATAACACGGAGAGTTAACATATGCTTTAGTTCCTTATACCATGAGAGTATCGTAGTAACTTCTTACCGTACGATGGACTTTGGGGTTGCTCAAACAATATATATGTAACACGATGATCATAACAACAACTTACAGATTTATCAGGAAGTCTAACAAGCGACTAGATAGCTCGAAAGTGGGTTTTGCTCCTCCGACGATGGAGAGATATTCTTAGGGCCCTCTCGGTGTGACGGCATCCATCATCGTCTGGCCAGACACAGGGAGGTCGTCACCGAGCCGAACGTGTGCAGAACTCGGAGGTGCCGTGCTTTCGGTGCTTGGATCGGTCGGATCGTGAAGACGTACGACTACATCAACCGCGTTCATATAACGCTTCCGCTTACGGTCTACGAGGGTACGTAGACAACACTCTCCCCTCTCGTTGCTATGCATCACCATGATCTTGCGTGTGCGTAGAAATTTTTTTGAAATTACTACGTTCCCCAACATTGTCTCGATCCACTGAGGCACAACTGTCATCGGAAGTCCCAATAGAAGAACATCGTATAGTAATTAATATACTAAGCAATGAAAGTTTAGCTTCAAAAATAATGTATGCAAAAGATGAACTAATTAAGGACAAATATTTAAAATCTTACCATCTTTCGATTATAGATGTGACCGTAGTTCAATACGATCACCATTGGTCGCACGCTTTGAGTACTAACATTTCTAAGTTCAGGAAAAAATTTGTCTTGACAGTATTAAGATCCTCAAGCCATGAAACATAATGACTTATCTCCTCGCAGTTTAGTTGAGCCCTGGGGCAGTAGTAGGTCCTGTCTACCAAGCGCCGGACATGTTTGCTTAAACCGAAATAAGCTGACAATACAAATTAGTTGTCAACTATTTTTGAATAAACTGTATCAATTAAACATATGAATGCATGGTTGAGAAAAACTCACCAAACGGTAAAACTGGAGGCGTTTGCACATCGACCCAGATGTCTATATTACCTTCAATATCATCTTCCGGACGAATATCAAAGATGATAACCATATCAGGCTCAAATGCATAAGCCTTGCATAGTGCTTGCCAAGTTTTGCATTCAAAATGGGTGTATGTGTCTCCATTATATAATTTGACGTTGAAAGTATACCCATGCTCCGTCTTCAAGTAAACTCTCTTTACCTCCATATCATCTATAGCACTAAAACCTATCTTATCCAACACAAAAATTCTTGCATGGCAGGGGATGCGCTAGTAGAATAGTGAAAATTTAAAATTATAAGTTGAAGCAAATGAAGCATAAGTTTTGCATTCAAATAATAATTGACAAAGTGACTTACTGTATCAACTTCGAATGTCTCATCCAGCTTGATGCTGAAGCGCCTACCATCAACAAGGAAATTTTTGTCGCACAGGCCGCGCTGGTCTTCACAATGTTCGCACATAATGAAATCTTTTTCGTCGTCAGATGACATTTCCTATGTTCATATAGGTGAAACATTAAACACCTATATCTAGCCAAATATATATTCATCTAACATTTGACATTAATATATCTAACTATATTCATCTCTAACAATTGACATTACTATATATTTAACTTTTCTATCTAATTCATCTAACATTCGACATTAATATAACATTTATATAAACTCAAAATATATAAAAAATTAAATAAACAGAAAAACTCATTAACAAATAATATTTTAATTAGATCATCAAATCTCAGATACCTAAATTTTCTTACTAAAAATAAACTAGTTATATTAATTATTGAACTAGTTCAAATCTCATATACCTAAATAAACTAGTTCGACAATTTTCTTACTAAAAATAAACTAGTTATATTAATTATTCAACTAGTTCTAATCTCTAGTTCGACAATTTTTCTATCTAGCTAGCTAATTCATCTAACATTCCACATTAATCTAACATTCGATCATCTAATTAACTTTTCTAAAAAACAGAAAATAAGTAAAAGAATGTGTGTGTGTGTGTATGTGTGTACGTATGTGTCTGTGTGTATGCGTGTGTGGTATGTGTGTGTGTGTGCGGCCCCGTACGCCGCCGCCCCGTACGTACGAGCAGGGGCGGCGGCGTACGGGGCGGGGGCGCCGGCGTACGGGCCGGCCGGCCGGCCGGGTGCGACGAGATGACGGACGGCGGTGCGGCGGGTACGCGAGGAGAGCAAGATACGTACGTATATGGGACCGCGGCGCGGGACGACGATGGTCGGCGGCGCGCGGCGTTCGGGGCGGCGGCGGGGACGACGACGACGACGGGCGGCGACGACGGGAGCGGCGCGCGAGAGGTTGAGACGAAAGAAGTGGAGAGATCTAACTGAATTTTTGTAAGTGTTGTATATATAGGAGAGGCCTTTAGTACCGGTTGGAGCCACCAACCGGTACTAAAGGCCTCACGCTGCCACCCCAAAGTTTAGTCCCACCTTGCCGGGCGAAGGGCAGTCGCACTGGTTTATAAACCCAGCCGCAGCTGCATCTTTGAACTCCTCTATATAGCAGGCTTGTGGGCCTAATTTCTGCGCGCTGCCCTGTGAGTCTACTGGGCCTTTAGGGCCTGTAATTGCACGCCCGTGACGTAGCAGGCCCACAGGGCAGCGCCCCAATTTTTTTTATATTTTTTCTTTTCTGCTTTATTTTCTTCTATTTATTTCTGCGTAGTTTTTTGTATAGTTTCTCCTTTTCTGTTATATTTATTTGTGAGTAGTTTTTCATCTAGTTTGCCAAAATTCAACATTTTCAGAGTTCATTTTGTAGTGATTTTCAATTTCACGGTCATTTTAGCAAATATATTTTTTTCTTTTCTGCTTTATTTTTTCTTCTATTTATTTCTGAGTAGTTTTTTCTTTTCTGCTATATTTATTTTCTTCTATTTATTTCGGAGTAGTTTTTTATATAGTTTTTTTCTTTTCAGCTATACTTTTTTTCCTTTCTGCTATTTTTTCTTTTCTGCAAAACTTGATGGTCAAAGTCTGGAATTATAACCAAAGTTTTAAAAAAAGAAATGCCCACGTGTAGTGTAATAAGTCTGGAGTTGTAATAAGTTATTAAAAATAAAAAAGAGGTGCAATGCTTGTTAATTTGCTTCAAGCCTTTCGGAATAGTGTAAACTGCACTGCGCGTAGCTCCGTGCAATCTACCATATTCCTGAAGGCTTGAAGCTAAGCAACGTGAGCATTGAGCCTCTTCTTCATCGTCTCTGCACTCAGGGCTTATAAACCGCTCCTAGTCCCTCTCTCTTGGCGAGGTGGGACTAAAAAACAGCTTACTAAGAAACTGTAGTACCGGTCACCCTTTAGTACCGAATGCATGAAAAATAGCAAATAAAGGCAGAAATGGTTGAAAGTTGATGGCGTCGTTTGAATGGTGCATACTGAATGCACAAAAATTCTGGAGTTGTAATAAGTTAAAAAAAATGAAATGCCTTTATAACAGATGAGTTTAATTTCGTCAGAAACCTGAATACTTCGAAAGAGATTGTCCAGTTTGTAAACGAAGTGCATCCAGTTTTTGCCGTAACCCTCTCTACTTTTTTGAACAATCTATGTGGGTGAAATGATGATACCATGCCAAGTTTCAACCTTTTCAGAGTTCATTTGTAGTGATTTTTAATTTCCAGGTCATTTAGTTCTTAAAACAAATCATTGAATGCATGAAAAATAGCAAATGAAGGCAGAAATGGTTGAAAGTTGATGGCGTCGCTTTGAATGATGCATACTGAATGCAAAAACTATAAGAACATTTATAGTCTAAATTGTCAATATGATCTTATATTTCTTTACAGACTAAATTGTCAATATGATCTTATAACATAAAAAATACTTTGATCATCAATGATCTTTGTGTGTACAATCTGAATTGTCAATATGAGTCATCAACGATTTATAAACCGTGCGGCCACAAATTCTACACATAGAGTTCAGTGAAGACCAAGTGCTTGTGATAGTTTGAGAAATAACATATTTAAGGTGGTAAAAGGCTTGTTAGGGGAGCGAGGTGGGACTAAAAACAGTCTGCCATAACGTCATTAGTACCGGTTCGTGGTACGAACCGGCACTAAATGGTGATGGTGGGGCCATAGCCTGACCGCAGGCTGACACAGCCTCTTTAGTACCGGTTCGTGGTACGAACCGGTACTAAAGGTTCGCCACGAACCGGTACTATTGATCGCCGCCACGAACCGGCACTAATATACTCATTAGTGCCGGCTCTAATTCAAACCGGCACTAATGTGCTTCACGTTTGACCCTTTTTCTACTAGTGAAGTCACTTGCGTGGGACATATATATAGCTAGGGATAGTTTTTTCTTTTAGTTTAAACCTGTTGGATTCTCTCTCTCTCTCTCTCTCTCTCTCTCTCTCTCTCTCTCTCTCTCTCTGTGTGTGTGTGTGTGTAATCTCGATCTCTCTCTTAGTAATAATCCTATCCGGTTACATCTCTAACCAGATGTCTTGTATCTCACACACACATCAATATATACACCTGCGGGCTCCCTGTTCGGGGGTTGAGACGCTTCCATTGATCTTTACATAGTGCAAGTTACTCTATCTTACATTGTTTCTTGCTTCTATTGTCGTTTTTGTACTGGTTGCATACGGTCATGTTTAGGTTTAAAATTTCATATGCATATACTCGTATCTATCCATTGGAGCATGCTTTTTTTCATATTATTCAAAATTTGGAAAGTGCACTTGTCATCTCGGTTACCCAGTCTCCAGACAACGTCCACATCAATGCACAGGAGGCCAAGGAGTGTGGTTCTAAAACAAAGAAAAATAAACTTGACCCCAAACTGTAGGAATTTCTCACCACAGTGATTTTTGATATATTTTCATATAAGGTTTATGTACAAATAAAGCTAAGAAGGCTAAAAAGGAAAATAGTGTCTAGGAATAAGTGCAACACATACAACATTAACAGAGCAACAACATGCTCAGAAAATCAAGCACTGCCTATCTGAACTGTTGTACCCACAGCCAGGCATATGGAGTCATGTGATAACCTTTTGGCTCGGAGAACTAGCCACTAGAGCTCATCTTTGAACTTACGCCTGCAGGCATAAAGACTGGAATGATAGTTTGAATATAATAAATGATAATAAACGGTTTTGGGCCATGGTTCAAATATTTTGGGTTGATATATACTTTTTCTGAAACTGTTTACAGGCCAAGAACAGGGCTGCAGTGTCGAGAGCGCAAGAGACCCGCAAAAGATCACGTGGCTAAATCGTCCATTAAAGTAATACAATTGTGTTAAATGCTGACTCTGAAGGTACTATATAAGCCACGTCCACGAAAAGCTATGGACACTTTGAATGATTTGTTAAGTGCCTCAGTATATAGTTCTTGTGACCGAGACGATGACCACAAGCAGTAGGCCTTGTTATATCGCAATGTTGCCGCTGTGAGTTGGTAGGCCCCCTCTTTCATAGTTTTTCTTTTCTTTCGAATGCAATTATTCTAATCTGACTAAATAGCAATTCATCGAAATCATCCGGGTCTGCTCCAACTCATTACTGTGTCCCCACCCCAACTTAAACTGGAAACCTCCAATAGTTTGTAAGAAAACCTCTTGAGCGCACGACTTCACTATAGTTCTGTGTACTTAAAACAACCTGCTCATTTTCCAAAGTGTGTCATGTGGTTTAACTTCTCCATTTCAAATTATAGTGCATATTCTAGATTTTATCATAAGTCAAATTTTGTGAAGTTTGCCGAGTCTCTATAAACTAGGTCAAAGTTTATAACTTTTGACTTAAAACAATATCTATTACTCCCTCTGTCCCAAAGTAAGTGTTTCAACTTTGTATTAACTTTAGCACAAAGTTGTACTAGAGTTGAGACACTTATTTTGAGATGGAGGGAGTATATGAGAGCAGTTTCATAGTCTATAATTAAATGTATTATATCTATTAAGATTTTAATATGTCAGGTGGAGTGAAGTTTACCTCACCACTGAAGAGATCCGTGCAGATTAAGAAAAAAGCAGGTTTCTCGACATATGCAGATATATATGTCACTATCTTATTCTATTATTTGGATCTATTTGCAGGCAACTATCTTGGTCCAGGTAACTGTTGCCGTTAATGAACCATCAACTGAAGTTCAAACAAAAGTGTGCATACTTTTTCTTCCTTGGGTTAATTAGAGTATTATGATATATGTTATTCAGTTTCCCAAGAAGTAAAATGAAGTTGGAAAACTTGTAACGCAACATTTGGCCAGTTTGCTGGGAGTAAGCTCAAAACTAAGATGCGCAACTAAAAGTGATCAATGTTGGGTCATCGGAAAGTTTAACGTTTCCTTCTAGGTGCATTCCGACAGAATTAGAGCTAGAATTTGTATCGTTCAGCCATGTACTCTATCTGGTTGGGAGTAAATATATCAATGATTCCAAGCAAGTGATTTCCAAGATGCCATCTAGCTGCCTTGTATCGTTCAGCCATGTACTCTATCTGGTTGTTGCTTTATATGTAAAGCTGTGCGAAAGCCTGATTCAGAGATACAACAAATGCTTTCCCAAAAACTGCACATGGTTTAAACTAAATTTTATTCAAGTCAGTTGCCAAACTCAACAGATCAAGAAATTTGTAGACCTGCAAAATGCAAAATTGGTGCTTAAATAATAAATAGCAGTGACTTGGAGCCGGAGGCAATCAGGAGAGGGAGAGACAAATTGTTAAAGAGACGACCAGGAGAAAATATTTATGTACTTTTCCTAAACACCCCATCTTAGGAATCTATATTTTCTAGCAATATTTATGTGACAATGTTGTGAGCCACACATGATTGCAACACATGCTTGATATCATACATTAGTGCAACAACTGCTTTTGAAAAGTTGCACTGAACCTATATGCTTAATGGTTTTGATACTTCTAAGTCGATTGAGATTTTCATCAGTCTCAGTCGGTTTAGAGAAGTGTAACTCCTCATAGTCTGAATCATATGCTTACACACTAAACATGGGAAACAAGTTCCTTGACGAGATCGCATCACCGTTAGAGAACCCCACGGTTCGCCGCATGGCTATGGAGGGCATCCCTGCTTCATCCACCTTGTTTCTCCATGTCCCAGTAGATGGCCTGCCCCAGTCAATTTGTGTCATTTTTCTCTTGCTTCGCTCCCTAACCGGCATCGATGTAGCCGCCTCAGTTTTTGTAATGGTAATATATTAATACCAACACAATACCAATTACACCTCGATCTTCAATGACATAATATCAAGACTTAGCCAAGACATAGACAGTCAAAAAGATAAAGAAAAGGCAGAAGAAGAAACAAAGATATCCGACACAACCAACGACTTGCAACAGACCAGCAGCAACGCACATAGTTCTGCTTGCTTTGTTTCTCTAAACATTTACATCACTACTTGTATGGGACAACAGGCATTTGTACATAGTGTGGTGTGTGAGATACTGATTCAACGGATGCTTCTGAAAACTGCACATGATTTAGACTTGTTCAACTTCAGCCACAAATAGCACATTAATTTGAACATAGTGTGGTGTGTGAGATACTGATTCAACGGTTGCTTCTGAAAAATAATGCGCATGACTTTGACTTTATTGATGACTGGTCATTTCAATCATTCGTGTCGCAAGCTCAACTACACACACCCATGAATTTCAATGGTTGGTTTTGGAAACTTGCGTAGGATTTGGATTTTACTTGATTCGCTTTGGTCATCTTGTTTGGTCAGTCTCCAAACCAAATCCACATCAATGGACGCGTTCAACAAGTAGAGCATATCTCAGTGCTCCGTGTCTTTCTGGTCAGCTTTTTGGAAACGGTGATTGTGCCTTAAAGGGTGGCGGCGCTTAGGGGATACAGTGTGGGGAGCAAGAGCCTCTCAAAGGACCATGTGACTTAGTCATCCACAAATGCCAGACTACATTGTCGGGGGCAAGAGCTCCACAAAGGACCATGTGGCTTAGTCATCCATAATAGTTTGACTTCTGGGTAAGAGTTGATCTGACGCTACTATATAATCCAAGGCCGACACCTTGAATCCCTCATTGAGTGCCTCAGCATACTTCTTTTGAGCTCTGATTTTGAAGATGTCGACAAGCAGGAGGCAATCTTCAATCGCTGTGTTGCTGCTGCTAGTACTCCTCCAACTCATCGGTGCTCTCGCTCGACCAGCATGTAAGCAAGCCTCTCTCTTTTTTATTTTGGAGAATAACTTCTAATATATTCATCAACTGTTAAGGTAGTACAAAGAACACTAGAAGCAAAAAAATACATCTATGTCTGTAGACCACTTAGCGACGACTACTAACACTGGAGCAAGCCGAAGGTGCGCCGCCATCTTCGCCCCTCTCATTGGAGCCGGGCTAACCTTATTGCAGTAGATAGTCGGAAAGTCGTCATGCTTAGGCCCTATAGGACCAGCGCACCAGAACAACATCCGCCGCCTATGAAGAGAAGCGTAGATCAGAAGGATAGAACATGTAGACACACAAACATAGACGAACGAAGACAAGATTCACGTGGATCCACCGAAGACAAATGCCGACCGAATCGCGCAAGATCCGCCGGAGACAAAACTCCACACGCCCTCCGATGATACTACGAACAATACCATGATGGGGACAAGGCGGGGAGAACATTATTCCATCTGTAGAGAGTCACCGCCACCTCGACTCTCTGAGCAGGACACAAACCCTAACAAAACTCAAAAAAGTATGAAAAAACGGAGCCCTCCCACCAGCAAGGGCCGGGATCCATAAGACCACAGAAGATGAGGTAGACCGACGGCGGCACCGGTGGGAGGCACGAGAAACCCTAGCCAAAGGTCCTCTCTCTTTCTTTCTGCGGAAGAAAGAAAACAGGCAGCATGTAAGCAAGCCTCTCAGGTGCACGACACAGCTGGGATTGTAGGGTTTTGTCGAAAAAATTGTAGTTTTTAGGAATCCTAACCCGAATTGAGGTAGTGTTTCTTTATTTACTTTTTTATGAGAATCTTTAAAACTTTACTTCTACGGGACACTAGTCACACTAAGCATGTGTGACGCGTTGGTTCAACTTTTGGAAAATACCACATGGTTCAGACTTCTGTTCAAGTCGTCACCAGTAACCTCAGACACAAGATAAGACGTTACTTTCAACATGACGTGCTGTGTCAGGTAAACCAATTCAACGGACGGTCTTGGAAATTTTTCATG
This sequence comes from Aegilops umbellulata, assembly GCA_032464435.1. Taxonomy (NCBI): domain Eukaryota; kingdom Viridiplantae; phylum Streptophyta; class Magnoliopsida; order Poales; family Poaceae; genus Aegilops; species Aegilops umbellulata. The sequence goes on along the minus strand of CP136060.1, from coordinate 570,342,393 downwards.
TGACTCGGTCAGTGACGACTGGTCATGTCCATATCATCCCTGTTGCAATCTCCGCTAATTTTGTGTTTACCTGGCAAGGAAATTTTTAGGCGGTTAGATTGAAAAGTTGTACATGAATTGCATTTTATTTGATGCACCGGCGACTGTTTTATTTTCATACCATAGTACAATCATAGATGCTCAATTACATGCAATGTTTCAAATAGCGGGCTATGCCAAATAGCGGCGGACCTCAAAATCAGCTATAGCGGAGCTATAGCAGGCTATAGCAGGCTATAGCGGGAAGTTTGTACATGAAACCATTTAGCGGCACCATGCTGAAAAGGCTATAGCAAGGCTATAGCGGGGCTATAGCCGGCTATTTAAAACTATGATTACATGTACATGCATTCATTCTTATGAACGCACACAATCACAACCTACTCTTACGAACATCTCCGAGATACTAAGACGGCACAATATCTTGAGATTGATTTTGTTAAGACCAGTAGGGCGAGGAGCCCCTACGGCTTTTTAATTAAGATTGAATGTGAGACACAACGCTCGGACCCGCGTCGGCTATGAGACGCCACCATGCTCGGAACACGGGGCTAGGAGTCCATCCACGCATCTTGAGATTGATAAAGTGACCATAGAAGCCTCCTAGTTGAATCCTCTACACATCTTGGATTGATAAAGTAACCACACCAGCAAAGATTGGCCGGTCCAGGGCTGAACCTTGATTAAATCAACTCACATAAACATACTTTGTTTGACTCTGACCCGATGTTGTGCTATGGCCTGAAGCGTTCAACAAATCCTTGTGGTTGGCACGTCAGCTTTCTGTTAGCGTTGATGAGAGAATATGTGAGAAGGCCAAGGTGTTTTTTCTTTTTTGAGAATAGGTCAAGGAGTTGTTTCTGAAACGAACAAGAATCAATTTTTGTTTACACCTAGAAACAAACAACTTTAGATGGAAACTACTAGTATTTAGTTATTTCTATGTACGGTACTTTATGAGAGTGCAATTCGAGCGATATATACCTTTTTAGAAAGAAAAAAACACACAACGAGTTACCGACCGTGAACAATTTTACGAAGGCACATAAAGGCTTGCGGCTATGTTTATTTAAGGAATAACAAGGAGTGAGCGTATGTCAAAAGTGTTATAAGACAAGCATCATCTCCTTTTCTCGAGATCATTCATCATGATACAAAATTTGTGGCCATACATTGCAAACATCAAGAGGTAACAAGAAAATGAGTCTTTTTGAAAAATAGTGTTCCCACACGACGCCATCATGTGGGGAACTACGGTCTACCAAAGTCATTGCACACCCACCAACGCGGACCGCCGAATCGAGCACCGATGCACCCTGGCTAAGCCAATCCTCCACCTGGGAGTGATGTGGGTCACGAGCAAAGATCGCCCGGTTCTGAGCCGAACCTTGAGTGATCATGAGAAGGGAGGGGGTGGGTAAAGGGTAGGCAAGAGTTCCATGTGTGTCAATGGTGGTGGTTGCGACATAACCAAATGTTGTACTTTTAGAAGTACCGGCTCTTAGAGCTACGGTAGTGCGAGTCTTGGCAAAAGACCATGTGGCTAGGTCATCCATAGAATTTTTTTCCTTTTTTGTAGAAAAAGTCATGCATAGTAGTGGTAATATTGTGCTAAAAATTGACGGAAGCTAATATATAAGCAAAGTACGATACCCGAATCCCCAACTGAGTGTCTCAGTATATGGTCTCTGTGAGCTTTGCTTGAGAAGATGTCAACAAGTAGGAGGCCTTGGTTTATCGTCGTATTGGTGCTTCTAGTGTTCCTACAGCTCACCACTGTGCACACCGGCCCCACTATATGTAAGCAAGCATCTTAATTGTATGACTTTAATACACTCATGTGTAATGTTGATATGTATCAATATTACCGACCCATTTTACTTTGTGTGATGTATAGTTTCACCATCAGTCGACTCTCCTGGGTAAATATTATGTACTTTGCTATTTTGTCAAGCTATTATTAAAGGTGAATCCTTATCCATTATATAGTCTTTTTTTGAAAGCTAATGATTACATATGTTGTGTAAATGTGACACTTTGAGTCAATACAACTCCATTTATACTTATCCAAATAACTAATCCTCAAGCTTGCATTCAGGAGGATACAAAGCTTGCCATTATGAACCGTGAGCTGATCTGTCTAGATGTTTTAGATCTGTACTGGTTAAATCATATTGCAGTAGACGTGAATAATTTGTAGGTTATTTGTGGAGTTACATTTGGGTAATTCTGAAATTTCAATGATACGTTAAAACTAAGTTTAGACCAAGTGTAATTCAAGTCTAGGGCTATATAGGCGTACTTATAAGATCAAAATTTAACTAAAATGGGACCATATCAGACATAAGGCTTTAGCCATTTCGATGGTGCCCAAGGAACATATTTGAACTGAGCCGAGCTTGCTGAAAAGCCAGCCGTAAACCTACTTAATATCGAATATGGTATCCTTTTTGTGGGAATAAATGAAAATATGAGGTAGAAGCTTTCCTTTGGAACTTGAGTTTGTACGAAAGATCCAAAAAAAGGTTCCTGTGTCATAGCTTCTTCAAAAAGTTGTCTGATCCAATAATATAAATGAATAAGTTTTGGGTATTGGTAGTAAGTTTTCTATTCATATTTATAAATCTGTTATTTTAGGTATCAAACTCTTTTAGTAAATTTAAATAGTACCCCATTCATTTCAATACATGGTGCATACAGAATTTCTCAAACTTTGTAAAGTTTGGTCTAGCCAACTTGCTCAAACTTTAGAAAGTTTGACTAAGCACACAATCTATATGCACTATATTTGGCATGGTGTAATGCATTATATATGTTGAGATTTTGAAATTTTTTGTTAGGTGGAGTATAGTTTACCTCACCGCTGAAGAGATCAACGTTGATAACTTGTCAGGTACACATATATGTCATTGTCTTAATCTGTTCTTTCCAATCTATGTGCAGGCAACTATCTTCGTCGGGAAAATTGTCGCCGTAAATAAACCATGAACTGAAGTACGGAAAATGTGGGCATGCTTGATTTGTTGGGTTAGGTACATAATCTTCATATAGATTGTTCGATTTCCCAAGAAATGAAATGAAGTTGGAAAAAGTGTACCACTGGGAATGAATGTTTGGCCAGCTCTCTGGGAGTAACTTCAAGATCACCAAGATTATGTGATCATATTGTTGGCTAATCAAAAAGTTTAATGTCGCCTTCTACATGCATTTTGACATAGCTGTAGCTAAAATTATGAATATTTCAATATGATCACAATATTCTAGACGAGTGATTTTCTGAAATGCACAGTTTTTTAGATTCTTTATTTACAATGCAAGGTAGGAGCTCTGGAGATTTCATGAACATAGAAAAAGGCAAAAGGAAAAAAAATACATAGTGGTCCCGTTTATAATTAAAACTAGGCCGAAAATCATGGCCAAGGTAAAAAGACCACCACCCCACATGCTGCCAAACAGACCACCACCCTAACACAACCTCTACCCCATAGTGATTTTGCACGATGTCTTCATGGAAAATTGCACCAAGGAGCCGTCATCGCTGACACCGACCCCCGTTGACCACAAAGCTTTCACCGAGCCCTGCCCAAGATCACGCCACCAAACCTCGTGTAAAAATCCGGCCATACCAATAGCCACCACCACTGCTTCGGCTCCAACCAGGCACGACCAATGATGAGGGAAGTACTCTTCGCCAATGCCTCCAAGGAGAGGAAGGATGCCCATGATAACTCTAATCACTGACAACAACCTTCATTGAACCCAAATCTCTATCTGATGGCCTAGTATGTCGTCACCTCCACAAGCCCTTAGGAGTGACCTTTGCTAGGGGTAACCCCTAATTAGCGATTTCGGGGTTCTTCCACACAGATCACTAGAGAGAGCGATGTTAAAAGGCTGGTCCTTTTTACAAAGCAATGTATTACAACCCGGTTTTGGGAACCTTTTATAATTTTACTGACTATTCTATTTTATTTACATGTTTATTTGTTATTTAAATCAAAATTTAAGAATTGTTCAGATTTTTTCAGAAATGTGAACATATTCATAAAATTCTTTGAAAATTTAGATAAATATTCACAATTTTTTAAAAGTTTTACCTTTTGAAAAAATTGCAAATTTGAAAACATGATTGCATTTTCAATAAATGTTCCAAAATTCGAAATAATGATTGTGTTTTCAATACTGCTTGCCAATTTGAAACAAATATTACATTAAAAATGTTACCAAATTTGAAAAAGTGTTCACATTTCCAAAAATTGTTAGCTATGGTAAAATGTTCCCTTTTTAAGAAAAGTGTAAATTTGTAACTAAAATGATCACAAATCTGGAAAAATGATTACATTTTAAAAAATGTATGTTTTTTCAAGGAAAAGAAACATAAAAACAAATACTGTAAAAACTGGCAAGTAACCGGAATTGCTACATCACTCGGGTCACTTGACGTTACATGGGCCTGCCCAGCCGGAAGGCGCTAGCGCGTACGGCTGCGCGTCCTTCTAATTAGCGCTTCTGGCGCCAGTTCACCAAACTGGCGCTCACGCAGAACCCGTCATGGGCCGGAACAACAAACGCGTTCGCTCGTTCGTTGCTTCGCCCAATCGCAATCTAGCTTCCTTCGCTCGGTCAGACGTCGCCACGTCAGCTGTTTATCGGTCAACCATTTGATTGTTGACTTTTCGAACATAGATTTGACAAAAGGTCACTTATTACATAAATGTTCACAAATTGAAAAAAAGTTGATTGAATTTAAAAAAAATGTTCACCGATTTTGAAAAAAAAACATTGAACTTGAAAATAGTTCGTCGAATTTCAAGAAAAATTAATCATTTTTCAAAAATTCATCTAATTTGAGAAAAAATTAGGACATATCGAACTCCCGAAATTTGCCGGAACGGAAATTAATCAACATTTCAGCAAAACATAGGAACTCGTAAGTACCCTGCAAAACCCCCGCTCGAGGGGAGAAGTACAACATTTGCAGAGATATCATTATAACAGCAGTACAACACTGTGCCACACTCAATGCAAGAGACTCGGCTTTTCATGTTTGGATTGCAAGAATAGTAACAATATGAATTATCTCAAACTAATCTTTTTTTGAGTTCAGTCTCCAAATTTTTACTTTGTTTCTATGATAAACATGAGATACATCAGTCCTTCTAAACAAAGTTGTGCAACCAAACAATCAACTGTATTGCACATTACTATGTTTTTAATTCCTATACGACTCATGCCATGCCATATGTGGCCGTATGTTTCAGAAATCTTCCGAACTAAAGAGAGCATTCATGATTCTATGTGTTCAGTCTTTAGTATATTGCTAATAAATTTAGAGTCTATGTTGTACCCAAATTATATGCGCCAAATTTATGTTCAGTGAGTCTATAATAAACATTCGTGGGCCAAAAACAATACCCTATGTCTGGTTTCGCGAGAAGAGCGCTATCTATACCAAAGTAGTGTATCTTTTCTCATCCCCTTGTTAGAGTCTGAAGCAAAATGGAGCCTCCCCGTGCGTTTGGATTTTCAGCCGTTGGATTGGCCGACCAAACGAGTTTTGGCCGTTGGATCGCGAGATGGGGAGATCCTGGCCGTTGGATTGTGTGATGGAGAGAGCCTGATCGTCGGATCAAAATCGAACACTGCAGTCCATGCCACCGCCAGTAATTCTTGTGCCCCACCGAGGGCATTCTCGTCTTTTCACACATGGTCGTATAAAGATAGCACCCACGTTGTGAAACCCTAGCTGCCTCCCCTTCTCCCCTCGTCCTCACCTCACCTCGAGCCGCTGCCCGCCGCTAAGCACCGCGGCCGCTGACGAGATACTGACTTGTTTCCGGGTTGCGTCACGCCTCATCCCCCCACCCCCTCCCTTCCCGGCGAGCGACGCTCCTCCTCTTGCTTTTGGATTAAACTGCATATCTTGCTAAAGAATTAAATATTATGTATTCTTATACGCCAATGCGTCATTAAGCATACGTAAATTTGTATATGTGTTGTCTACTTACAAGTGTTTTTAGCAACTTAATTTTCCAGTTGGATTCACTTAACTCACTTGGATCATAGGTAGTTCTTCCTCTAATTAACCATAGAAAAAAATATTAATTGCGAAATGTTTTCTTGTTGTTTCTGCAATATGATGTTTGTGCTTACCATCTTCTATTGTTCTTGGATCTATAAATTTATTTCGTTTCCATTTTTCTCCATTTAGCATTACACAAACCCTGAACAAAAAATGTATTTTTTTAGTACTTTCCCTTCCATTCCATTAATTAATGTCAATATGTCTCAGTTATAACATGAATGGTGTTTCCAATAGTTTATCAATTGTCTCCAAAACCTATTTTATTTCCAATAGTTTAGCTATTTTCTTTATCAAGATTTAATGGTGTTGTTATTAAAGACATGCACTAGAATATAAATAGTAGGTTGCTATTGGGCCTTCCCTTTGGAAATTCATACTTGACAGACACTTTATCAGAGATATGTTATCACTTGAAAACTTGCTCCCCATGTGTGCTTTGGTTGGGCTATGTTTGATATGGAATTCGGGACCGAATTTGGACACTTTGTTTTAGGCAAAAGAGGTAGACCTCTGAAATAATTCAGCTAGGAACATATGCTATCTTCATTTTATTTGGTTCCCCATATTATCAGATTAGATTGAGATAGCTGCTTAGATTTAGGGAACATTGTGGGAGGAGCAAAATGGTGTCTAGAAGGATATTTTCATTTATATATTTATTATGAGCTTGGGGCAATGTAGTAACAGCCAAAACATGAGAATGTGGGGTTTCATTTTGTAGCCCTATTATTACACACAATCATATATGTATGTTGTTCTCTCTATTCCTTTTTGTGCAGTTTATACCTTAGAAGGAACTGACATGTGGAATCGGAAGGAAGTGCCATGCAAATAATATCATGCTTCTCTTTTCATTTAAAACAGTGCAGTATTAATTTTAGTTTGGGTTAATGCACTGCCATTCATCTCTTTTGGGTACTAATGCACTGATGTTCATCTCTTTTTCTATTTGCACTGAAATCTTTAATAAAAGTTATCTTTGGACGGTTCACATTTTAATTAATAGAGAAACAACTAGAGGGACGTCGTGGCCGCGTGGAGGTGGTTGCATCGTTGGTGACGGTGGAGGGCAAGCTATGTGAAACTCAAAGAAAAAGGGCATTTTGAACAAAGGATTCTACATTTGTTTGTCTGCCCATTTTACCTTATTCGAACAAAGCTAAGCTAATGATGAAAACCATGAGGCCTTCTAACTTGGAATAGCAGGATCTGTTAGATGCTTGCAAATTTTCACTTGGTATTGATCCCTCCTCCTCTGCCATCACCACAAGAGGAGAGGGAGAACGGCCAGCCATGGCGGCGGTCAGATCCACGCTGGGAACAGGAGACCGATGCCAACGCCATGGAGCTGCCCTGCTGTTCGTCAAGGTCTGACCCCAGTGAGTGCTGACGCCCTTCCTCTTGTTGATCTTCTTGCTCTTCTTCGATTTGATTTACGTACTTCCTCTTGCTCTTCTTCGTTCGATTTGATTTGATTTACTTCTCTTCCTTTTACTCACGCAGGCAGGCAGGTGCATGCCCACATGCCTGGGTCACAAACCCACCATATCACAAGCGGCCAAGACCAGTAGCGCCATGGACCAGAGGACCCAACACCTCTCTCCACCATGCCCAGCCCCCTCTCCATCCCAGCGCTGGTCCTCGTATGCGTGGTGAGCATACCTGCCCCTATCTCCCCTTACCCAACAGGCAAAGGCATCATTTTTTCGTTCAATTTGTGTGCATGTGTATGACTAAAAATCTGTTTGGATGTTCAGATACAGTTTTGCCGATGTAGAATTATGCATTCTTGATTCAGCTTTATTTCATATGGATCACATCTGCAAAGAGGCTTCATATTTTCCCCTATTCAACCGCTAGAGATACAATTTGATATTTAATCTGTTCATTTGCAGGGGGCTGGATCCCAAGGTGCAGGGTTGCAGTCCTCCAGAGCTGCTGAGAAGAAGAAGAAGATGGGTAAGCTCCTCTTGCTCTTCTACCCCTCTACTGTGAGAATCTATATATGTCACTTGCCTAGCTTGATTTAGTTTCGAATAGTAGATATTTATGCAGATTGAATATGTGTCATGCATCTATGGATCACGTATGATTATGTTCAATAGAATATCCATTTTCGTGTGATCTGAGGTCTCACCTGACCTTTGTGCTACTCAAAAATTATGCAGGTATGAAACTCTGCCCACAATCCTGGATTCAAGTGATTGGCAGCGGAGGGTTCTGGGTTGTTCAACAGATCTATACAAGGAATCTACAAGTCCTCTCTCTCTCTCTCTCTCTCTCTCTCTCTCTCTCTCTCTCTCTCTCCCTCTCTCTCTTTCTCTCTCTCTCTCTCTCTCTCTCTCTCTCTCTCTCTCTCTCTCTCTCTCTCTCTCTCTCTTAAATGTCAAGTTAGATTCCCTCTTACTTTGCAGATAGGGAGTGTGGTCTGCAAGCCTTTTTTTCAATTGAAATGTTTGCATATTCTACTTTTTTTTCCAGTTGAAATGTTTACCTATGATATTGAGCATAGTTTCTTTTCCAACCTTGGATGGGCTGAAGGAATAACATGTGAATTCTTCAACTAGGTGATCTTAATAGCCAAAATAAAGATAATAGCATACGGGCGTATATCTAATTCGGTGCAATATATGTTAGATCAGATAGCTGAATCCATGAGCTACAAACATTTGATTGTGCTCCCTGGTTCATTCATTAGGTTCAGTTCCAACAATAGTATTTTCTTTCTTTGATTACTGTTAGAGAAGAGTGCCTAAGAGACCTGCTTGCCGCACGGAGTCCCTCTTGGGAGGTCATTCCCTCTATTTGTTTCTGTTTTCTTTGTGTTGTCAGGCAGATCCACGTAATTTTTTTTACATATACTAAGCAAACACAACAATACAGAAGCAAATATATTAATGTTCTCATTTAGTAGCTTGCCCACGATTCAGGTTCTCATTGCCTCTATTTGCTTGTATTTTTTGTGTTGCCGTGCAGATCACAGGTTGCATGCATGAATATCTAAGCGGGCTACTTAATCTATTTACTGAAGCAAGACATGTTTATATATATCAAAATGTCTCACATATGTTTGAGAGAGAGAAAATAGTGTATGTCGATCTGGACAATAGATATATTACCTGTTTATCCTTCAGAGAATTCCAAATCCCAGTTCTATGTGAGTCTTTTTCTTGAAACTGTTGTTTTGTTGATTCAAATTATTTAATGAATGTAATTAAATGTCAGTGCCAAGGCGTCTTTGTATATTTGAAGTAATTCTCCGAAGGTCGCATCGAATTTATTATTATAGTTTTGTTCTAAACCTTGAAACTTCTGGTGCATTATGCTACACATTACATGAAATGCATCTATGAAATGTAGTGAGTCTTCATGCTTTGGATCTTCACGTTCTGATCACCGGGCTGGCTATGATTGAATCAAGTCGAGATGCTTCAATGGCTTTGTTACTGGGTTGGATATGATGCACCCGGCCGGGCTTTCGGCCGGGTGCGGCAAGCTGATTGACTCTTCCCCACGGTATTTCTTCAGCACCATTCTCTTTTGCTTCGCTTTGATCTCTTCTCGTACCATTTTCCTCAATGCTTATTCTAGATCCACGCTTTTCCTACCGAGCTGTCCAGCACCCCTTCTCCCACCGGTCAGCATCGTCTTCCTCGCCTGGTAAATTCCTATTCCGTCCCACTTTGCTTCGGCGTGTGACGGCCTTTGAGCCACCAATGCATAATGCGCCTAGAGGCACTTGAGCCTATGCTTTCGATTTTCTATGCCTTAATATTATGTGTTAGGTTAACTGAGTTGACGTGGCTTTTTGATCTGGTCGATCTTAGTCTTTTTACTGTCCGATATGAACGAACTAGGTAAAAATGATAGATCTACCTAATAGTTTCCTTTCATTTCGGCGCCCCCTGTCCTCTGTAAATTATGCAATATTGAAAATTGATCTTGAGTATCCTTATCTACTTAAAATCACTCTTCTCGTGGCAAAATCCAAACCGTAGAACTAATTTGTCACCCACTATTTTTTCTTCTTCTTCCTATCCATACAGACCTGCATATGGTACTATACTTGTAGTCAGATCTTTGTGGCAGTGACGTTTTTTCTCACTTGCAGCTGGTCCCAGCAATGGCTTATGTTCCAGTTTCGTCTAAGGCCCTGCTTGATGCTATGTTAGAAAAGGTTGGCCTTCCAGCGGCCACCTACTCGGCATCCCCAACAGACGGCACGCGTCTGCGGGTCACCGTTACCTTTTACCCAATCAAGATCAAGCTGAGAGATTCAGCTGTCAAAGTTTCCTTGTCTACCTCAGAGCACCAGGATCTAGAGATAGCTCTGGATTATGTGGCTGCTGCAGCGATTAAGTACATGGATGCTTACGAGGGTGTGGTTCCAAAAGATTACCATCATGATCAACTGATGACTGTGGAAAAGGCAAATGTATTGTTGGGTCAACAGCTTAAGGCGATGAAAAGGGACAATGCATCTCTGAAACAGGAGCTGAGAGAGAGCATTACCAAAACCAAGCTCCTGAGCAAAGGATGGGATGGATCCTTGGGCACAGAACATAACATCGTCAACAACCTTAAGCATCTGGTTAACAGCAGGCTGAGTCCAGGATCTACTCCAGATGACCTGGAGCTCAACAATGTTCTTCTCAATGTAGAGACCAGTTGCGAATACCTTCAGCAGTACACTGATGAGGCCATGGTCAACCTTCAAGAGACTGGTGTCTATCCCTATGGCCAGGGGCAATCAATTGACGAAGATGTGGATATACCAACCCAAAGGGATGAAAATCCACCATACGACCTAGAGATGAGGACCTCACTTGATGATGAACAGATCTTTGACAGCGAAGGATACTGCTCTAATGACTTCCGTGTCCTACCTGAAGATCACTTCTAATGGCCCTGCAAGAACCATCAGATCACCGCCATCATCGTTAGAGCCAGTCGTTGCTCCCGGCTAAATATAGTTATCTATAGCCCTATATAGTATGTGTCCTATCGAACCATGACACTGTCGGTTCTTCCGAATCTATCTACTGGGCCTTAATGGTCTGTATGTAAATGTGAACCTAATGATGTAATATGTCCTATCGAACCATGTCACTCTCGGTTATGCCAGATCTACTACTGGAACTTCGTGCTATGTCTATTTGTTTCGCTACGGACTGCTCTGTTTAAATCATGTGTCTGATTGCATTCTTATGCTTCCAAGTTTATATCAGCATTCTACCTTTACTATCAGGTTTTCATAGTTTTGACTACATAAGCAGGGCCGTACCTTTAAAATTCGGGGCCCGGTGCAAAATCAAAATTAGGCCCTATTTTAAAAATATAAATTAAAATATTTTGTATAAATTATTGGGATGATACAGATTTTTTTAGCGAATTCACATTTTATATTAAAATGTAAATCTACCCAAAAACAAAATATTAATGAAGTAGTAGAATTAACAAAAATGATCGGAGTAGAAACTAATTAGAGGGGTGAAATGTTGGAGACCATGAATGGCAGCACATGGGATCGAATCGCTCTACTAAGAACCATGCAGTGAATGAGAGACAAACACACACACACACACACACACACACACACGGACGTGAGGTTGGCCTGAATTTTAGGGTGAGTCCTTTTCATATAATTCCGTCTTAAAAGCTCATTAGTATCTCTGATTTTCGGGGCCCTGGATTTTGGAGGCCCTGTGCAACTGCTCCGGTTGCACATGCCAAGATACGGGCCTGTACATAAGTATGTGTGGTTACTGAACTATGGACTATTCATGCAGTCCTTTATTTAAGCTTTGATATGAGTGCATTTGATGCTGGTTTTGAGCATTTGTTTTGCATGTTTTTTCCTGATGTTACATTTTCTATTTACAAGGCTCTCCGGAAGGAGTACCACTCTATATGAACTTTTTTGTGTTTGTGATTTTTTATACTTGAAATGCTTCGGTGGTTGTATAAATAGATTGAACATAGATATACCCGGCAGCTTGCTGTCGGGTGCGGCAAGCCGCATTTCCTATCTAGTTAACTAGGCTTCCTATCAACATCATCCCTGATTAGAGCTATTGAAATACAACTCAGGACATTCAATTTGAATGCCCTAGCTTGTGCATAGTTTCTGAAATGAAGACAATTTTTTGCCTCATCTCTTTGATTAAGGAAAATGTAGCCAAATTAATAAAAAAAAGGGCTAAAATCAAGATTACAACTAACAGAATACCAACATGGCACCGAAGCCAAGCCTAGCTAAACACACACCGCTGTAGAGTCCCACACTCACGCTCTCTGATGCATAGTGAGAGTGAAGCACTACATTTGAGGTCGGTTGTGTCACAGATCAGAGACTCAAGAACACTGAAGATTCAGAGATTTCATCAACTAGCCTTGAATTTGGAGGGGAACTAGCTAGGGTTTCTATTGCCCAAGAAGGGGGAAATAGGCCAACCACTCAGTGATGGGTAGGGTTTATACCCGGCGCCCCAGCGCCACCGTCCAGGGCGGCGGAAGGAGGGAGGAGAGTTACCTCAAAAGGGAGATCGGGGACGGGGGCCGGCAGCAATGCGAGCAGATCGACGAGCAAGTCCAGGGCGGCGGCAAGAGGGTTGAATGGTTGTGCTGCGAGCAAGGAGGGATGGGGGATGGGCAGCTGGTCTAGTACTAAGTGGAACTTAGTACTAGCGTGGGGCACGGGACCCGCGCTACTACTATGTAGCGCAGCCTCGGACACCCGCGCTACTACTAAGTGGGGCCCGCCAGCTGGCCTCGTCTATCCATAGTTCTAGCGCGGGTTGTCTCTCATGCGCTACAACTATTCGCTTAGTTGTCAGAGGTGTCCGAGGTTACTGGTGATGACTTGAACAGAAGTCTGAACCATATGGTATTTTCCCAAGATGAACCACCGCGTTACACATGGGTATGTGACTAGTGTCCCAAGAAGTAAATGGAGGCGTCGTCCATTTGCACGTCGTCATCGGAAGAGTCCTCCAGCTGGCTGCCGGCCTGCCAACCACTAGCAATGGCGGCCATCTCCTTCTTCTGCTCTGGCTTCAGCCCGACACAGAGAGCTCCGGGGGAGGAGGGATCCATGGCAGGGAGTGGTGCGGAGAGGGATGAATGAGGCTATGACCGAGGTAGCGGTATATATAGCACCGGTGGGCGGCGGAGAGACAGATGGGTGGCGCTGGAGGAGACGCCTCGGCAACCGTGTGCCATTAATACGGGCGATAGATGGACAGACGGGCGGCCGTCATGTTGTTTAAACGCGCCCAGTTGCCTACAAGGGGAAGTGGTGCGGGCGGCTGCATCTCGACCGGCGCGCCATTTCATTGCCGGTGCCAGTGAGCGGTTGCGTCCAACTCTGGTCGTGCGTGAATGCGGGCAGTGACTAGCTGACGGTTTCGGGCGGAAACGCGAGGAGGGTTTGGGTGGGCCAAGGTTGCCAGAAGCGGGCTTGGGAGCAGCCCGGACTCACAAAGCCCCCCCCCCCCCGCCCCCGCCGCGCGCGCTTGTCTCCGTGAGAAAACGCATCTGGACTGCTCTACGGACCGAAACTGGTCTGCGTTGGATGGCTTCCACAGTTTGGATAACGTCTTCTAGACGCATGAGGGAGGTTTGCCGGTCGGTGTTGGAGAACCCGTAATGTGTTAAAGTTAGCAGGCAATCTTTTCTTTTGTTATGAAACGTTGTTTGGTACCATAGTCAGCGAGGACTGTTTTCGTACTCCTAGTATTTTTGGCAAATTTGACAAATCTGACCTATATACGAAATCAAATCACAGAATGAACTGTCCGTTAAATTATTTCACGCAGCTGACCCGTGGCGCCTAGCTCTCAGGCGCTGCACTAGTGCAATGCCTAGGAGCTAGGCGCTGCACTAGTGCAACGCCTAGGAGCTAGGCGCTGCACACTGACTTAGTAATTTTCGGATTACACGCGTACGACGCTGGCCGTGTAGCGCCTATCTGTGAGGCGTTGCACAGTGTAGTGTGGCGCCTTCGTGTCGGGCGTCACACAAAAAGGTCAGCCGCGTGAAATAGTTTCACGGACAGTTCATCTGTGATTTGATTTCGTCCATAGGTCAAATTTGTCAAATTTGCCAGTATTTTTCAACACGGTATATGTGGGTAAGGTAACGATTTAACAGATGCTTTAGAAAAAGCTGCACACGGCTTGGGACTTTGTTTGATCGAGTCAAGGACGACTGGTCACCACTTGCGTCGCAGTCTCAGCTGCATAATCAAGAGAATTCATGCGCGTTTAGGGTACACAGTTCAACGGCGCGTGCTCGCCAACAACAGTTCTACCAGAAGCTAGCTACTCCTAATATATAAGCTAGGACCGACGCCCCGACTCTGCAGTTCTTGTGGAGCCCTGGTCGTGAAGATGTCGACAAGCACAAGGTCCAGGTTGATCGCTGTGTTGCTGCTACTAGTGACCGTCCAATTCATCAACGTGATCGCCCACGGGAGCGCAGAAACTCCTGGAATAGTTTGTAAGTGCATGGCTACTATTATACCCCGTGTAGACTGTAGTGTACATCGATTTGCCTACACTTTTTTTCCTTTTGCCATGTACTCTTTCCATTCCGAAATTGCTGTGCATACGACACTTTGTGTCGTACACTGTTTTCTTTTGCACCGCTAGATGATCCAGGCCAAAAAATATGGATAGGTGTGAACTGTTATGGATTGTACTCCCTTTGTTCAGACAGTTACTTTGGGACGGAGGGGTACTAGATTTGCCCTTTATGTCCATAAAAATCCTTTTATTGAAAGACACCACTTTGTCAAGCTAGATTCCAAAAGGCTAACAAAAATAAGCCCATTCGGCCTCTAAAAATTTGAGATATACTCCCTCTATCATAGTGTTAAAATGCGTGATATATAAACCCATTGAGCCTGTAGAGAGGGTTTACAAATCTTATGTAGTGCCGCTAGTTCTTTTCTTTCTTTTTTTTAACTAGATTTGGGCAGCTATGAATTTGTTTTACAAGAATTATGTACTTTCAAGGATACCTTGTAAATAATTGACTTAGACTGGCTAAATATTGTATCCAAGCATGTCCAAGGCCAAAACAAAATTGAAATGGGAGCGTATATTAATTAGGAGGAATTTCACATTTAGACAATGCCCAGTGGGTGTATCCAAACTGAAGGCTCCTAATGGATCATGCATGTTTGTCCGAAAGCCGGCCGTAAACATACTCACAACTGAATTTAGTTTAACTAAATTTATGTAAGCTCCAAAATAGGTCATGTAACATAACCTCTACAAACAATTGTCAATCTAACATAAATGGATAAGCTTTGGTTTGTCCATTGGTTAATTCAACCTTTAAATGCATTTTTTCTTCCCAAGACAGGCTGCATTAACTAGCCTAAACTATCAAATCGATTAGGGCTTTAATTTGTCGAGAAAGGTCAAGTTAAAATGTTACAAAAGTTGTACTAAGGCATCGTCAATTAATTAGGATTGGTGGGATTATTGTTTGTGACCTCACAGTTGATGAGATCAACGTAGTTGTAGTTATCTCTTTTTCTGGATTGAAATGTGATTGGCTTACTTTGTTCCATGTGCAGGTGACTTTTTACATCCAAACAATGTATACACAAATGAAGTGAAGTCCTCAAAATATGTGCTTTCTCCATCTAGAATGATACTGCGATTACTACCTTCTATTGATATCTAGTTTTAGATGAAGTAAATAAAGTTGAAAAATATTTACTGCTAGAAAATCAACCATCGGTGCAGTTTGATGGTAGTTTGTTGGAAATATGTCCTAGACACAATAATGGTGTGTTATTTATTTCCAAATATATAATTAAGAGGTTATATTCCATGCTATAACTGCTATGATCCTGGAATATTTGATTCAGTGGAACACTCATATCCACGTGTTGAATGAGATAAACGGCAAAACCTGATTCCTAGTATCACCTCTAAGACTAGCATAAGTGTTGTTAGTGATCATTGGATATTGTTAAGTGTAACGGTAGTTCTAAAACAACTTTGAGAATATGAAGTTGGAGAACGTGTTGGGGAACGTTGCAGAAACAAAAAAATTCCTACGGTTTCACCAAGATCCATCTAGGAGTTCATCTAGCAACGAGTGGTCGGATGCATCTACATACCTTTGTAGATCGCGAGCGGAAGCGTTCACTAGAACGTGGATGATGGAGTCGTACTCGCCGTGATCCAAATCACCGATGACCGAGTGCCGAACGGACGGCACCTCCGCGTTCAACACACGTACGGAGCGGATGACGTCTCCTCCTTCTTCATCCAGCAAGGGGGAAGGAGAGGTTGATGAAGATCCAGCAGCACGACGGCGTGGTGGTGGATGCAGTTGTCACCTGCAGCAGGGCTTCGCCGAGCATCTGCGCGAGAGGGAGAGGTGTGACAGGGGAGAGGGAGGCGCCAGGGTCAAGGGTGCCGCTGCCCCTCCCTCCCCCCCTTTATATAGGCCCCCTGGGGGGTCGGCCCTGGAGATCCAATCTCCCAGCGGGCGGCGGCCAGGGGGGTGGAGTGCCCCCAAGGCAAGTAGCCCCCCCCCACCCTAGGGTTCTAACCCTAGGCGCAGGGGGTGGGCCTAGGGGGGCGCACCAGCCCACTAAGGGCTGGTTCCCCCTCCCACTTCAGCCCATGGGGCCCTCCGGGATGGGTGGCCCCACCCGGTGGACCCCCGGGACCCATTCGGTGGTCCGGTACAATACCGATGACCCCCGGATCACTCCCGATGGCCGAAACTGCACTTCCTATATATAATTCTTCACCTCCGGACCAATACGGAACTCCTCGTGACGTCCGGGATCTCATCCGGGACTCCGAACAACTTTCGGATTACTGCATACTCATATCTCTACAACCCTAGCGTCACCGAACCTTAAGTGTGTAGACCCTACGGGTTCGGGAGACATGCAGACATGACCGAGACACCTCTCTGGCCAATAACCAACAGCAGGATCTGGATACCCATGTTGGCTCCCACATACTCCTCGATGATCTCATCGGATGAACCACGATGTCGAGGATTCAATCAATCCCGTATGCAATTCCCTTTGTCAATCGGTATTTTACTTGCCCGAGATCCGATCGTCGGTATCCCAATACCTCGTTCAATCTCGTTACCGGCAAGTCACTTTACTCGTACCGTAATGCATGATCCCGTGATCAGACACATTGATCACACTGAGCCCATTATGATGATGCATTACTGAGTGGGCCCGGTGATACCTCTCCGTCAAGCGGAGTGACAAATCCCAGTCTCGATCCGTGTCAACCCAACAGAC
Source organism: Aegilops umbellulata (assembly GCA_032464435.1). Classification (NCBI taxonomy): domain Eukaryota; kingdom Viridiplantae; phylum Streptophyta; class Magnoliopsida; order Poales; family Poaceae; genus Aegilops; species Aegilops umbellulata. Next base: position 570,324,973 of record CP136060.1, on the reverse strand, counting down.
ACTTTCAGAGATACCCGTAATATACCTTTATAGTCACCCAGTTACGTTGTGACGTTTGGCACACCCAAAGCACTCCTACGGTATCCGGGAGTTACACGATCTCATGGTCTAAGGAAAAGATACTTGACATTGGAAAAGCTCTAGCAAACGAATTATACGATCTTTGTGCTTATGCTTAGGATTGGGTCTTGTCCATCACATCATTCTCCTAATGATGTGACCTCATTATCAATGACATCCAATGTCCATAGTCAGGAAACCATGACTATCAGTTGATCAACGAGCTAGTCAACTAGAGGCTTACTAGGGACATGTTGGTGTCTATGTATTCACACATGTATTACGATTTCCGGATAACACAATTATAGCATGAATAAAAGACAATTATCATGAACAAGGAAATATAATAATAATGCTTTTATTATTGCCTCTAGGGCATATTTCCAACAGTCTCCCACTTGCACTAGAGTCAATAATCTAGTTACATTGTGATGAATCGAACACCCATAGAGTTTTGGTGTTGATCATGTTTTGCTCTAGGGAGAGGTTTAGTCAACGGATCTGCGACATTCAGATCCGTATGCACTTTACAAATTTCTATGTCTCCATCTTGAACATTTTCACGAATGAAGTTGAAGCGATGCTTGATGTGCCTAGTCTTCTTGTGAAATCTGGGCTCCCTGGCAAGAGCAATAGCTCCAGTGTTGTCACAGAAGAGTTTGATCGGCCCCGGCGCATTGGGTATGACTCCTAGGTCGGTGATGAACTCCTTCACCCAAATTGCTTCATGTGCTGCCTCCGAGGCTGCCATGTACTCCGCTTCACATGTTGATCCGGCCATGACGCTCTGCTTGTAGCTGCACCAGCTTACTGCTCCACCATTCAACATATACACGTATCCGGTTTGTGACTTAGAGTCATCCAGATCTGTGTCGAAGCTAGCGTCGACGTAACCCTTTACGACGAGCTCTTCGTCACCTCCATAAACGAGAAACATGTCCTTAGTCCTTTTCAGGTACTTCAGGATATTCTTGACCGCTGTCCAGTGTTCCTTGCCGGGATTACTTTGGTACCTACCTACCAAACTTACGGCAAGGTTTACATCTGGTTTGGTACACAGCATGGCATACATAATAGACCCTATGGCCGAGGCATAGGGGATGACACTCATCTCTTCTATATCTTCTGCCGTGGTCGGGCATTGAGCTGAGCTCAACTTCACACCTTGCAACACAGGCAAGAACCCTTTCTTGGACTGATCCATATTGAACTTCTTCAATATCTTTTCAAGGTATGTGCTTTGTGAAAGACCTATGAGGCGTCTTGATCTATCTCTATAGATCTTGATGCCTAATATATAAGCAGCTTCTCCAAGGTCCTTCATTGAAAAACTCTTATTCAAATAGGCCTTTATGCTGTCCAGAAGTTCTATATCATTTCCCATCAAAAGTATGTCATCTACATATAATATGAGAAATGCTACAGAGCTCCCACTCACTTTCTTGTAAACACAGGCTTCTCCATAAGTCTGCGTAAACCCAAACGCTTTGATCATCTCATCAAAGCGAATGTTCCAACTCCGAGATGCTTGCACCAGCCCATAAATGGATCGCTGGAGCTTGCATACCTTGTTAGCATTCTTAGGGTCGACAAAACCTTCCGGTTGCATCATATACAGTTCTTCCTTAAGATAACCGTTAAGGAATGCCGTTTTGACGTCCATTTGCCATATCTCATGATCATAGTATGCGGCAATTGCTAACATGATTCGGACGGACTTCAGCTTCGCTACGGGAGAGAAAGTCTTATCGTAGTCAACCCCTTGAACTTGCCGATAACCCTTAGCGACAAGTCGAGCTTTATAGATGGTAACATTACCATCCGCGTCCGCCTTCTTCTTAAAGATCCATTTGTTTTCTATCGCTCGCCGATCATCGGGCAAGTCTGTCAAAGTCCATACTTTGTTTTCATACATGGATCCTATCTCGGATTGCATGGCTTCTAGCCATTTGTTGGAATCTGGGCCTGCCATCGCTTCTTCATAGTTCGAAGGTTCACCGTTGTCTAACAACATGATTTCCAGGACAGGGTTGCCGTACCACTCTGGTGCGGAACGTGTCCTTGTGGACCTACGAAGTTCAGTAGTAACTTGATCCGAAGTTTCATGATCATCATCATTAATCTCCTCTCTAACCGGTGGAGGCACCACAGAAACATTTTCTTGAGCTGCGCTACTCTCCGGTTCAAGAGGTGATACTTCATCAAGTTCCACTTTCCTCCCACTTACTTCTTTCGAGAGAAACTCTTTCTCCAGAAAGGATCCGTTCTTGGCAACAAAGATCTTGCCTTCGGATCTTAGGTAGAAGGTATACCCAACGGTTTCCTTAGGGTATCCTATGGAGACGCATTTTTCCGATTTGGGTTCGAGCTTTTCAGGTTGAAGTTTCTTGACATAAGCATCGCATCCCCAAACTTTTAGAAACGACAGCTTAGGTTTCTTCCCAAACCATAATTCATACGGTGTCGTATCAACGGATTTAGACGGTGCCCTATTTAAAGTGACTGCGGCTGTCTCTAGAGCGTATCCCCAAAATGATAGCGGTAAATCTGTAAGAGACATCATAGACCGCACCATATCCAATAGAGTGCGATTACGACGTTTGGACACACCATTACGTTGAGGTGTTCCAGGCGGCGTGAGTTGTGAAACGATTCCACATTTCCTTAAGTGTGTGCCAAATTCGTGACTTAAATATTCTCCTCCACGATCTGATCGTAAGAACTTTATTTTCGGTCACGTTGATTCTCTACCTCATTCTGAAATTCCTTGAACTTTTCAAAGGTCTCAGACTTGTGTTTCATCAAGTAGACATACCCATATCTACTCAAGTCATCAGTGAGAGTGAGAACATAAAGATATCCTCCGCGAGCCTCAACACTCATTGGACCGCACACATCGGTATGTATGATTTCCAATAATTTGGTTGCTCGCTCCATTGTTCCGGAGAACGGAGTCTTGGTACTTTTGCCCATGAGGCATGGTTCGCATGTGTCAAATGATTCATAATCGAGAGACTCTAAAAGTCCATCAACATGGAGCTTCTTCATGCGCTTGACACCAATGTGACCAAGGCGACAGTGCCACAAGTATGTGGGACTATCGTTATCAACTTTACACCTTTTGGTATTCACACTATGAATATGTGTATTATCACGCACGAGATTCATTAAGAATAAACCATTGACCATCGGAGCATGACCATAAAACATATCACTCATATAAATAGAACAACCATTATTCTCGGATTTAAATGAGTAGCCATCTCGCATTAAACGAGATCCAGATACAATGTTCATGCTCAAACTTGGCACTAAATAACAATTATTGAGGTTTAAAACTAATCCTGTAGGTAAATGTAGAGGTAGCGTGCCGACGGCGATCACATCGACCTTGGAACCATTCCCGACGCGCATCGTCACCTCGTCCTTCGCCAGTCTCCGCTTATTCCGCAGCTCCTGTTTTGAGTTACAAATATGAGCAACGGCACCGGTATCAAATACCCAGGAGCTACTACGAGCACTGGTAAGGTACACATCAATTACATGTATATCACATATACCTTTAGTGTTGCCGGCCTTCTTGTCTGCAAAGTATTTGGGGCAGTTCCGCTTCCAGTGACCCTTCCCTTTGCAATAAAAGCAATCAGTCTCAGGCTTGTGTCCATGCTTTGACTTCTTCCCGGCAACTGGCTTACCGGGCGTGGCAACATCCTTGCCGTCCTTCTTGAAGTTCTTCTTACCCTTGCCTTTCTTGAACTTAGTGGTTTTATTGACCATCAACACTTGATGTTCCTTTTTGATTTCAACCTCTGCTGATTTCAGCATAGCAAATACCTCAGGAATGGTCTTTACCATCCCCTGCATATTGTAGTTCATCACAAAGCTCTTGTAGCTAGGTGGGAGCGACTGAAGGATTCTGTCAATGACCGCCTCGTCTGGGAGGTTAATCTCCAGCTGAGTCAAGCGGTTGTGCAACCCAGACATCTTGAGTATGTGTTCACTGACAGAACTATTTTCCTCCATCTTACAACTGTAGAACTTGTTGGAGACTTCATATCTCTCGACCCGGGCATGAGCTTGGAAAACTAGTTTCAGCTCCTCGAACATCTCATATGCTCCGTGATGCTCAAAACGCTTTTGGAGCCCCGGTTCTAAGATGTAAAGCATGCCGCACTGAACGAGGGAGTAATCATCAGCACGAGATTGCCAAGCATTCATAATGTCTTGGTTCTCTGGGATGGGTGCTTCACCTAGCGGTGCTTCTAGGACATATTGTTTCCTGGCAGCTATGAGGATGATCCTCAGGTTCCGAACCCAGTCCGTATAGTTGCTGCCATCGTCTTTCAGCTTGGTTTTCTCTAGGAACGCGTTGAAGTTCATGTTGACATTAGCTTGGGCCATTTGATCTACAAGACATATTGCAAAGTTTATTTAGACTAAGTTCATGATAATTAAGTTCATCTAATCAAATTATAAAATGAACTCCCACTCAGATTAGACATCCCTCTAGTCATCTAAGTGAAACATGATCCGACTCGACTAGGCCATGTCCGATCATCACGTGAGACGGACTAGTCATCATCGGTGAACATCTCCGTGTTGATCGTATCTTCTATACGACTCATGCTCGACCTTTCGGTCCTCCGTGTTCCGAGGCCATGTCTGTACATGCTAGGCTCGTCAAGACAACCTAAGTGTTTGCATGTGTAAATCTGTCTTACACCCGTTGTATGTGAACGTTGGAATCTATCACACCCGATCATCACGTGGTGCTTCGAAACAACGAATTGTCGCAACGGTGAACAATTAGGGGGAACACTTTCTTGAAATTTATTATGAGGGATCATCTTATTTACTACCGTCGTTCTAAGTAAACAAGATGCAAAACATGATAAACATCACATGCAATCAAATAATAATAGTGACATGATATGGCCAATATCACATAGCTCCTTTGATCTCCATCTTGGGGCTCCATAATCATCTTGTCACCGGCATGACACCATGATCTCCATCATCATGATCTCCATCATCGTGTGTCCATGAAGTTGCTCGCCAACTATTACTTCTACTACTATGGCTAACACGTTTAGCAATAAAGTAAAGTAATTTACATGGCGTTTCCATTGACACGCATGTCATAAAAAATAATGACAACTCCTATGGCTCCTGCCGGTTGTCATACTCATCGACATGCAAGTCGTGATTCCTATTACATGAACATGATCTCATACATCACATATATATCATTCATCATTCATCACAACTTTGGCCATATCATATCACAAAGCACTTGCTGCAAAAACAAGTTAGACGTCCTCTAATTGTTGTTGCAAGTTTTACGTGGCTGCATTAGGATTCTAGCAAGAACGTTTTCTTACCTACGTAAAAGCCACAACGTGATTTGTCAACTTCTATTTACCCTTCCTAAGGACCCTTTTCGTCGAATCTGCTCCAACTAAAGTGGGAGAGACAGACACCCGCCAGCCACCTTATGCAACTAGTGCATGTCAGTCGGTGCAACCGGTCTCACGTAAGCGTACGTGTAAGGTTGGTCCGGGCCGCTTCATCCCACAATACCGCTGAAGCAAAATAAGACTAGTAGCGGCAAGAAAGTTGACAACATCTACGCCCACAACAATTGTGTTCTACTCGTGCAAAAAGAACTACGCATAGACCTAGCTCATGATGCCACTGTTGGGGAACGTTGCAGAAAACAAAAATTTTCCTACGGTTTCACCAAGATCCATCTAGGAGTTCATCTAGCAACAAGTGGTCGGATGCATCTACATACCTTTGTAGATCGCGAGCAGAAGCGTTCACTAGAACGTGGATGATGGAGTCGTACTAGCCGTGATCCAAATCACCGATGACCGAGTGCCGAACAGACGGCACCTCCGCGTTCAACACACGTACGGAGCGGATGGCGTCTCCTCCTTCTTGATCCAGCAAGGGGGAAGGAGAGGTTGATGAAGATCCAGCAGTACGACGGCGTGGTGATGGATGCAGTTGTCACCTGCAGCAGGGCTTCGTCGAGCGTCTGCGCGAGAGGGAGAGGTGTGACAGGGGAGAGGGAGGCGCCAGGGTCAAGGGTGCCGCTGCCCCTCCCTCCCCCCCCCTTTATATAGGCCCCCTGGGGGGGCGCCGGCCCTGGAGATCCAATCTCCCAGGGGGCGGCGGCCAGGGGGGTGGAGTGCCCCCCAAGGCAAGTGGGGCGCCCCCCCCCACCCTAGGGTTCTAACCCTAGGCGCAGGGGGTGGGCCTAGGGGGGCGCACCAGCCCACTAAGGGCTGGTTACCCCTCCCACTTCAGCCCATGGGGCCCTCCGGGATGGGTGGCCCCACCCGGTGGACCCCCGGGACCCATTCGGTGGTCCGGTACAATACCGATGACCCCCGGATCACTCCCGATGGCCGAAACTGCACTTCCTATATATAATTCTTCACCTCTGGACCAATCCGGAACTCCTCGTGACGTCTGGGATCTCAGCTGGGACTCCAAACAACTTTCGGATTACTGCATACTCATATCTCTACAACCCTAGCGTCACCGAACCTTAAGTGTGTAGACCCTACGGGTTCGGGAGACATGCAGACATGACCGAGACACCTCTCTGGCCAATAACCAACAGCAGGATCTGGATACCCATGTTGGCTCCCACATACTCCTCGATGATCTCATCGGATGAACCACGATGTCGAGGATTCAATCAATCCCGTATGCAATTCCCTTTGTCAATCGGTATTTTACTTGCCCGAGATTCGATCGTCAGTATCCCAATACCTCGTTCAATCTCGTTACCGGCAAGTCACTTTACTCGTACCGTAATGCATGATCCCGTGATCAAACACATTGATCACACTGAGCCCATTATGATGATGCATTACTGAGTGGGCCCGGTGATACCTCTCCGTCAAGCGGAGTGACAAATCCCAGTCTCGATCCGTGTCAACCCAACAGACACTTTCGGAGATACCCGTAGTATACCTTTATAGTCACCCAGTTACGTTGTGACGTTTGGCACACCCAAAGCACTCCTACGGTATCCGGGAGTTACACGATCTCATGGTCTAAGGAAAAGATACTTGACATTGGAAAAGCTCTAGCAAACGAATTATACGATCTTTGTGCTTATGCTTAGGATTGGGTCTTGTCCATCACATCATTCTCCTAATGATGTGATCTCGTTATCAATGACATCCAATGTCCATAGTCAGGAAACCATGACTATCAGTTGATCAACGAGCTAGTCAACTAGAGGCTTACTAGGGACATGTTGGTGTCTATGTATTCACACATGTATTACGATTTCCGGATAACACAATTATAGCATGAATAAAAGACAATTATCATGAACAAGGAAATATAATAATAATGCTTTTATTATTGCCTCTAGGGCATATTTCCAACAGAACGATCATATTGAATTGAACCAAATTTGTTTGTTATACTTTGAGATGCAGTCGTGACAAGTCAATCGTTATAACACGGAGAGTTAACATATGCTTTAGTTCCTTATACCATGAGAGTATCGTAGTCACTTCTTACCGTACGATGGACTTTGGGGTTGCTCAAACAATATATGTAACACGATGATCATAACAACAACTTACAGATTTATCAGGAAGTCTAACAAGCGACTAGATAGCTCGAAAGTGGGTTTTGCTCCTCCGACGATGGAGAGATATTCTTAGGGCCCTCTCGGTGTGACGGCATCCATCATCGTCTGGCCAGACACAGGTGACTAGGTCATAGGGATGCCAGAACATGTCAACGAGAAAGAAGAACAAAACCGGTAACTAGGAGACAGTACAGTGAGCATGGGGATGACTTGAGAGGATACCGATACACCTCACCTCGGGTTTTGTAAAGTATCGTGAAGCAAAGGGAAGAGAGCATGATAACCAAAGGTTCACTCGAATGTCATTCGTATACTCATAGGGATCGATATGGATGTCCATGATTCCTCTATCGCTCATTGAATGAAAGGGATTTTGTTCATGCGTATGTTTCACCGAACCTACAGGGTCACAAGATTAAGGGAATCACAATCTGCTGAGTGTAGGTGGAGCAAGAATAATGAGGAAATATTAATGAAATAGTTTCATTAATAATCAAAATATTTTCGAAAGAAACCGGAAGTGTTTCGGGTTACGTGGAAAATATATTTCGAGATTGTAAATCTATTATATAGTGTAGCCTACATTGGAGGCGAACCACTAGCACGTCGTTAGGTTGCCAGCATGTGATACCCCGATTCAATGTGATAACCTCTTATTAGAGTTGTGAGGTTATGAGCATACACACTCATAGGCAGACAGTAGCAACTTCAACAAGCATTCACACTATGTGATAGGTAGTACATTATTAACAGTCATGCATGGTCATAATAATGACGACAAAGTCATAATTTGGCAGTCATGATAACCACACAGACCGACATATTAACAAAAATATAATAAATTTTTGGATCAAGGCAAGTGCTTCGTCGTGTTTGTGGCACTTGGCCACCATCTTTGAGCTAGAAAGGTCGAAGACAATGTTATCACCTTTAAGGTGATGAGGTAGCTGATCTGGAGCTAGTGAGCAATGGCGAAGCTGGCCCACCCATAATCCATGGCTAGCCTCCCATTGATCTCTCGGAGCTTGACCTTCTAGGTGTAGGAGGTATTCTTCTTGAGTTTGACCTCCCATGTGATGATCATATGTGTTTAAAGAAGTCGTCGGGGATTGGCAACCCAGGTGCTAAAATGACCTTGCAAAAGTGGGTTGGACCTAACAATTCATGGAAATGGCCGACGTTCATCGGCCTCCCTCGGCGCCTCTATGAGGCACTTCCCTCAACAACCTCCTTACCCTTGGAACTCTTGTCATGTTAATCAAACTAAACCAAATCAGTTTATGTAACAAGCTAGCTATCATGGATTGATTATGAAGATCAACACACAATCGCATGTAACAAACTAGCGTGGACTAATCACGAAGTTGAACAGAGTAGCATTGAAACTGACATGGAAGACATGTGCATCTACTGGAAGACCACCATGCCGCCAACATTCCATGCCTTAATCATGTTGGATCGAAAGCGTTGGGATGCCTGGGCGTGGAAGAAACAGGTATTTTCAACCCCCCCCCCCCCTCCACCACTCGAAATAATTTCCCACGCAACCGCCAAAATGTCGCTTGTTGGTGAAAGGAGTAGGCCTGAGCGTCGCGGCGCAAGGCCGCCTCTTCATTGAAGCACACGGTACTCCTCAAAATATATCAAACAAGTCAATAATTTTTTTACAGTTGCTATCATGACGAGGGGCAAACCTGTGATTAGCTTTCCAAACCATGGCGGCATGACAGAAGGATTTGACCCTATAAGCAATGTATTTATCACCGGCTGAGTGTCTATGTGGGAGAGTCCGGGAGGGGGAGGCCGTGAGAATGAACAGGGGTCCAGAAGCCACTTGCTCTCTATGCGGAACTGTCAAGAGGAGGGGGGATAACGAGGAGCGGAAAGTGATCGCATGTGACCCGGGGGCGTGACACAAGGGTGGAGTTAGGGAGGAATGTGTCCCGATCAGCGTTGGAGAAAGCCTGATCAAGGCGCGCCAGGGTTTGGGGGCGGTCGACGGTTCGTCCAAGTGAACATGCGATCAGACAGAGGCAACTCGAGCGAGGATAAAGCATCGACCATGGCGTTGAAACGCATAGCAAGGCCAGCACAGAAGTTATTGTTCTTCTTTTCCTCGGGGTAGCGGATAAGATTAAAATCCCCTAGCACAAGCCAGGAACTCGATATCGTATCGGAGAGTGCCACCATCTCATCAATGAAATCTTGCCTAAAAGTGTGATTAGACGAGGCATAGATGTTGGAGATCGAGAAGGAGAAATCGGGGGATGTCAAGGCAAGCGAGATAGTCAGAGCATAGCGCCTAAGGCAATAAGAGGTTAGAGAGAAGGCACCCTGGTCCCAAGCGGTATAGTGGATATAAAACATGACTTTTGTTAATACCTAGAAACTAGAAACAAATAAACGGTTTTGGCCTGTGGTCCAAATATTTTGGCTTGATATATACTTTTTCTGAAACTATTTAGTGGCCAAGAATTGGGCTGGATTGTCGACCACGCAAGAGCCTCCGCAGAGGATCACGTCACTAAATCATCCATAAAAGTATTACAATTGTTTTAAATGTTGACTTTGAAGGTACTATACAAGCCAGGGCCATGAAAATCTATCGACGCTCTGAATGCTTTGTCAAGTGCCTCAGTATATAGTTCTTGTGACTGAGAAGACGACCACAAGCAGCAGACCTTGTTATATCGCTATGTTGCTGCTGCTAGTGAATGGCCCCTTCGTCCACAGTCTGTCTTTCCTTTCAAATCCAATTGTTACAATCTGACTAAATAGCAATTCATTGGAACAATTCGGGTCGTCCAACTCATCACCGTGTCCCCACCCCCAAACTCCAATAGTTTGTAAGCAAACCACTTGAGCGCATAACTTTACCACAGTTTTGTGTACTCAAAACAACCTGGCCACTTTTCAAAAAGGGTCATGTAGTTTAACTTGTTCATTTCAAACTATATATAGTGCATATTCCAGATTTTATCATAAGTCATATTTTGTGAAGTATGCCGAGTCTCAAAAAACTTGGTCACAGATTATAAATTTTAACTTAAAACAAAATCTATTATATGGTAACAGTTTCATAGCCTATAGTTAAATGTATTATATGTATTAAGATTTTAATATGTCAGGTGGAGTGAAGTTTACCTCACCACTAAAGAGATCAGTGCAGATTTAAAAAAAGAAGCAGGTTGATTGACATACGCAGATATATATGTCTTCAGTTCATGTTATTCTGTTCTTTGGATCTAATTGCAGGCAACTGTCTTCGTCCAGATAACCGTCGCCGTAAATGAACCATGAACTGAAGTTCGAAAAAATGTGTGCATACTTGCTTCTTAGGGTTAATTAGAGTATTATGATATATGTTATTCAGTTTCCCAAGAAGTAGAATGTAGTTTGAAAAACTTGTGCCGTTGTTGCCAGTTTGCTGGGAGTAAGATCAAAACTAGGATGCACAGCTAAAAGTGATCAATGTTGGATCATCAGAAAGTGTAATGTATCCTTCTAGGTGCATTTTGACATAATTATAGCTAGAATTTGTAATATATCAATGATTCCAAGCGAGTGATTTCCAAAATGCCTTCTAGGTGCCTTGTATCGTTCGGCCATGTACCCTGTCTGGTTGTTAATTTATATATATAATCAGGCGAAAGCCTGATATAGAGATACAACATTTGCTTTCCCAAAAACTGCACTTGGTTTAGACTAAATTTCATTCAAGGTAGTTGCCAAGCTCCACAGATCAAGAAATTTGCAGACTGCGAAATGCAAAATAGGTGCTTAAATAATAAATAGCAGTGACTTAGAGCGGGGCGATCGGGAGAGGGAGAGACAAATTGTTAAAGAGACGACCAGGTGAAAATATTTATGTGATTTTCCTAAACATCCCATCTTAGGAACCGACATCGATGTAGCCGTCTCAATTTTTCTAAAGGGGTAATATATTAATACCAACATGATGCCAATTACACCTGGCTCTGCAATGACACAGTATCAAGACTTAGTCGAGACTTAGACAGTCAAAAGGATGGCAAATTTTAGCATGGTCCCTCTTACCTCCCCTTTTCACATGAGTTGTAAGAGTACAAAACAGATCTCAGCCATTGATTTGATTAAGTAGTGATCTGATTAGCTCTTACCTTCTTACCTCCCATGTGAAAAGAGGAGATAAGAGGGAGCATGTTAAAATTACTCAAGAAAGATAAAGAAGAGGCACAAGAAGAAACAAAGATATCCGACACAACCAACGACTTGCAATAGACCAGCAGCAACACACTAGTTCTGCTTGCTTTGTTTCTCTAAACATTTACATCAATATTTGTACGGGAAAACACGCATGAGTACACACTGACTGATTCACCTTAGAAAAACTGCACATGATTTAGACTTGTTCTACGTCAGCCACAAATAACACATAAATTTCAACATAGTGTGGTGTGTGTAAGAGACTGATTCAACAGATGCTTCTGAAAAAAATGCGCATGACTTTGACTTTATTGACGACTGGTCATTTTGATAATTCGTGTCGCAAGCTCAACTACTCATACCCATGAATTTTAACGGTTGGTTTTGGAAAATTGCGTAGGATTTGGATTTTACTTGGTTCGCTTTGGTCAGTTTCCAAACCACATCCACATCAATGAAAATGTTCAACAATTAGAGCATTTCTGGGTGCTCCGTGTCTTTGTGGTCAGCTTTTTGGAAGCGTCAACGATAGAATATATGAGGATGCCCGGGGGTTATTTCTGAAACAAACAATGAATTAGTTTTCTTGATCCAGGGACCCAAACAAACAAGAACCATAAGTATTTTATTTCTACAATACTTTATTGGCTCATGGTTCGGACCAATGGTCTAAATAGTTTCACTTGATATATACATTTTTCAGAAAAGAGAAATCATAGAAATGATTTTATGGCCAAGAATATTTTTACAAGGTAAATAAAGGAATGCAGTCAAGTTATTAAAGTGAGAGTATTTGCACGTGAAGATATTGCTCAAAAGTATTACAAGACCAGGCTCCTAACCACCTTTTAAAGAGATTATTTGCCGACATACAAAGATTGTGGCCATAGCCTGCTAAAGTGGAAACTGATCCACCCTAGTCCAATCGGTGCTCCGAAGTGACGCCCGGACGCCGGCATGGACTGCTGAGTCAGAGACGAATGTGTTTGTTTGGGTAGCCGGAGTCATCACGGGAGGCGAGTACACCACAGCACCGACACCGTGCGGTGATGAACCATATGTATATGCTTTGAAGGGTGGTGGCGCTTAGGGGTACAGTGTAGGGAGAAAGCGCCTCCGCAAAAGGACCACGAGGCGTGGCATCCATAATCGTTGGGCTTCTGTGCAAAAGTTAATCTGACGCTACTATTTAAGCAAAGACCAACACCTTGAATCCCTCATTGAGTGCCTCAGCATATACTTCTTTTGAGCTCTGATTTTGAAGATGTCGACAAGCAGGAAGCAATGTTCTATCGCGGTGTCGCTGCTGCTAGTGCTCGTCCAACTCATCGGTGCTCTCGCTCGACCTCCATGTAAGCAAGCCTCTTAAGTGCATGACTTTTCTACAACTCTTTGTAATGTAGATATTGAGTTACCGAACCATGTTTCGTTGTGTAGCTACATAGTTACAAGGGTCAGTCCACTCACCTCAGTAGATATTATTAACCTTGCTAATGTGAAGCTACATCATCAAGGCATCCTCTCTATGTATGCTTTGAGTAATTAAAAAGTCCTTTCGCCGAGAAAGCCACCCTCTCAACTAGCATCCAGGAGGGTATCAAAACTTGAGATTTTGAACTGTGAGCTGTTCTGCCTCTCAGATTTAAATCTGTACCAGCCAAACCATACCGTAGTATATGTAAACCCTGGCCCTTTCTAGGCTTACCAGGACCAAAATTCAGTTGAGACGGCACCATATCAAATAGAAGCAATTAGCCATTTCATGGATGCGCACAAAACATATTTAAATTGAGCTGAGTTTACCGGAAAGTTGGCAGTGAACATACTTAAAATATAATATATCCTTTCAGTTTGAGAAAAAAAACACTCAAAATACTGAACTTACTTCAGTTCAAAAGTAAGTTCCAAAATGGTCTTTTTTGTTTTTCTGTTCAACTTCTCCAGACAACTGTGAGATAAAAAAACTATTACCTCACTACCGAGAAGATCAAATAGTCTTTTTAATATTTTCACAAGGTTGGTTTGATCAACATAATGTAGATATATGTTACCAGTTGTCTTACTACTCTTTTCACTTGGATCCATGTGCAGGCGATTATCTTCGTCCAGGAACATGTCACTATAACAAACCATGAGGTGAAGCTGGAAAATTGCGTGGATGCTTCTTCGTTGGGTTATATTGCCCTATTAGATTATTCGGTTTCTTTATAGAAATATCCGTACTGTTCAGTTTGTTGGCAATCTAAAATATGTAAAGTTTAAAATCTCACTAGGGTGCATTTTGACGGAATTCTGAATCCATTGTTAATTTTGGTGACCAGTATTTCCTAGTAGAAACGTTTACTTCTATGGGACACTAATGCATGTGTGACACATTGATTTACCTTGGGAAAATTATATACTTCACATGATTTAAACTTTGTTTAAGTCTTCGGCAGCAACTACAAACGAACGACAACACACTAATTTCAACACGATGTGATGTATCAGATACCGAGTCAATGGATGCTATTGGAATATGAATATTACATATGACTTGGACTTAGTTCTGTTCACTGACGATTGGTCTTTGCACCAGACTCGCAAATTTAATTGGTTGGTTTTGGGAAGTTTTACACGAATTTCACTTTATTTTATGCACTGAAGATTGGTCATCTCGGTTACTCGGTTTCCATATCACATCCACATTAGCGACTGGCATAAACATAGTTTGACCAGTTGTTCCCCACAAAAAAGAAGTTGTTTGTATTACCACCTCAAGCGTTCGGCAATTGTAGCATCTCTAGGGGCATGTTTGGTTGCCTGCACCATTTTTGGTGTCCTTACATATGTGCCCTGGTTCAGCCTGGCTCAACTAATGCAAGCTCAAAATCATATTCTGCACTTAGTATGGTTATCCACAAAACTCTAGGCCGCATTAGAGACGAACCACCAGCACCCCGTTTGGTTGCAAGCATGTGGTACCCAGATGGAACAAGTTGTTGTTTGGTTACGTTCAAGACATGCAGTGTGGCAACCTCTCGTTCGAGTGATGAGGTTACCAACACACACACATACACAGAGAGCATAGAAAATTGGACAAGCATTCGCACTACATTATAGGCACTGCATTAAACGCATAGTCATAATAATGACGACAGTCATATATGCAGGTAGTCATAATAACTACACACGTCGACCGACTAACGAAAGCACATTAAGCTTCTTGCATCAAGACAAGTGCTTCATATTCATATGCTCGGGGCAATTGGCCACCACCTCTGCATCGAAAATGCCGAAGATGATGACCTGAAGGTGTACTTAGTCATCACCTTGAATGTGATGAGGTGGCTGATCTAGAGCTAGTGAGCAATGGCAAAACTGACCCACCCCCTGATCCATGGCTAGCATCCCATTGATCTCCGGGAGCTTGACCTTCCAGGTGCAGCCAGTGTTCTTCTTGAGTTTGATCTCCATGGCATGGTTCCCACGTTTTTACGGAAGCCATCGAGGATCAGTAGCAGCTCCAACCTAGGTGCTAAAGTCACCTTGCAGAAGTGGACCTACTGACTCATGGAAATGGTCGACATTCGTCTGCATCGCCCGATGCCTCTACGAGGCGCTGCCCTCAACGACCTCCTTGACCTTGGAGCTCATGTCCTGTTAATCAAACTGAACAAGATCAATGGATGTGACAAACTACCATATATAGACTGATCATGAAGATCAAAACACAATCACATGTAACAAACTAGCATGGACTGATCATGAAGCTGAACATAGTAGCATCGACATGGGTATGAAAAAGATGTGCATCTACCACAATAGCAAGAACATCATCATTGCCGACAGGCCCCTACAACAAGTTCAAGGATTTTCATGCCCGCAAGACCAATTTGAGCCCTATCAAACACTAAATTGAGCCCTATACTGAAACCCAAATCTGTATCCATATCCACACTCTGATCAAACCCCCTATCGACACCCAAATCTAAAGGAACTTGGACACCTAAATCTAACCCCATATCCACACACTAATCGAGTCATATGAAACCCTTAATCACCACCCTAATTGAGCCATATGAAACCCTCAATAGACACCCAAATAAAGCCATATGAAACCCTAAATATGACCCCAAACCAAACACTAGCCGGAGTTAGTTGATATGAAAAGTACAGGGTAACGTGCGGGCCGGGACTTGGCTGTATGCATTCTCTCTTTCACCCACCCACCATTCCCACAAGGGCGAGTCCAGCCCGGCAGCCATGGACCCGTGCCCCCTCATGCGTCCATGGACGGTTGGTGCAGCTCCAGGCCCAGCAAGCCTTGGGAATTGCACTCCTTCCGGCTCCTACGGCTGTCGGCGCCTCGATGCCTCTGCACCCCCACCCTGTTGGTGCCTTGGTTGGTTGTCCATCCCAGCACTTCTTCGACTTCGGTGCACTTATTGAAATGCTTCGAGTTCGGCGCCCTTGTTGCTTCGGTCCCGGTGACTTGGATCTGTGTTGCCCTCTAGATCTTGGCTATCTCGGGCCTCCGGCCACCGTCACATCCCCCGCCGCCCAGCCGCCCACCTCAGTGCCACGTCTATCCCTCCGTCCCTCCATTGGCCGTGCGTCCAGCGGCGCCCGGTGCCTCTTCCATGGCGGGCATGGCTCCCCTTCCCGTGGTCGTGGTTCTGACATATGCCTGAGTTCCTCTTCTCTGACTCGTGCTCCGGCGGCTTGGGATTGCTCAGACTCTGGCCAGGGCGAAATCCATGCATACTATGTTTCCAGCGACGACACCCATGGGTGGCGTCCCCTTCTTGGAGGCGCTATCACGACCGTTATCCGGGCCCGTCTTCAAGCATCAGGGGAAACCCTAGGCCCGGTTATATGGATCGGACGACGACGGCGTCTCGGCGCCGTACTCCTTCGTAAAGGCGTTGTCTTAGTTGCTCACGACGTCCTCAGTTCTGGATCTGGAAATGTTGGTTGTCGTGTTGTTGGTCGTCCTTGGTTACTTCTTAGGATGGTGATTTTAGCTGTTTCTTTCTCTTGCTTGGGCCGAGCATCCCATGTCTCTGCTCCGGGCACCATGTTCACGGCTCTTGTGTTTGTGTCATGTGTTGTACCTCGCCTTGTACTCGTTCTAACTTCTTCTATCGATGGAATGATACGTAAGTTTTCCATATTCATGAGAAAATACCCTTCTTTTTGAAGAAAAAAGAGCATCACAGTAAAAGATTGATGCGTATAACAATCAATGCAAATGCCGGGGATACCCGCCTGCTTGAAGAAAATACATGAAGTTTGACGTCTCTTTAGTTGTATTTTGACAAAATCTGAAATTTTGCCATATTTATTCTTGCATTTTGACAGTATCTGATTTTTGGTAGCCAGAATTACCTAGACAAATTTACTTATAGGGTACACTACGCATCTGTGACGCATCAGTTCATCTTGGGAAAACTGCACATGGTTTTATACTTCCGTTGTAGTGCTCACCACTAATAACCTTAGCCACACCATAATTAAACGTTAATTTCAACGTCATGTGGTGGTCAGGTAAACCAATTCAACAGACGCTCCTGGAATTTTTCACGTGACTTGACGATCATTTCCATATCATATTCCTGTCGCAATCTCAACTACGTTCGTGTGTTTACCGGCCACGCAAATTCAAGCGTTTAGTTTTGAAAAGTTGAACATGAATTGCATTTTATTTGATGCACCGGCGACTGGTCATCCCGGTTACTCAGTCTCTGTACCACATCCACATCAACTCACATAAATATACTTAGTTTGACCAGAAGCTGTGCTATGGCCTGAAGCGTTCAACCACTCCTTGTGGTTGTCATATCAGCTTTCTTTTAGCGTCGACGGGAGAATATGTGAGAAAACCAAGGAGTTGTTTCTGAAACGAACAAGAAACATTTTTTGTTGATACCTAGAAACATACCAAAGAAACAAGTTACTGACCAAGAACAGTTTTACCAGGGCAAATAAAGGCATGTAGATAAGTTTATTTGAGGAATCACAAGGAGTGAGAATATTCCCCCCGGCTCCGGCGATGGAGGGGTGATGACGGCGGCGCGCCTTCGGCTCGCTTTGGTGCTTGTAGTCGTCGCTAGGTGGTCTACGAATCTAGATGTATTTTTTTTCTGGTATTCGTTGTACTACAATGATTGAAAATGAATAGATTGGAAGTATTTCCGCAAAAAAAAAGAATACAATGGTCAAAAGTGTAATAAGACAAGCATCATAACCTCCTTTTCTCAAGATCATTCATCATGATACAAAAGTTGTGGCCTTACTGTGTAAACACCGAGAGGGTACAAGTAAAGGAAACTTCTTTAGAAACAATGGTCCCATGCGACGCCGTCATGAGGGAAACTACCATCTGCCAAAGTCATCGCACGGCCACCAATGTGTGGCACCGATGCACCCTATGTAGGCCAATCCTCCACTCGGTAGTGACGCAGGTCACAAGCAAAAATCGCACGGGGGCCGAACCTTGAGTGAACATGAGAAGGGAGGGGGAGGGAAAAGCGTATGCAAGAGTTCCCCGCGCGCCAATGGTGGCGGTGGCGATGGAACCAAATGTTGTCCTTTTAGAAGTACCAACTCTTACAGCTACAGTGTTGGGAGCGAGAGTCTCAGCAAAAGACCATGTGGCTAAGTCATCCATAGAAGTTTCTTTTGCAGAAAAAGTCATGCATAGAAGTTGGACTATTGTGATGAAAGTTGACCAAAGCTACTATATAAACCAAGTATGATACCCGAATCCTCGGCTGAGTGTCTCAGTATATGGTCAATGTGAGCTTTGTTTGAGAAGATGTCAACAAGTAGGAGGCCTTGGTTTTTCGCTGTGTTGCTGCTTCTAGTGTTCCTACAGCTCATCACTGTGCACGCCGGCCCCACAGTCTGTAAGCAAGCCTCTTAACTGCATGACTTTCTATACAGTTATGTGTGGTGTTGGTATGTATCAATATTACGGACCAGTTTTACTTGTTGTGATGTATAGTTTCACCATCAGTCCACTCACCTGGGTAAATATTATTTAGTTTGCTATTTTGTCAAGCTATCATTAAAGGTGAATCCTTATCGATTATATAGTCTTTTCTTTTCGCGATGTAATGATTATATATGTTGTCTTAATGCGGCTCTTTGAGTCCATAAAACTCCATTTATATTTACCCCAAAAACTAATTGTCAAGCTTGCATTCAGGAGGGTAACAAAGCTTGCCATTTTGAACTGTGAGCTGATCTGCCTGGAAGTTTATATTTGTACCAGTCAAATGGTATTGTAGTAGACATGAATAATTGGTAGGTTATTTGTGGAATTACATTCAAGTTATTCTGAACTTCCAATGATACTTTAAAACTAAGTTCAGACCAGGTGTAATTCAATTCAACTCTAGGGCTATATAGGCGTACACAAGATCAAAATTCAACTGAAATGGGACCATTTCAGACATAAGGAATTAGCCATTTTGATGGTGCACATGAAACATATTCGACCTTATACGAGTTTGCTAAAAAAGCCGGCCGTAAACATACTTAATATCGAATTTGATATTTTTTGGTGGGGATAAACTGAAATATGAAGTATAACCTTTTCTTTGGAACTTAAGTTCGTACGAAAGATAAAAAAAGGTTCCTGTGCCATAGCTTCCACAAACAATTGTCTGATCCAATAATACAATGAATAAGTTTCGGGCAATGGTAGTAAGTTTTCTATTCATATTTATAAATCTGTTAATTTAGGTATCAAACTCTATTAGTAAATTTAGACAATAAACCATTCATTTCAAAACACAGTGCATGTAGATTTTCTCAAACTTTGTAAAGTTTGGTCAAGCAGCCAACTTCCTCAAACTTTAGAAAGTTTGACTAAGAACACAATCTATATGCACTATATTTTGGCACGGTGTAATGCATTAGATCTGTTGAGATTTGATATGTTTGGTTTGGTGGAGTATAGTTTACCTTAACGTTCCCCACAAAAAAAAAGAGAAGAGATCAACGTTGATAATTGATGAAGTGCACATATATATATCATTGTCTTAATCTGTTATATGCAATCTCTGTGCAGGCAACTATCTTCGTCGAGAAAACTGTCGCCGTAAATAAACCATGAACTGTAGAAAGGATAATGTGTGCATGCTTGCTTTGTTGAGTTAGGTACATAATCGTCATATAGGTTGTTCGATTTCCCAAGAAATGAAATGAAGTTGGAAAAAGAGTACCACCGGAGAATCAAGGTTCGGCCGGTTCTCTCGGAGTAACTTCAAGACAAGGATCTAAAATTTGTAATCATATTGTTGGCTCATTGAAAAGTTTAATTGCCCCTTCTACGTGCATTTTGATATATCTGTAGACAGAATTTGCAGTCTTTCAATATGATCAAAATGATTTCCCAGAGCCTAATACCTCCCTCTGCATGCCCTTGGGAGTGACCTTTGCAAGGGGAACCCCCTAAATAGTAATTTTGGGGTTCTTTCGCAAGAATGAGTACAGAGAGAGCAATGTTAAAAGGATGGTCCTTTGTACACAACGAACGTATTACAACCTGGTTTTGGGAACCTTCTCGAATTTTACTGATTGTTACTTTTTTCTTTACATGTTTATCTGTTTTTTGAATGAAAATTTTGAAAACTGTTCAGATTTTTGTAGAAATGTTAGCAAATTTGGAAAATTGTTTGTAAATTTACAAAAATATTCACAAATTTCAAAATCATGTTTTAAAAATTGTTCCTTTTTAAAATAATCACAAATTTGAAAACATGTTTGCATTTTCAAGAAATGTTCCAAATTTGGAAACAATGATCATGTTTTAGAAAATGTTTAATTTGGAAAAGTGTTCACATTTTAAAAAATGTTTAATGTAAAATGTTTGCATTAAAAAAACTTCATAATTTATAAAACAATGGTCGCAAATCCGGACAAAAGTTTTTGCATTTTCGAGAAAAGTGTGTTTATTTGAGAAAAGAAAAGAAAACAAATACTATAAAAAGCGGCCAGTAACCCGAGTCGCTACAGGACCTGGTGACTAGACGTTAAATGGACCATCCTATTTGTGTCCAGCGGGAAGGCGCCAGTGCGTCTGGCCGCCTATTTGTGTGCATTTAGCGCTCACTAGCCACGAACCAATTAATTTCGCTCAGTCATTCACTAACTTGCTCACCAGACCGCTCACAGAGGATATTTGTGCTCATTCTTATGATGCATGCTCGCTCAGGAAAAAATAGATATCCGTTTGTTTTTGTTAGTGAAAGTTTTTTGGGTAACATAAAAACATTAGGAAGTTAAAAATAATTGTGAATTTGAAAAAATGTTCACCGATCTTTATTTTTTTTCTGAATTTTTTAAAATGTTCAATTTCTTTTGAAAATTATCATGAACTTAATAAATTGCCTACGAATTCAAGATATTCTAAAAACATTGAAGTTTAATCAAATTTTCTTAATTTCAAAAATTTGAGATATTTAAAAATATTTTTAAAAATTTAAAATAATATTCGTTGATTTTGAAAGAATTCAAAGATTTTAAAAAATTCTCATGTAATTTAAAAAATATTTGCGAATTTTGAAAATAGAAATGCTATTTGGTTTTTTGTGAAGTTAAACATATTAGGGGATTATTTTTCATTAGAAATTAAATGTGTTCATGAATTTAAATAATATTCAGAAATTTGAAATTATTCATGAAACTGAAAAATATTCAGAGATTAAAAATAATTTTAATAGAAAGGAAAATAATAGAAAACTAAAAATTAAAAAAGGATAAACTAAAAATAAACCAATAGAAAATAAGGAAATAAACTAATAAAAACAAGAAAAGAAACACAGAAATGAAAAACAGTGGAAGGAGCTACATGGTCCGGCCCATTTATTCTAGGACGTTGTGTGCGCTTCCTACCAGTACCAAACTTTTGTGCGCCTAGGAATTCCCTTGTTGCTACCTTCTCTATTATAAATTAAGACATTTGCAGGGGGGGTTTCCGTGACGGTATTGATGAGGTGGTGGCAGCGATGGCATGTTGGAATACGGCATTTTCGGCCTCTCCCTACCTCGATAACTTCTGATCTGTTGGCCACGACGGACATGCGAGAGTTTGTGTAGGCAGATCAGCTGGCTTTCTTCTGATCTTGGCACTTAGTGTGTCTATCAAGGAGACAAATATGGGTAGCTTTTATTTCTCATGTGGCAAAACTTAGTGCATGCATTGCAAAATTAGTGATGCCCTTTGTGATCCGGTTTGGATAGTAGAAGGTCCCCCATGTCTTTTCCCCAAGGAGTGACCCTGGGTTCTCAAACATGAGCACTTATTGTCATCGAATTAGTGACCCATTGGATGATGTGCACTATGACAAGAGTCTGACAGCTTATTGTTATCGAATCATTATATTCCAGATTTTCAAACCAGACCTTAACAACCTTATTTTTGTGCTTGGAGAAAGGATAATGATTGTTGTCATAGGGGGTTGTTTCTCCTTCTCCTTGCGCTAGACCTTGGTAATGCAAGAGGGGGAGGAGGAGTAATGTCCATCACCGTGAAATACTAGTGAGGGAGAGTCCACCATTTATACCACCAGTTGAGAGATGCGAGATGTTTTGAGACGTGGATACCGGCTGTTGTCGTATGGGGTCTTTGTATTACTTCTCCTCCTTTGAGACATTGGTAAAGCAGGACGGGGAGTAAAATAACAACCATCACCAACAGTCAAAGCACCAGTGAGGCAGTGGACACAATATATATAAACCACCACTTGAGAGATGAAAGTTGTTGAAGGGAGCCCCGACGGACCGAAAGTCAACCCACATGCCGAATAAACTATCCTTCTAAGTTAAATTATATTTCCTTTGTGACACTTTTTCGTTAATGAGTTATTAGGTGTTAGCACCAACCTCGCGGACATGGCATCACCCGATGATTTCACCCCCTTTAGGGTCCCTAGGAGAGGAGGATGTGGACAGCATGGCACATGTCATGGCCGAGCGTGCTAGTGAAGACTACTCGGCCATGCTTATTCAGGTGAACCCACAGCTCCTCGACGAGGAACACGTGGTCTACAAATCCATTCAGTACGAGTGAAAGGCCGAGGGCATACGCCAGATGATGGTCTGCATTCATTCCGAGCAACGGAAGTTTTATAGTGACTTCGCCAAGAAAGAAGCGATGCATGAGGAGAGCGATGAACTGATTCCATCCAGTCTGCCGACCGCCAGTGTCGAGGATGCTGGATCTTCCACTAGGCGCAGATGCCCACCTGCTCCGACTCCACGACCACCGGCTTCACAAACTACCAGTCTGAATAGAGCTCCATTTTCGGAGTAATCTTAGTTAGATAGTTTGATACGTGTACTGAATGTAGTTTCTGATGTCAACTTGGAGTAGAACTTGAGTAGTACTTGTGAATATGTTTTTGGTATATGTATAATTAATACTTAGGTTGCTTATGTCCCATGTGTTCCTCTAACACAGTACAAAACCCCCTCATTAGCAGCGTCGGGAAGTGCTCTGTAGCAGCGTTTCACCGGAGCGCCGCTACTACTGGCCGCTGGTAGTTAACAACCAGTAGCGTTTGCCTCAACGCTGCTAATCAGTGGCAGTCCAGCAGCCTTTGAACCTAGACGCTGCTAGTAGCATCGCACCCTGCAGCATGCAAGCAACATGAACACTGCTAACAATGTAGTAGCGTTCCTCTAGACCTACACGCTGCTGGTGTAATATGCCCAAAAAAATTAAAATGCATTTATTTTGTTTAGCAGGATGTTCTACTACACAAATTTGCTGCCATGGCAGCATTTAATTAGACTATCAAAACCAAATGTAGCAGTTGTTATTATTGGATCATAAATTAAACATATGAAATCTTCGATACAATTAACTAGCATCACATAGTACCTAGTTAGCAATTCTGGGAAAATCCACTTAACGGCACAACCATAAAAAGTACTCAACTCAAGTGCAATCATAATCGATGTAAATAAACATGCATCCATGTTGGACTTTTCGAAGACACCTACTCGTCAGCAGTCGTCTTAGCAATGGTATGCACGAAGAGGATGGGGCCTGCATGTCCTACGTGGATGACGCTAATTATCTTGTCTCCAACCTCGGTGAAGTTGTAGATCCATAGACCTCCTGCCATCCGTTGATGATGAGGCATCCATCTTCTGATGACGTCGAGTAGGTGCATGATAAGTTTGTCTAGTCATACACGAAAAGTCTCATGTCACCACTATTCTGAACCTGCATTTGCATAGGCACCACATATTTTGGGAGATTTTGTTGCAACACACAATGAGTATTTCATACCAGCAGGTGACTTTTCAACATTGGGAGTTTCTATTATAACATTAATAATTCAAATGATATGGAGGCTTGTCATCGCATACAATTCATACCAGCGGTGACTTTTCGACATTGCTCTTATTCAAGGTGTGCATGAATGGCACGAATGACCCATCATACGTTCGAACATAGTCCTCACCAAATTCCTCAATGCTTTCCACAAATTCTACAACCACGTCCAAGTCTTGCCAAGAAAGTGTCGTGCCGGCAATGACATGAATCTTGTCCACAATGTTTTGAACTTTGTCAGACGCCATGAAGTAAGTTGTCCACATTATATGTAATCGAGAGACTACTTTCATCGGGTAGTATAATAAAATGGTTACTCACTAAATATATTAATGGTTATGAAAAATTACACAGGGGAAGCACCGGAACACTAGGAATGCGCACAATGATGTCAAGATTGGATTTGCAGAGAATGCACATCTCGATCTTCATTGCCAGATCAAGCATGTATCTCATGGCGAGTCCCCTCCAACTAGGGCATGTTCCCCCTCATTTTTGGAAGTTAAATCCTTCTCTTGTTCCAAGGTGGGTCTCAACTATCATTTGCTGATGCATTGGAACCTGCGGAATGTTCAGGACTTCACGCCTTGCAAAGCAAGGAATGATCTAAACAAAGCTATGAAGTGAAATAAAATTAGATCATAGTTCTTTGTTGGCCACATCTATGCATGTATTGGTTTAGCAATTCATCTTCCAAACATACCATCTTCCCCCTAAAGTCCACTCCAAGCACAATGCAGAAGCGATTGTTCTTCATCCAAGTCAGGCCCAATTGAACCACCTTGTCGCACCTTTCGCGGCGGCTGTCACCACACCTGGGGCACACCATGTCCATTGTTGTGTTCACAACGATTAGAATCTTCAAATAGTAGATAAACTATAAAATGAACTTCAACTCAATCAATCTATAAACCGCCTCCATCTCTTCTCTTTTTTCTATCTTTCTCTCTCTTCTCTCTTCTATTTTGCTTTTCCTCTCTTTACTCTGTTCTATTATGTACTCCTGTCTCTCTTATTTTCTATTCTCGCTTTCTCTCTTTTCTCTCTTATCTCTTATCTCTTCTATTCGTTTCCACTTTTTACTCTCTTCTCTTATTTCTTTTCTCTCTTTCTCTCTTGTCTCTCTTCACTCAGGAACAAAATTTCACACACAACTACAATTGCTAGTTAATTAACAACTCACACAGGGCAACATTGGACATTCTGATAGCCTGCACGAAGACACACACATTTACTTGGAGATAAAACATTATCGAGGTTGTAATCAAGCATCATCTTTATCACTCCACCGTGAGCCAACAACTCTTCACCATTTTGTTTACATGGTAACTTCAACTTCACCATTGAACACCACTAGTGTATCCGTTGCCAGAACAGATGTCGGAACAAATGTCGCCAATGCCAAACAGTCGACCACCTGCGTTGCCAACAAAATAGTTCCAACTTAGGTAACGAACCTTCTAGGAAAAATCGTTGAGCATGTGTCAACCTTGCCAGTGACACCGAAAACCCATCTCGTGATATTGTCACCGTTGAGTCACGCCCTTACCATCTCTGACTCAGTGAATACATGGTGAGGCAGGAGGGCCCCTCAAACATGTTGGTAACACCGAATACCATATTCTAGTGATCTCCTAACTACGCCCAATGTTGATATTGTTTCCTAACAAGACACACTACTTTGATCTAGCATCACTGCCCTAGCACCCCTTAGCAGGCAACGTTGAACCCGTAAAACAAAATGACACGAAGACAATGCCTTCGGGAATCACTCCGACAGAAGATGCGCCACTAATACCCATACCAGTAAGACCTGGTCAAGGGTTTGCCATAGAGCCTAAAGAAGGAGGACAGATGCCCTTGAATAACGACGACTCTAAGAAGGTTAGCGAGTCTGGAATTGTCACCATAGTCATATCGGCCCGAGCTGAAAGAAAGCCATTTGCTCCAAGTAGCCAAAACACCCCCCCCCCTCCATCCGGTTCACGAGGACCACCACCTGCTTGAACCTCATCCGACCCCACCAAATAGAGTTAGGGACCTCCATTTTTTTATTATGTTTGTGGTGCCTTCTACATCTGATGAACTTTTGTAATAGATCTGGGTACTTCACAAAAACCGATTTAAGCAAGAAAAACAGAGTTATGTTCCACATAAAGTGTACCATTGAAAACACCTTTAGAATCAAATCTAATGTCACACTTTTGGAGATATAACTCATATTTTCTTGGAGTTCAATGAGTGGTCATAAGTCTCAATATACGAGAGGACCTTGTATACCAATCTAGAGGGAGTAGGTAAATACATGAGCGAAGACATTAAATAAAGTAGGGTTTTAGGTTGCCACGCCTGGACTGTTAGTTAAGATGAAAAGCTCATTACCTCACTGCTGGATATCAACGTACAATCTTGTTTACAGTTTTTTAATTGGAAGCTTGGTCAACATAGATCTATGTCATTGTTTTTCTTACTCTTTTCTTTTGATTCCTTGTCAAGCCCATTTTCTTCATCCTATAGCAAACCATCAAGTGAAGTTGGAAACCTTCGATGGGTTGTTTCCCAAGACTCGAAATGATATTGAAAATATGCATTACTGTCAGGAATCAACGGCTGGGCCAGTTTGTTGGCAGTAAGCTCAAAGCAAAGGATGGATTTTGATTTTTGACGGGATTCTGAAAATTACATTCTTCATTGTTATCTAAGTATTCGCTTCTCTTCCTTTTTGTTTGCAGGAATTAAGTATCTGATTCTGCCCATGTGCTTTCTGGGAAGTAGTATTTCCTAGACACATTTACATGTGACACATTGATTCACCTTGAGAAAATCACACATGGTTAGAGTCGTCACAACTGACCTCAGGGGCGTAGCTGGGCCCCGGGCTGCCCTGGCCATGGCCCGGGGCGTAGCTGTATCCTGGCTACAGCACTGACTGACCTCAAACACACAGAGTAACAAATTAATCTCAACATAATATGGTGCGTCATGATAAACCAATTCAATGGGATATACTTTTGGAAAATTGCAAATGAGTTGACGACTGGTCATTTCAATCATCTGTGTCTTAATCTAAACTACACTCACGAACACATTTGTGCCTACCGGACTCACGTATTTCAACGGTAGGCTTTGGAAAGTTGTACCTGAATTTTATTTTATTTTCCGTTGCTTGGAGATGGACTCGCGTAGATGGAGGTCGTCGGCTGGCGTCGTGGTGGCGTCAATGACGGAGAACCTGCCAAGGCTTGCCTAGGTGGAGGTCGTCGTTTGGCGTCGTGGTGGCGTCGATGGCGGAGGACCTGCCAAGGTTGTCACCTCAATCTGCTCTGAAGATGGATCAGTGGAAGATGTCGGCGATGACACATGTGAGTGCGTCGGACCGGTTTGAGCCCCAGACCCGGCAGATGGCTCGGTTGAGGCCTCCGGCTTTAGATGTTAGGCTTAGGTGAGAGGTCTAGTTAAGTGGCCCAGCTTGCACCCCTTCATCATTTGGATAGGATTAACGGCAGATGTTGCCAAGATGGTGGATTTAGGCATATTGTTGTTCTACTTTGTAAGGTCCTCGAGAATAATCAATAAAATGGATGCATGCATCTCCCAGATGCAGAGACTGGGGGTCATCCTCCTTTTCCAAAAAAATTATTTTATTCATCGGCGACTGGTTATTTGGGTTACTTGGTCTCCAAACCACATTCACGTCAACTCATATAAAAAATTCTTAGTTTGACCAGATGTTGTTCTACCTACCCAAGATCTAGTTTAACAAGTAGAGCATCCATATCAGCCATCTCCTTGTGGTAGGCACACCAGATTTGTGATAGTGTTGACGAGAAAATAAGTGAGTAGGCGGCCAAAATCTGAAGCAAATAAATTCGGATAGACATTGTTAATGTTTTGCTATTCTATGATACCTTATCATACTAGCGTTCGGGGGAGTGATCCACATACTTTGGTTCGATATATACTTTTTCATAAAAGAAAAATCAAAGAACCGGTTTACTTGCCAAGATCAGTGATGACCGCGCTTAGGGGCTACAGTGTCGAGAGCGTGAGTGCCTCTGCAAAGGATCATGCGGCTAACTCATCCATAAAAGTCGGACTATTGTGTTAAAAGTTGACTCTGAAGCTACTATATAAGCCACCACCGTGAAAAGCTATCGGCACTTCGTCGAATCCTTTGACCGAGAAGATGACCACAAGCAGCAGGCCTTGGTTTATTGTTGTGTTCCTACTGCTAGTGTTCCTCCAATTCATCGTTGTGCTCCAAGCTCGGAATTCTCCGGTCCCCTGTAAGCAAACCACTCAAGTGCATGACTCCACTACAATTTTTGTGTATGTTGATGTCGTCAGCCCAAATTTTGTGAAAACTCTATCTGTTTCAAAATATAGTGCGTATAGATTTTACCATAAGTTAAAATTTCCAAAGCTTGATCAGGTTACTACAGACTTGGTCAAACTCCATAAAATTTTACTTCAAACAAAATCTTTATGCTCTATTTTTTGGAATGAGGTGAGTACTTCATGATTAAATGTGTTAGCTATTAAAGTTGTATTATTTCTGGTGGAGTAAAGTTTACCTCGCTGCTGAAGAGATCGGCATAAATTCTTCTTATTCTTTTTGAGAAGGCAGGTTGGTCAACGTACATAGATATATATCACTGTCTTATTCTGTTTGGATCTATGTGCAGGCGACTATCGTCTTCCACAAAACTGTGGCCGTAATATAAATCATGAACTGAAGTTCGAGAAATGTGTGGATGCTTGCTTCACTGGGTTAACTAGATTATCAGCATATAGGTTATTCAGTTTCCAAAGAAATAAAATGAAGTTGGATGCCGGGAATCAAGGTTTGGCCAGTTCACTGGGAGCAAGCTCAAGACAGGATGAACGGCTAACACTGTAATCAATGTTGCTCATCGATCAGAATGTTTCATGTCTCCTGTAAGGTGCATCTTGAATGAACTATAGATAGAATTTGCCATAATCCTTCAATACTATTACAATAATCTTGCCAAATAAAAATGGCTGACTTTTTTAGTAATTTGTGCAGCCGTTTTTTCCGGCTCGCTTTGGCTCTTTTATAACAAGTCAGCTGTATTTTCTTGGCTCGAACGGAAACCAGTGTTTCTAGGATGCAACGATTCAGCTTCCGAGCTCAGCTGCTCCCGAGCATAAACAGTAAAATCAGAAGAAATAACAAAAAAATTCAAAAAAAAAATGGGCATGCAAGATGCTCGAGTGTGTGATGTTCAGTAACCTTTAGCAAAAAAAAAATCGGGCATGTGAGGAAGTTTGAATAAAGGCACTGTTTGAACCCGATTTTATTTTTCCATGAGCTCCTCGGATGTCCAAACACCACGAAATTTTGCCCGGACTTCACGCATTTTAGTATCGTGCTTGAAAAAATATTAGAATTTAAAAAAAAATACTGATGAGCCTGCACGCGGAATTGAATATTCTTGTTTCTAACTTCCTATATACTGGCCACCAAGGCCCACGGCCCACCGAAGGCCCGTGTGTCGTCCCTGTCCGAGAGAGCGTGGACATCGGCATCGTCCACGTGCGCCATGTCACTGCCGCCTACACTTCCGCATGCACGCATGAGCTGCACAGGGCTCCCGCCTCCTCCGCGCGCACGCATCCGCATCGCACTCTTCGTCGGGTTGTGGTGGACGGCTTCGCTCTCTAGTCTCCATGGTGTCGAGTTGTAGTGCTCCTCATAGCGCTCCACAGTGGAGCAGACTGGTTGTGGTCTGTGGAGGTCGGCCTCGGCGGAGGCGGAGAGGATCACGGTGCTGAGCGGCTCCATGGCGGAAACGGCGAGTGCTCTAGCAGTGGGTGCGGCACGGTTGGTGGCGTTGATCAGGTGCAGCGCCATAATGCCGGTTCGGTTTGCTTCTGTAAATAAACAGAGAAAATGAAAATCACATAACTGAAACGTCCAATCAACATCAAAATTGGAAAAATACTCAATGAGGAAAAATGTGACATAAGTTTTCTTAAATGAGGTTTAAATTATGAATTTTTGCTAATTGAGTACTATCTGTGACAAACCTGAGACTTGAGGGTAAAAAGTGGAATTAACTCTTTTTTCAAAATGTGGATAGAATGCAAATAGAAATCTAACACGTAGTTGCCTTTTCCATAGTTTTGCCTTGTACGCAGAGAAACCACCATTTCTTTTACGGAAATACTAAAAATCTAACGTCAAACTTTTTGGCATGACAAATTGAACGTACCTGGTCTATCCTGTAGAGGCTGGAGGACGGAGACCTTTTCATGATGACATCTACATGGTGGAGCATACGGCTAGGGAGGTTTTCTCTCTCCATGGATGGCGGTGTAACCTTCGGATAGCATCTACCCCACCGTAGACCGGATTGATTTATTTTTACTGTAAAACGATGTTTATTTTTGGTTGTATTGGACTTGTTGGCTATGTGCATCGTGCTATGCAGAGGCCGGGCATTCTTTTGATACAGTTGTATCACCTCGAATATCAGTTCAACGAAATGTCCTTTATCGAAAATGGCGGACAGTTAGCAATGTTGAAACGTTCATTACCTCACTGCTGAGGATATCAACGTAGACTCCACTTTTTATTGTTTTTCGATAAGAAGGTTGAGATCAACGTAGATCTATGTCTTGCTCTTTTCTTTTGGATCCTTGTTCCGGCCATTTTCTTCGTCCTATAAGAAAACAAACCATCAAGTGAAGTTGAAAACCTTTCTTGGGTTGTTTCCCAAGAAATGAAAATGATATTGAAAATAGGCGTGCGTCCTGTCAGGAATCAACGGTTGGGCTAGTTTGTGTGCAGTACGCTCCAAGCAAAGGATATACTAGTCTCCCCAGTTAGGCGCCCTCTGACGGAATTCTGAAATTTGCAATCTCGTTCGATTCTGCCATGTGGTTTTCTGGAACAAGTATTTCCATCGATTCACCTTGCGAAAAGCACACATGCTTTTAGGCTTTGTTCAACGTTGTCATCAGCAACTCGGTCAGCCATAGAACAGCACGTTAGTTTCAGCATGATGTAGTGTATCAGATAAACCGATTAAGTGGATATGCTGACATGATGTTGGAAAATTGCACAAGACTTGACTGACTAGTCACCTGAATCATTTATGTCCCAATCTTAAGTTCTCAACTACACACACCAACACATTCATGTCCACCAGACTCTCATGAATTTCAAAGGTTGGTTTCTGAAAGTTGTAGATGAATTGCATTTTATTCGATTCACCAGAACTGGTCATCTCGGTGACTCGGTCTAAAAACCACATCCACATCACTCATAAAAACATAATTAGTTTGACCAGATGTTGTGATATCGACTTGGAATGAAACGGAGCGGAAACGGACGGAATTAAGTTCTACCGCATTTGTTTTCTTTTCTTTTCTTTTTTGCAGAAGTAGAAACGAATACACAAACCCCGAAAATTAATGAATATGAAAACATATATTACCGGAAACAAACACGGAGCAAATACAGAGCGGATGCGAAAACAGAAGTGGGCGTTGACTGAAACTTAAAAACCCCTTGAATCATAGAGTAATACACACAACAAAAAAATTAAATGAATTGTTTACATGACTACAAAATAATATGACAAGTTTAGCAACTTCGCGTAGTATTGTAATAGTACTCGACAATTGCGTGTAGGGCCTAGTTGACTACGTGTGTGGTAATAGAAGTTGGGCCTCACATGATCAATTTTGCTCATTGTATCATTATGTGTTGTTTGATAGTTGTTGGGTTACAATGCGACCATAGGTCTATAGTAAAAACAGAAATTTCATATTCACAGAAACAAAAGGTTTCAGTTCCACATAAAAATTTTCATTTTGCAAATTTTCGTTTCCGTTTTCATATTTCCTCTCCGTTTCCATTTTTCCTCCAGAAAAGCGGAATGTTTTCACTCCATGTTCATCCCTACTATCGACCCAAGAGTTAGTTTAACAAGTAGAACCGATTTACTCAGTCAAGAGCGCTCGTGCCTCTGGAAGGATCATGAGGAGAACTCATACATAAAAGTCAGACTATTGTGTTAAAAGTTCACTCTGAAACTACTATATAAGCCACGGCCGCAAAAAGCTATCGGCACTTTGAATCCTTTGTCTGCGTGACTGCCTCATTATATAGTTCCTGTGACTGGGAAGATGTCGACAAGCAGCATGCCCTGGTTTATCGTTGTGTTGCTGTTACTGCTAGTGTTCCTCCAACTCATCATTGTGCTCCAAGCTCAGGACCCCTGTAAGCAAACCTCAGTGCATGACCTCACTACAATTTTTGTTTATGTTGATATTGTCAGCCCAAAAATTGTCAATAAAATTTTGTGCATCTTCATAATATAGTGTGTATAGATCTCTGTAAGTTAAATTTTGCAAAGTTGTTTGATCAAGTTTTACTTCGAACAAAATCTATATGCACTATCTTTTTTAATGGGGAGCGTAGTTGCATAGTTCATGATTAAATGCATTAGATCTATTAAGATTCTAATATTTCTGGTGGAGTACAGTTTACGCCACCGCTGAAGAGATCAGCTAGCGTAGATTGCTCTTATTCTTTTTGAGAAAGCAGGTTGGTTGACCTGTCTTATCTTGTTCTTTGGATCTATGTGCAGGCAATTATCTTCATCCAGAAAACTGTCGTTGTAAATAAACCATGTCTGAAGTTTGAAATTTATGTGCATGCTTGCTTCGTTGGGTTAATTAGATTATTATCATCTAGGTTATTCAGTTTCCCAAGCAATGAAATGAAGCTGGAAAAAGAGTACCGCCGGGAACCAAGGTTTGGCCAATTTGCTCGAATTCAATTTGTTGGGAGCCTTGGAGTAAGCTCAAGACAACATGTACTGCTAATTGAAATCAATGTTGGTTCCTCGTTCGGAAAGTTTGATGTCTCCTTTTAGGTGCATTTTTGACAGAACTATAGCCAGAATTTGTAATCTTTCAGTGCTATAACCACGATTCCGCGCTAGTGGTTTTCCAAAATGCCTGATTTTTTAGAATCAATATTTCCTACAAACACTTAATTCTAATGCGCACGGCACGTTGATTCGACAAATGAATTTCTAACAAACTGCACATGGTTTAGACATAATTTTATTCAAGTTAGTCATTAACCTCAGCAGGGCTTATCAAGAATTTTGAGGTCTCGGTGTGAAAGACAAAACGAGTCCTTCAAATCATTGCGAAAAATTGGATAACATACAATATAAAAATCTAACACGTAGTTATGGGCATATGTGACTATGTGAGTCGCGATCGACATGACTTGTGGCAACGGCTCGTGGTGGGAGAGGTGATCTGGAGATGAATAGCCGAATTGTGAAAGAGCCGACCACAAGAGAAAGAGGAGACAGGACGAATCCGCAATCAGTTCATCGGCATAGGAAGAGCCCAAGCGATGGGCAACTAGTACCAACTAGATAGAAAGTGCGGCTTGCCGTACCCGGCAGCACCGCTGTTAGGGAACGTTGCAGAAAATTAAAAATTTTCCTACGGTTTTACCAAGATCCATCTATGAGTTCATCTAAGCAACGAGTCATGGGAGAGAGATTGCATCTACACACCACTTTGTAGATCGCGAGCGGAAGCATTCAACGAACGGGGATGAAGTAGTCGTACACACCGTGATCCAAATCACCGGAGATCCTAGCACCGAAAGCACGGCACCTCCGCGTTCAACACACGTACGGTCAGCGTAACGTCTTCTTCTTCTTGATCCAGCAAGGCAAAGGAGAGGTTGGGGAAGATGGCTCCAGCAGCAGCACGACGGTGTGGTGATGGTGGAGCTGCAGTACTCCGGCAGGGCTTCGCCGAGCTCTACAGAGGAGGAGGAGATGTTGGAGAGGGAGAGGGAGGCGCCAGGAGCAAGGGTGCGGCTGCCCCCTCCCCTCCCCCTTTTATATAGGCCACTTGGGGGGGGGCGGCCCAGGGAGATCTGATCTCCCAAGGGGGGCGGCGGCCAGGGAGGATTTCCTCCCCCCCCCCCCCAAGGCACCTAGGAGGTGCCTTCCACAAGTGGGACTCTTCCCCTTTGGAACCCTAGGCGCATGGGCCTCTTGGGGCTGGTTCCCCTTGGCCCAAGAAGGCCAAGGCGCACCCCTATATCCCATGTGGCCCCCCGGGGCAGGTGGCCCCACCCGGTGGACCCCCCGGGACCCTCCGGTGGTCCCGGTACAATACCGATAACCCCGAAACTTGTTCCGATGGCCAAAACAGCACTTCCTATATATAATTCTTTACCTTCGGACCATTCCGGAACTCCTCGTGACGTCCGGGATCTCATCCGGGACTTCGAACAACATTCGGGTTACTGCATATACATATCTTCACAACCCTATCGTCACCGAACCTTAAGTGTGTAGACCCTACGGGTTCGGGAGACATGCAGACATGACCGAGACGGCTCTCGGGCAATAACCAACAGCGGGATCTGATA
Organism: Aegilops umbellulata; assembly: GCA_032464435.1. Lineage (NCBI taxonomy): Eukaryota > Viridiplantae > Streptophyta > Magnoliopsida > Poales > Poaceae > Aegilops > Aegilops umbellulata. The sequence goes on along the minus strand of CP136060.1, from coordinate 570,290,329 downwards.
CCCATGTTGGCTCCCACATGCTCCACGATGATCTCATCGGATGAACCACGATGTCGAGGATTCAATTAATCCCGTATACGATTCCCTTTGTCAATCGGTATTTTACTTGCCCGAGATTCGATCGTCGGTATCCCAATACCTAGTTCAATCTCGTTATCGGCAAGTCACTTTTTTCGTACCGTAATGCATGATCCCGTGATCAAACACTTTGATCACATTGAGCTCATTATGATGATGCATTACCGAGAGGGCCCGGTGATACCTCTCCGTCAAGCGGAGTGACAAATCCCAGTCTCGATCCATGTCAACCCAACAGACACTTTTCAGAGATACCCGTAGTATACCTTTATAGTCACCCAGTTACGTTGTGACGTTTGGCACACCCAAAGCACTCCTACGGTATCCGGGAGTTACACGATCTCATGGTCTAAGGAAAGGATACTTGACATTGGAAAACTCTAGCAAACGAACTAAGCGATCTTATGCTATGTTTAGGATTGGGTCTTGTCCATCACATCATTCTTCTAATGATGTGATCTCGTTATCAATGACATCCAATATCCATAGTCAGGAAATCATGACTATCTATCGATCAACGAGCTAGTCAACTAGAGGCTTACTAGGGACATGTTGTTGTCTGTTAGTCACACATGTATTACGATTTCCGGATAACACAATTATAGCACGAATAAAGACAATTACCATGAATAAGGAAATATAATAATAATGCTTTTATTATTGCCTCTAGGGCATATTTCCAACAGTCTCCCACTTGCACTAGAGTCAATAATCTAGTTACATTGTGATGAACCGAACACCCATAGAGTTCTGGTGCTGATCATGTTTTGCCTTAGGGAGAGGTTTAGTCAACGGATCTGCGACATTCAGATCCGTGTGCACTTTACAAATTTCTATGTCTCCATCTTGAACATTTTCACGAATGGAGTTGAAGCGACGCTTGATGTGCCTGGTCTTCTTGTGAAACCTTGGCTCCTTTGCAAGTGCAATAGCTCCAGTGTTGTCACAGAAGAGTTTGATTGGCCCCGATGCATTGGGTATGACTCCGAGGTCGGTGATGAACTCCTTCACCCAAATTGCTTCATGTGCTGCCTCCGAGGCTGCCATGTACTCTGTTTCACATGTAGATCCCGCCACGACGCTCTGCTTGCAACTGCACCAGCTTACTGCCCCGCCATTCAAAATATACACGTATCCGGTTTGTGACTTAGAGTCATCCAGATCTGTGTCGAAGCTAGCATCGACGTAACCCTTTACGACGAGCCCTTCGTCACCTCCATAAACGAGAAACATTTCCTTAGTCCTTTTCAGGTACTTCAGGATATTCTTGACCGCTGTCCAGTGTTCCTTGCCGGGATTACTTTGGTACCTTCCTACCAAACTTACAGCAAGGTTTACATCAGGTCTGGTACACAGCATGGCATACATAATAGAACCTATGGCTGAGGCATAGGGGATGACACTCATCTCTTCTATATCTTCTGCCGTGGTCGGACATTGAGCTGAGCTCAATTTCACACCTTGTAACACAGGTAAGAACCCTTTCTTAGATTGATCCATATTGAACTTCTTCAATATTTTATCAAGGTATGTGCTTTGTGAAAGACCTATGAGGCGTCTCGATCTATCTCTATAGATATTGATGCCTAATATATAAGTAGCTTCTCCAAGGTCCTTCATTGAAAAACTTTTATTCAAGTAGGCCTTAATGTTGTCCAAGAGTTCTATATCATTTCCCATCAAAAGTATGTCGTCTACATATAATATGAGAAATGCTACAGCGCTCCCACTCACTTTCTTGTAAACGCAGGCTTCTCCATAAGTCTGCGTAAACCCAAACGCTTTGATCATCTCATCAAAGCGAATGTTCCAACTCCGAGATGCTTGCACCAACCCATAAATTGAGCGTTGGAGCTTGCACACCTTGTCAGCATTCTTAGGATCGACAAAACCTTCCGGCTGCATCATATACAATTCTTCCTTAAGGAAACTATTAAGGAATGCTGTTTTGACGTCCATTTGCCATATTTCATAATTGTAGAATGCGGCAATTGCTAACATGATTCTGACGGACTTCAGCTTCGCTACCGGTGAGAAAGTCTCATCGTAGTCAATTTCTTGAACTTGTCGATAACCCTTAGCGACAAGCCGAGCTTTATAGATGGTCACATTACCATCCGCGTCTGTCTTCTTCTTAAAGATCCATTTATTTTCTATGGCTTGCCGTTCAACGGGCAAGTCAGTCAAAGTCCATACTTCGTTTTCATACATGGATCCTATCTCGGATTTCATGGCTTCCAGCCATTTGTCGGAATCCGGGCCCGCCATTGCTTCCTCATAGTTCGAAGGTTCACCGTTGTCTAACAACATGATTTCCAAGACAGGGTTGCCGTACCACTCTGGTGCGGAACGTGTCCTTGTGGACCTTCGAATTTCAGTAGGAGCTTGATTGGAAGTATCTTGATCATCATCATTAATTTCCTCTCTAGTCGGTGCAGGCACCTCAGGAACGTTTTCTTGAGTTTCGCCATTCTCCGGTTCAAGAGGTAACACTTCATCAAGTTCTACTTTCCTCCCACTTACTTCTTTCAAGAGAAACTCTTTCTCTAGAAAGGATCCATTCTTGGCAACAAAGATCTTGCCTTCGGATCTGAGGTAGAAGGTATACCCAACAGTTTCTTTAGGGTATCCTATGAAGACGCATTTTTCCGACTTGGGTTCGAGCTTTTCAGGTTGAAGTTTCTTGACATAAGCATCGCATCCCCAAACTTTTAGAAACGACAGCTTAGGTTTCTTCCCAAACCACAATTCATACGGTGTCGTCTCAACGGATTTCGACGGAGCCCTATTTAAAGTGAATGCGGCAGTCTCTAAAGCATAGCCCCAAAAAGATAGCGGTAAGTCGGTAAGATACATCATAGATCGCACCATATCTAATAGAGTGCGACTACGACGTTCGGACACACCATTACGCTGAGGTGTTCCAGGCGGCGTGAGTTGTGAAACTATTCCACATTTTCTTAAGTGTGTGCCAAATTCGTGACTCAAGTATTCTCCTCCACGATTTGATCGTAGAAACTTGATCTTTCTATCACGTTGATTTTCAACCTCACTCTGAAATTCCTTGAACTTTTCAAAGGTTTCAGACTTGTGTTTCATTAAGTAGATATACCCGTATCTACTCAAGTCATCAATGAGGGTGAGAACATAACGATAGCCACCGCGAGCCTCAACACTCATTGGACCGCACACATCGGTATGTATGATTTCCAATAAGTTGGTTGCTCGCTCCATTGTTCCTGAGAACGGAGTCTTGGTCATTTTACCCATGAGGCATGGTTCGCACGTGTCAAATGATTCATAATCAAGAGACTCTAAAAGTCCATCTGCATGGAGCTTCTTCATGCGTTTGACACCTATGTGACCAAGGCGGCAGTGCCACAAATATGTGAGACTATTGTTATCAACTTTAACTCTTTTGGTATTCACACTATGAATATGTGTATCATCACGTACGAGATTCATTAAGAATAAACCATTAACCATCGGAGCATGACCATAAAACATATCTCTCATATAAATAGAACAACCATTATTCTCGGATTTAAATGAGTAGCCATCTCGAATTAAACGAGATCCAGATACAATGTTCATGCTCAAACTTGGCACTAAATAACAATTATTGAGGTTTAAAACTAATCACGTAGGTAAATGTAGAGGTAGCGTGCCGACGGCGATCACATCGACCTTGGAACCATTCCCGACGCGCATCGTCACCTCGTCCTTCGCCAGTCTCCGTTTATTCCGCAGCTCCTGCTTTGAGTTACAAATGTGAGCAACTGCACCGGTATCAAATACCCAAGAGCTACTACGAGTACTGGTAAGGTACACATCAATTACATGTATATCACATATACCTTTGGTTTTGCCGGCCTTCTTGTCCGCTAAGTATTTGGGGCAGTTCCGCTTCCAGTGACCACTTCCCTTGCAATAAAAACACTCAGTCTCGGGCTTGAGTCCATTCTTTGGCTTCTTCCCGGCAACTTGCTTACCGGGCACGGCAACTTCCTTGCCGTCCTTCTTGAAGTTCTTTTTACCCTTGCCCTTCTTGAACTTAGTGGTTTTATTGACCATCAACACTTGATGTTCCTTTTTGATTTCTACCTCTGCTGATTTCAACATAGCATATACCTCAGAAATGGTCTTTACCATCCCCTGCATATTGTAGTTCATCACAAAGCTCTTGTAGCTAGGTGGAAGCGACTGGAGGATTCTGTCAATGACCGCTTCATCTGGGAGATTAACTTCCAGTTGAGTCAAGAGGTTGTGCAACCCAGACATTTTGAGTATGTGTTCACTGACAGAGCTATTTTCCTCCATCTTACAGCTAAAGAATTTGTCGCAGACTTCATATCTCTCGACCCGGGCATGAGCTTGGAAAACCATTTTCAGCTCTTCGAACATCTCATATGCTCCATGTCTCTCAAAACGCTTTTAGAGCCCCGGCTCTAAGCTGTAAAGCATGCCGCACTGAACGAGGGAGTAATCATCGCAGCGTGACTGCCAAGCGTTCATGACGTCTTGTTCTGCAGGGAGAATAGGTGTGTCACCCAGCGGTGCTCGTAGGACATAATCTTTCTTGGCAGCTATGAGGATGATCCTCAGGTTCCGGACCCAGTCCGTATAGTTGCTGCCATCGTTTTTCAGCTTGGTTTTCTCTAGGAACGCGTTGAAGTTGAGGACTACGTTGGCCATTTGATCTACAAGACATATTGTAAAAAAATTTAGACTAAGTTCATGATAATAAAGTTCATTTAATCAAATTATTTAATGAACTCCCACTTAGAGAGACATCCCTCTTCTAGTCATCTAAGTATTACATGATCCGAGTCAACTAGGCCGTGTCCGATCATCACGTGAGACGGACTAGTCAACATCGGTGAACATCTTCATGTTGATCGTATCTTGTATACGACTCATGCTCGACCTTTCGGTCTTCTGTGTTCCGAGGCCATGTCTGTACATGCTAGGCTCGTCAAGTCAACCTAAGTGTTTTGCGTGTGTAAATCTGTCTTACACCCGTTGTATGTGAACGTTAGAATCTATCACACCCGATCATCACGTGGTGCTTCGAAACAACAAACTGTCGCAACGGTGCACAGTTAGGGGGAACACTTTCTTGAAATTATTATGAGGGATCATCTTATTTACTACCGTCGTTCTAAGTAAACAAGATGCAAAACATGATAAACATCACATGCAATCAAATAATAAACGTGACATGATATGGCCAATATCACATAGCTATTTTGATCTCCATCTTGGGGCTCCATGATCATCTTGTCACCGGCTTGACACCATGATCTCCATCATCATGATCTCCATCATCGTGTCTCCATGAAGTTGCTCGCCAACTATTACTTCTACTACTATGGCTAACGCGTTTAGCAATAAAGTAAAGTAATTTACATGGCGTTTCTCAATGACACGCAGGTCATACAAAAAAATAAAGACAACTCCTATGGCTCCTGCCGGTTGTCATACTCATCGACATGCAAGTCGTGATTCCTATTACAATAGCATGAACATCTCATACATCACATATAGATCATTCATCATTCATCACAACTTTGGCCATATCATATCACAAAGCACTTGCTGCAAAAACAAGTTAGACGTCCTCTAATTGTTGTTGCAAGTTTTACGTGGCTGAATTAGGGTTCTAGCAAGAACGTTTTCTTACCTACGTGAAAGCCACAAAGTGATTTGTCAACTTCTATTTACCCTTCATAAGGACCCTTTTCATCGAATCCGCTCCAACTAAAGTGGGAGAGACAGACACCCGCCAGCCACCTTATGCAACTAGTGCATGTTAGTCGGTGGAACCGGTCTCACGTAAGCGTACGTGTAAGGTTGGTCCGGGCCGCTTCATCCCACAATACCGCTGAAGCAAGATAAGACTAGTCGCGGCAAGAAAGTTGACAACATCTACGCCCACAACAAATTGTGTTCTACTCGTGCAATAGAGAACTACGCATAGACCTAGCTCATGATGCCACTGTTGGGGAACGTTGCAGAAAATTAAAAATTTTCCTACGGTTTCACCAAGATCCATCTATGAGTTCATCTAAGCAACGAGTCATGGGAGAGAGATTGCATCTACATACCACTTTGTAGATCGCGAGCGGAAGCGTTCAACGAACGGGGATGAAGTAGTCGTACACACCGTGATCCAAATCACCGGAGATCCTAGCACCGAAAGCACGGCACCTCCGCGTTCAACACACGTACGGTCAGCGTAACGTCTCCTTCTTCTTGATCCCGCAAGGCAAAGGAGAGGTTGGGGAAGATGGCTCCAGCAGCAACACGACGGCGTGGTGATGGTGGAGCTGCAGTACTCCGGCAGGGCTTCGCCGAGCTCTACGGAGGAGGAGGAGATGTTGGAGAGGGAGAGGGAGGCGCCAGGAGCAAGGGTGCGGCTGCCCCCTCCCCTCCCCCTTTTATATAGGCCTCTTGGGGGGGCGCCGGCCCTGGGAGATCTGATCTCCCAAGGGGGGCGGCGGCCAGGGAGGATTTCCAACCCCCAAGGCACCTAGGAGGTGCCTTCCACAAGTGGGACTCTTCCCCTTTGGAACCCTAGGCGCATGGGCCTCTTGGGGCTGGTTCCCCTTGGCCCAAGAAGGCCAAGGCGCACCCCTACAGCCCATGTGGACCCCCGGGGCAGGTGGCCCCACCCGGTGGACCCCCCGGGACCCTTCGGTGGTCCCAGTACAATACCGATAACCCCGAAACTTGTCCCGGTGGCCAAAACAGCACTTCCTATATATAATTCTTTACCTCCGGACCATTCCGGAACTCCTCGTGACGTCCGGGATCTCATCCGGGACTCCGAACAACATTCGGGTTACTGCATATACATATCTTCACAACCCTAGCGTCACCGAACCTTAAGTGTGTAGACCCTACGGGTTCGGGAGACATGCAGACATGACCGAGACGGCTCTCGGGCAATAACCAACAGCGGGATCTGGATACCCATGTTGTCTCCCACATGCTCCACGATGATCTCATCGGATGAACCACGATGTCGAGGATTCAATTAATCCCGTATACGATTCCCTTTATCAATCGGTATTTTACTTGCCCGAGATTCGATCGTCGGTATCCCAATACCTAGTTCAATCTCGTTATCGGCAAGTCACTTTTCTCGTAGCGTAATGCATGATCCCGTGATCAAACACTTTGATCACATTGAGCTCATTATGATGATGCATTACCGAGAGGGCCCGGTGATACCTCTCCGTCAAGCGGAGTGACAAATCCCAGTCTCGATCCATGTCAACCCAACAGACACTTTTCAGAGATACCCGTAGTATACCTTTATAGTCACCCAGTTACGTTGTGACGTTTGGCACACCCAAAGCACTCCTACGGTATCCGGGAGTTACACGATCTCATGGTCTAAGGAAAGGATACTTGACATTGGAAAACTCTAGCAAACGAACTAAGCGATCTTATGCTATGTTTAGGATTGGGTCTTGTCCATCACATCATTCTTCTAATGATGTGATCTCGTTATCAATGACATCCAATATCCATAGTCAGGAAATCATGACTATTTATCGATCAACGAGCTAGTCAACTAGAGGCTTACTAGGGACATGTTGTTGTCTGTTATTCACACATGTATTACGATTTCCGGATAACACAATTATAGCACGAATAAAGACAATTATCATGAATAAGGAAATATAATAATAATGCTTTTATTATTGCCTCTAGGGCATATTTCCAACAACCGCTGCCGGGTACAACCCCTTGGCGCTCGATGTCAGCTGATCACATTGTCCCAACGCTTAAACATAACATTTTGTGTTTCCAAAGAGAGTTAGAGTTATGGCTCAGAATGGATTAGTCCAATACAGTAAATTTATATCAGAAACAGAGCATTGCCATTACGCGGGATGTCTGTTTCCAGCAGAGGATTTTGTTAAAGTAATGCCAAGGGTAAGGCAAACATGACACATTTGGTCATTACAACATTGATCCAATTCATAGAGCTCAATATAGACAAAAAGACCCAATTTATGTTTGGGCACAAAGTGTGCCTGTCTAAAGCAATTCGATAGAGAGCATCAAGATTTAGTAGAAGACATCAAGATTTACGATACATAAGACAATCCAGGCAAATAACTGGTTTGCATAAAAATGCAGTACAAAGCATCAATATTAATAATAAGATAGTAAGGCAACTTGTCACGCGTGACCTATAAAATTCAGTACAAAGCCATCTTAGTCTGCACAAAACAGAGATCACCATACATCAAAACAGTTGCATTCTGCAATGCTGATCCGTGCACTAATGTACCATGCAATATCACAGATGAAAAATTCAGTTAAAAAAATACTACAGGGATATAATTCATGGCATTGGCACAACGCAAGACGCATGATTTCATTCAAGTGGCTTTCAGGCCACTTCCATTCTCCAAAATATGAGGGAAAGAGAAAGGATGCAGGTCATCGGCAGTCAGTACGACGACGTCCTTGATAGCGCCATATGGTATATGGCGGTGGTGGATTGTGCTCTTCGTGGACAGTAACTCACCCGGTAAGGTAACCATGACCTCGTCTGACTCAAGTGGCAACCTGCAAGCAAAGACAATGGAAATAGTAACTGTCAGAGAGAGACAGAGATGCTTTGTAATGAGAATTGTGGTTCTAGGAAGCAAAACCAACATGAGAGATAAGGAGGCATACTGGTAAAACAAAGAGAGATAAGAAGGTAGAAGTAGTCGAGAGAACTATTCTTGGCCAGTACAACTAAACGCATGTTTTATTAATGTAAATACAGAAACACTTTTATCGTATATATATACACCATAGTCATGAGGTAGTAGTGATGGATTGTTCCAAAGAGGGGACTCACTGAAACCAAATCAGGAGCTCCACATTCATAAATTAGTTCAAATGAAAATTATAGTACATGCATGATAACAATGGCAGAAGGGGGAAAACATAAACAAAAGCAATTATTTATGCTGGTAAAACATGGTAATTGTAATGACCAAACTCGAGAGTACTATAATGAATACCAATTAGAAACGATGGGCTATATTGAGAGAAAATGGGGAAGGTCTACACATCTACACAGGTCAAGCAAATCACATCTGAATAAAAATCCTCCTAGAGTTCATATAAAGGGTGTGGAAGCTACCACAACTTCCTGATGTACTCCCTCCGTAAAGAAATATAAGAGCGTTTAGATTACTACTTTAATGATCTAAACGCTCTTATATTTCTTTACAGAGGGAGTACTAATAATCATCTAATACAAATAAACAACAACAACAAAGCCTTTAGTCCCAAACAAGTTGGGGTAGGCTAATCTAATACAAATAAACAATGCAGAAAAATCTTTTTTTTGTGAACCATATAGAATAGTGAGAGATGGATGGTGACAATAGAGAACAAATTACCGGCAGTGGAGATTAGGGTTTGCCTGGAGTGGTACGCAAGGAGCAATTGAACCTGTGGGGCATCATGTCGTATGCAATCGATCGGTCCGCTCCTGTGAGGAAATGACTGAACCGGCGGGAGTAGAATGCAGAGGCCGAGCCGGATCCTCTCCATAATCGAGAGCGCCATTGCCTACAGAAGTAGCACTTAATCAATGAACTCAGTGTGTTCCAGTCACTTAATCACTTAAAAGTCATAAGGCAATTTTTATGACATCTGGGCTATTTATTTTCATATTTTTAGCATAGATCAATCATATTCCATCATTAATTCATATGCAAATCTATTACCTTTCTTTTACAACTGATTTAGGAAAATTGAGTGCAAAGAGAAAATGAAATAATTAGAAACCACAGTTGCATCCAAGTAGAACAAAACATTAATCTAGAATTGTAACATATGTGCATCCTATAACAGTAAGAAACCAAGGGAAGGATGTGTCCAACTTAATGGTACGCCCTAAGATATGACAACAATAGCTGGTTCTTAAACAGACATAAAGTTGCTCAATTTAGTGACAGATCTCAATAGAGAATTACCTCATGCGAAGAAAATTTATTTCAAATATGTCATCATTGATGTAGGTATCATCTACAAGCTTTACCACCGGCCAGACCCCTAAAAGCAGAAAAAATAACATAGACTATTCGGTGGTGGTCAGGAGGACCAAGAAACTAACTAATGGACCAAGTGAACAAATTTTAGCTGAACTTAACTATAGACAGCTAGTTACCTGTATCGACAACGACCATAATGCGTACTGAATGCACATTGTCTAGTGCGGTAGAACTATAGGGGAATTAATGAGCACATACCACCATAAGCTCATGCAATCCAAGAGGATCAGTGACAATGTAAGCCACATTAGTTTGCTCTTTAGAGATTCTGATGCTAAAGGGATATCCTAAAGAAAACAGTGCAAAATCTAATGAGAAATAGTGTCTTATTATAGATATATAAGCATTAAGATATAAGATATAAACCTATTTCTGCATTGAACATCTTAATAAATTGAAATGACCTTAAAATTGAATGTAAATACTGATGGAAGATGTGTTAGTTAATTATTAGGCGCATGTAGAATGAGGTACCAAAAGGGCAAGTGGTACAAAGAAGAAGCAAAGAAACATGATAAAAGGTGGCAAAGTCTTATGGCAGACATTTTATTTTCAAAGAGTTGATCGGTTAGAGACCATATAATTTTGAAGGGCCGACTAACTGTGCACACCATGGTTTCGTTTTGGAATAAATCAACAGTTTTTTTAGGGAATCAAAATTTCTTTCATGCTCTTTTGGTAGTAGTTATACATCAACAAATTATTTGCCCGTAGAAAAAAAATGATGTGATGCTTAACTTACACAAACCAATATTTCTGTATAGGTCAGAAAGATATTATGCATCCAAAGCAATAATGTTGAGATACTCTAAGAGTATTATCATTACAAAACAACGATTTCTGAACTTGCAGCAAGACAAAAGTAATGTATAGGAAGCAATTGTATGCAATGCAGCAATCATAGTCAAGCAAGCGGTAAAATTGAACGGTCCAGATCACACCATCTAATGTGGCGAGTTTCCGGTGCATATATGATTACTGTGCACACGATCGGTACCCTCTCTGATTCATACCTTGGCACAGGCTAACAGAAATCTGATGTGCTGAGCATCTAAAACAGATTACTGACAGCCATCAATTCCAGCCACCATGCATCAAATCTTTGCAAATACTGGCCTATACACAGGGCATGCAACATTCTACCTACTAAAATAATATGATTTGAAGCTAGAGCTATTTGTCATCTAAACTTGCAAAATCTACATCAATCAAATAAAGAAGCACAAGAAGATGATGATGTGCCATCTAACGCTAGTAAATGGTGTAATAGTTGACTGGTGGCTAGGGGTCTCCCATTACCTGTAGGTTACCACATACCGTGAGGGAAAATTGTTTAAGAGCTCATCTTCCCAATCAGTTGAGCCCTCTGCTAGCAGATTCGCTGGCGCAACACATCGGTGCTTCATCCCGAGCACCATGAAGGCGGTGAGCCCCATGAAAATGAATGGGAAAGTGAATGGTTTGGGAAGGGGGTGCTCACCTCGGCTCGATGTACCAGTTGAATTTTGTGGCCGTCCCCTTGGCACATCCATCCGTGTGCTCCTCCTTGCCACCGTCGCTAGTGATTCACATCAACGTCATCGTGATGGTGCAGATCGAGCGCCAGATGCAGACGAGGAGGACAGTGCCGCAGGGGGAAAGCGCTCACCCAAGGAGGAGGTTGCGCCGGCCGTCACGGCAGGTAGGTGGAAGGTTCTCGAAGGCGGCACGCCGGAGAGACGACCTGCCGGGGCGAGGATGACGACAATCGCGACATGGATGTTTGTATCGGTGGCCGACGCTCCTCCCGGTGGTGGCGATGGGCGGCCATGGCCTTTGGCCGGCGTCGGTGGTGACGGCGCTGGCACGGAGGTCGTCCGACACGGCGGCAGCGAGCTGGCGATGCGGGAGGGAGGGAGGGAGGCGGCTGCGGGAGGGAGGAAGGGAGGCGGCTGCGGGAGGGAGGGAGAGAGGAGGAGGCGGCTAGGGTTCCACCAATGGAGCGCCCCCTTTTATACCCCCACGACGCGAAATGACCGGAATGCCCTGGTGGGGGCATGGTATTTACAATTAGTTGCCATTGGAATTTTATCCGACGGCCCAGGATGATCGGGTCAAGATCGGACGGCCCACAGCGATCTGGCCTGAGATCCGACGGCCTGTATCGCGAGGAGATCTCGATCCGACGGTCCAGAATCCAAACGCACGGGAGAGCTCCATTTTGGTTCGGTCTCTAACAAGGGGATTCCCAAAAAAGGCAGCCTTTAAAACCGAAAAAAGGCAGGTTTTATTTATTTTTCAAGGCCTAAGAGCTAGTGTGCAAACTCAGATTCCCTAAAGTGCGCACTTTATAATTTTTTCTCTCTCATTTCTCATAGCGAACACTTGAACAACATTGCAAACTCAATAGTTCATATGTACATCTGGGCAAGATTATGTCGCTTATCAATATTGTACATAATTAGTACACTAAACAACATCATTCTCTACTCAACTAGATAGATGGCTAGTTTGGCGCCAATGCCCGTTCCGCTCATTTAGTTTCCTTTGTTTCTTTCTTGATTTTCACTTATTTTGTTTTCTCTGACACATGTCTACTTTTCATACACATTTTAAAATATTAGTGTATACCAAGAATATTTTTATACACGATTAACATTCTTCAAATATATGATTTTTTTTTGAAAATATATTTTGATGTCTCCTTTGTTTCATACATATTGTACAGTTTTTGTATACATCCTATTTTCTTTATATATGTTTAAAAAAATTAAATACAAGATTTATTTATTTTCTAATAATTTTTCGGATCATGTTTTGTGAATGCGTGTTAAAAACAAGTAAATACACATTGAAACATTCGACTTATTTTAGGAGTAGAGCGAGAGAGAGAGAAGGCTACTGGGCCTGTTCACTTATTCGACTGTGGGCCTAGTGAGCCCCGTTCGTGTATAGACTTGAATGGGCCTTTGACGACCCGCGCAGCGTGGTTCGTTCAATGGAGGAAGTGAAGCGGCTTCACGCGCGCTTGCTCCGCCGCGGGGAGCGCCGCCTGCAGCCGCTCCTCCTCCGCGTCCTCGCCGCCGGCGACCTCCGCTACGCCGCGCTCCTCCTCGCCACCTCCTCGCCCCCCTCCGCCACGCTCCACGACCGCCTCCTCCAGGCGCTCGCCGCCTCGCGCAGCCCGCTCCTCCTCCGCGCCTTCTCCCGCGCCCACCGCCTCCGCCTCCTCACCCCTCTCTCCTTCACCTTCCTCCTCTCCTCCGCGTCCCCCTCCTCCGCGCCCTTCTCGCTCTCCGCCCACGCCCTGCTGCTCAGGTCCGGCCACCTCGCGCCCGGCGACCCCTTCCTCGGCTCCGCGCTCGTCTCCTTCTACGCCAGGCACCGCCTCCTGGCCGACGCCAGGCGGGTGTTCGACGAAATGCCGCGCAGGGACACGGCCGTGAGCAACGCGCTGCTCTCGGCCTACGCGAGGGCCGGCCTCCTCGACGCTGCGGCGAAGCTGTTCGGGGAAATGCCGGACCGGAACGTCGTCTCGTGGACCGCGATGGTGTCCGGGTATGCGCAGAACGGGCGGCACGAGGAGGCGATGGGGGCGTTCCTGGAGATGTGGGAGCGGGCAGGGGTGCAGCCGAATGAGCTGACGGTGAGCAGCGTGCTGCCCGCCTGCGCGGCTGTTGGGGCCATGGAGCTGGGGAGGAAGGTGGAGGAGTACGCGAGGGGCAAAGGCCACCTGGTGAATGTGTATGTGGCCAATGCACTGCTCGAGATGTATGCCAAGTGTGGCAGCATCCAAAGAGCTTGGCAGGTGTTTCAGGGGATCGGTCTTCAACGCGATCTCTGTTCTTGGAACTCAATGATCATGGCATTTGCCTTGCATGGCTCGTGGAGGGAAGCACTTGCCTTGTTCCATAAGTTGAGGGTGAGGATTTCTTCCTTGAATTGTATCTTACCCCTATGTGTTAGCACTAACACAGCATCACTTCTTTTCGATTTGCTTGCAGAGTTATTATTTGTTACTTAGGAGATTTAGTGATTGGTGACGTTAGAATCATCTACTAAATTATGTCATTTCTCACTGTGGAACTTGAATCTTATTTTACTGTGTCCAGATGACAGGGGTTAAACCAGATGGTATCACATTTGTTGGAGTCATTTTGGCTTGCACTCATGGAGGTTTGGTGGATGAAGGAAGGCTACTCTTCAACTCCATGGAGGCTGAATTTAGTCTTACTCCAAGAATCGAGCACTATGGTTGCATGGTTGATCTGCTTGGGCGTGCTGGTCTCCTGAATGAGGCCTACAGTATGATAGTAAGCATGCCAGTGGAGCCTGACGCTGTCATCTGGGGAGCCTTGCTCGGTGCCTGCAGCTTCCATGGAAACGTAGAACTAGCGGAAACAGCAGTAAACAAACTCATGTTTCTTGAGCCACAAAACACTGGAAATCTGGTGATCCTGTCAAACATATACGCATCGTCTGGAAAATGGGACGGTGTTGCCCAGGTCTGGAAGTTACTCAAGGAGAAAGACCACAAGAAATCAGCTGGGTACAGCTTCATAGAGCTAGATGGCAGGATGCACAAGTTCCTTGTTGAGGATAAGTCGCATCCAAGATTTGTGGAGGTGTACAGCACCCTTGACAGTGTCACAATGCTCATGAAGCTTGGCGGACTAGAAAATGAGGAAGAAGCCCAACAGCTGTTTCTGTCACCTGTAGAGATCTAAATTCCTAGAGATGTGAAGAGACTGTGATCATAAAAGTGATCTGGGATTGCCCATGAACTGCTCTGCTTTGATCCTCCGAGTCAAATTGATGTGGAAAGTGGTTCTTCAAAAAGGTAGCAACAGAAGGAATGCCAACCACCTGGGCATTGACTCTTCTCTTCTTGCTGCTATAAATCAAAATGGCCGTTCATGCTGTGCTTGCTATTAAGATGCACAGACCACAGAGACTTGCAGACGAAGCATATAATTTCAAGATACAACCCAACAAGGTATGTTTATTCTTAATAATGAAATCCACATACGAGAACTGATATCATAAGTAAATGAGCACTGAGTACAGAAACATACTGTGTTGAGGATATATAATTTGGTTGAGTCTGTGTGCTTCATTGCTGCCACACTATGTAGTGTCTTGAGCAGAGGCGGAGTGAACACTCTTTTCCGTTTTGGAGCTTTGGCATTTGGCAAGTTATAGCTGCAACCTGACGCCGAGGTGAGTTTTCCCAAAAGAAGATCATTGCCAGTTGCTCAGAAGGCGCTGCTATGTAGAGGTTGACCTGTGGAGCCCATACCTCTCAGGGTCACTGGCGGTAGCACCACCAGTGATCTTGAGAACCAAACTATAGTCCCAACAAGGTGCATCTTGTTTCATAAAACTGTCCGTCCTGATGTGTTCAATTGCAGTTTATTACTCAATTTGATTTATTATTGAGCTGGTAAAAGTAGTAGCAGATATAGAGAGTTTGTTTATAGCTCCCGTGCAGATGCAGGATGCAGCCATTATCTGGAGTGGCCTTTTTTTGGGTCAAAATCTACGGTGGAATCTTGGATATTGCTGTTTGGAGAACATAATAAAAATGTCTAGAACTTTCTTTCCTGCTCGGCACAACATGCCAATCTCTAGTTATTTTTTGGGGTTTTGCTAAATGTCATGTGTCTGAATTATTTGTTGGCATCAGTCGAATTCGGACGAAGCCAATGGTGGGGGCGACGTGAGGAGCTCAGCGACGTTGACCCTGGCGAGGCCTGGCGAGGCCGAGCTAGGACCTCGCTGGAGACAGGACAACACTACGAGGGCAGCAAGCTGTGGTATCCAGGCTAAGGCGAGGAAGCAGGTTGACGGGTGCGGGTCAAGGAGGAGGGAGGGGGAGGTGGCGCTTTGCGGGGGGCTTTGCGGGTGTCAGTCAGCGCTGCTGCAGATCAGCTGGGCTTACAGGGGTGGTCGCAGTGGCGACATGCAGCAGCGTTAGGGGGAGGGTGAGGCGGCAAGGCGGCGTGCTGGCTGCGGGGGTGTAGTCAGACGGATGGGGGCGGGGTCTACGCTTCGGCGGGAGGAAGAAGAAAGAGAGGTCCAGTGTGGCGCCGTCGTGTCTGTTGGATGGCGATCCAACGGCCCAATTGGTACGTTGAAAATATGGTGTTGGTAGAGTCGTACTGGCTGATACCCAAGTGGTAGTCGAACATTAACTATTCGTTGAGAAACAGACGTACGCGTCGATCCAGACCATGTTGGTACGCTCCTATGGATGCCCGCTGAACCTGGCCGGGAACGTGGCTGCTGATGGATGTTTCCTAGATCTCGACGTTCCAAAGTCCAAGCCTTCCAAAACAGTCCGATGCAGATACGACAGCTGAAGCAGTAGTAGAGAGGCCCACGAAGGGCCAGCCAGCTTGAGACAGATAACCATGGCGTCCTCCTCCCACTCCCAGTCCCACTCCCACCAAGAAGAAGAAGAAGACGAGCATGGCCACCGTGGCGGCCATGGTGACCAGATCACCTCCCCGCTCCTCCGTAAGCCGCTTCCTCTCTGCTTAGCTCCGTACGTGCACGCACTTCTGCTCCGCCAGCTCACCGTTTCACCTCCTCTCCTCATGATGCAGGGAACCATCCGCCAACGTCGCGGAGCTCGCCGGAGCACCACGACGACGGCCATGGCGAATCGTCGGAGAACTCGCCGATCGAGCAGGTGGCGCTGACGGTGCCCGTGGGCGACGACCCGGACACCCCGGTGCTCACCTTCCGGATGTGGGTCCTGGGCATGGCGTCCTGCGCCGTGCTCTCCTTCCTCAACCAGTTCTTCTGGTACCGCAAGGAGCCGCTCACCATCACCGCCATCTCCGCGCAGATCGCGGTCGTCCCGCTCGGCCGGCTCATGGCCGCGACGCTGCCGGAGCGCACCTTCCTTTGCGGCTCGCGCTGGGAGTTCACCCTCAACCCGGGGCCGTTCAACGTGAAGGAGCACGTGCTCATCACCATCTTCGCCAACGCCGGCGCCGGCACCGTCTACGCCATCCACGTCGTCACCGCCGTCCGCGTCTTCTACGGCAAGAACCTCACCTTCTTCGTCTCCCTCCTCGTGGTGCTCACCACCCAGGTGCTGGGGTTCGGGTGGGCGGGGATTTTCCGGCGGTACCTCGTGGAGCCGGCCGCCATGTGGTGGCCGTCCAACCTCGTTCAGGTCTCCCTCTTCAGGTACGTCTGCCACTGCGAGTCTTCTGTCAGAACGCCTCTCCGGCGAGCAGCTCGTAATTACATTACGTAACGTAGTCAAATTTTAAACATCTGCACATGGCCTTGTGTTAGTTTGATGATTTTTGTTGAAAATATTTCTTACGTACGTGTCGATGCCTGATTAGAGCTCGATGCGTGCAAGCAATGTATGATGCTTCCAAGTGGGAGTTTTTGAATTTTGAGCAAATTGGCATAAGCTATTGTTGATGTGAAAAAGGAGACACCTCTTGTGGGTCATGACACGTCAGTCTGGCCCTGCTTAATTACATCCAAGAAAATTAGATGATTGCAACAGCCTAGCCACCCAAAGATTCTAAACACAACCATAAAACTCGGGATCAAGAGAGAAAAAAACTCCGATCGAGGATTAAATTAGCATCTGGCCCCTGTGAGTTGTTGCCATCCTCATTTTTCAAGTCAATGGAATTTTTTTAGTTAGCAACACTAGAGAGTAATATATAGCATAAGGTTCCTGCTTCTGACAACGACTAGTGAATGGTGGTCTCCTGCTCATGCCTTCCTTTCACTGAAGCAACATGGAAAAGATAAAGCGAAATCCGGTGGCCATCCTAGGGAAATGCAGTGAGTTAATTAAGACAGACAGAATAAGATTACAACAAAAAAAAATATTTGCTTGAGCATCAGAGAAATCAACGGTTTGAACAATATATACTGAAAATGTTTGAGCAATTTTTCCTGAGAAGTGAGAACTCACACTTTCATTGCATATTTTCACTAGGGCTCTCCACGAGGATGAAAGGCGGCGAAAAGGGGGCTTCACGCGCAACCAGTTCTTCCTGATGGCGTTCGCCTGCAGCTTCGCATACTATGCCTTCCCGGGCCACCTGTTCCAGATGCTCACCTCACTCTCCTGGATCTGCTGGGTGTTCCCCAACTCCGTGTTCGCCCAGCAGCTCGGCTCAGGCCTCCACGGGCTCGGCATCGGCGCAATCGGCCTCGACTGGGCATCGATTTCCAGCTACCTCGGGAGCCCTCTCGTCAGCCCCTGGTTCGCCACTGCGAATGTCGCTGCAGGCTTCTTCATCGTCATGTACATCATCGTGCCTATTGGGTACTGGTTTGATTTCTACAAGGCGCAGACCTTCCCCATCTACTCTTCCGGTCTCTTCACCTCTGCCGGGCAGAAGTACAACATCTCAGCTATCGTGGACGACAATTTCCATCTCGATACAGAGGCATATGAGAAAAACGGTCCACTGTACCTCAGCACTCTCTTTGCTGTCACATATGGCATTGGCTTCGCGTCCCTTACCGCGACGATTGTTCATGTCCTCCTGTTTCACGGAAGGTAAAATCTGGTCAGTTTGTTGTGCACAACCGCATGGTCGCGGCAACTAATTAAGAATCGAAATGCTCGTGTGCAGGGAAATTTTGCAGCTAAGCAGATCAGCTTTTCAAGGGAAAAGTGTGGACATACATACAATGCTAATGAGGAGATACAAGCAGGTCCCTGAGTGGTGGTTCATCTGCATCCTTGTAGTTAACATTGCCGTCACTGTATTCGCTTGCGAATACTACATAGAGCAGCTCCAGTTGCCCTGGTGGGGTGTGTTACTTGCGTGCGCCATTGCCTTTTTTTTCACCCTCCCAATCGGAATTATCACAGCAACGACAAACCAGGTAAGGATTCTATCAACTTTCATCACGGCATGCCATACAGATCTGGAGCACTAGATCCGCAATTCACATTCTTCCACTATGCAGACCCCAGGACTGAACATCATCACAGAGTACATCATCGGGTACTTGTACCCCGGACGACCCGTCGCGAATATGTGCTTCAAGGTATACGGCTATATCAGCATGCACCAAGCTCTGATGTTTCTGCAAGATTTTAAGTTGGGGCACTACATGAAGATTCCCCCAAGGACCATGTTTATGGCTCAGGTAAGCTCTATTTGGCCATCACAGTATATTTAACATTTCCACTGCATAAGTGCACAAAAGGCATTAAGCAGCAACATTTTGGAACATGGCAGGTGGTCGGAACAACGATCGCGGCATTTGTGTACCTTGGGACAGCCTGGTGGCTGATGGACACAATCCCCAACATCTGCGACATTGAGCTCCTCTCGGCGGGCAGCCCTTGGACCTGCCCCGGTGATCATGTGTTCTACGACGCGTCGGTCATATGGGGTCTTATTGGCCCGCGCAGAATATTCGGGGACCTGGGAACTTATTCAGCAGTGAACTGGTTCTTCTTGGGGGGAGCCGTTGCCCCGCTCCTCGTTTGGTTAGCGCACAGGGCATTCCCAGGCCAGAACTGGATCTTACTCATCAACATGCCCGTGATGCTCGGTTCCATCTTCCAGATGCCACCCGCCACAGCGGTCAACTACACCACATGGATACTCATTGGGTTTCTGTCAGGTTATGTGGTCTATAGGTATCGGCGTGACTTGTGGGAGCGACACAATTACCTGCTCTCGGGTGCACTAGATGCAGGTCTGGCGTTCATGGCCGTTTTGATTTACTTGTGCCTGGGCTTGGAGAACATCAGTTTTAACTGGTGGGGCAATGACTTGGATGGATGTCCCCTGGCCTCTTGCCCCACTGCTAAAGGTATAGTGGTCAAGGGCTGCCCGGTGTACAACTAAGCATCTTCTCGTCTGCGGCGGCCGTCCCTGGAAAAGTTGGAATTGTGAGCAAGCAGAGATTGATGTGAATAGCGAATGTTTGTTCGAACCTTTTAAAGATGAGAAATTGGTGTTATTTTATTGTTTTATTCAAAGTACCAGAAAGATTCAAAGTGACAACCTTAGTAGTGACTGCCTAAAGAACAGTCTTAGTGTCAATAGTTTTTTGTTGCCAAAGTAACTTTTTTCCCAGAGCTAGTAAATACTTCCTCTGAAACTTCCCTTTTTTGACACTGTAATGTACTCTGAAATTTCTGAATTTCTCACTCACAATGTACTACAACTACTAACTTTCTGACTGCAAATTATTATTCTCCATGTGACACGACTTGTCAGTTGTCATTATATCACTGCATTTTGGTACTCTACACAGAGATAATGATAGAGGTAATGCTCAACTACTGCTCTGAAATCAGCAGTCCAGCCTTCTCCACTCCAATAATTGCAACGAAACCATGTTGTATTACATCAATATGTCAATATACGGAAGGAGTAATCTTCTTGTTTCACAGTGGCAGACCAGTGCCAAGAATTTTCTTTAGAGAATGCTCATGAAAAATGGACAAAATAAGAAGCTGTAGGCTTTGTAGGCGTAGTCTACACATGGCGTTGCTAAATAATCGTAGCAGAGCTTACTCTCAGCCTCTTACCAGAGTTAGCCGCCGGCGAAACGCCCCCACGTCGGAACATAAGCAACATCGCCGCACCTATCGCTACTCCTCTTCGTCTACGGAGGAGCTACGGGGAGGTCGGCGACGGACAAAATTGAACTGGATTGGAGGGAGAAGGACAGCTGACCGGCGGCAAGGCATGGCTGTGATTCGGGGGATCTGAGGGTCTTTTTTTTTGAGAAACTGGCCCAGGGAATGGTATGCCCGCTCTCCCTTGGGCTGGACCATATGAGGCCCAGAACTCGATATCTATACTATATATATTGTTGGTCCATTCCATTATGCGTGTACTTGGGCCTTGGGCTGGACTCTTTTCATTCTTGCCTTTCATTTTCTCCATCTATAGCATTTTGTTTTGCTAAAAAAAAAATCAATAGCATTTTGTAATCGGCTCATGTGTTTAGGAGCTTGAATGACGAGGCTCACAATTTAGCGAAGCATTTTATTGCAAGATAGTGCTTGGACAACAGCTTCATTTCCAAGGTGGAAACTGTTGTGTTGGCTTTCACTGGTCGGTCACAATAGCGACGAACTTGGCTTGTAGCTTGTTGAAGGTGTCGTCTTCCTGCGGGTGTTCTAGCGTTCATTGGTCGGTGTTGGCATCCAAAATGCAATTCCTTTTTCCGGTCAGACACAGTTACAACAACTTGAGGGCATTATTTCTTCTTGAAGGCGTTGTTGTGGAAGCAGTCAACTTAGTCAGAGGTCTTGTTTGCATTGTATTGCAATGATTATGTCTTGGATGTTTATGTCTGTACGCTGTCATTTAATGTCTATAACCTCGTTGTCTTGCATCAATTTTAATAACTTGAATTATGACTGTATGCATATGGGGATTCAGAAATCAGGAGGCTTACCCTTCCCTTTCGATAAAAAATGTGGAGAGCTAATAATGTTTGGGAATACGACGAAGAGCTCGGCTTTTACCTTCCAAATTCGAATGTCACCGTTTGGTTTTCGTCTTCATATGCCTGTGTGTGCCCTACGCTCCAACCAACCAGCCATGCATCCAGTGGCTCTCATCGATTTGGATCTAGTAGGCAGTAGCTCGTCAATTCTACCAGAAAAGGACCTTTAATTAAAGGAGGACGTACGCTTGATGGGCACCCCACTCCCACTGATGTTGCAATGCAGATGCTGCTCCTTGGTGCATCGCATGCCTGGCTGAGATTTTCTTTGGCCCCGCCGGCAAAGCAGGAGCCGTACAAAACCGCATATATACATCGCCATTAATTTCTTGCTTGCTCTAGCAAGCCCACATGCATGATTATCTTGACGGTTTTTGTTTTCTGATGTAGTAAAATGTGTGACACTCTGCTAGGCCGCAAATTATACATGGAATATATATATGCTTATGTCTGCAAAGTTTGCTTTCGGTGTGGAGTTTATGTTTGGATCCTGCGATTTTGGTTTATGATTTTATTAGGGCGTACGCATCCTCGTACTACTCGGCTGATTATATATATATATATATATATATATATATATATATATATATATATATATATATATATATATATATATATATATATATATATATATATATATATGGGCGCGTGCATCGCGTGCAATGCAGAGCAATTAAACTACCCCTACGATGCAGCGACGACGTCGTCACAGCCCAAGAAGAATTACCGCGGAGGACCAACACGAACGGAAGAGGAGGCGGTAGCCATGGCGTCCTCCTCCCGCTCCCACCAAGAAGCGGAGGACGGGGAGCTCGATGTCGACCGCATCACCTCCCCACTCCGTAAGCTCGACGTCTCCGCTCCTTCCACGCACGCACGCACGCGCCTCTGCTCCAGCTGCCGCTGCCGCTGCTGGCCATTTAATTAATCGGTCTCTCCTCCCCATGCAGTGCCGTCGACGAGCTCGCCGGAGCGCGATGACGAGGAGGAGGAGGAGAACTCGCCGATCGAGCAGGTGGCGCTGACGGTCCCCGTGGAGGACGACCCGGACACGCCGGTGCTGACGTTCCGGATGTGGGTCCTCGGCGTCCTCTCCTGCGCGGTGCTCTCCTTCCTCAACCAGTTCTTCTGGTACCGCAAGGAGCCGCTCACAGTCACCGCCATCTCCGCCCAGGTCGCCGTCGTGCCGCTCGGCCGCCTCATGGCCGCGGCCCTGCCGGAGCGCGCCTTCTTCCTCGGCAGGCCGTACGAGTTCACCCTCAACCCGGGCCCCTTCAACGTGAAGGAGCACGTGCTGATCACCATCTTCGCCAACGCCGGCGCCGGCACCGTCTACGCCATCCACGTCGTCACCGCCGTCCGCGTCTTCTACGGCAAGAATTTGTCCTTCTTCGTCTCCCTCCTCGTGGTGCTCACCACGCAGGTTCTCGGGTTCGGGTGGGCGGGGATTTTCCGGCGGTACCTCGTGGAGCCGGCGAGCATGTGGTGGCCCTCCAACCTCGTGCAGGTCTCCCTCTTCAGGTACACACGCTTCCCACGTCTCCGGCAAGCAACATGATTAGTTTTAACCGCTAATTAGTCATCACATTACACACAACTTAATACGGCTACTTGGTCAGAGGGTTGACTTGTTGATGCTTGAGCTTAATTCACAAGCCATGATTATTTACTAATATTACTTTTCAATACTATTAAAATGTATGCTTACTGCAAGTAAGAGTTTCTTTGATTTGGTTGAGCAAAGACCATTCATGGCTAGCTACCTGTGGATCATGACACGTCAAAATTACATCATGATCACGTGGTCTGAGTTGGAGGGAAGTAGCCGGTTCTAAATTCAATAGTACTTCAATGGGATTTTTGTTGGATGGCTTCCGCGGTTCGGATAGCCCAGTCCAAACAGTTGTAGGAGGTTTAGCGGTCCGCCTTGAAAATGTTTTTACCCATGCGTTTCGCATCCCTCATGCACGCAACACATGAGGATTTTCCCGCCAGTAGCCATGTTGGACCGCCTCATCACCTCCCTCACGAGTGCGGCACATGAGGACTTCCCCGCCATGTCAGACCGCCTCGTCGGCGCATACGTCAATCCGAACGTAGTTTTGACTGTATTTGCTCCCTCAAACCACGTTGGAGGTATCGTTCGAGCAATTTAGGACATGTATACCCACAAAAAAGATGTTAGGGCATGTTGTATGAAAATTCCTTCCGTGTGGCTAGAGGTTAGTTGTCGCCAATGTAATTTACTCTAAGAAAAATCAATAGCTTACACAAACATATAATGGAAATTTACAATTCTCCTTTAGAAGAACTTTAATGCATTTTTCTCATCAGGGCGCTCCACGAGAAAGAAGGGCGTCGAAAAGGCGGCTTCACGCGCAACCAGTTCTTCCTGGTGGCGTTCGTCAGTAGCTTCGCATACTACGTCTTCCCGGGCTATCTGTTCCAGATGCTCACCTCCTTGTCTTGGATCTGCTGGGTCTTCCCCCACTCCGTGCTTGCCCAACAGCTTGGCTCAGGCCTCCACGGGCTCGGCATCGGTGCGATCGGCCTCGACTGGGCGTCCGTCTCCTCCTACCTTGGGAGCCCTCTCGTCAGCCCCTGGTTCGCCACCGTAAATGTCGCCGCAGGCTTCTTCATCATCATGTACGTAATCACACCTATAGGGTACTGGTTTAACTTCTACAAGGCACAGACCTTCCCCATCTTCTCTGCCGATCTCTTCACCTCGACCGGGCAGAAGTACAACATCTCGGCCATCGTGGACGACCATTTCCATTTCGACACGGAGGCCTACGAGAGAAATGGGCCACTATATCTCAGCACTCTATTGGCAATCTCATACGGTGTCAGCTTCGCATCGCTTACTGCGACGATCGTTCATGTTCTCTTGTTCCATGGAAGGTAAATATTTGTCAGTTTGTTGCGCAAGATCACATGGTCGCGGCAACTAAGGATTGTGATTCTTGTGTCCAGCGAAATTTTGCAGTTAAGTAGATCAACATTTCAAGGGAAAAGCGTGGACATACATACAAAGCTAATGAGGAGATATAAGCAGGTCCCTGAGTGGTGGTTCATCTGCATCCTTCTTGTTAGCATTGCTGCCACTATATTTGCTTGCGAGTATTACATCGAGCAGCTCCAGCTGCCCTGGTGGGGAGTACTGCTTGCATGTGCCATTGCCTTTTTCTTCACCCTCCCAATTGGAATCATCACAGCGACAACAAACCAGGTAAGGATTCCAACAACTTGCATGATCTAGAGCACCGGACCCACAACTCACATTCTTGATTCCTCCACCGTATGCAGACCCCGGGATTGAACATCGTCACGGAGTATATCATCGGGTACTTGTACCCTGGACGACCCGTCGCGAATATGTGCTTTAAGGTTTATGGTTATATCAGCATGCACCAAGCTCTGATGTTTCTGCAAGATTTTAAGTTGGGCCACTATATGAAGATTCCCCCAAGGACAATGTTTATGGCTCAGGTAAGCGCCAGTAAGCCATATGCATAGTTTATCTGTCATTTCCACACCACCGGAGCACACAAGATCATGTTGTATTGTGACAGTAAGCAACAACTTATTGGAAAAATGGCAGGTGGTCGGGACATCAATTGCGGCATTTGTGTACCTTGGAACGGCATGGTGGCTGATGGACACAATCCCCAGCATCTGCAACATTGAGCTTCTCTCAGCGGACAACCCCTGGACATGCCCAACTGATCATGTGTTCTATGATGCGTCGGTTGTATGGGGACTTATTGGCCCACGCAGAATATTCGGGGTCTTAGGAACTTACTCTGCAGTGAACTGGTTCTTCTTGGGAGGTGCTATTGCTCCGCTGTTGGTATGGTTTGCACACAAGGCATTCCCAGGCCAGAACTGGATCTTACTCATCAACATGCCTGTGATGATCGGTTGTACCGTCAAGATGCCGCCTGCCACTGCGGTAAACTACACCACATGGATACTTGTTGGGTTTTTGTCAGGCTATGTGGTCTATAGATACCGACGTGACTGGTGGGAGCGACACAATTATCTGCTCTCAGGTGCACTAGATGCAGGTTTGGCGTTCATGGCTGTCTTAATTTACTTGTGCCTAGGCTTGGAGAACATTAGTTTGAACTGGTGGGGCAATGATTTGGATGGATGTCCCCTGGCTTCTTGCCCCACTGCTAAAGGTATAGTTGTCAAGGGGTGCCCTGTGTACAACTGAACATTTTTCTCAGGTCCTGATTTTTTTTCCGGAAGTGAGCAAGCATGCATCGATGTAAATAAAAAATGCTTTCAAAGATGAGAAAACTAGTGTTATCCTATTGTTCAAAATATCAGAAAACAGGAACCTCGGTAGTAACCTCCTAAAGAACAATTTTAGTGCCAATAGGTTTTTGCTGCCAAGTTAACTACTCAGAAAACAGGAACCTTGGGAGGCCTATTTCATTATTATTATTTGTTTCTTATTTTCTCTTTTAATCAGGTTCTTTTTTTGTTTGTAGTGTTTACAAAAAAAAGCTCATTGTGTATTTTAATATGTTTGTTGTTGTATTCACAAATTCTTAATAATTTTTTTTATAAAATCAACATGTACTTATAAAATATTCATTGTGTTTAAAAAATAATCATGCATAGATTTTTAGGATATTCATTTTTTGGTTGTTTTTCTGTTAGTCTTATATAGTTTTCATTTCTTTTCTTGTTCGCTTTTCTTCTTATAGTTTTTTTGCCTTTTCAAAATGATCAAAATTTTTAGGAAATGTCTATTTTCAAAACATCATAAATTTTAAAATGCTCGCCAGTTTAAAGTCTTTGCAAATGGTTTTTTGAAAAATTCCACAGTTTTTGGGAAAAAATGTTCGTGTTATTCAACAAAAATTGTTGACGTACTTAAAATTTATTCAAATCTTGATAAAAATGGTTAGAAATAATTTTAAAAAGCTTTGCATATCTCAAAACTATCAATATTTTCAACAATGTATAGATTTTTCAAATAAATATAGTTCATTTTTTAGATTCTAGGAAAAAAACTATGAACATTTTTAAAATTATACAATGTATTTTAATATATAAAGAAAAAGCAGTCCGGTCTTTTTGAAGGAAACTGATTTGAAAACCGTAGGAAAATACAATCTTAAAAAAAATGCTTGGGATGAGCCTCTGGGCAGCGTTGAAGTACGCTATTCCATAAATGAGCACTCTCTGTTATTGTACGTCGTTTTAACGCACAATGTGTCAAATAAGAGGTCCCGGTAGTGTATATGACGACGACGGGGAACTTTGTTCTCCCTTGGGCTGGATAATATGAGGGCTAGAGCTCGAGCGTACTGTATAATTGGTCTGTTTGATTTCGAGCATACTGCTTGGGCTTTCAGCTAGCCGTTTCTTTTCCCTCTGTTCTTTTCAGTTGCTTAACTTCGCTAAAATAAAAAGTTGCTTAATTTTTCAAAACAACATTGTTGACACCCGATCTTATCTATTTTTTCACGAGGTCCTCGGATGGTCAAACACACCACAATTTTGAACAAACATCACACATTTGAGTATCTTGCACCACAAAAAAAATCACATTAAAAATAGATTTTTTTTACTATTCACTGGATGCAGATGAGCCCGTGCACCGAAATGAATATTGGCTTTTCTTTCCTCTCTTTGTTTTCATTCTCTCCAATCTCCACCAATGGCATTTTCTCACCATCTTTTAAATGCCACTGTTTCCACTAATAATTTTTAAAAAAATTCCACACGATATCTAGAATTTTTTTTCTTTGCTCCGTTGTTTTGTTGAACTAGTTTTTCCTAGTTCAAAAACATCACAAGCCTCTTTTAGTATTTTTAGATATTTTTAATGTCATCTTTTCAACTTATATTCCCGGTCACAGTCCAAATCTGTACGGCCAAATCCATTTTTTATATTACCAGATTTCCACATTATCATGTCACCGCTAGCAAAGAGAGCGGCGATTTGGCTCCGACCTCATCTGTTCCGCCACAAACAGTAAAGTAAATAAAAATACTAGAAAAATTCAAACAAATCTGATATTTTTGGATGTAAGATATTTCAGTGCGTGAGGTCGCGTGCCAATTTACAGTTCGTTTGGACATCTATTTCTTTCATTCTTTATTTCCTCCGTGTCGACCGACAGCAGGTCCCTATCGGCCGACCTCTCAACAGCGACCTCGCACCCGTCACCCTGCCACGACGGTTCACCCAGCTGGACCACCACTCCGCCTATATAAAAACTCACCCTGATCCAGAAGAAAACAAAGAGGAAGAAGAAGCTCAAGGTAGCTAGACAACACGAAGAGCATCCACGAAACCCAACCACAAGAATCACCAACGAGATGCAGCAAGCGAAGGTGAAGGTGAAGGACGGCTCAAGCGCGCTAAGGGCGAAGGCGAAGATCGCATGGGCCAAGCTGGCGGAAAAGGTCGAGGCTGCGACGTCGAGGTCGCACGACGAGCGGAAGCTGGCGCACGAGCGCGGGAGGGCCAAGGTCGCCGCCGCCGAGGCGCAGCTGCACCGGGAGAAGGTGGCGCACCGCGAGGCGGCCATGGAGCACCGCCTCCACAAGCACGCCGGGGTCGGCGGCCACAACCACAAGCACGACGCCGGTGGCGTGCACTGAGGCGTGGCGACGTCTAGGGAGCCTGCCACCGTGTGATTTCCGCTATTCTTAGTACTGATGTACTGTTACATACGCGTGTCGTGGTTATTTGGTCAAGTTCTATCTGGAGTGCCATGTGAATTATTGACGTTATATGGACGTTTTTATGATTGAATAACTAAGAAACGACTTTTTTATTTTTTTGCTGTATTTATTTTGTTTATATTTGTCCATAATTCACTTCATCTCATGTCCGTGCTTTCGCTCCTATATAAAGTCTAATCAAACCAGGAAACACGGTTCATCTTCATCCCTAAAATCTCATATGGTGGTGATGACTGATGAAACTATTCAAAATCCAACTTCCAAAGTTTCAACAGAGCTCTCGCCTTTTTGGCTATATGACTATTACTATCTTGTGCTCAGTCAACGTCGAAGGATGCCACATCAATGGCTCCTTCGGTTCAATCTTTCTTTCTTCGGAACCTTGGACACCCCTACTATAGTATATGTCTGATGACTCGTGTTCCTCCTCTGACCGCATCCGCGGATACTGTCAGATCCTCCCCCATGAAGGGTTCATCCGTTTGTTCCTCCGGTGCGACCGGTGTCGAGGATGGAGGTGGTGGATTTGAAGAGGAGGTACCCAAGAGAACGGGGGAAGGATATGCCATGACGAAATCACTGACAGTAAGTGCTAGACACCGGCGAGACGCACTGGCAGGACTCTCCCTGATATGTGGGCACCACTAGACAAGGGAAGCACGAGAAAGGAGACAAGAGCAACATGAGTCTAGTAGACGAGAGCGGGGAGGCCGAAATGTGTTGGGGAACGTAGTAATTTCAAAAAAATTCCTACGCACACGCAAGATCATGGTGATGCATAGCAACGAGAGGGGAGAGTGTTGTCTACGTACCCTCGTAGACCGTAAGCGGAAGCGTTATATGAACGCGGTTGATGTAGTCGTACGTCTTCACGATCCGACCGATCCAAGCACCGAAAGCACGGCACCTCCGAGTTCTGCACACGTTCGGCTCGGTGACGTCCTCGCCTTCTCGATCCAGCAAGAGCGGCGAAGTAGTAGATGAGTTCCGGCAGCACGACGGCGTGGTGACGGTGTTGATGAAGAACAATCTTCGCAGGGCTTCGCCTAAGCACTACGAAAACTATGACGGAGGATAAACTAGAGGAAACGGGGTTGCCGGCACACGGCTTGGTGTTTCTTGATCTGTCTTGGGTGCTAGCCCTACCCCTCTATTTATATGTTGAGCCTTGCGGTCGAAACTTGGAGTAAAAGTCTCCACAAAGTCGGTTTCACCCGAAAGGCAAGAGTCCTTCTCGGACTCCAGGGCCAGACGCCAGGGTTCCCGGCGTCTGGGCCCAGACGCCAGGGACCCTGGCGTCTGGCCTCTGGACTCCGCAAAACTTCCTTTTGCACTTTCCAAAAACCTCGTGGGCTTTCCCCTTTGGCCCAGATAAAGTGTTCTCATGCCCAAACATTTCGGGAAACATTCAGAACCCCTTCCGATGAATTCCAGAACCTTTCTGGAGATCAAACACTACTATCCACATATCAATTTTTACTTCCGGACCATTCCGGAGTTCCTCGTCATATCCGTGATCTTATCCAAAACTCCGAACAACATTTGGTCACCAACATACATAACTCATAGTACTATATCGTCAACGAACGTTAAGCGTGCGGACCCTACGGGTTCGAGAACTATTTAGACATGACCTAGAACCATTCTCGGTCAATAACCAATAGCAGAACCTGGATGCTCATATTGGCTCCCACATATTCTACGAAGATCTTTTATCGGTCAGACCGCATAACAACATACGTTGTTCCCTTTGTCATCGGTATGTTACTTACCCGAGATTCGATCGTCGGTATCCAATACCTAGTTCAATCTCGTTACCGGCAAGTCTCTTTACTCGTTGCGTAATACATCATCTCGCAACTAACTCATTAGCTGCAATGCTTGCAAGGCTTAAGTGATGTGCATTACCGAGAGGGCCCAGAGATACCTCTCCGACACTCGGAGTGATAAATCCTAATCTCGAAATACGCCAACCCAACAAGTATCTTCGGAGACACCTGTAGAGCACCTTTATAATCACCCAGTTACGTTGTGACGTTTGGTAGCACACAAAGTGTTCCTCCGGTAAACGGGAGTTGCATAATCTCATAGTCATAGGAACATGTATTAGTCATGAAGAAAGCAATAGCAACAAACTAAACGATCAAGTGCTAAGCTAACGGAATGGGTCAAGTCAATCAGATCATTCACCTAATGATGTGATCTCATTAATCAAATAACAACTCTTTGTCTATGGTTAGGAAACATAACCATCTTTGATTAACGAGCTAGTCAAGTAGAGGCATACTAGTGACACTCTGTTTATCTATGTATTCACACATGTATCATGTTTCCGGTTAATACAATTCTAGCATGAATAATAAACATTTATCATGATATAAGGAAATATATAATAACTTTATTATTGCCTCTAGGGCATATTTCCTTCAGTATCCCACTTGCACTAGAGTCAATAATCTAGTTCACATCGCCATGTGATTTAACATCAATAGTTCACATCACCATGTGATTAACACCCAAACTTCACATCATCATGTGACCAACACCCAAAGGGTTTACTAGATTCAGTAATCTAGTTCACATCGCTATGTGATTAACACCCAAAGAGTACTAAGGTGTGATCATATTTTGCTTGTGAGAGAATCTTAGTCAACGGGTCTTTCACATTCAGATCCGTTATATATTTTGCAATTTTCTATGTCTACAATGCTCTGCACGGAGCTACTCTAGCTAATTGCTCCCACTTTCAATATGTATCTAGATCGAGACTTAGAGTCATCCAGATCAGTGTCAAAACTTGTATCGACGTAACCCTTTACGGCGAACCTTTTTGTCACCTCCATAATCGAGAAACATATCCTTATTCCACTAAGGATAATTTTGACCGCTGTCCAGTGATCTACTCCTAGATCACTATTGTACTCCCATGCCAAAATCAGTGTAGGGTATACAATAGATCTGGTACACAGCATGGCATACTTTATAGAACCTATGGCCAAGGCATAGGGAATGACTTTCATTCTCTTTCTATCTTCTGCCGTGGTCGAGTTTTGAGTCTTACTCAATTTCACACCTTGTAACACAGGCAAGAACTCTTTCTTTGATTGTTCCATTTTGAACTACTTCAAAATCTTGTCAAGGTATGTATTCATTGAAAAAACTTATCAAGCGTCTTGATCTATCTCTATAGATCTTGATGCTCAATATGTAAGCAGCTTCATCGAGGTTTTTCTTTGAAAAACTCCTTTCAAACACTCCTTTATGCTTTGCAGAGTAATTCTACATTATTTCCAATCAACAATATGTCATTCACATATACTTATCAGAAATGCTGTAGTGCTCCCACTCACTTTCTTGTAAATACAGGCTTCACCGCAAGTCTGTATAAAACTATATGCTTTGATCAACTTATCAAAGCGTATATTCCAACTCCGAGATGCTTGCACCAGTCCATAGATGGATCGCTGGAGCTTTCATATTTTGTTAGCACCTTTAGGATTGACAAAACCTTCTGGTTGCATCATATACAACTCTTATTTTAATAAATCCATTAAGGAATGCAGTTTTGTTTATCCATTTGCCAGATTTCATAAAATGCAGCAATTGCTAACATGATTCGGACAAACTTAAGCATAGATACGAGTGAGAAACTCTCATCGTAGTCAACACCTTGAACTTGTCGAAAACCTTTTGTGACAATTCTAGCTTTGTAGATAGTAACACTACTATCAGCGTCCGTCTTCCTCTTGAAGATCCATTTAATCTCAATGGCTCGCCGATCATTGGACAAGTCAATCAAAGTCCATACTTTGTTCTCATACATGGATCTCATCTCAGATTTCATGGCCTCAAACCATTTCGCGGAATCTGGGCTCATCATCGCTTCCTCATAGTTCGTAGGTTCGTCATGGTCAAGTAACATGACCTCCAGAATAGGATTACCGTACCACTCTGGTGCGGTTCTCACTCTGGTTGACCTACGAGGTTCGGTAGTAACTTGATCCGAAGTTACATGATCATCATCATTATCTTCCTCACTAATTGGTGTAGTAGTCACAAGAACAGATTTCTGTGATGAACTACTTTCCAATAAGGGAGATGGTACAATTACCTTATCAAGTTTTCTACTTTCCTCCCACTCACTTCTTTCGAGAGAAACTCCCTTCTCTAGAAAGGATCCATTCTTGGCAACGAATGTCTTGCCTTTGGATCTGTGATAGAAGGTGTACCCAACATTTTGGGTATCCTATGAAGACGCACTTCTCCGATTTGGGTTTGAGCTTATCAGGAGGAAACTTTTTCACATAAGCATTGCAACCCCAAACTTTAAGAAACGACAACTTTGGTTTCTTGCCAAACCACAGTTCAGATTGTGTCGTCTCAACGGACTTAGATGGTGCCCTTTTTTTTAACGTGAATGCAGCTGTCTTTAATGCATAACCCCAAAACGATAGTGGTAAATCGGTAAGAAACATCATAGATTGCACCATATCTAATAAAGTACGTTTATGATGTTCGGACACACCATTACACTGTGGTGTTCCTGGTGGCGTGAGTAGTGAAACTATTTCACATTGTTTTAATTGAAGACCAAACTCATAACTCAAATATTCGTCTCCGCGATCAGATCGTAGAAACTTTATTTTCTTGTCACGATGATTTTTCACTTCACTCTGAAATTCTTTGAACTTTTCAAATGTTTCAGACTTATGTTTCATCAAGTACATATACCCATATATGCTCAAATCATCTGTGAAGTTAGAAAATAACGATACCCGCCGCGAGCCTTAACACTCATCGGACCGCATACATCAGTATGTATTATTTTCAATAAGTCAGTTGCTCGCTCCATTATTCTGGAGAACTGAGTTTTAGTCATCTTGCCCATAAGGCATGGTTCGCAAGCATCAAGTGATTCATAATCAAGTGATTCCAAAATCCTATCAGCATGGAGTTTCTTCATGCGCTTTACACCAATATGATCTAAACGGCAGTGCCACAAATAAGTTGCACCATCATTATTAACTTTGCATCTTTTGGCTTCAATATTATGAATATGTGTATCACTATGATCGAGATCCATCGAACTATTTTCATTGGGTGTATGACCATCGAAGGTTCTATTCATGTAAGCAGAACAACAATTGTTCTCTAACTTAAATGAATAACCGTATTGCAATAAACATGATCAAATCATATTTATGCTCAACGCAAACACCAAATAACACTTATTTAGGTTCAACACTAATCCCGAAAGTATAGGGAGTGTGCGATGATGATCATATCAATCTTGGAACCACTTTCAACACACATCGTCACTTCACCCTTAACTAGTCTCTGTTCATTCTGCAACTCCCGTTTCGAGTTACTACTCTTATCAACTGAACCAGTATCAAATACCGAGGGGTTGCTACGAACACTAGTAAAATACACATCAATAATCTGTATATCAAATATACTTTTGTTCACTTTGCCATCCTTCTTATCCGCCAATTACTTGGGGTAGTTCCGCTCCCAGTGACCAGTCCCTTTGCAGCAAAAGCACTTAGTTTCAGGCTTAGGACCAGACTTGGGCTTTTTCACTTGAGCAGCAACTCACTTGCCGTTCTTCTTGAAGTTCCTCTTCTTCCCTTTGCCCTTTTCTTGAAACTAGTGGTCTCGTCAACCATCAACACTTGATGTTTTTCTTGATTTCTACCTTCGTCGATTTCAGCATCACGAAGAGCTTGGGAATTACTTTCGTCATCCCTTGCATATTATAGTTCATCACGAAGTTCTACTAACTTGGTGACGGTGACTAGAGAATTCTGTCAATCACTATTTTATCTGGAAGATTAACTCCCACTTGATTCAAGCGATTGTAGTACCCAGACAATCTGAGCACATGCTCACTAGTTGAGCGATTCTCCTCCATCTTTTAGCTATAGAACTTGTTGGAGACTTCATATCTCTCAACTCGGGTATTTGCTTGAAATATTAACTTCAACTCCTGGAACATCTCATATGGTCCATGACGTTCAAAACGTCTTTGAAGTCCCGATTCTAAGCTGTTAAGCATGGTGCACTTAAACTATCATGTAGTCATCATATTGAGCTAGCCAAACGTTCATAACGTCTGCATCTGCTCCTGCAATAGGTCTGTCACCTAGCGGTGCATCAAGCACATAATTCTTCTGTGCAGCAATGAGGATAAACCTCAGATCACGATCCAATCCGCATCATTGCTACTAACATCTTTCAACACAAGTTTCTCTAGGAACATATCAAAATAAACATATGAAAGCAAAAACGCGAGCTTTGATCTACAACATAGATATGCTAATACTACCAGGACTAAGTTCATGATAAATTAAAGCTCAATTAATCATATTACTTAAGAACTCCCACTTAGAAAGACATCCCTCTAATCCTCTAAGTGATCACGTGATCCATATCAACTAAACCATGTCCGATCATCACGTGAGATGGAGTAGTTCAATGGTGAACATCACTATGTTGATCATATCTACTATATGATTCACGCTCGACCTTTCGGTCTCCGTGTTCCGAGGACATATCTGTTATATGCTAGGCTCGTCAAGTTAAACCTGAGTATTCCGCGTGTGCAACTGTTTTGCATCCGTTGTATTTGAACGTAGAGCCTATCACACCCGATCATCACGTGGTGTCTCAGCACGAAGAACTTTCGCAACGGTGCATACTCAGGGAGAACACTTTTACTATGATAATTTAGTGAGAGATCATCTTATAATGCTACCGTCAATCAAAGCAAGATAAGATGCATAAAAAGATAAACATCACATGTAATCAATATAAGTGATATGATATGGCCATCATCATCTTGTGCTTGTGATCTCCATCTCCGAAGCATCGTCATGATTTCCATCGTCACCGGCATGACACCATGATCTATATCAATGTGTCGTCACATGGTCGTCTCGCCAACAATTGCTCTTGCAACTATTTCTATCACATAGCGATAAAGTAAAGCAATTATTTGGCGCTTGCATCTTATGCAATAGAGAGACAATCATAAGGCTTTCGCCAGTTGCCGATAACTTCAACAAAACATGATCATCTTATACAACAACTTATATCTCATCACGTCTTGACCATATCACATCACAACATGCCCTGCAAAAACAAGTTAGACGTCCTCTACTTTGTTGTTGCAAGTTTTACGTGGCTGCTACAGGCTGAGCAAGAACCGTTCTTACCTACGCATCAAAACCACAACGATAGTTTGTCAAGTTGGTGCTGTTTTAACCTTCGCAAGGACCGGGCGTAGCCACACTCGATTCAACTAAAGTTGGAGAAACTGACACCCGCCAGCCACCTGTGTGCAAAGCACGGCGGTAGAACTAGTCTCGCGTAAGCGTACGCGTAATGTCGGTCCGGGCCGCTTCATCCAACAATACCGCCGAACCAAAGTATGACATGCTGGTAAGCAGTATGACTTATATCGCCCACAACTCACTTGTGTTCTACTCGTGCAAATAACATCAAACCATAAAACCTAGGCTCGGATGCCACTGTTGGGGAACGTAGTAATTTCAAAATTTTCCTACGCACACGCAAGATCATGGTGATGCATAGCAACGAGAGGGGAGAGTGTTGTCTACGTACCCTCGTAGACCGTAAGCGGAAGCGTTATATGAACGCGGTTGATGTAGTCGTACGTCTTCACGATCCGACCGATCCAAGCACCGAAAGCACGGCACCTCCGAGTTCTGCACACGTTCGGCTCGGTGACGTCCTCGCCTTCTTGATCCAGCAAGAGCGGCGAAGTAGTAGATGAGTTCCGGCAGCACGACGGCGTGGTGACGGTGTTGGTGAAGAACAATCTTCGCAGGGCTTCGCCTAAGCACTACGAAAACTATGACGGAGGATAAACTAGAGGAAACGGGGTTGCCGGCACACGGCTTGGTGTTTCTTGATCTGTCTTGGGTGCTAGCCCTACCCCTCTATTTATATGTTGAGCCTTGCGGTCGAAACTTGGAGTAAAAGTCTCCACAAAGTCGGTTTCACCCGAAAGGCAAGAGTCCTTCTCGGACTCCAGGGCCAGACGCCAGGGTTCCCGGCGTCTGGGCCCAGACGCCAGGGACCCTGGCGTCTGGCCTCTGGACTCCGCAAAACTTCCTTTTGCACTTTCCAAAAACCTCGTGGGCTTTCCCCTTTGGCCCAGATAAAGTGTTCTCGTGCCCAAACATTTCGGGAAACATTCGGAACCCCTTTCGATGGATTCCAGAACCTTTCTGGAGATCAAACACTACTATCCACATATCAATTTTTACTTCCGGACCATTCCGGAGTTCCTCGTCATATCCGTGATCTTATCCAAAACTCCGAACAACATTCGGTCACCAACATACATAACTCATAGTACTATATCGTCAACGAACGTTAAGCGTGCGGACCCTACGGGTTCGAGAACTATTTAGACATGACCTAGAACCATTCTCGGTCAATAACCAATAGCAGAACCTGGATGCTCATATTGGCTCCCACATATTCTACGAAGATCTTTTATCGGTCAGACCGCATAACAACATACGTTGTTCCCTTTGTCATCGGTATGTTACTTGCCCGAGATTCGATCGTCGGTATCCAATACCTAGTTCAATCTCGTTACCGGCAAGTCTCTTTACTCGTTCCGTAATACATCATCTCGCAACTAACTCATTAGCTGCAATGCTTGCAAGGCTTAAGTGATGTGCATTACCGAGAGGGCCCAGAGATACCTCTCCGACACTCGGAGTGATAAATCCTAATCTCGAAATACGCCAACCCAACAAGTATCTTCGGAGACACCTGTAGAGCACCTTTATAATCACCCAGATACGTTGTGACGTTTGGTAGCACACAAAGTGTTCCTCCGGTAAACGGGAGTTGCATAATCTCATAGTCATAGGAACATGTATTAGTCATGAAGAAAGCAATAGCAACAAACTAAACGATCAAGTGCTAAGCTAACGGAATGGGTCAAGTCAATCAGATCATTCACCTAATGATGTGATCTCATTAATCAAATAACAACTCTTTGTCTATGGTTAGAAAACATAACCATCTTTGATTAACGAGCTAGTCGAGTAGAGGCATACTACTGACACTCTGTTTGTCTATGTATTCACGCATGTATCATGTTTCCGGTTAATACAATTCTAGCATGAATAATAAACATTTATCATGATATAAGGAAATATATAATAACTTTATTATTGCCTCTAGGGCATATTTCCTTCAAAATGTTGCTTTGTTTAGGACACTATTTCTCAGTCAAGACTGACCGATCAAGACCACTGTCAGCCCACTGACAGCGTCATGCTGCGCAAGATTCCCCTTCAATGATTTGCCCATTGGTGTTGTGGAGAATCGTGGGAATCTTTCTCCCACGACCCTCTGACCGCCGGATGCTACCCCCCATGATTCAACGACTGAAATTCCTTCTCGGGTAGCTTCCCGCCGAGCACGAAGAGACTTAACAAGTCGCGTGTAACCTCCTAGCAGGAGGGTTGCGCGGCACTCGGGGGCTACTAATGAGGATGCGGTACACAAGTGCACCAACTAAAAAGGAAACTCAGCTGTAGGTCAAGGAAGGCATCAATTTGCAATCACTAATGGATAGCGTGTGCTTTCAGACTATTTGTGTGGTGGCATTGTACATGGAATTTTATGCATAAGTATGTGCACTGTAATCTCTATTGTGGCGCCTTTGATCGTTGGGCCGATCTTTTTGGCTTTTGTAACAATTATTCAGCACTTGTGGTAACAAGCTAAGGTTGAGCTCATCAATCAACACAGGCCTATGTCGCTCGTGACACAAAAATGTGTCCTTTGTGCATATTATTAGATAAGTTCATCCTTACTACGATTTTCCATCCATTTTGTTCACTTTGTTGTGAAGTAGGACGGTGCAACTCACACGAAGAGGTAGCCCTTGTAAATTTCGTAGACAAGCAACTCACACAAGGTTGAATGTCTACGTTGCCGCTCGGTTGTGGTACTCGTATCGCCTGGCGCAGGCGAGGAAGTACGCAAGGTTGAGTGTTCCCGAAGCCGCAAGCGTCCAGTACACGTTGTCCAGCCTCCCATGGTCGATGTTCTCCGGCAGCCACGCCGTGACCCGCTTCACCACGTCCATGAACATGGTGCTCAAGAAGAACCCCAGCGCGACGAGCGTCGGCGCCATGGTCGTAGCCAAGCTCCGCAGCGTCTCGGGGAACTCCTGGTAGTAGAAGGCCATGCTCCCAGGGAAGTGCAAGGCCTCCCCGACTCCGACAATGCCCAGCGGGAACAGGAGCCACATCACGGACATGGGCACGCCGGGCTGCGCAAGCCTCCGGCGCTCCACCAGTGCGGCAGCAACCATGGCGGTGACGTTTAGAGCGTGGCCGATGCCCACGCGCTGCAGCGGTGTCGGTGGCGTGCCGCCGGTGATCCTGCGCCAGAGAGGAAATACAACGCGATCCAGGACCGGGGTGGCCAAGATGAACGAGACGCGGCAGCTAACGGCGACCGACCCCGCCGGGATGCTGAAGTGTGGTCCAACGGAGCGGTCCATAGCGAGCGCTTGCAGGACGATCATGCCGATCATCACGCCGATCGACATGAACAACAGTATGCCGGATGACCACACCGGGATGATGCTGAGGAGGGCCTTGAGGTTCTCCACCTGCTGCACCGTGCACAGCCGCCACGCACCATCTGATCCATCACCGGGCTTGGAGTTGTCGTCCCTTGCAGTCATCATGGCGGCTCGATTGAGAAATCTAGAAAAACAAGATCCAGTGAATGGTTCACCAATCGGATGTCCTGTTTGGAAAGCAGCTGTCGAATTCGGCCTACCTTAAGCTTTTGCTTGGTGTCTCGTCAGCGGCTGAGTGCACAAGGGCGCCGGCGCCGACGTTGTACTGCACACTGCCATGTTCGTCGCCGGCTTTCTTGCTAGGGTGGGTCTATCTAGGACACATCTAGATGTGACATAGTTATGTCACATCTAAACTCATGTCCACTCTGTTTGTGGTCTATTTTTTGCCCTAGTTTTTTTTATTTCTTGTTGCTGCATTATAAATTTGTGAGAGCTTAGATGTGACATCCTTAAAAAACATCTAGATGTGAATTAGACAAACTGATAAACTTTCATGTCAACCGGTATTTCTCTTCTCAAACCTCTCTTATCTACAAAATATTCACGCGTGAAGAATATTGTAATACTTTTTTCACTATTGGATGTGAAAGGATCATTATATAGATTGAGGTAGTTAAATTAAAGAGAGTTTTCTTTCCTTTTGAGAGAGGAGCATGAGATATAGTTGGTATTTCTCTTTACCGTCTATAAGTATAAAGTGATCATGCATGCATAATTCATATGCTTATTTTGATAGACAGAGAGCAGCATGCTTTTCTCGACGTTACATGATAGGACCATTTGAATAATTTTGTTACACATCGGACAGTGAGTTGCTTTTATTAGCATAAAAAATAAGAGGAGAATCCTACTGTAAATTACTTAAACTAAAAAGTAATTATGGGTAGGATGACCATACTTTGAACTGTAACGTAGACCATTCGTTTATACTCGCTCTCCATCCGGAGTTAGATGCCGCTCGAACGGATGACGGAGGGAGTATTTTGGGTAGGGGTCGCACCAGAAGGTTGATGGCCGCTCCGGCAAGGATGACGGGGAAGCAACCCAGGTAGGAGTCGGAGAGGATGGCACCGGCGATTGGCACCAGGTTGAGGGAGCCGCGGACGACGTTGGCGATCTGCGCGGCGTCGACGCCGTAGACATGGTACTCCTTGAGCAGGTACACCAGCATGTTGCTGGTCGTCCCGTTAACGGCAAGCCCAAGCCCCAGCATGGTCGCTGCATGTATGTTTTGCACACCAGACAGAGAGTGAGCGACCAAGTGTGTGCATGAAGAGAGGGTGAGAGAGAGGGGCTGCACGCACGTACCAGCTATGAAGGGAAGAGTGATCCACCCCCCTTGCTTTGGCTTCGTTTGGGATTCATGGTCGACGACAGGCTTGAGCTGAGCTTTTGGGGAGTTATCCATCTCTGCTAGCTCTTGAAGTGTTGATTCTACCAGTTAGGTCTGGACTCTGGAGTGCTCCTTGGAGCCACCGGTATATATACACAGAAATGGGTCATGCTGCTGGGCTGGGTACCTTAAAAACATAGTAATAAGAACATTCCTTAATTAGCCACTGCTGGGCCAAAACCTCTGCTATGATTCGAAACGTCGCCCATAGCAGTTACAAGCCTTAACCAATGCTAGACGGAACCTCGGCCATGATTACCGATTATTCGTTCCCGATATTTCGTGTCAAGTCGTATCCAATAAAGCAGCACGATTGTTAAAAGCTCATGATATTCCCGTAAACAAAGATGAGTAGTAAGTGCGCTCTTCTGCTCCGCACGTTCTTCTTTCGGAAAGTTCCTTCTATAACAAAACTAGCATGTTGACCCGCGCAAAATGCGCGGCTAGATTTGCAATACATATTTTATATCTGGACACGTTTTCTATGCATCTTGTTTTATTTGAGTTTTTTTCTTCTTGGAAACATCCAGCTATGCTGGCATTTCATTTGAGTCGCTAAATCAATATTTGTATAGAAAGATACATCCAAAATGGGCACGGTCAAAATACATGATTGGTATTGATATTTCCGTCATTTGTATGAAGTTGGATAAAGATTTTGATGTGTGACAATGAAATACCAAAAAAACCACGGTCTATGTCATATGCCCACATACTTCCGTACTAATTTCTACACTTCCTTGTTCCAATTTTTTCATCTGTGACACTTATCTTTGGGAATTGTACGTACTCTTTTTTTAGATGAATTTTATGTAGTTTTGTTGGACTGCTAAACCAGGTTGTCCGCTGTATGCATGCATGTATGTTTTGATAGACTTGCACGTATGCTATCTTGGAAAGGCCTACTGCGAACTAAGTGTACCTAAGATGGTTAGATTCTTTGTGGTGGAACCAACCAACAATGCTTCAAGTCCTGGTGCTCGTAGTTTTCTGAATTTATTTCAACTACAGGAATTTAAATAGATGCCGACGGCTCGCGGTGGTCGTCATAGGGCTATGCCGAAGGCTGCCATTGCCATATGGCCGTCATCTGCCATCGGCATATGGCCGTCGTCTTCGATTTCCTCGACATAGGGTTGTCAGCCGTCGGCATAGATCTACAGCGACAAAGAAAATCAGACATGTGCCACCACCTGGTTATGCCATGTGCCAGTGGTATGCTGACGGCAGTGCCATCGACACCGTTCCAAGCTATGTCGACGCCATACCTCTGCCATGCATGTGTCGCTTCTTGAGTGCTCCTCATGCCATAGGTATGTCGACGACATTGTCGTTGGCATACCTCTAACACATGATGCTTATTGGGCCGTCGGCATACCACAGACACACGCCGCTTACGGAAGTCGTCAGCATATATGCCACGTGTCGTCACCTGGTAGCTTGGTACCAAGGCTGTGTCGACGGCAAAGCCGTTGTCGGCATAGTTTTTGTCAATCTTTTGCCTGTTTTGCTTCTGCCCTGCAAATTAAAATAGCTACATGGCCAAATATATGCATAGCATCATCATAACCACATATATCACATCGGATCCATCACATAGCCCCAACAAAGTCATGCATAGCATCAAATTCACCGCGGTCGTCCAAACGAAGTCACACATAGCATTAAAACGACATACATGTCACATCCATCGCATAATTAATCCATGACAAGTTGACATAGTCTTGTTTACATGGTTCCACCATAGCACGACAAGTTCTCATAGCATAGAATGACATAGAAAGGCTAAAAGAAAGTCGTCCAACAACCTTCGAGCACCACCAAAACCCAAAGTCCACCGACAAGAGCATCATTGCACTACAAAATAAGGGACAACCGTTTAGCATGGCAATTGGTCTAGCTCTAAGTTTGTGGCTTGGCAAATGTTCTAACTATAGGTTGATTCATCTTGCGAATGGGAGACTAACTGGAATGGGCAAGCCACGGGTCGAGGGAGAAGCACTACAAAAAAGACACATCCTTGACATTATGACCCGAACAAAAATATTTTCTGTCATGAAAGTGACACTTCCTTTTTTTTTATGAAAGTGACATTTCCATGACAATAATTGTGAGAAAACATGTACCATCATAGATGTGGTGGGATTCTACTTCTATGACAAAAAATTATAATAAAAAAATGGGTTTTTCGTCCTAAGCGGGCCGGAGGCGGACCTGCATGACATTCCTTGGGCCTCCATGAGTAGAAGTGAGGGCAAGAAAAATTCCGGGGATTTCCTGGTGTACATGTGGGTATATAAGCTATCATTTCCATTCGGTCCCAAAAGTATGGTTTGTGATCGGTAAGAAAGTGTGATATAGGCAATTATTTAAGTAGTTTTTCTCATTTCTGAAAACCTGCAACAGTGGAAATATTATAAAGTTGAGACGGTGTGTAGTCCCATACAGCCGCGCGCAAAGGCGGGGGCGATGTGATTGCACGCACCTACGCTCTAGCCATTTTGTAGTATTCTGCTGGTAAAAAGAAGAATATCAGCGGGCCATAGCACGGTAGCACACCATACCATCTCTTCTCCAACATGGTCTTCTTCGCCCTCTCTTCCACTCAAACATGTCCGAGTCATCTGGCCGCAGCAGCCGCGGCGCTCGATGGACCTGGGAACCCCTCAGTTATGGTGAAGGGCAACACAAACCAGAATTGCATTGCGGTCGTGACGTTGCATTATATCCATAGAGAAATGATAACTGTACCACGAGCTATAGCTTACTCAAAGTAAAATTAGTAGGTATTTTAAAGTACTGAACTGCCATTATTTTCCATGAGGAGTATGGGACTAAACATTGATTTTTTCAGTAACTCGACCGAGTTGGCTAGTAGCAACTCTCAACCACTTCACTACTCACGCGCCCCCTAATCTCCGCAAGCACTATATCTTGCCTAGTGCGGGGGCTACATCGCGTTCGCCTACACGTGTTGAG
The DNA here is from genome assembly GCA_032464435.1 of Aegilops umbellulata. Taxonomy (NCBI): domain Eukaryota; kingdom Viridiplantae; phylum Streptophyta; class Magnoliopsida; order Poales; family Poaceae; genus Aegilops; species Aegilops umbellulata. The sequence continues at coordinate 570,246,987 of CP136060.1, read as the reverse complement.
AGATGGGCCGCCATAGTAGCATATTTTCTTTCGTTTTATGACAATGTAACATGGATCAGAGAAATGGTATGTTCGATTTTTTTTTGCTTCCATGTGCTCTCAGTTGCCTCAATAAGTTATGATCTTCGCTCTCCGGCCTCGAGTGAGGACGGCAAATTGTTTGACCAACAAATTGATGGGGCTGGACAGCAACAATGCGCTGCACAAATTCACCGACACGGCAAATATACATACTACACAGCCCCCTCCACTTGTGATGAACTTTGAGAACAGCTTCAACCAACAAGTAAGCAGCGGAATAACACAAACAACATGCACATGTGACACATGATTTAACGTGGAAAAACCTCCTCAACTTGAGGAGTAAAAAACCACGGCTGTGGACCGACCGGTCCACGCAACTTCACTATGAGAATGATGAGTACAAAGTCTTCTCTAGAACCTCTAGAGAGATTTACAACACACTCTCCATGTTGCCAACCGGCAACAACAACAACAACCACAAGAAGTAAGATTTCAGCAAAGCAGAGTTTACACAGCTTCTGTACCCTTCAGTGTTTTGCAACTGCTCTTAAACGTCTGAAGCAAACAACACCAAATTTGGCAGACAAGTAGACACACGAGTTCTTGAGATACCCTCCAAATTTCAGCTCAATCGAACATCGTTTGCCTACCCAAACTGTTCGTCTCCCAAAACTACTCTGTTCTGAAACTGCAGCAGTCAGAGCTGACAACGCCACTCTCAAATCTGATGCTCCACTGACATAATCCTCAAACCAGCTAACCAGATCGAAGTACTCAAAGTAAGGAACGAGCTCACCAAGTTTGGGGTCGATCCAATAACGTTTGAGCATCCAACCACCAGCTTGAACACTGTCTAGTCAGATGCAGCAAATCTGGACAGAACCTCTGCTTCTTCTTCTTCCTCTCTCTCAGGTTGTGTTTTCTCTTGTGTGCTCTCTCTCTCACTCTCACGAATGGCAGCCACCACCAGCAAGGGGTGGGGTGGCTAGGGTTTTCTCCTTGCTCCCTTCATCAGGAAACACTCACAACTGTTGGATGCAGAACAGATCAACGGTTCATATGTGTTGGACTTGTGTGGGCTGATGTTGGACTGCCAACACACCTCCATGTGGAGGGATTTAGCCCAACACAAATGCCTCACTAGTTCCTTCATCTCGGTCGTGGAAGACACTCGTCATGTTCTCTATAAAGTACGAGATTCGTTCTTTTTTTAGATATCCCCTCTTCTTACTCCTCAAGCCCCTATCACAAGACCAAGTGGACCTCATGCTATGTAAGACTCGGAGCGGATCTATCTAATGGCATGGCTGGTTGTTGGATGTGATCTATTCTCGTGTCATATCGCTTTCTTTCTTCTCCCTCCATTTGATGAATATTATTTTAATGTCCAATGACATTTTTTAATACGGGTTGAACATATTAATACAAAATGAATATTTTTTTAGTACAAGATGAATATTTATGCATAACATGTTTAAAATTTTCTGAAATACATGATGAATATTTTTTAATAGATGATAATATTTTCTGAATACAGGTTAAACATTTTCTTAATACACGATGAATATTTTTAGATTACAAGATTAACATTTTATGAAATACATGATGAATATATTTTTAACGCTTGGTAACATTTTTGTGTTACAGACTGAACCTTTTCTAAATACACGATGAACATATTTTAGTACACGACGTACATTTGTTTTAATACGCGACTAGCATTCTACAAATACATGATGAACACTTTATGAATATGATGAGCATTTTTTAATATAGAGCGAATATTTCCTAAATATACAACAGACATTTCTCAAATACTTTATGAACATTTTCTAAATACGCGACGACCATTTCTTATGGCGCGGTGAACTACTTATGGATATGTGATGAACATTATTTTTCTGAATATGTGATGAAACTTTTTTTGCATGCAGTGAAAAATTTCAAATACACGATGAACATGTTTGTGTATATAGATGAATATATTTTTTGTAAATGAAAATATTCCTTTCTTTTTTAAAATAACAAACAAAATGTTAAAAATATATATGTGAAACAAATTTTTTACACACATGTTTTTCTCTTTTACTTGAGAGTGCACACACACGTTGTCTTTTTTCACTTAACAATGAACTTGTCAGAAAACAATATGGAAGAACAAAAACAGGAGGGTCTTTAGTCTCCCTTATAATGAGACAGAGGTATGCCTCGCCATAGGACCATGCTAAGTGAGACGGCCCAGGAGCGTTAGTTTACCAGTTGTTTTGCTTTTTTAATTCTTTTACCTTTATTTATAGTTTGAGACATTCTAAGATCAGATATTCCAAAAAGTAATTAATTTAATTCCTAAAAAATATTCACAACGACTATGAAAAATGATAACCCAGTGTAAAAAGTTGGTCAGCATAATTTTGAAAAAGATGATAGCATCCATAAAAATGTTTGTGACATTAAAGAAAATTTACGAATTTGAATAAATGGAAATCAAATTTGAAAAAAATTTGGCCAATTAACCATGTCCGTATAATTCCAACTAAAAATAATTAACATTCTGTAATATATTCATAAGTTTCGAAATATTTTCTTGAGATTTTTAAATTTGCATATAAAATTTAACAAATGTTGGGATAATTTTAAAAAAGTTTACTCTTAGAAAAATAATGTTCCATAGTGTATTTGAAAAGCATTTAACACTTACATGAAAAAATATTCAAAAATATGTATTTTAAATACTGTTAATAATTTCTCTTAAAAACATCAGACATGTATAAAAAATATTTTAGATGTATACCATAAATTTGGGATGTGTATGGAAAAATAGACATGAAACAAATATTTGAAAAAATTGTTAATCATGTATGAAAAATTCTGCTGTATACAAAAAATGTGCAATGTGTATGTATGCCGACATGCGGTGAGTGTTTTTTCTAAAATAAACTAACAAGAAAATACTAATTAAATATATTTTGAAAAACCCAGGAAAGTCGGTGAAAACCAAAGAAATGAACAAACAATAGCAAAAGGCAGGGCAAAAAAAGGAAAAACAAAGACAAAAAAAGATCAGCACTGAAAAAAAATTTGCACGAGAACTAAACTACCGGTCCGTCCCAGTATCCGTGCCAGTGACGAGCTCCCATGAATAAAAACGACATGAGAACGCTCCAGTGCTCCATGTTATGGTTCTGGGCCATGCGACAATGTGCTCTGTAGGTGAGTACATCCTACAGCTCGCAACAAGTGAGCTATAGGTCATCTAGGTTGGAGGGGCCTGCCAACAAGTGGGTATGCTCGGAATAATCAAACTAGGTTGGAGGGGCTCGGCGTCGCTGCAATTTGGCGCAATGACTATATCTCACTTATTTTTAACCAGAAGGTGTGAGCCCACCAAACAATTTCTATTTTCCTGCAGGCGCCTCACTGGAGTACGTGATTTTTTCTCCCGCGAGATGCTATGCGCTGGACTGGTCTAGTTTGCCATTACTTTCTTTCTCATTTTAGTTTTTTTTTCATTTCACTCTTTCTTTATTTCATTATATGTTTTCTTTTTCTTATTTCTTCATTTTTTTGTAGTGTTTTTTAAAAAATGCTCATAGTGTACTTACAAATGTTGGTCATTGTATTTTTAAAAAATTGGCATGTACTTGCAAAATGTTCATTGTGTTTTAATTTTTTGTCATATTTAGTTTAAAAAAATACATAATGAAAATTATTTAAATACACAAGTACCACTTTTTAATACACAATACAGGTTTTGTTAGATCACGACAGGCAAATCAAATGACAAAGAACGAGATCAACATAGGGAGACATGGGATTTTAATGTGGAAAACCCCTCTAAAGCCAAAGAAAAAATTCACGGGCGCCAGCCAGCGAACTTCACTATATCAGTAGGGGTTACAAACGTGGGCGATTTACAATTGATCCCCTTATCTCATGTGGCGGCTTACAAGAGGTATATATAATAGCGGTGACCTCCGGCCTCCCGCTTCTCTCGTCAGAAGTTAGTGTTTATCTTTATACTTGAATCACACCATGAAAATTTTGAATTACACAATTTACAAAAATTAAAAGGCGATGTACATTTTTTTTAATAGTGTTCACACATTAGAAAAAACTGATCATTGACTTAAAGAAGTGTTCACACATTTAAAAATGTTCATGGCTTTTCAAAGCAAATGGTCGTGCTTGCAAGAAAATGTTTACATAATTTTGAAAGAAAGCCTTTGGACTTACAAGGTCTGTCGTTTTATCAAAAAATTGATTTTGTTTCTGTTATTTATTATAAAATTATTTATTTATATCCAAGTACAAATATATGTTCATCTTTAAATAAATGTATTCACTAGGTAAGTGGGGATTCATATGCGTAAAACATTGAAACCAAAAAATAACAATAACATTATGAAAAGAAGAAGAAAAAGTCTGCTGTTTGGGTCACTTGGGAGCGAATGATTGCTGGAATAAAAATTAGAAACTGATATCAATCCAGCGGGAGGCAACGAGAGAAAAACCACGCAAACTCTTTTAATCTTTCGAAAATAGTCTAAGAAACCAGTTTTTTAAATGGGAACTGATTTGAATAATGAAGGAAAAAAATCTTAAACAATCGGTCGGGATGAGCCTCCGGGCAGCGACAAAGTGGGCTGGCCCATAGTTGAGTGCTCTTTGTGATTGTACGCCATTTTTTTGCACAATGCGTCAAATAGGAGGTCACGGTAGTTGAGATGGCTACGAGGAGGAACTTCGTTCTCCCTTGAGCTGGACAATATGAGGGCTAAGCTCGACAGATATTATATAACTGGGTCATTCGATTTCGAGTATACTACATTTGCATTTGCCTGGCCTTTTCTTTCATCTGTGTTTTTAGGGTCTTTTCTTTCCTCTCTTTGTTTTTGCTTTCTCAAATCTTCATTAATATCAAAAATTTCACCATACTTTAAGTGCCACCTTTTCAGCTAATAATTTTGAAAGTTGTTCCACATTATATTTGTTATTTTTATTTGATCCATTTTTCTGTTGAACTCCTTTTTCTAGTTGATTGAATAACTTCACAAGCATTTTTCGTTTTAATAAATATCCATAGTTTCTAAAAACAATGTTCATAAAATTTAGAAAATGTTCACAAATTTTAAAAATGTTCACAAATTAGGAAATGTTTACATCTTCAACGAAGTATGTTCACATATATATATATATTTTATAGTTTGTTATAGAACATGTTCACAAATTATTGATACTGTGTTCAAGGTTTTTAGAAAATTTATTTTATAAAGCTGTTTTCCGAAAAATGTTTACTCATTGGTTTCAAATTTTACAGGAAAATCTGGACAGCCTTAAGATGCTACTATTTTTTATGTCTTAGAAAAAGGTCTTATATTAAAGGAAACCATTAGAAAAAAAATCATGTCAAATAAAATAACGGGACGAGCCTCCACGCAACCACGAAGTGGGCCAACCCATAAATGAAGTCTCTCTGCGATTGCACACCATATTGATGCACAATGCGTCACATAGGTGTGACGCCCTCGATTCAATCGTACACTAATCATACACGTAAATGTGTACGATCAAGATCAAGGACTCATGGAAGATATCACAACACAACTCTAGACACAAATTAAAATAATACAAGCTTTATATTACAAGCCAGGGGCCTCGAGGGCTCGAATACATAAGCTCGAATACACAAGAGTCAGCGGAAGCAACAATATCTGAGTACAGACATGAGTTAGACAAGTTTGCCTTAAGAATGCTAGCACAAAAACAACATCGATCGAAAAGGCAAGGCCTCCTGCCTGGGAGCCTCCTAACTACTCCTGGTCGTCGACGGTCTCCACGTAGTAGTATGCATCGGCGGTGGCATCTGGCTCCTGGACTCCGACGCCTGGTTGCATCAACCGGAAAGAAGAAGAAAGGGGGAAAAGGGGGGAGCAAAGCAACCGTGAGTACTCATCCAAAGTACTCGCAAGTAAGGTTCTACACTACATATGCATCGGTATCAATGAAATGGGCTGTATCAGTGGACTGAACTGCAGAATGCCAGAAGAGAAGGGGAAAGCCTAGCCTATCGAAGACTAGCATCTTCTGGAAACCACCATCTTGCAGCAACAGGAGGGAGTAGAGTAGCCTAAAGTAAAGTAGTAGAAGTGTTATCAACCTCGGCCAGAGATCATTTCTCGACTCCCAACGAGAAAGCAATCCTAGAGCCATACTATCCAGTTCTCATCACAATCCATTTCTCATCACAAGTATCCAGTTCTAGTTGTATCGATCGGGATACAACTCCAAGTGTCCGTTACCGTAGGACAGACTATCGATAGATGTTTTTTTTCCCTGCAGGGGTGCACCAACTTACCCACCACGCTCGATTAACTCCGGCCGGACACACTTTCCTGGGTCATGCCTGGCCTCGGTCAAACAATACGCCGCAACCCGACCTAGGCTTAATAGAGAGGTCAACACGCCGGACTAAACCTATGCCCCCAGGGGTCATGGGCCATCTCCCCGAGAACTCCTGCACGTTGCGTGGGCGGCCGGTGAGCAGACCTAACTACCTCCTTCAACAAGGCAGGTGCTTACGCAGTCCAACCCGGCACGCGCCGCTTAGTCGCTGACGTCTATTAAGCTTCGGCTGATGCATACGACATAGAACGCCCATACTATACCCACGTGATGGTTAGTGCTATCAGGCCAGAGGCCTCTCAGATCAAATATCCAAATCGTAGTAGATTAGGAACGCGCGGTAACAAGCAGAGATTCACGAAAGATGTGACCCCATTGCCCTGTCTCGAGGACTTGCGGCAAGGGCTAGGAATGCCCGGCCACGCCTCGTAATTATCTCGTGGGCACCCTCCAGGTCAACCCGTCTGCACATCACTCGTAATTATCTCGTGGGCACCCTCCAGGTCGTATCGGAAGTGGTTAAGACGGACTCACCCTCGATGACCACGACCGAATAGCTACACTACAGGGTTAACATCAGAAGTGCTGTAGAGGTCTCATCCTCGGCACTCGATAGTAACCCAGTAATGTCGAGCAACTAAGAGGGGCCACTGCTTTCCCCTGTGCTTCGCACCGCCGTTTCTCATGCCCGTTCCTCCTCTCGCTCACCACCGCCTCCCATGTGCCGACCCTGTTCGTCTCACAGAGCTGGCGGCGAGGACCTACTCGCTATGGCTGGCCACCTGACTTGCTCGTGCAGCCGTTGCAGCTGGCCGTCGGAAGGTCGCGGTGCGTCGCGGACAGATGCGTTCTCATGCCCAGCCCAGCTGGGGCTCGTCCCCGCCGAGATCCAGATAGGACTCACGCCAGTGGTCGTCGTCCTCATCCGCACTGCCTCGGCCGTATTGTCTGCTTGTCCTCAAGGCCACAGTTGCTCGTCCTAGCGCTCCCCCTGCATGTTCGGCCAGGGATTTCTTAGGTAGGTTTTTTTTCAGGGAGCGAGGAGTTTTTTTTTTGCAAAAAAGACCCTGTCTAACATCGTTTATCATGAATGTTATGCCACGTTAGCAGATGATGGGCTCCATCTATCATAATCGTCATCAAATGGGTCAAAGCTATCAACAGGTGTTTTTTTGCAAAAAAAAATAGGCCGAGAATCAGTGGTTTCTGGCAGAAATTTGAAAACAGGTGTGCTCTGCAAACGTATGCGTCAATGTGGTGGTTTTCTGCAATTCACTCGGGGCGGCGAGAGGTTTCTATCTGTTTTTAGGGGTTTTTCTTTCCTCTCTTTTTATTTTGAATAGTCTGGATTGCTTAGCACATATCACATGGTTTCTTTCCTCTCTTTATTTCCGTTCTTTCCTACCTCCACCAATAGGATTTTGTCACCATCTTTTAAGTACCACTGTTCAACTAATAATTTTGAACACCGCAAAAAAAACTAATAATCTTGAAATTTGTTCCACTTGATATTTAGTTTTTTTTCTATGCTCCGTTTTTTGTAGAACTCTTTTTTTTTCTAGTTAGAACTTCACAAGCATTTCGTGGGCATGTCTAGGTTTTTGATGTGATACTTTGAACTAACATTTCCTGTCCCAATCGAATCCAAGTATCAATCCATTCCGACCAGATCCACGTTGATTAGTGCCAGCTAGTCGTCAACCCGTGCACCTGCACAGGCTAGCATTTTAAAATTTTAATATAACATAGTTGTGAAAATTTGAAATGTCAAACAATAATATCAATATGTTGATGTTGATTATTTTTATAACAGATGCATATGTACCTTGGTTGGACATAGGGTCCAACAAAGCTACATTGGTACGACTATTTTATGATTAGATTGTTTGCATCCAATAATATGAATATTGTGATGTAAATTATTATAATAATACATGCATGTGTACCTTGGATGGACATAGCTATGGTCCAGCAAACATACATCATTTCAAATATTTTAGGATATATCTTCCTTTCACACCCTACCTAAAAAAATATACATATTCCTTTTGGCCATGGAAGAACCATAGAATTATACAGTCTGTTTCATTACAGAATAGTGGGCACATGCTCGCCCGGGTTTTTATCAACATACGTGATATCATAGCAAATAATATACATATTAAAAAATAGATTGTCTTATATTCTCATTATATCATAGATTATTAAGATTAGAAGTTCTTGCCTAAACCAACAATTTCTTAAACAATTTCTTTTATGCTTCATATAGATAGAATTTTCTTAATATTTGTCATCCATATTTCGCATAGACAATGATGTGTTTACATTGGATCTTTGTGGCAGATGATACATCCAGTTTATTTTACAATAGTAATATATATGTTTTACAATTTTGTAATGACTAATATTTCTTTATTATAAGGACAAAGAAATACATGCATAGACACACTATATATGCAAAGACGTCTTAGGAATCTGCACCTCCAAAGAATCATGTGAAACCATGAAATTCACGAATCGTATACACATCAGGCAAAGTAGTATATGCCTAGAAAAATACATAGTACTAATCGACACCCCAAATGATTCTACATCTATGCATCACGACACCACTACCTTGCACATGGCAATACTGGATGCAGATGAATCTGGTTTGCACCTCTACAACATAATTGTGTGACGTGTGCTCATAAACATGCATGCATATATCAATTTTTCACATGATCGGTTGCTTGATATCATGATCTTTTATTGGGATTCGTCTGGCATCCGACAGGCTAAAAATCAAAAAGCACATTCAACAAATTTTAGGATAGGTTTTACTTGCATGAGACTTGAAGAACCGATGACGAACTCAATGACATCGAATAAATCGATGTGCTTGCCGTCCGATGTAGGTTCGCAAATGGGCTGTGTATTAATTGCCACTACAACACGATCTACTTTAGAGCACCATTAGTACAGCTCATCCTACGTTGCATCGACCATTATCATCGCCCTCATCATCCCTTGCGGCACCTGGCTTTGGCCTCCTTTGTTGTTCGTCGATGGCCATGCGGGTGGGAGAGCACCTTGATGGTGTTGGGGGTATCCTTCGCGGAGAAAAACTGCCGCGAGCGGCCATAGATAGGAGAGGAGAATTGAAGGAGAGGAATCAGCGGCCATACACGTTGCCTTTTTTTTTGTCGTGGGCCCTTGTATTTTTTTGTACACATGCATTTATGCAAGGACACATTTAATTGAAGGAGAGGAATCAGCGGCCATGGATAGGAAAGGAGAATTGATGGAGAGGAATCAGCGGCCATGTATACACGTTGCTTTTTTTGTCATGGGCCCTTGTATTGTTTTTGTACACATGCATTTATGCAAGGACACATTTCTCTATACGCACACGTGCATGAGTAGTACTATTTGTTCTTTAACATTGGACTTTTTCTTCAAAAGACTTGTCACGTTGGGCTCCAATCACGTATGTCCTACGACTTGTCTTATGGATGGACTCTTGAACATGCGATTTAACTTACCATGTTGGACTTAAATCATGTATATGACTCGTAGCATATCTTTTTTTTTGCGGAAAGACAAAACGTACCATACATGGACTCTCTATTTCTAGCGTGCAGACAGATGCGCTCATTATGGACTTGCTTTGTTTTAACTTGTCAATTTGGACTTAAATCACATATTATGTTCAGCATATCTATTGAGGGAAAAGAATCTTCCCTTACCAACGTGAATATCCCTTTTCTTTATTCAAACGGATCTATGTTTTTTCCTTTACATGGCTGGAGTTTTTATGGAGGGTAGATATCATTTTTTAAGGCACCCATGGATGCTTTCTTTGTTTGAACGTGTCAGGAACCTTTTTCGGACCACTTGTTTTACCTAAGTTTTCTTTTTATCTCCGGCGTTAATTATTCAATCTAACGGTGTAATTAATTTCAATGACGTGGATTAATGAGAAGGCTTTAAAGGTGCCTCCAATTAGTAAATATATAAGATATAAGATATAAGATATAAGACTTTCCACGTGACCATCTCACCGGTAGTAAAATTAGCTTTTGCAATTTGCACGTACGCATCTATTCCTTTCACTTTGTATTTCGTCCATCCATATCGTGTCGACAGATACCAGGCCAGGACCCTATCGACCGACAGCAGGTCCCCATCGGCCGACCTCTCAACAGCGACATCTCACCCGCCACACGGCGCACTACGGCTCACCAAGTTAGACCACCACTCCGCCTATATAGAAAGTTGAAACTCACCCTGATCGAGAAGAAAACAAAGAAGAAGAAGCTCACGCTAGCTAGACAAGATCACCAACGAGATGCAGCAAGCCAAGGTGAAGGTGAAGGACGGCGCCAGCGCATTGAGAGCCAAGGCGAAGGTCGTGTGGGCCAAACTGGCCGAGAAGACGGAGGCCGCGACGTCGAGGTCGCACGACGAGCGGCGGCTGGCGCACGAGCGTGGCAGGGCCAAGGTCGCCGCCGCTGAGGCGCAGCTTCACCAGGAGAAGGTCGCGCACCGTGAGGCCGCCATGGAGCACCGCCTCCACAAGCACGCCGGCGTCGGTGGCCACAACCACAAGCACGGTCCCGGTGGCGTGCACTGATATTTACACAGGGCGCGGCGCGCCTAGGTGGCCGGCCACCGTGTGATTTCCTCTATTCTTTTAGCTGATGTACTGCTACGTACGCGTGTCGTGTTTATTTGGTAAAGTTATTATCTTGGTGTGCCATGTGATTTTGTTGACATTATCGGCGTTTCTATGATTGACTAATTGAAAAAAACGATTTTTTCATGTCTTTATTTTTGTTTATATTTGTTCATTATTCACTTCATCTCATGTCCATGTTTTTTCTTTGAAACAAGGCAAAAGATTTGCCATTTTCATTGATTAAGAAGAAGAGAATTGCCCAGTTAATTGGCGGAAAATCATGCTAAAACCGTTACAACCCAACCCACATGACATGGGCACCACCAGCCAACCTGGCCACCGACATGAGACACAACCATGACGGCACATGCCACCGGATGGCCACACGCGCAAGCAACTGACAGCTCCGACTTTGACCACGAGCCTCACAAGAGAAATATGCAGGACTGGCGCCGACGGTGCCCTCCGCAAACGACTACCGAGCGCCTGTCATCGTCACCACCTGGACCCGCTCCACTACAGCTCCAACTTCAAAGCAACCAAGCAACCCATGGAAGAGCACCTCGGACACGCCAGAAAGAACCGACTACCAAAGTCCACACCGCGACCCGAGCTCCTCTCGATGCCATCATCGTTGCCAACCAGGAACTAGCGCCCCGCCTCAGCAAACCACACGGCGAAGATGCCGCCAACCAAGGCGAAGATGCCGCAATCCACCAGTCTCTCGGTTGTAGCTGGCTCCCAGAAGATACCCCCAAGGAGGAGAAAGACGCGAAGACGCCTCCATCACCCGATCCAGCAGATCTGAGGTTTCCCTCCGGAGCCAAAGCCATGGGGAGGAGCACACCTCCACGACGACGCTTCCAAGAAAGATCACAACACCCGCGGGCGCCGTCGTCGCCGGCTCCGGAAAGACCGGAGCAAAGATTTCTCCCGGAACCACCATCCAACGACCGCCACCCACCAATCACCACCTCTGCTGAGGCCAACCTCACCCTGGCCACGGGATCCCACGATCCACCGCGCCCAGGCACGCACCACCCCCTGGCCAAAGCCGCCATCCACCACCGCAGCACCACCGCGACTACCACCACCGCAGCAACCAATGCATCGCAAGGAGCAGCACCAAGATTAGCGACCCGCACGGCCAGATCCAGATTGGAGCAGCTCCAGCAAAGCAGCAAGGCAGACGAGCAGGCCCTGCACCGCAGCACACCTCGAGCTCCAGAGATGCCACACCCGCTGATAAGTCTCCAAAGTATCTATAATTTTTGATTGTTCCATGCTATTATATTAACCATCAAGGATGTTTTATATGCGTTTATATGCTATTTTATATAAGTTTTGGGACTAACCTATTAACCCAGAGCCCAGTGCCAGTTTCTGTTTTTTTCCCGTTGTTTTTGAGTATCGCAGAAAAGGAAAACCAAACGTAGTCCAATTGACCTGAAATTTGACGGAGATTATTTTTGGACCGGAAGAAGACCACGGAGCATCGGAGATGGACCAGAAGAGTCCCGGGCTGCCCATGAGGGTAGGGGGCGCGCCCACCCGCCCTGAGCGCGCCCCCTGCCTCGTGGACTGCCCGGAGACCGCCCCCCCTGACTTGTTCCCGACGCCAATACCTCTCATATATACCCAAACTTTCAGAAAGAAACCTAGATCGGGAGCTCTGCCACCGCAAACTTCCAGAGCCATGAAAAACCAATCGGGACCCTGTTCCGGCACCCTGCCGGAGGTGGATCCCTCACCGGTGGCTATCTTCATCATCCCGGTGCTCTCCATGATGAGGAGGGAGTAGTTCACCCTCGGGGCTGAGGGTATGTACTAGTAGCTATGTGTTTGATCTATCTCTCTCGTGTTCTTGATTTGGCACGATCTTGATGTATCAAAGCTTTGCTATTATAGTTGGATCTTATGATGTTTCTCCCCCTCTACTCTCTTGTAATGGGTTGATTTTTCCCTTCGAAGTTATCTTATCGGATTGAGTCTTTAAGGATTTGAGAACACTTGATATATGTTTTGGTGATCAACTTGCGGGTTCAGTGACCTTGTGAACTTATGCATAGGGGTTGGCACACATTTTCGTCTTGACTCTCCGGTAGAAACTTTGGGGCACTCTTTGAAGTTCTTTGTGTTGGTTGAATAGATGAATCTGAGATTATGTGATGCATATCGTACAATCATACCCACAGATACTTGAGGTGACATTGGAGTATGTAGGTGACATTAGGGTTTTGATTGATTTGTCTCTTAAGGTGTTATTCCAGTACGGACTCTTGAATAGATTGATCAGAAAGAATAACTTCGAGGTGGTTTCGTACCCTACAATAATCTCTTCGTTTGTTCTCCGCTATTAGTGACTTTGGAGTGACTCTTTGTTGCATGTTGAGGGATAGTTATATGATCCAATTATGTTATTATTGTTGAGAGAACTTGCACTAGTGAAAGTATGAACCCTAGACCTTGTTTCCTAGCATTGCAATACCGTTTATGCTCACTTTTATCATTATTTACCTTGCTGTTTTTATATTTTCAGATTACAAAAACCTATATCTATCATATTTGGTTGCAGGGTTGTTTGAGAGAGACCATCTTCATCCTACACCTCCCACGGATTGATAAACCTTAGGTCATCCACTTGAGGGAAATTTGCTACTGTCCTACAAACCTCTGTACTTGGAGGCCCAACAACGTCTACAAGGAGAAGGTTGCGTAGTAGACATCACACTACTAGGGAAAACCTTATACACAGAATCTTAGCAGCAGCGTGGTTTAAAAACAGACGCTACTGCTAATTAGCAGTAGCGAGCTTCAGTAAACAGCGCTACTAATATCTCAGTAGCAGTAGCGCTCTAGATGAAATGAGCGCTACTACTATATTTGCCACGGTGTTGCCTCCAGGCTAGATATAGTAGTAGCGCCCTTCCTAGGGACGCGCTACTGCTAAAGTACTTAGTAGCAGCGTTTTTCTTCAAAACTCGCTGCTGCTAAGTATCACCGCAACTAATTAAGTTTAGTCCCATACTGCTAAGCGAACAAGGTGTTTACCACCTTAAATATGTTACTTCTCAATCTATCTCGAGCACCTGGCCTTCATTGAACTATATGTGTAGGATTTGTGGCTGCAATATGAATCCTCGCATGTACCTATACACGTACAGTGAGGATTCATGTTGACTATTTAGATTCTACACAAAAAGATCAATGATGACCAATGTATATTTTTGATGTTTTTACATTGCTTAGACTTATAGCGTTTTTTCAGTACAAAGCGTTACTCATATTGGGATAAACAAAAGAAATAACTGCTTCCATTAGCAGTAGCGTTTTTTCTCTAAAACGTGCTATAGATAAGTTAGCTATAGCGCGTTTCCTTAAGAGCGCTACTGCTAGTTCGACTTAACCACCCCCGGCACAAAATTTCGCTAAGTCCTCCTTTCCCCCTGTTCCCCTACTCCTCTATCGCCGCCGCACGAGCCCGAGCCTGCCCTCACCGCCGCCGCCCGAGCCCGTCCTCAACCTCACTGCCGCCTCCCGAGCCCGTCCTCAACCTCACCGCCGCCGCTCGCCGCCGCTCTCGACCACACGGTCGCCGCCCTCGACCTCACCGCCGCGGCCCGAGCCCGCCCAGGACCGCCGCCTCCCGATCCCGAGCCCGCCCTCGCCGCCCCTACCTCCATCGTCGAGCACCTCCCCGCCACCGTCTCTCCCCTCTCTGTAAGCCCCCCACCCCTCACCCACCCCTCCCCCACCCCCTCTCTCTTTGCTTAGTTAGTAGATGTTTTTAGTAGTAGTAGATGTTAATTTAGGGTTAATAGATAATGATTTTTAGTAGTAGTAGATATTAATTAGTAACTGTGATGGTAAACTAGTTGTATAATTAGCAGTAGTAGATGTTAATTAGTAGTAGATGTAGTAGTAGATGTTAATTAGTAGTAGTAGATGTACCAGTTTCTTTCTATTTATAGTAAGTTTATATTTAGTAAGAATGAGTTATATTAATAGAACTAGTTTAGTTTTAGTTGAACTAGTTTAGTTTTAGCTGAACTAGTTTAGTAAGTAAATTAATAAACTAGTTGAATTAATAGAACTAATGTATTTTTAGTAAGAAAATTAAAATAACTAGTTGAACTACTTTATTTTTAGAAAGAACTAGTTTTTTTTTCTATTTATAGTAAGTTTATATTTAGTAAGAACTAGTTTAATTAATAGAACTAGTTGAACATGTCATATTTGTTGTTATTTTTTAGTTTAAGCAATTATTCGGGATGTATTAGTGATAAATTATAGGGTTTTTGCTTTTGCAGAAATCAAGCAGCCCCTCCGTCATCCCCGTCGTCGTCCCCGTCACCGACCCCATCCGACCTCGAGGTGAGACCAGTCAAATCTCCATGTCAATATGAGTCCTATAAGATATATATGATGTAGATTAAAAGATGTATATACTGTGTTGCTCAAATAGGATATGTGGTTGCCCAAGTGCCCGGTCATGTTTTTGTTACACCTCCGAGTGGCCTATGTTTTGCCGGAGTGTTGATTAATTTCCGTTCCGGCAAATTTCAGGCGCTCGATATGTCCTTTTTTAGCAAAGGTCATGCCGGATTTTTCCGTAAATTCTGGCATGACTTGTGCTAGAATATGTGGGAAATATCGAGTGCCCTGGATTTTCTCAAAAAATAATGATCTCATTTAGGTTTTTTAGTACATATATTTAATTGTACAAGCTTAATCTTTGAATTATGAATGTAGGAAATGTCGTACTCGGACGACGAAAGTCTCCCGGGGGAGTGCAGCTGGTGCCACGACGATCGAGGTATGTGCGACAGGTTCGTGGAGCTGGTCGAAGATCGACGCTTCAGCATTAAGCTCGAGGAGACCTTCGATGTTGAAACGGTACGCAACAACGACAAGTGTTTTTTTCCGTAATTAAGCATGACTTCAACTATTTCAACGTCTAATTTTCATCTTTTACAATTCGACTAGCTTATCCCATGCCATGCAAGACACTATGTCTTGGAGAGGATGGGTTTTGAAGACCATGAAAATTTTCAAACAAAAAAAATACACCTAAGGACCCATCATGATATCGATTTTGATGTAAATCTGTACAATTCTCAAAGCATAACCCATTTTGGTTGCCAAAATTGGGAAGCACTTTGCAAAATGTATGGTTTTTATGAGGGTATGATTGTCACCATGTATCTTGGTCATCCTGACATCGAAAAAGACAATATGGACATTTGGGTCCTTGTTGATACGCTTCCGATTCTACCACAATGTGAGTATCTCAAACATAGTTATTAACTAATTTATATTGTTTATTTCAAAATAGTTGACAGCTTATTTCCATTGACAACTTATTTTGAAACTTCAAAGAATGTGCAGAAGATGGTAGATAAAACCCACTACACTGATGGCTCTGAATTAACTTATAAGGAGAAAAGTCATCTGATTGCTTATTGTACTTATCTTGAGAATTACAATACCTATTATCGAACTCCTCCAAATTATGGTGAATACGTGCCACTAGTGCACGTGTTGAACCACGGTAACTTCTATGGAGATACCCTGGTAAGATTTTTTACTATTAAGACATCCGTACATCTTTTGCATACTTCTAAAACTAGTACATCATTTCTAACTACGAAGTTATTACTATGTTTTTCAACAGGAAATCCCGATGGATTGTGTGCCTCATCTGATGTATCAGAATGGTCGCCTTGCAGTTCTGAACATACAGCCAGGTCAATCTAAGGAGCTCACCTGTGCATATCGGATTTCTAAAACCGGTGAACACATGCTAATCAAAGAATGGAAAAAATGTTTGGACATTCGCAAGGAGGTTCTTGGAAGTAACGTTAAGCGAAAGGCAAGAATTGGAGACAGGATAATCTCCATTCTCCATAATGGAGAGTCAGGGGCTATCTTGTTTTTTGCTATTTTACCTTAGAGAATATAGTAGGTCATAAGAGAATGTAGTAGGCCCTATGAGGTACAATATGTTTATTATGTGATACAATGTGTTAGAGTTGATGATGAGGAGTACTTGTGATTACGACTAGTGACCAATTTGCTATGTGATGTCTCATTGATGAAAACGATGATCTGGAGGAGGTGTTATATGAAAACGATGTATATATTATGATGATAAGTTTTAATGATATGATGATGATATTTATTATATCATTGGGTGAAAGAACCGCGGATTAGTTTCAAGTGGATGTCCATCCACTTGAAACTAGACCACAGTTCTTTCACCCCATGATGTAATAACTCATTATGATGTAAAAACAATTTCTAAATTCCTGTTGTATGAAAACTTGTGTAAAGGTGTACGAATACAACATGAAATAAAAAAGAAATAAAATACGATATAATAGTAGCAGCGCGGGCAGGGAGAAGCGCTACTACTAATTACCAGTAGCGCTCCTCCGGGAAGTCGCTACTACTAAGTCGATTTAGTAGTAGCATGGGCGGAGGCACGCTACTGCTATACGTTAGCTGTAGCGCCTTATCAGTAGCGCATCGCCCCGCGCTACTGATAGGCCTAAAACTCGCGCTGCTGCTAGGCTTTTCCCTAGTAGTGTCAAGCTCTTTTCTGGCGCCGTTGCCGGGGAGGTGAGTGCTTTAAGGTATATCTTTAGATCTTGTAATCGAATCTTTTAGTTTCTTGTTTTATCTCTAGTCTAGTCTATAAAAGAAAATTACAAAAAAATTGGAATTGAGGGTGCCTCATATGCTTCATCTTTTTAATATCTTCCGTGAAAATAAGGATTCCGATAATTGTGCTCAATTGCTAGAGGAAGAATGCATTAAAATGTTTGGCACTAAATCTTTGAATGATGAGCATGATTGCAATGTTGTTAGTATGAACTCTCTGAATATCCATAGTACTAATGATGATTGCACTAGTCATGATGAAAATGTCTCTTATAAGCATGTCAACTTTTGTGGAGTGCATAGAGTTTGCAAGTACACACCAAATAGGGAAGATAGATTTTGCAAGAGGCATAAGTATTTAGAAACTAAATGGTTGCAAGAAAGGCTAGATGTTTGTGCTGAAAATTTAAAATTTCTTGGCCATACTTGTGAACTTTGCAATGAACGTGGTCATTTAAATCTCCAAAGCAAATTATTTCATGATTGAATCATGTCCAAAAATTGTGATGACTTGATTTCCCTTGCACATCATAATGAAATTAGTTTGCTTTTGGGTTATGAAGAAATGAAACGTATAACTAAGCATATTCCAGAATATAACCTTGAGAAATTCCTCGATATTGATCTAGAAGAAATTTTTATGTATAGTGCGGTGAATTGCATTGAAAATCCTTATATTGCCAATTACATAAATACAAGAAAACAAATAGAAGATGAAGAGAATAATAATGAAAGGGAAGAGACTTCCCAATATCCTCCTATTATTTATTATGATGAATCAGGTAACAAGGAGGAGCTTTCTATTCAACCAATCTCATTAATAAGGAGCTCCAAAAAGAGGGTTAAACCCACACATGATGTAAAGAAGAAAAAGAAAAGACGGAGAAACAAAGGTAGAAAGGTATCTCTCCCAAATGATGTTGCTCCTATTACTCATTGTGATGATGATAATTGCTATACTATTGGTGCTATCCATACTATTAATGATGAGAGTTATTATGCTTATGATATGAAAAGTCCCAAGCTTGGGGATGCTATGTTTGATGAGCATGACATGTTTGAGAATATATTTGCTGCAATTAATGTTTGTCCCAAGCTTGGGGATGCTATGTTTAATGAAGATGATATTTTTAGCCTCCCAAGTTTTGATGAGCAAATTTATTATGATGATAGCATGCTTCCTATTTATGATGATTATTGTGATGACACTTATGCTATAAAGAGTAGTGATGATTATGATTACCCTTTTTCTGAACACTACTCTTTTAACGTGGAAACAATTTATAGTATTCGAGTCTCTTATGATACTCCCACTATTCCGAAAGAGAAGAATTTTGCTTATGTAGAGAGTAGTAAATTTTCTATGTTCGTAGATCATGAAAAGAACGCTTTAGGTGCTGGTTATATTGTTGAATTCATTCATGATGCAACTGAAAATTATTATGAGGGAGGAATATATGCTTGTAGGAATTGCAATAATATCAAGTTTCCTCTCTATGTGTTGAAAATCTTGAAGTTATGCTTGTTTTGCTTTCATATGCTAGTTGATTCTTGTTCCCATAAGTTGTTTGCTCACAAAATCCCTATGCATAGGAAGTGGGTTAGGCTTAAATGTGCTAGTCATATGCTTCATGATGCTCCCGTTATGTTTCAATTCTTATCTTTCATGTGAGCATCATTGTCATCATCATGCCTAGCTAAAAAGGCATTAAAGAAAAGCTCTTGTTGGGAGACAACCCAATATTTACCCTTACTGTTTTTGTGTGTTCACATGATTATGCTACTGTAGTAATCACGTTTTATAGCTTCTGTTTCAATAAAGTGCCCAGTAAGCCCTTTAGGATAGCTTACGGTGATAGTTAATTTGATCTTGCTGAAAAACAGAAACTTCTGCATGCACGAGATTAGTTTTCATAAATCACCGAAACGTGCTCTGCAGTTGATTCTTTTTGCAGAAGATTGATCAACAAATTTCTTAGGACTTCCTAATTTGGTAGAATATTTGGAGTTCCATAAGTATACGTTTGATACAGATTACTACAGACTGTTCTGTTTTTGACAGATTCTGTTTTCTATGTGTTGTTTGCTTATTTTGATGAATCCGTGAGTAGTATCAGAGGGTATGAACCATAGAGAAGTTGGAATACAGTAGATATTACACCAATATAAATTTAGAATTAGTTCACAACAATACCTAAGTGGTGATTTATTTTCTTATACTAACGGAGCTTACGAGTTTTCTGTTAAGTTTTGTGTTGTGAAGTTTTTAAGTTTTGGGTAAAGATTCGATGGACTATGGAATAAGGAGTGGCAATAGCCTAAGCTTGGGGATGCACAAGGCACCCCAAGGTAAAATTCAAGTGCAACCAAAAGCCTAAGCTTGGGGATGCCCCGGAAGGCATCCCCTCTTTCGTCTTCGTTCATCGGTAACTTTACTTAGAGCTATGTTTTTATTCACCAAATGGTATGTGTTTTGCTTGGAGCGTCACTTTCTTTTATTTTGTTTTGCTTGTTGTTTGAATAATATCTCAAGATCTGAAATTATTAAATGTTAGAGAGTCTTCACATAGTTGCATGATTATTCGACTACTCATTGATCTTCACTTATATCTTTCAGAGTAGTTTGTCATTTGCTCTAGCGCTTCACTTGTATCCTTTTAGAGCACGGTGGTGGTTTTATTTTATAGAAATACTTGAAATCTCATGCTTCACTTATATTATTTCGAGAGTCCTAAACAACATGGTAATTTGCTTTGGTTATGAAACTAGTCCTAATATGATAGGCATCCAAGATGGGTATAATAAAAACTTTCATATAAAGTGCGTTGAATACTATGAGAAGTTTGATTCTTTATGATTGTTTTGAGACATGAGGATGGTGATATTAGAGTCATGCTAGTACGGTAATTGTGAATTTGAGAAATACTTGTGTTGAGGTTTGCAAGTCCCGTAGCATGCACGTATGGTAACCATTGTGTAAAATTTTTGAAGCATGAGGTATTTCTTTGATTGTCTTCCTTTGTGTGGAGGTCGGGGGCGCGCGATGGTTAACTCCTACCAACCTGCCCCCTAGGAGCATGCGTGTATTGCTTGGTTTTGATGACTTGTATATTTTTGCAATAAGTATGTGAGTTCTTTATGACTAATGTTGAGTCCATGGATTATACGCACTCTCATCCTTCCATCATTGCTAGCCTCTTCGGTACCGTGCATTGCCCTTTCTCACCTTGAGATTTGGTGAAAACTTCGCCGGTGCATCCAAACCCCGTGATATGATACGCTCTATCACACATAAACCTCCTTATATCTTCCTCAAAACAGCCACCATACCTACCTATCATGGCATTTCCATAGCCATTCCGAGATATATTGCCATGCAACTTTCCACCATTCCGTTTATTATGACACGCTTCATCATTGTCATATTGCCATGCATGATCATATAATTGACATCGTATTTATGTCAAAGCCACCATGCCTATTATTTCATACATGCCACTCTTGATTCATCGCCCATCCCGGTACACCGCCGGAGGCATTCATATAGTCATATTTTGTTCTAGTATCGAGTTGTAATCATTGAGTTGTAAATAAATAGAAGTGTGATGATCATCACTCATAGAGCATTGTCCCTCAAAAAGAGAAAGGCCAAAAAAAAGAAGGCCCAAAAAAATTTAAAAAAACAAAAAAGGAAAAAAAAAGAAAGAAAAAGGGGACAATGCTACTATCCTTTTTCCACACTTGTGCTTCAAAGTAGCACCATGATCTTCATGATAGAGAGTCTTAGTTTTGTCACTTTCATATACTAGTGGGAATTTTTCATTATAGAACTTGGCTTGTATATTCCAATAATGGGCTTCCTCAAATGCCCTAGGTCTTCGTGAGCAAGCAAGTTGGATGCACACCCACTTAGTTTCTTTTGTTGAGCTTTCATACATTTATAGCTCTAGTGCATCCGTTGCATGGCAATCCCTACTCCTTGCATTGACATCAACAATCCCTACTCCTTGCATTGACATCAATTGATGGGCATCTCCATAGCCCGTTGATTAGCCGCGTCAATGTGAGAGTTTCTCCTTTTTTGTCTTCTCCACACAACCCCCATTAACATATTCTATTCCACCTATAGTGCTATGTCCATGGCTCACGCTCATGTATTGCGTGAAAGTTGAAAAAGTTCGAAAATACTAAAGTATGAAACAATTGCTTGGCTGAAACCGGGGTTGTGCATGATTTGGGTATTTTGTGTGACGAAGATGGAGCATATCCAAACTATATGATTTTGTAGGGATGAACTTTTTTTGGCCATGTTATTTTGAGAAGACATAATTGCTTTGTTAGTATGCTTGAAGTATTATTATTCTTATGTCAATATTAAACTTTTGTCTTGAATCTTTCGGATCTGAACATTCATGCCACAATAGAGAAGAATTACATTGAAAATTATGTTAGGTAGCATTCCATATCAAATTTTTTGTTTTTATCATTTACCTACTCGAGGACGAGCAGGAATTAAGCTTGGGGATGCTTGATACGTCTCCAAACGTATCTATAATTTTTTATTGTTCCATGCTATTATATTATCCATCTATGATGTTTTATATGCGTTTATGTGCTATTTTATATGATTTTTGGGACAAACCTATTAACCGAGAGCCCAGTGCCAGTTTATGTTTTTTCCCTTGTCTTTGAGTATCGCGGAAAAGGAAAACTAAACGGAGTCCAATTGACCTGAAATTTGATGGAGATTATTTTTGGACCGGAAGAAGCCCACGGAGCATCGGAGATGGACCAGAAGAGTCCCGGGCTACCCACGAGGGTAGGGGGCGCGCCCCCTACCTCGTGGACAGCCCGGAGACCCCCCTGACTTGTTCCCAACGCCAATACCTCTCATATATACCCAAACTTCCAAAAAGAAACCTAGATCGGGAGTTCCGCCGCCGCAAACCTCCAGAGCCACGAAAAACCAATCGGGACCCTGTTCTGGCACCCTGCCGGAGGGGGGATCCCTCACCGGTGGTCATCTTCATCATCCCGCCACTCTCCATGATGAGGAGGGAGTAGTTCACCCTCGGGGCTGAGGGTATGCACCAGTAGCTATGTGTTTGATCTCTCTGTCTCTCGCGTTCTTGATTTGGCACCATCTTGATGTATCGCAAGCTTTGCTATTATAGTTGGATCTTATGATGTTTCTCCCCCTCTACTCTCTTGTAATCACTAGTAGAAAACCGGCCTTTTGTCCCGGTTCATAAGGGCCTTTAGTCCCGGTTCTTGAACCGGGACTAAAGGGTCGTTCCTAATGCCCTCACCCTTTAGTCCCGGTTCAAACCAGAACAAGGACAGATGGGCCTCCACGTGGCCTGTGTGCCGAGCCCAGGCAGGAGGGCCTTTGGCCCCGGTTGGTGGCACCAACCGGGACCAATAGACCTCCACGCGTCAGCATTTCTGTGGCTGGGGTTTTTGTTTTTTTTTCTTGAAAGGAGGGGGGTTGGGGGTTTTGGGGGGGTTAATTTAGGTATTTCATATATTGTGTTAGATAGCTAATTAATAGAGATAAGTGTCCTCTCTTATGTCCGTGCTTGGTCGACGCTACGTACTATACATACGTATAGACAGGACTAGACACGCTATAGCTAGCTAGTAAGAAAACGAAGGAAACAGAAGATCGTCATGAACATATATGCATACAGAGAGATGTGATATCGACCACCTCTCCTTCTCCGAGAGATTGGTCGAACAACAAGTTCTCGTATATCTATCCGACACTACCGGCTACATATATACAATAATTATCTCTTACAAATATAATCTCCTAAATTACGGACGCATGGTCCACATAGTATTCTCCGTCTTCAGCGATCACGTGGTCAAGAAAGAATGCCGCCAATTCCTCTTGAATTGCTCGCATGCGATCTGTTTCTAGGAGTTCATCCTGCTGCCGAAACATCTAATTTGAAGAAGGGGTCAATATATACATACATATACATATATATATATATATATATATATATATATATATATATATATATATATATATATATATATATATATATATGAATGAAACTCAACACAAATGATGGTAATAAAATAAAATTGTGAATATTGTTATTTACGCACTTCATATTGTTCGTCAGAGTAGCCCCGCTCACAGGTCGTGTGGTGGATGGACTCGCAGACGTAGTATCCACAGAAATCATTCCCTTGTTCCTGCCACAACCACTTTACAAGAAATAGAGGTCAATCAAACTGATAAGCAAGAATGCCAAATGGTATTGATGAAACTAGCGCTTGAATCAATAGCTAGGAGACGCGCGGAACATGCTACTATAGTACTTACTTTTGGGTATCTAAATTGCAGCATCTTCGGCAGTCCCGGAGATTTTTTGGTGAATTTTCTCCAAACCCTGCCAGATAAAAGAAAACAATTACTTGATATCAGGAAATGAACAAAGCTGCTAATATGGTGGATAATGATCGATTTAACTTACTTCTCGAGGATTTCAGTCATGTCCGCATACTCCTGGGGATCTTTTCGTCTAGAGTCCAAGACAGTTGCTATGATCTCAAACCTTTCATGTCCGCTATGATCTCAAACCTTTCATCCGAGCTCAATTTTTTCTTCGGGCCTCGTCTCTTTACCTCAGTTGTGCTCCATCCGGAGGGCTAGAAAAAAGAACAAAGACTTAATTAATATGCGTATATACCAAAACAATGAATGCATCAATTAGCTAGTCAGCACAGGCTTAACTAATATGTATACCTGGCCGGACTCGGTCACCGGAGCCGTCATCACGGTCTCCTTCTTGCACCGGCATTGGGTCACCGGAGCCGTCCTCACGATCTCCTTCTTGCACCGGCATTAGGTCACCGGAGCCAGCTTCTTCACCCTCTCCTTCCAGACCATCGGTGTCGTTGAGAAACAACGAGACAACATCACTTCCTTCTGCGATTATGTCCCTCAACAACGCTTCTTTTGCTTCGTCTCGGGCGGTGTCCATAGTTTCTACAAATATTTACAACATGGCAATTATTATTCAAACATGACAGATGGATATATTAGTGGCAAACGTAGATCTAGCTAGCTAATCACAATAAGGAATCATATTAATTAGTGGCCTCGACGCTGCTTCTCTAGGGTTTCGGGTGGCCTCGACAACGCTTCAAGGGTTAGGGGTGGCCTCGAGAATGCTTCAAGGAGGGGGTAATATCGACCCCCCCACGTGTTGAAGGTATCGAGAGGGGGTATATCGACAACGACGACACTACATCTATGTCCCTCGACGACCCTCGTTCCCGATAAAAAAAAGAGGAAGAAGAAGAAAGAATAGAGGAGAAGAACTCCTCTATTCTTTCTTCTCCTCTTTTTTTTCTTCTTCCTCTTCTTTTTTTATCCTCTTCTTCCTCTCATTTTCGAGAGGATCGCCGAGGGGTCGGGAGGTTGCCTAGTGTCAAAGGATTCAACAAAACCATGTCTTCATCATTAGGCGAAAGTAACAGGTGCATGATGGTACGAAGCTCTCCAAAGTTATTTTGGAACGGAGTCCCAGATAGGATAATTCGCTTTTTGGTACAAAGTTCAGCAAGAACCTTCCAAATATCGTTATTTGGAAGGCCTTTGCTGAAATTCATACAAAAAGGCAAATTATCCTATCCGAGACACCATTCCAAAATAACTTTGGAGGACTTCGTACCATCATGCCCTGGTTACTTCCGGCTAATGATGAAGCCATGGACTTCTTCAATACTTTGACACTAGGAAACCTCTCTCGACCCCTCGGCGATCCTCGACCCCTCGAACCCTCGATGACCCTGGAACCCTCGACCCCTAGACGACCCTGGAACCCTCGACCCTCGATCCCTCGACCCTATAGAACCCTCGAACCCTTGACCCTCTACCCTAGTTCCCGACCCTCGACCCCTTGGCGATCCTCGACACCCTCGTTCCCGATAAAAATTAAGAAGAAGAAGAAGAAGAAAAAAAAAGAGGAGAAGAAGAAAGGAATAGCTAGAGGAGAATATCGAAGAAAAAAAGAAGAAAAAAAGAGGAAAAGAAGAAAGGAATAGTGGAGAAGAAGAGAAAATAGAATATTCTATTTTCTCTTCTTCTCCACTATTCCTTTCTTCTTCTCCTCTTCGTTTTCTTCTTTTTTATTCTTCTTATTTATTTCTCCTTTTCTTCCTCTTCTCTTGTTCTTTCTTTCCTCTTCTTATTTTCTTCTTTCCTATCCCTCTTTTCCTTCCTTTCTTAATTAGCAAATTTTGCAACGATAGGGAGGGGGTGCTCCCGTGGTCTAAAATCCGTCCATGCACGATAGAAAATTCTGAAAAAATACATCTATTATCCCTCAACGTCCCCGCCTCTCTCATGAACAAAAAAATCTGTGAATTAAAAAAGTCATGTTCTATGAACAAAAAAACATTATATTTCATCCACATTCGTGCATACATCATATATGGGATCCTCTATGAAAAAAAATCATATTCTATATAAAAATCATTACATATATATAAAAAACAAGCATATATATATATATATATATATATATATATATATATATATATATATATATATATATAACAAGCATCTATCTTTTGCATATATACATGAACATATATATATATATACAGAGAACCTATATACATACAATCATATACTCACACATGCATATACATATAATCTGAAAAAAAACACCATATGTACATGAAAAAACAGATCGGGGGAGGGGGGGCGGCGCCGGCCTGACAGGGCAGTGGTGGCTGGGCAGCGCGCGGCGCCAGCACAGGGCAGGGGCGGCGCACGGCAGCCACGCAGGGCAGGGGCGGCGGCGCGGCGGCCGCGCAGGACAGGGGCGCAGGGGCGCGGGACAGGAGGGGCTGTGCTCACAGGGGGCGGCGGCGACGGCGAAGGCGATCAGCCTGACGGCGTCGGTGGCGGCAGCGACGGCGAAGGTGAGCAGCCTGACGGCGTCGGTGGCGATGGCGACGAGGAGGAGCAGGGGCATCGGGCGGCGACGGCGACGAGGAGGAGCAGGGGGCGTCAGGGGAGAAGTGGGTGATTTGGTCGAAAACTGCTAAGTGCTGTATATATAGCAAGAGCATTGGTCCCGGTTCGTGAAACCAACCGGGACTAATGCCACCTTTAGTCCCGGTTGGTGCCACCAACCGGGACCAAAGGCCTCTTTTCAGGCCACCACATTGGTCCCGGTTCATGGCTTGAACCGGGACTAAAAGGGAGCCTTTGGTCCCGGTTCAGGCCACCAACCGGGACCAATGGTGGTGGGCCAGGAGCCAGGCCCATTGGTCCCGGTTCGTCCCACCAACCGGGACCAAAAGGTCCAGACGAACCGGGACCAATGGCCCACGTGGCCCGGCCGGCCCCCTGGGCTCACGAAACGGGTCCAATGCCTCCATTGGTCCCGGTTCTAGACTGAACCGGGACTAATGGGCTGACCCGGCCTGGAACTTTGCCCCCTTTTCTACTAGTGAATGGATTGAGTTTTCCCATTAAAGTTATCTTATCGGATTGAGTCTTTAAGGATTTGAGAAAACTTGATGTATGTTTTGGTGATCAACTTGCGGGTTCAGTGACCTTGTGAACTTATGCATAGGGGTTGGCACACGTTTTCGTCTTGACTCTCCGGTAGAAACTTTGGGGCACTCTTTGAAGTTCTTTGTGTTGGTTGAATAGATGAATATGAGGTTGTGTGATGCATATTGTATAATCATACCCACGGATACTTGAGGTGACATCGGAGTATCTAGGTGACATTAGGGTTTTGATTGATTTGTGTCTTAAGGTTTTATTCTAGTACGAACTCTTGAATAGATCGATCGAAAAGAATAACTTTGAGGTGGTTTCGTACCCTACAATAATCTCTTCGTTTGTTCTCCGCTATTAGTGACTTTGGAGTGACTCTTTGTAGCATGTTGAGGGATAGTTATATGATCCAATTATGTTATTATTGTTGAGAGAACTTGCACTAGTGAAAGTATGAACCTTAGTTCTTGTTTCCTAGCATTGCAATACCGTTTATGCTCACTTTTATCATTAGTTACCTTGCTGTTTTTATATTTTCAGATTACAAAACATATATCTATCATACATATTGCACTTGTATCACCATCTCTTTGCCGAACTAGTGCACCTATACAGTTTAGCATTGTATTGGGTGTGTTAGGGACACAAGAGACTCTTTGTTATTTGGTCGCAGAGTTGTTTGAGAGAGACCATCTTCATCCTACACCTCCCACAGACTGATAAACCTTAGGTCATCCACTTGAGGGAAATTTGCTACTGTCATACAAACCTCTGCACTTGGAGGCCCAACAACGTCTACAAGGAGAAGGTTGCGTAGTAGACATCACCCGCCGCGCCCCGCCAGTCACCACGCCCGCCGCGCGTAGTCACCGCCGCTCCAGACAAGGATCTGCGCCCCGCGCACACATCCAGAGCCGAGAGCCACCTCGCACACGCGCGCCGTCCACGCCCCAAGTCATGGGCGGAGCCCGGACCGAGGCCGCCGCCCCGGCGCCCCAATCTCCGCCCGCAGTCGACGCCAAGCGCCGAACGCCGGCTGCACGTCCGCGCCAGCCGTGGCCCGCGAGGTCCCAGATCAGGACCGCACGAGTGCCAACGACTGCGACGTCGCTCCCACCACCGCGCCCAGCTGCCGCGCCGCGCGCCGAAGACCACCTCCATCGCGCGCGAGGACGCCGCCCCGGAGCCGAGCACCGGACAGCCGCATACCGCACGCGAGATCCCCTACTCCCGAGCGACAGCAGCCAGAGAGCGCCCCGCCGCTGCCGGCTCCGCACAGGCCTTGCCTGCCGGAGGCCACCATCGACGGCGAGGGAGGGAAGATGCCTGAAGGGGGAGGCTGCGGGGGGGACGAAGGTCACCGCCCGTGTCGCCCCAGGGAGGGAGCGGCGCGGGGGCCTGGAGGGAGCTTTCTGACTCTGAAATCTAGCTTTGTCAAATGGCCGCCATTGAACTATGTCCATGTTTTTGCTCCCATACAAAAAATAAACTAGTTCCTCAAGGAAGCTATGGACCAAGCCAGCAAGCAAACAACATATTCCATGTAAAGCAAAATTATAATTCGGCAATGAAACCAGGTAATAAGGTTCATCTTGAACCATAGAATCTAATATGGTTGTGTTGTGGTGATGACACTATTGGAAATCCAGCTTCCAAAGTTTCAACAGAACTCTCGCTTTTTTTACTATAAGGCTATTACTATCTTCTGGTGAGTCAATGTCGAAGGATGACACACCAATGGTTCCTTCGGGTCACCCTTTCCATTCTCCGCCAAAGCCCCTACTATGTCTGATGACTCCTGTTCGTACTCCTCAACCGCATTCGCGCTTACTATAGGATCCTCCCCCATGGAGGGATCCGATTGTTCCTGAGGTGTGAATGGCGTCAAGGATGGAGGTGGTGGATCTTAAAAAGAAGTAACCAAGGGAACGACAAAGAGATATGCTAGATGAAAGCACCGAGAGCGCAGTAAATCTTGGATGCAGGCGAGCGGCGCCGAGAGAACTCACAATTCTCTCTCGCTGATAAGTGGGCACCACTAGGCAAGGGAAGCATGAGAAAGGAGACGAGAGCGACATGAGTCTAGGTACTCTGGTCGTCTCTCCCCATGTCTGTCTTATAGGCATGGGGGAGGCCGAAACATTGCTTGTTTGGGATACTATTTGTTAGTCAGGACCGACCGATCAAGACTGTGACATGGCAAACAACGTCAGCGGCGCCTCGGTTCTTGAGCACTCTACATGTGTCATGAGGTGCACCATTCCCCTTCAACGATTCCTCTATTTGTGGAGTGGATCATGGGAATCTGACTGGATGCTGGCCCCATGATTCAACCAATGAAATTCCTTCTCGAGTAGCTTCCCGCCGAGCGCGAAGAGACTTAACAAGTCTCACATAACCTTCTCAGGAGGGTTGGGTGACACTCAGGGGTTACTGAACACGGGCGCACCAACTAAGAATGAGAGATTTAGGCGTCCATGGCCAAGTGCCGAGTCAGCTTCTCGAGCCCAGCTATAGGTCAAGGAAGGTATCAACTTGCAAGCACGAAAGTGGCAGTACAACTGCGCTTGACACGTTTCGACGGGACCAAAGGCCCCCAACCCACCGACGGTCTACCCTGAGCCATGTAATTCTAGCTTGACCAAGTATATAAGGCAAGCTAGGGACCTTTTTGACGGATACAACAGATTCTAGATAATCCTAGAGCTAAGGCTCCAACCTACTACCATCGGTTTCCCCTCCACAGCCAGGGCGAGGGCTTGTAAGCGGTAACCCATGAAACCGATCTCTCCCCTCCTGATCCCCGGCGAGCACTTGAGCAATTACGTCATCACTCGATCGATAATTCTACCGGTCTCAAAACATGACAATCAACATGTGGAAATGTCGGCTACACTAAACTTTGGATAGCGTCTGCTTTGTTCATCCTCTTTGTGAGGTAGCAGTGTGATTTTCTATGCATATGTATCTGCGATGATTGCATTGCCTTTGATCGGTAGACCGATCTTTTTGGCTTTTGTAACAACTGAGGACTTGGTAATAAAGTAAGGTTGCGCGCATCAATCAACACAAAGGCTGGTGTCGTGCCACTAAAATGTATTCATTGTGCATATATTATTAGATAGTTCTTCCTTGCTACGATGTTCCATCCATTTTGTTCACTTTGCTGTGAAATAGGAAGGTGCAACTCAACTCTTCCCTGAAAGCGTAATACACGAAGAGGTAGCCCTTGTCAACCCCATGGACAAACAAACCACGCGCATGATGATCTTGTCTACATCGCCGCGCGGTTGTGGTACTTGTAACGCCTGTCGCACGCGAGGAAGTAGGCAAAGTTGAATGTCCCCACCGCCGCAAGCGTCCAGTAGACGTTGTCCAGCCTCCCGTGGTCTATGTTCTCCGGCAGCCACGCCGTGAACCGCGTCACCATGTCCATGAACATGGTGCTCGAGAAGAACCCCAACGCGACGAGCATCGGCGCCATGGCCGTAGCCAGGCTCCGCAGCGCCTTGGGGAACTCCTGGTAGTAGAAGGCCATGTTGCCAGGAAAGTGCAGGGCCTCCCCGACCCCCGCGATTCCCATCGGGAACAGGAGCCACAACACGGACATGGGCACGCCGGGCTGCGCAAGCCTCCGGCGCTCCACCAGCGCAGCGGCGACCATGGCCCCGACATTCAACACGTGGCCGATGCCCACACGCTGCAGCGGGGTCGGTGGCGTGCCGCCAGTGATCTTGCGCCAGAGAGGGAAGACGGCACGGTCAAGGACCAGGGTGGCCAAGATGAACGAGACGCGGCAGCTGACGCCGACCGACCCCGCCGGGATGCTGAAGTGTGGTCCGACGGAGCGGTCCATGGCGAGTGCCTGCAGGACGATCATGCCAATCATCACGCCGATCGACATGAACAGCAGTATGCCGGAGGACCACAGCGGGAAGACGCTGACGATGGCCTTGAGGTCCTCCACTTGCTGCACCGTGCACAGCCGCCAGGCTCCAGCTGACGCATCCCCGGACCCGGATGATTTGTCGCTTGTAGTGATCATGGCGGCTCGATTCAGAAATCTGCAACAACAAGGTCCCGCCGATGCATGATTCACCAATCTGGTGTCCTGTTTGGAAAGCTGCTACGGAGGAAATGCCGCCTACGTACTAGCTTACCTTAAGCTTTTACTTGGTGCCCCGTCGCCGGCAGAGTCCACAACGGCGCCGGCGCCCACATTGTACTGCACACTGCCATGCGCGCTGCCGACTTTGATGCTACCCTTGCGCACGGCAGCCACGATGACGCGAGCCAGTTCTGTGTACGGGCTGGCCTTTGTCGCCGGCATCCGGTAGTAACATACCCCCAGAAGAAGCATGATTGTGCCGAATGCCGTCGTGGCGAGGCAAACACCAAAGCCCACCGCCCATGACACGCTGTCTTGGAGGTAGACGATGGCTGTGTCGCCGAGCATGAAGGAGGCATAGAGGAAGACCAAGTACCAGTTGAAGAAGCTGTCCTTGTCGCGCGTGCTGCTGAACTGGTCCGCACCCATCGTCGCGATGTTGAAACGTGTCCCGCCAGCGCCAATGGCGAGAAGACAGATGGCAGCGTACAACACGAAGAGTTGCCCGGGGGATCCTTGCTGGCACTCAGCCGGCGACAATGTGCAGTGTGGCGGCCGCAGCGATGGCAGCGCCGCAGTGAGCGTGAACAACACAAAAGCCTGTATAATTACATTGTGAAAAAATATTAACAAAAATGACGATCATTTGCCATGGACTGCCGGCCTCAAGTAGGTGAGAAATAGTTTTGTTGCAGTGCTTCAATTTTTCTGTTGCATAAAAGGGCAGAGAATGCTGAAAACAAGCAAGGGCTCATTCTGTTTACATGGTTTCCTAATCAAGGGAATAGGAAAATCAAAAAATCATATAGGAATCCTCCAAAATCTTACAAATGGAATGATCCCTAAGTGATTCAATCTATGGATTGTTGCATTCATTTGTGGTGATAAGGGACTGCTGGTGTTGCAAGCATATAAAAGTTATTGTGCAGTCATGTTTCCTTATTGGTATGATCAGATGTTGACAGTGGTAAATGATGATTTGTTGACATGTTGCTAACATATGAACAAAATGCTTGCATCGTAAAAAAAACACTTCCCTGTGCAAAGAGTGAGTGAGTTCTCACATGCCTAAGAGTTTGCAGATCATTTTTGCACCACACATAAAAAAATTATAATAATATCTTCTCAGACCTCTCTCAACTTCCAAATATTCATGTGTAAAGTTCCTGGTAATAATTTATTCACACTTGGATATGAAATGATCAGTGTATGCATTTCGAAGTAGTTGCACGATAGAGAGTTTTCTTTCTTTTATGTGAGGAGCATGTGTCGCTATTTTTCATTATCTTCGCATAAATGTGAAGTTGTCATGCATGCACAATTCAAATGGTTATTTTGAAAGATAGAGCGTGACATGTTTTTCTTGACATTGTCTTACACGGCAGGACCATATGAATACTTCTGTTGCACATCGAACTGTGACTTTCTTTTAATTAGAACAAAAAATAAGAGTAGAATTCCACTGCAGATTACTCCCTCCGTTCCGTAATTCCTGTCTTGGTTTTAGTTCTTGAACTAAAACCTTAGTTCTTGATCTAAAACTACGACAAAAAATACAGAATTGGAGGGAGTACTTAAAATGAAAATAAATTATGCATAAGAAGGGTCCAGAAAATGAATAGGGACACCCTATATGATTAAGTAGGCGATGTCCACTAACATATTTATCTTAACATATAACTATGCCACCTTGAAGGACCACCTCAACATGCAGCATGCATGCAAAAAAATCAAATGTTTTAATCTATTCTGTTTATATTCAATATAAATATTTTATAATAACATAATAATCATATGTATTTTTTTGTTCTTACACTATTAATCCAAATACTCATGTTCACATTCCTATCTTCTATATCTAAATAGCTAGCACCCACTAACCAAGCATGTCACCATATCATGCAACATGCATGGGAAAATGCCCACTTCAACATGCAAGCATGCATGATAAAATTCATTCCATAATTATTCTCATATTATTGCTCCAAATATTCAGTAAATTTCCATAGTTACATAATAATATGTATTGCTAGCTAGTTTTTGTTTAGATATTATTAAATTCAAATATTCATATTTATATAACCAAATTTCATTGAAATATATTGCAAGCAATTCCCGAAGCAACGTGTGATGTATCATCTAGTTATAATAAGATGTGTTTCTGACCATCCTTTGAACTGCTACTTATATTTTGGCTCTATGAAGGACCATTGTGCCATGACGCTTGAAAAGTTGTTATCATCTCTCAAAGTTGGTCGGAACGGAGTGCGGGAAATTAATTCGGTAAGGTTCGGACCAGAACGTTGATGGCGGCACCGGCGAGGATGACGGGGAAGCAGCCGAGGTAGGAGTCGGAGAGGACGGCGCCGGCGATGGGCACGAGGTTGAGGGAGCCGCGGACGACATTGGCGATCTGCGCGGCTTTGACGCCGTCCACGTGGTACTCCTTGAGCAGGTACACCAGCATGTTGCTGGTCGTCCCGTTGACGGCCAGCCCCAGCCCCAGCATGGTGGCTGCATGCATGTTTTACACACCATGGAGTGAGAGTGACCATGAAAACACGGATAGAGAGATACACAGAGAGGCTGCATGCACGTACCAACTATGAAGGGAAGAGTGATCCATCCTCCTCGCTTTCCGCCTGCCTTCGTCTGGGCTTCTTGATCCTCGAGGTACTGAGGTCTCGGGGAGCTGTCCATCTCTGGCTAGCTGTTGATCCTCCTACTAGGTGGTCTGGTCTCTGGAGGGCTGGAGATGCACGGTATATATAGACATGGAAATGAGCCATGTTGCTGCTGGGCTGGGTACGTTGCTGGTGGTGGCAAAATAAAGATAAACAAAAACACTACGACGCCTGAGAGATTCCCAATCATGCAAAGATGGAGCCGCGTCTGTCCGCATCGGGGTTGATATGGCCGCAGGGCCCAGTTCAGTGACGAAAATGTTAAAGAGTTTTATTTTGCTGGGAGAAAAGTGAATGTTAACAGTGATGATATAGCAAGATGATGGCATGACCCTTGGTGCTCTGAAAATGCCCTTGAAATCTCATTCCTTGGACTTTTTGACATATGTCAGAGTCAGGAACTCAGGATTGCACCCTGGCTGAATTCGCCGCTGTTGATTCTAACATCTCGTTTGTGTTGCTTTGTCTGATCAGTGGCTTGATAGAGTTGCACATGTCGGAGACTTGTCTCTCAACACTCTTCCTGATGGTATAGTTTGGTCCCTTTCCAGCAATCGCAGATTTACTACAAAGACAATGTATGAGTGGTTAAAGAAAGATATTGTTGGGTCCCATTGGAAAGCTTGTCTCCCCCTGAAAATCAAGATTTTTTGCTTGCAACTATTTCAGAATGCTATTTTGACACATGATAATATGCGAAAAAGCAATTGGCCCAGCAATCCTTCATGTTCTTTTTGTGATAATGCTGAATCTGCCAATCGCTTATACTTTACTTGTTCTCTAGCTCGCTTTGTTTGCAGGTTTTTTTTAGAGGCTTTAGGGACTGATTGTTGCCCTACCAACTTAAGGCAAAGTTCTGCTTGGTTACATTGATCCCTTCCTGGAAATTTGGTGGAAATTTTATATGGTGTGCATCGCTGAAATTTGCTGGGTGATTTGTCCACCCGTAACAACGTAACATTATTTGATGGGCATATTTTTAGACATTTCCTGGAGGGAGGCTGTCTTCACTTCTTGCTCTTTTACTTTGTACTGGGCAGCTGAAGGTGGATGATCATACTTCATTCCAGCCTGGGGTGGAAGCGGTTCTCATGACGGCGTCGTTCATGGCTGATTGTGCAGAGGCGCTGAGAAGGCTGATGATTCGAAACACGATGGATGCTTGAAGCCTTATCTTCCTCTGGGCGACCTTGGATTATGTTTCCTTTGGTGTTGTTGCCTGATGCTTGGTGTTTCATACAATATTATTAGGTTGCTGTTTTGGTGGAGTAAAACTCGTATCAGTGTTTAGGTTTTTGTTCCGCGACGGTGTGCACTTGCAATGGATTTCATACTGGTGCTCCAGCTCGCTCCCCGCTGTTTCGTCTCCTTCGTTTTGTTGTTCTATATGTTTCGTTGTGAACGATCTCTTCTCTTCCTACTTAAAAAAAAAGGTATAAGATTCTGTCATATGCTCATTTCTCGTCCAACCTTACATACATTTCCCCCTTCTTCTTCTCTTTTCAATACCCCTTCTTCTTCTCTTTTCTATCCCCCCCCCCCCTATCTTTGGTTTATTCAAACAGTTTTCCCTGAAAACCACCTCAAATGCCTCACATCTTATTGACTTACCAAATACTTTTTTTATGGAACTGCTTAAGGCCATATATTAAGTATTACAGGTCCTTACAAACACAGTTATAGAAAAAAATACGCTCAAACTCTTGGGGGTGCCGAAGTCTTGTTCCTCCTAGACTATTTATATGGCCTTAAGACTTCACCGGCAAGCCCCTGGATTCGCCTCCAATTTGTCTGCCGCTCCGGCGATCGGTGGCGGAGAGGAGAATACTGGTACCTTCACTCCGGTTAGTAGTTTATATTAGGGTTTTTTAGTCCTCGCAGGTGCGGCGCTCGGGTGGATGGCGGCGGTCCTTCTTTCTGTTTGCATTCCGGGCTTCGATCCTCCTCGAGTTGCGGTGAGGCTAGAATTTCTCGTCATGTTGGGAGATTTGGTGTCATACGCTTCGGATCTATGCAAAGATTCAACGATGCCGAATGCGGCTCCAGGACGCTGGTCCTTAGGGGGACATGCATGAAGACTTCCCGGCTATTATCGACAAGGTCAAACCGTCTCCTGTAGGGGAGCAGCGGCAGCGGCGTGTTGGTAGCTCGTTCTGGCGACTGTAGTGGTTATTCGGTGGTCTCAGAATCTCAATGTTATTTTATTATGTTTGAGATGCTTTGTACTCCTGATAAACCTTTATAATAGATCTGATCCTTTTAGCAAAGAAAAATATGTAGGTACTTACGGGCTAACCTAGAATATTTGTATTCCCATTTGCAACTAATAATTATCCTCTTCGTCAAGCCTTACATATGTTTCCCCCTTCCCCCTCCCCGCTGTTGATTCTTTCCTCCAATCTCAAATTTTTCTCTCAATTTTCCCTAGAAACCTCCTCAACTGCCCGCCTCGTATTGACTTCCAAAATAAAATTATTTGTTTGCTGGTAATCCAATAAATGCTCACTGAATAATTGTCTATCAAATAAAATCCTATTGTTTTATAAAGTCACATTAATATGCGGAGTTAAATTACGAAATAACCCACTAGAATATTTATGGCCGTATTGCAATCTGTAGGTAATTATCTGGTGTATTAAATATTTCTGTGGCTGCCCATAATGAGAATATCATTATTAGTACTATTAAGCACGCCAACTAGACAATTTTGATGAAGTGGCATACAATTAAATGAAGAAAGAGAGAACTGAGTATCATATTATGATGATGTATCATAATAAATGTTATGCTACT
This sequence comes from Aegilops umbellulata, assembly GCA_032464435.1. Taxonomy (NCBI): domain Eukaryota; kingdom Viridiplantae; phylum Streptophyta; class Magnoliopsida; order Poales; family Poaceae; genus Aegilops; species Aegilops umbellulata. The sequence continues at coordinate 570,210,115 of CP136060.1, read as the reverse complement.
ATGTGTCATGTATGTCAGTAAATAAGGTCATCTATGATACTAATATATGATACCATGTATTACGAATATAGTATCATATACCAATATCATATACATGATAATATATGATACTTCCTACTCTGACCAGCCAGCGATTGGTGAAAAATGGGGTCAGAGAGAGTCCAGGTGAAAACAAATAAAGGTGAGGATCAAGACTGCATGCAAAGCGGAGGGAGACGGGCCTGCATGCAACACGGAGTTAATCTTGCCTTGGTCCTCGGGATTTAGCCGGCTGGCCTTTCGTCAAAGGGAAAATTTTATTTTTGCCACTCTAGATTTTGTCAATTTTCCTTATGCCACTCTAGATTTTGACATTTCATTTTTGCCACTCTTAGTTTTTGACAATTACCACAATTGCCATTCCAGTGGCAAAAGCAAAATTTTCAGAGTGGCAATTATGATAATTTTCAAAAGCTAGGAGTGGCAAAAATGAAATAAAATTATTTCACTTTTGCCATAGAATGGCAATTGTGATAATTGTCAAAAACTAAGAGTGGCAAAAGTGAAATGTCAAAATCTAAAGTGACATAAGGAAAATTGGCAAAATCTAAAGTGGCAAAAACAAAATTTTCCCGTGGTGAAACCCGGATGAACTCAGCTTCTACCAAAGTGTCGACTACGATAGATAAATTACCATCTTATAAAGATAGACACGTCCAGGTCTGTCCGGCATGATTATTAATAAAGCAACATGATTATGATACTTTTTTGAACTTAGTACAGTCGAGTAGATGTTCACCCACACGCGCATATACGCTCATACCTACCACTTCCTGTCTTTGTTAAACTAGTCTCTCTTGTATTTTGGATCATATTTTAACTATATAAGTTAAATGAATAAAATATAAGTTATATGTAGGAAAAATAATATCAATAGAAACTACATTCAAGTACGAGCAACAATATAATTTTTGATGACATATATTAGCATTTTGCTAGTGAAATATGTGATCAAGATATGACCGAAAATATGAGGTGACTAATAAACCAGGACATAGGTAGTATGAACGTATGCACGGACATCCTACCCTTATGAGCATCTTTGACATACTGAACCGGCACAACATCTAAATTAAGATTTGACTGCTGTGATGATAAAAGTTCCCGATAGAAAGAGATTTATTCCGAAAAACAAAGGTGTGCAGCGAATAAGTGATTGAGATTTCTTTGAGCACGTTAATTAATATTTCTATGGACATGTGTATGAGCGAAGTGCGCTGCTCTGTTCCACACGATATATTTTCTTTTTCGGGACATCCGGTGCGGCCTATTTTCGCAAAGCTCCTTTCAACACAGTTACTTAACAAGCGGCTTTTTTCCGGACATAAAGGAGCAACCGCTTCGATTATAAAATCGTCAGCGTTTCTTTCACAGTAAAAGGGCTACACACATGTTTTGTTATTATTGCATCTGTCTCTTTTCTCATCATATTTCACATCAACGAGTCCTTTTCATTTTTTGATTTCCCCATCATTCTTTCATCACGTCAGTGGCCTAAGCTTTCGCCATTTTTTTGCCTCTGCTCCTTTTTTCATGATGACGGGGAAACAATTAAAGGAGTGGCTCTGTTGTAGCTCCATCAGATCTGACGACTAAGGCATTATCAACATCAATCCAGATGGGCTGGCAAAGCCTTCTTATTCCTTTTTATTGTCTACTATAAGAAAGGCAAAGTCTCCATACCTACTAGTGTTCTGCTGCTACTTCTCTTGTTTTTAAGTGAAAAAAGGACATTACTGGGCCTGCTTTGTGGAAAGCAGATGTTTTAGAGAAAATGTTGCTGTGTGGTGCATTTCGTTCGCAATAAAGCAGTGGAAGCAAAGCGATTCTCTTGCTTCTTTTGCGCAGATACTGTCTGTCTCTGCAGCACACATCAGGTACACGTTGCTATGAATATGCATGATACGTTGTTGGCTGCTTTGGTTATTGAGTGGATGATAACAAGTCGACAAAGTTTTATTTCTGTGTATACTGCTCCCTTGCAACTGCGCGATGAATTCCTTTTCAGTTAGGTCATGCAGCGTACATGCTAGTAACTGGAGTGGTAAATAGGTGATCGGTTAAAAATCGACATGGTAAAAACATCATAGCTGGCCTGACGGCCTATTCTTCGCCGTCGATCAGCAGACAAGATGTCGCTAAATCCCGCGCTGGGCTGGCGCCAATGTAGCACTCGTATGCTCGAGGCTAGTCATTCTATGACGGTTTTCGTCTGGTTTTCTTTGGCCAGTTTTTAACTGAATTTTTTACTCCGGCCTTTTATGTAAAAAAATAAATATTATTATGAATTGTAAAAAGAAATTTTGAATTGAAAAAAATGTTCGTTAATTTTAAAAAATGTTCATTAATTAAAAAGTATGTATGGACTTCAAAACTATTCACGATGTAAAAAATGGTTCACAGTAAGCCCATTCTAGATGAACAATCCGTCACTTTGGGAGTAGGATCTTTTGAATAGGATTCATTTCCGTACTAGTTTCTTCAAGGAATTTGCGAGTACGATTACGAAGGACTCTAAGCTTCACAAATACCGAAAGGTTGTCTCTTCTTCCATCATATGAAAACTGATATGCGTTAGGAATGCAGAATGTTTGCTCTTCAACAAAGAAAGTATAACCTTAGTATCGAACAACAAAGAATTGTTTATATTTGATTTGCATCACAAAGGGCCGCTGATACACATTGCAAAATTATTTTGTTCATATTTCAAAATGTCCAACATCGTATACATTACTGTTAAGAGGTTGTAGCTTGACAGTTCCCGAGATTTTCATTGATTTTGGTTCACAAACTACTCCAGTATCACATGTTTGCTACATCTGATACCATAGTGGTTTGTTAGTCCACATGAAAAAATATCTAGGGAACAATGAAACTAGAGGGCCCCCATGATAACATATATCATGTTGGACTTACGAACAGAGTAGTCCTATAGTCTTGGTGGACAACATTCATTGATTCAGATAAATCACAATATAATAGTCCTTCGATGTCGAGGAAAATTAAGGGTTAGGGATGCCTTCAACCTCGAGTGATCCATACCCTAAACCCCTAACCCCTTGCCACGAAATGCCTAACCTAGAACCCCCGCATTCTACAACTCGACACAGGTAAGGGTCGCTGAGGGAGTCCTGGATTAGGGGGTGTCCGGGTAGCCGGACTATACCTTCAGCCGGACTCCTGGACTATGAAGATACAAGATTGAAGACTTCGTCCCGTGTCCGGATGGGACTTTCCTTGGCGTGGAAGGCAAGCTTGGCGATGCGGATATTTAGATCTCCTACCATTGTAACCGACTTTGTGTAACCCTAACCCTCTCCGGTGTCTATATAAACCGGAGGGTTTTAGTCCGTAGGACAACACAACATACAACAATCATACCATAGGCTAGCTTCTAGGGTTTAGCCTCCTTGATCTCGTGGTAGATCTACTCTTGTACTACCCATATCATCAATATTAATCAAGTAGGACGTAGGATTTTACCTCCATCAAGAGGGCCCGAACCTGGGTAAAACTTCGTGTCCCTTGTCTCCTGTTACCATCCGCCTAGACGCACAGTTCGGGACCCTCTACCCGAGATCCGCCGGTTTTGACACCGACATTGGTGCTTTCATTGAGAGTTCCTCTGTGTCGTCGCTTTTAGGCCCGATGACTCCTTCGATCATCGACAACGATGTAGTCCAGGGTGAGACTTTTCTCCCCGGACAGATCTTTGTTTTCGGAGGCTTCGCACTGCGGGCCAATTCGCTTGGCCATCTGGAGCAGATCGAAAGCTACGCCCCTGGCCATCAGGTCAGATTTGGAAGTTTAAACTACACGGTTGACATCCGCGGGGACTTGTTCTTCGACAGATTCGAGCCACAGCCGAGCGCGATGCACTGTCTCGATGGGCATGATCTAGCTCTGCCGCCGGACAGTGCCCTGGAGGCTGCACACGCTTCGGTTCCGACCCTTAATTCGGAGCCGACTGCGCCGATCGAGGATGAGCGGTTAGACGCCGCCTCGGGGGCTGCGATCTCAAAGGCGATTGAGCCAAACACAAGCCCCGCACTCCGCAAGTCGCGTGACTCCGAGGGGCTGGATTCCTCTCCGGACTCCAAGCCCTCCGCGCACCTGTCGATCGAATCCGATTGGGCGCCGATCATGGAGTTCACCGCTGCGGACATCTTCCAGCACTCGCCCTTCGTCGACATCATGAAGTCACTAAAGTCTCTCTCTTTATAAGGAGAGCCCTGGCCGGACTACGGTCAGCAAGGTTGGGATACGGACGATGAAGAAATTCAAAGCCCACCCACCACCCACTTCGTAGCTACTGTCGACGACTTAACCGACATGCTCGACTTCGACTCCGAAGACATCGACGGTATGGACGACGATGTAGGAGACTACCAAGAACCAGCACCTATAGGGCACTGGAAGGCCACCTCATCATACGACATATATATGGTGGACACTCCAAAAGATGGAGATGGCGATGGAACAGCGGGGGATGACACCTCCAAGAAACAACCCAATAGCCGGCGTCAGCGGCGCGCTCTAAATCCCGCCAAAGCAAAAACGGTGATTCCGGCACGGGAGATAATAATACTCCGGATAGCGCCGAAGAACACCCCCTCCAGCAAGATTCAGCACAGGAGGATGGAGAAGCCAGCCCTCACGAGAGAGCGGCAGACAGAGAGGTTGAGGATGATAATTATATGCCTCCCTCTGAAGACGAGGCAAGCCTCGACGACGACGAATTCGTCGTGCCAGAGGATCCAGCCGAACAAGAGCGTTTTAAACGCAGGCTCATGGCCACGGCAAGCAGCCTAAAAAAAGCAGCAACAGCTTAGAGCCGATCAAGACTTGCTAGCCGACAGATGGACTGAAGTCCTTGCGGCCGAAGAGTATGAACTCGAACGCCCCTCCAAGAGTTATCCAAAGCGCAGGCTGCTACCCCGATTAGAGGAGGAAGCACATAAACCTACATCACCAGTGCATGACATGGCCGACCGGCCACCTCGTGGCCGTGACAGAGAGGCCTCTCGTCCCTCCACTCAGGCCGTGCCCCGGCGCCGCTCAAAATATACTAAGGCACGGGAAAATGCGCCAGACCTGTGAGAGATACTGGAGGACAAGGCAAGACAAACAAGATCGGTCTATGGATCGTGTGGGCGCCCCACGGCACGTGACGGGGATCGTCACTCCGGACATAATAAATCCGGCCGGGCCGAACAGAATAGACAAAGCTCATTCGAGCTACGTCGTGATATAGCCCAATACAGAGGCGTCGCCACTCACTATGCTTCACAGATAAAGTAATGGATCATAAAATCCCTGAGGGTTTCAAACCCGTGAACATCGAATCATATGATGGCACAACAGACCCTACGGTATGGACCGATGATTATCTCCTTCATATCCTCATGGCCCGCGGCGATGATCTACACGCCATCAAATACCTCCCGCTCAAACTTAAGGGACCGGCTCAGCATTGGCTTAACAGCTCGCCAGCAGATTCAATCAGTCCTTGGGAGGACCTGAAGCCGCATTGCTCGACAATTTCCAGGGTACCTATGTGCGACCACCAGACGCTGATGATCTAAGCCACATAATTCAGCAGCCAGAGGAATTGGCCAGGCAATTCTGGACACGGTTCCTAACAAAGAAAAACCAAATAGTCGACTGTCCGGACGCAGAGGCCCTAGCAGCCTTCAAGCATAACATCCGCGACGAGTGGCTCACCCAGCACCTTGGACAGGAAAAGCCGAAATCTATGACAGCCCTCACGACACTCATGACCTGCTTCTGCGCGGGAGAAGATACCTGGCTAGCTCGCAGCAACAACTCACCCAAGAACCTTGGTAATTAGGATACCAAGGACAAAAGTGGCAGGTCACGTCGGAACAAGCAAAAGCGCCACGTTAACAGCGACAGCAACGAGGATACGGCAGTCAATGCCGGATTCAGAGGCTACAAATCCGGTCAACGGAAAAAGCCATTCAAAAGAAATACTCAGGGCCCGTCCAGTTTGGACCGAATACTCGACCGTTTGTGCCAGATACATGGCACCCCCGAAAAGCCAGCCAATCACACCAACAGGGAGTGTTGGGTGTTCAAGCAGGCAGGCAAGTTAAATGCCGAAAATAGAGACAAGGGGCTACGTAGCGACGACGAGGAGGAGCCCAGGCCGCCGAACAGCAGTGGACAAAAGGGTTTTCCCCCACAAGTGCGGACGGTTAACATAATATACGCAACCCACATCCCCAAGAGGAAACGGAAGCGTGCGTTACGGGACGTATACGCGATAGAGCCAGTCGCCCCAAAGTTCAACTCATGGTCCTCCTGCCCGTTCAATTTTGATCGAAGGGACCACCCCACTAGCATCCGTCATGGTGGGTTCGCCGCATTAGTTCTAGACCCAATTATTAACGGATTTCATCTCACAAGGGTCCTTATGGACGGCGGCAGCTGCCTGAACCTGCTTTACCAGGACACTGTGCGGAAAATAGGCATAGATCCCTCGAGGATTAAGCCTACCAAAACGACCTTTAAAGGCGTGATACCAGGTGTAGAGGCCAACTGCACAGGCTCAGTCAAACTTGAAGTGGTCTTCGGATCTCCGGATAATTTCCGAAGCGAAGAGTTAATCTTCGACATAGTCCCGTTCCGCAGTGACTATCACACACTGCTCGGGCGAACCGCATTTGCAAAGTTCAATGCGGTACCGCACTACGCATACCTCAAGCTCAAGATGCCAGGCCCTCGAGGAGTAATTACGGTCAATGGAAACACCGAATGCTCCCTCCGAATGGAGGAGCACACGGCGGCCCTCGCAGCGGAAGTACAAAGCAGCCTCTCTAGGCAGTTCTCCAGTCCGGCTGTTAAAAGGCCGGACATTGTCAAGCGCGCCCGGAGTAACCTACAACAAGACCTCCTGGCACGTTCTGAGCAGGCGTAGCAATGCGGCCCCAACCCCAACCCTCGCAAAATAGCAGAACCAATGCTTCGCGTACATAACTACGCTCTCAAAATACCATGGGCGCAGGGGAAGGGGCACCATCACGGCATGCCCAAAACACGGCTTAAACCGTACTAGGGGCTGCTGAATTCTTTCTTTATCTTCTCTTACTTTCAGGACTCCATACTTCGGACGACCTGTTCGGCAATTCAACTGCCGCACAAACGATGCAAGAACCAGGGTAGCAGACAAGTCATGCCGCATTATGGACTCCCAGGTGGTCTCTACCACGAGCAGTATACCTGTTTTGCATTCAAGTTTCGCGGCCGCCCCTGGACTGGACATGTTAAATAGTCCAACTTTTTGCTTATCGCGCTATTTGTATCGTTCTGCTTTGATCGCGGCTTTTTTAAACAATGCATAGTCTTTATCTATTTTTTGCATTACCCTTTTTCCAAATATATGTTCATTAATGACATGTTGCACCCGTACACTGTGGTACGACAAATACGCCAGGGGCTTCAGTACCCCTCAATATGGTGTGAGAAGTCCGAACACTTTAACAAGTGCGGCACCCCGAACTTATAGCATTATATGCATCGGCTCCGAATCATGTCTTGGGTCAATAGTTGGGTTTGCCCGGCTCCTATGTTTTGGTGCCTTACGTTCCGCTATATCGGCTAAGGTAGCACTAGGAGAACTACTGTGACTGTGTCCCAGTTGAGCTGGGCTGAGCACCTCAGTAGAGAAAGCTAAAACTGACTGTAATGATGAAGCGAGAGACCGGTCGCAGTTCGAGAGGTTTTTCGAGTCCCTAAAGACTTATGCCGCTTAGAGCGAGGAACCGGCTTTGTCCGGCCAAGGCGTGGATAGCGCCCCGAACTCGGTCTTCCGGATTCTAGGGGCTTTGCCAAAATTTAAAATTATAGAGTTCTATGGCTAAGTGAGAGTGTTCAAGCATTATAGTCGGATTGCCTTGTTCGTTGTGCTGAGCGCCTCCCTCGAAGGACCCAAACATGGGAAAAAGAGCGCTCAAATTTATCCCGAACACCCCAGCACTAGTGGCATGGGGGCAAAAGCCGACGACTGGCCATCTCTTAATTTTTGATAAACGGCCGCACAGAAAGTAATATTTTAAATTCAAAAGCATTGCTTAGCGCACATAAACAAGTTTTCAGCGCACAGGACAACACGAGCGAGTTCATTAAAAAATTACATCCTTGGTACATTCATCCGCCATAAGGCGGGCGCCCTTCAGAACATCCTTATAATAGTTCTCGGGTTTGCGATGCTCCTTCCCCGGCGGTGGCCCGTCCTTCACAAGCTTCTCACCGTCCAGCTTGCCCCAGTGCACCTTAGCACAGGCAAGGGCCCTCCGGGCACCTTCGATGCAGACGGAGCGCTTGATGACTTCAAGCCTTGGACAGGCCGCCACCATCCGCTGAACCAGTCCGAAGTAGCTCCCAGGCAAGGCCTCTCCAGGCCATAGCCGAACTATAAAGCCCTTCATGGCCTGTTCGGCCGCCTTGTGGAGCTCGACCAGCTGCTTCAGCTGGTCGCTGAGGGGCACAGGGTGTCCGGCCTCAGCATACTGAGACCAGAACACCTTCTCCGTCGAGCTGCCCTCCTCGGCTCGGTAGAATGCGGCGGCGGCGGATACGCTACGGGGAAGATCTGCAAATGCCCCTGGAGAGCTCCGGATTCGGGTAAGTAACAAGTAGCTTACTTTTATATGTCTTCTTTGCATAAAGAATGCCTTACCCGTTTTCACCGCATCCAACTCCTGAAGGGCCTTCTGGGATTCAGTGTTGGCAGACTTGGCGTTTTCGATGGCCGCCGCGAGCTCGGACGCTTGCGTCTTTGAATCACGCTCCAAACTCTCATGTTTTTTCATGAGAGCCTCAAGCTCTTGCCGCGCCTCGCCGACCTGCGCCTCAAATTTGTCTCGCTCGATGCGTTCCGAGGCCGCTCTCTTCTCGGCCTCGGACAGCGCCTGCTTGAGGATCGCCACCTCAGTTGTGGCCCCTGCAATAAGCAGCACAATCCTGTCATTTTTGCAATTGCATATTTTTACATATTTTTCTATAAGGTATCTCTTACCTTCTTTCTCCTCGAGCTGCCGCCTGGCAAGGCCGAGCTCTTGCTCGGACCGGTCGAGACCCTGCTTCAGGGTGCCTACCTCCGCAGTCAGTGCGGCGGTAGCAAGCAGCAAAGCCTGCAAACGCATATTGACTCATTTTTTGTTAGACTCCTGCGAAATTATTTGATCCTCTATTCGGCTTTTCTTTCCGAACGCCAAACAGAGCATCAGGGGCTACTGTCTATGCGGTAATACTTTTGCATATTTTTAACTCACCTCGAAGCCTGTTAGAAGGCTGGCACAAGCTTCAGTCAGTCCGCTCTTGGCGGACTGAACCTTTTGGATCACCGTACTCATAATGGTACGGTGCTCCTCGTCGATGGAGGCGCCGTTAAGCACCTCCAGCAGATTGTCCGGCACCCCTGGTTGGACGAGGGCCGCCGGCTCAGAAGGCTTGCTCCTCTTGGAAGGAGTTCGCCTACCGCAGTCCGAAACCGTTGAAGATTCCGGCACGGTGTCCGGCTCAAAGCCGGACTTGGAGCCCTAGGGGGTCTTGTCCCCTTCACTCCTAGAGTCCGGGAGGTCGCCTCGCGGCTCCTCCAGGACCACCTCCTATTGGCCCGAAGCTTGTTGCGACGCCACTTCGGCGTCGTCCGCAGTGCGGGGGGAGGTAGCGGGCGGAACTGAATTCACGTCTGACGAATCCAGGGAGCCGCTCGACGACTCGTCGAGCCCGGCCTTGGGCGGACTGCATAATTATATTCGACATAAGGAAAGCTGTGCAACAAAGGAATGCTATGAGTTACTCTAGTTCCCAAATACTTACGATGCCGCTGGGCGCCTGGCCCTGTGCGGCCACTCCTCTTCGCCCTCGTCGGCATCGGTGGAGTAGTCCGGAGGGAGGGTCTTTCCGTTCTTGCACCCTTCGGCCTCCCCTGTTGGGGCGGCCTTCCTCTTCTTTCCTCCCCCTGCTGGAGGGGGAGAGGTTTCTTCTTCCTCCTCCTCGTTTTCACGGGAGGAGCGCCTCTCGGATTCATCGGATGAAGAATCCGACACTTCCTGGCACCGGGAACTCTTTCGAGTCCCCGTGGCCCTCTTCTTGGCCTTCTTCTCCGGCACCACGTAGGCTGCCGGAGCCAGCAGCTTCGCTAAGCGAGCGTCGGCTGGGTTTTCGGGCAAAGGGGCCAGACAGTCGATCTGTCCGGACTTCGCCTGCCACTCCTTTCAAAGGTAAGGGAGTTTAGATCCTGCATAGAGTCAAACTATGAGAAACAAATGTCCTTTAAAAGGTAAAATATAACTCACCGCACTAGCTTGACGCTGTGTGCTGAATCCGCGATCCTTGGAAGCGGATGCGGGAGCCTCGGCGCCCTTAAATAGCACCTTCCAGGCATCTTCGTACGTCATGTCGAAGAGCCTACTCAAAGTTTGGTGCTGCGCCGGGTCGAACTCCCACAGGTTGAAGGCCCGTTGTTGACACGGGAGAATCCGGCAGACGAGCATGACCTGGACTACATTGACAAGGTTGAGCTGCTTGTTCACCAGGGATTGGATGCATGTTTGCAGTCCGGTCACCTCATCCTCGTTCCCCCACGACAGGCCCGTCTCTTTCCAGGACGTGAGCCGCGTAGGGGGTCCGGATAGGAACTCGGGGGCTGCCACCCACTCAAGGTCGCGCGGCTCGGTGATGTAAAACCACCCCGATTGCCACCCCTTCAGGGTCTCCACAAAGGAGCCCTCGAGCCATAGGGCGTTCGCTATCTTGCCCGCCATGGCGCCTCCGCACTCCGCCTGGTTGCCGCGCACCACCTTCGGCTTGACGTCGAAGGTCTTGAGCAAAAGGCCGAAATGGGGGCGGATACGGAGGAAAGCCTCACACACGACGATAAACGCTGATATGTTGAGGATGAAGTTCGGGGCCAGATCGTGGAAATCCAGGCCGTAGTAGAACATGAGCCCCCGGACGAAAGGGTGGAGAGGAAAACCCAGTCCGCGGAGGAAATGGGGAAGGAATACTACCCTCTCATGGGGCCTTGGGGTGGGGAGGAACTGCCCCTCTTCGGGAAGCCGGTGCACGATGTCGTTAGACAAGTATCCGGCCTTCCTCAGCTTTTTGATATGGCCCTCCGTGACAGAGGAGACCATCCACTTGCCTCCCGCTCCGGACATGGCTGGAGAAGGTTGAGGTGGGAAGTGCGGGCTTGGGTGCTGGAGCTCGAGTGCGCGGAAGATGGATAGGCAAAGGAGGAAGAAGGCGTAGGTAAAAAGGTGGATCCTTATCCCCTTATATGGGCGGATGCGACTATGCGTCCCCACTAGCCTGGTAAAACTCGCTTATCTCCCAAGCGTCGTGATAAATGGCGCGGTTGGGTTACCCACGTCCGTATTGATGAGAATCCCGTAAATAAGGGACACGATCTCTGCTTCGATAAGATGTGCCAAGGAAACCGCCTCGCGATATGCGCTGAGGTGGGGAAGTGAAAACGATTCGAATGGAGGCTTGGCCGTAGTGCGATGTCATGCTACGGAATACGTCAGCAGATTAGATTCGTGTAAATATTATTCTCTCTATGGCAATATGTGGAAACTTATTTTGCAGAGCCGGACACTATCCTTAGTGTTAACAATCTTTTATGAAGTACTTGGAGGAGGAACCCGCCTTGCAATGCCGAAGACAATCTGCGTGCCGGACTCGTCGTCATTGAAGCCTGGTTCAGGGACTACTGAGGGAGTCCTGGATTAGGGGGTGTCCGGGTAGCCGGACTATACCTTCAGCCGGACTCCTGGACTATGAAGATACAAGATTGAAGACTTCGTCCTGTGTCCGGATGGGACTTCCGTTGGCGTGGAAGGCAAGCTTGGCGATGCGGATATTTAGATCTCCTACCATTGTAACCGACTTTGTGTAACCCTAACCCTCTCCGGTGTCTATATAAACCGGAGGGTTTTAGTCTGTAGGACAACACAACATACAACAATCATACCATAGGCTAGCTTCTAGGGTTTAGCCTCCTTGATCTCGTGGCAGATCTACTCTTGTACTACCCATATCATCAATATTAATCAAGCAGGACGTAGGGTTTTACTTCCATCAAGAGGGCCCGAACCTGGGTAAAACTTTGTGTCCCTTGTCTCCTGTTACCATCCGCCTAGACGCACAGTTCGGGACCCCCTACCCGAGATTCGCCGGTTTTAACACCGACAGTCGCCTTGTTGCATATTGGTTGACTTTCAGTTCATCGAGGCTCTCTTCATTTCTCAAGTGGTTGTACGGTGGGCATTCCCTCACTTGTATTCATACTGTCAGTGATGGTCGAGCCCACCCCCTCCTGTTACCAATGTCTCACACGAGTTAGGCAAGCAGATCGTCCCCCCTCCCCCATGACAACAGTCGGGCTCCTTCCTCCGGAAACATCTCTTACAAAGAGGACCTCATCGCGGTGAAAGTCAACACATATGCAGCAAGGTGACACCAAGGATGAACTAGTTTGAATTTATTGTTTGCAATTGTAATTTACGCCCCCTCCCCCTACTGAATAGAGAAAGAGAAACACATTTTTTCATAAAAAATGATCATCAATTAGCATCACATGGCAATAGCTATTGATCCATACCACATCATAGCATTTTTTATTTCCTCTTCTTCCAATTTCATCATATATCGTTTCTTATCTTCCTTTTATTTTGTTTTTTCCTTTCCTTTTCTTTCTCTTTCCTATTCTTTATTTATATTATCAATATTGCTAAACTCAAATGCTATATATGTACTCCATTTTCCATGATATAGCAAAAAAAAATCAATTTCTTTAGCATATACCATAACCTCTGTGAAGGCTATCACAAAATTATCTTGGATCTTTACCACACCCTGCAGGATACATATGATGACACTATGCTAGGTGACGTGAATTACTGGTCTTGTATGATTTTCCATGAATTAAAACGACAATATCCCGCTTGTCGGTGACCTAACCTTGGTTCCCTCCAACCGGTGTCGGTCCCTCCCTCTCGTTTGGATCCACATGGCCTAGGCACCGGACAAAGACCATAGGCAGGAACTTCCAACCAATGCCTAACCATGAGGTCATGTGGCCCTAGTTCAGATCTTGAATTTTCGTTATTCAAATCTTAGAAATGTAATTATTGTACTGAATATAGCAGGTGGGCCTTGAAAAGGGCCAGGACCTCACACGTGTCATGTGATGGCCTATGTTGAGTGTAGAAAAAGTTTCCACACTAATAGAAGAACGAGCCCCACATTTCCTTCACAAGTTCGACCCTTTCCCTCTCGAAACCCCGATCCTTCCTGTGAGACAGTCTAGTTTCTACACAGTCTCCATGAAGACTTCAAGCGAAACACTCCTAGATTTTTACCGCACCCTTCAAGGCACATATTATCACACATGTGCCAGGTCACGTGAAGTTGTGGCCTCGTATGATTTTTCATACATTTAAATGACAACATCCAACATGCCCGTGGCCTAGCCTAGCCTGGCCACCCCCTCCCGGTGTAGGGTGCTCCATCTCATTCGGATGCACATGCCCTAGGAATGGGCCAAAGACCATAGATAGGAACTTTGAACCCGTCTTCGGCCATTGCAACCACCGCCTCTTGGTCCTTTGCCAGTTGCTCGGGTGGTGCCTCAACAACTTCCACCACCGCAGCATGCTCAGGGGTGCAAGAGGGACCCGCCATCACAAGCTCCTATATTTTAGGTCACTACTAGGAGAAAGCCTACTAGTAGCGCTTGAAATACCTATAGCAGTAGCGCTGGGTCCAGTGCTATAGCTAAGTTGTAGCAGCAGCGCTGCCCTGACCAGCGCTACTGGTAAGTATGGTTAGCAGTAGCGCTACCAGGACGAGCGCTACTGCTACCTATCTGTAGCGCTGCAACAAAGCAACCGCTGCTGCTAATCCAGCGCTGCCGCTAGATGCCTTCCAGCGTACTGCTAGTATTCCTGCTTTCACATATTTGTTTTCCCTCTACGTATTTGTGATGTATTTATGCATGCTCTATATAGTAGTTTCATCAGATCATAATAAACATACACTATTCTCATCATATCATACACATACAGTAGTCTCGTCATACCATCATCATCATCATTCAACACAAATATCATCAAATCTCGAAAATAGCGATACACAACTCATGTCATGTCTCGAATAAGTGCAACTGCATGGTCATGGCACACACACAAGTTCATCATCTCTATCTAAATCATGACGTAGAAGAGAAGAGTGATCAGCATGAGCAAGAGCGCGACTATGTAGTACATCTTGAGGCACCGGCGGTTTCGCTCCGCTCTTGCTGGAGCGTCCACCTCAAGTAACTACTTTCCGCTTCAGCTCTGCTGTCGAACCCTTTATGGCTAGCACCGGGGTACTTGTCCACCTGGGCATGAGCGTCTGGCCAGTGGTCGTATACTCCTGGAACCCTCGCAACGAACATGGCGTAGCAGTCCTTCGCCATCTCTAATCTATGTACCTGCATTGTCAGTTGATGAATTCAGCGATTATATGCAACATAATGTACTTAAGAAAACAAAGAGGCATAATTAGCAAAATACAAGCAACCTATAGTAAACATAAATAACGAAGTTCCTCATACCCAAACTAATTAACTAGAGCGATCTACGCTAGTTCAGGAGGACGGTTTAATTACATTACAGAGTTTTGCGTGCATAAATTCAAAGTTTTGCCATAGAAAGACAGTAGTGACACATTGTCATCGATAATTAGTCCTCCATGTCGGCGGTCCAATCTTCATAGTCAGGGAGGAAGCACCCGAGCTTCTTGAAAGGCTTCAGGTCCACACATTGAGCGAGTAGAAGTGCTCGGACATCATCCCGCGTGATTGTCCCATGGTAGAACATCCCTGTTGGTTGGAGGACCTGCTTCATGATCACTTGGGCAAGTTCACACCGTACGTGATAGAACTCAGCTCAGATTCGATGATCAGGTGTCTTTCCTATGCTTGTGGCCAAGTTGACAATCTCGGCATCGTCGGTAGTAGCTGACATGGAAGGCGTTGATTATCCCTTCTGTACTCGAGCAGGTGATGCATGAGGTAGAATCCATCAGCCTTACTGTTGAACGATTGCTGGATGCAGCAGAAGTCGGTCTTATGGCCGAAAAGCCAGCTCGTTCTTCCTGTGCTTTTTCACCTTGATATATCCACCAGACAGGCTGAAGGTTAAAAGGGCACTATCAGAACACTCTTTATGTGCGTGTAATCATTTTTCTTGATGTTCTTCGATGAGTCCAAGTACATAGCATGGGAGTATTCTGGGTATAGAACGATGAGGATACCCCGCTCCCCCCACGCTGCACTACTATTGATGCCCTACCTATAAGCATTTCCCTAGTAGTGGGTGATTCTGAAGCAACCTGAAGAGGCCATCAACAACTTATTCAAAATGTTGAGGTATAGGCAATTAAGCCGCTCTATAGGAATGACGTATGTTTCAACTACCGCGATCTATGCCACTATGTTGGAAAATGCCTCAAGCTAAAAATGCTTTGTTCCGGGCCTCCATATGGAAAACTACCTTAATTGGGTTGGGGGTCATGTCGTATGCTTAATATATTGCTAGTTCCAATAGGGGTTTGAGATGTCACGACGTAAATGTGACGAGGAAGAATTCTAACCAGTGGATTAACTTCAACAACTATGGAATTGTGATGGTTAAATATGGCGATATATTGATGGATGATATTGAAGAAAGAATTTCTGAAGTTTGGGATACCAACTAACCTTGGTAGGTGAAAAGTTTGGAGTATAAGTAATATTTGGTCTGATTTCCTGGAAATAAAATGGTCTGTGATTTGGCACAACTTCCCTCAAACAATCAGAAGAAAGGTAATGATGTTGGGAGAGGTAATGTGAAGATTCTAGCCTAGGATGGTGATCTTCATGATGATGGGGAGCTAATTTAGGTGTCAGTCCAAATCAGGTGGATTTCTCCTAGATTGTGTACTTGTGAGGTCATTTCACACACGAGAACTGTTTTGGGATGCTACTTGATTGTGATGGAATCTTGAAGTCCTTTGGATCAAACCAAAATTCCTCTGGAAAGGGTCATGGAAATTAAAACGAATTATATGCTCTTATTGATAACTAAGTGGGATGAGGAGCTAGTCAAGGACCCTGCATATCATGTGATGATGAAAAGGATGACTTCCATGATGATGACCTCCTAGCACCGAAGAAGTAGGATGAGAAGGGTGACAGATCGAAAGATATGGATGATGGTGGTGGTAATGGGGTACTAAAATGCCCCTTCTCATTTCTCCTCACATTCCTACGAAAAGAGGATGTGTTAATTAAGTCATGTGCTACAAATAACAACTGCAATAGTTTTCAAGATCTGGTTGACTTTAATCTAGTGAACTCTAAGGATAACATGGAGATGCCTGAGGTGGATAGTACCATCAAAAATTTGTAGGAGGTAAATCATGTCAGGTAGCAATACTAGGAACAAGGGGGAGAGCTCTAAAGGTAGCAAAAGGAATATGATTGATACAGGAGAATAAGTGATGCAACCAGAATTGGAGATATCCCTGGGGGGCTACTGTTATGGTTGAAGAAAATCAAAGTAACCTACATGATTTGTCACACAAAGTGCACAGTGCCAATGGACAATGGGGAGGCACAAGTGCACAATTCTAAATTTCCAACTCCTGATGAAGCATTGCAATTCGGAGTTTGAAAGGGAACAAGATAAATGATGGAGGCAAAAGAGAAAGCAAATGTTTTTGTGTAACCTACAAGGAAAAAGCGAAAGCGAATGTTTTTGTGTAACCTACAAGGCAAAAGCGAAAGAATCACGAGAGATGGGGTTAAAGAGCTCGATAGAGTTGTTTCCCTCATGGAGATGAAGAATCTGTAAAAAGCTACTCCAAAAGGTAAAATCGTAATCTAAAATACCCTTCGCGACTATTTGCAATTCTAATCTAGCACATAATATGCCCTAATTAAGGTGCATTTAGAAAATAACAATGTGAAATTGCTCGCAACTTCAATGAATTTAAAGAGATTGAGATTGCTAGGATGTGTGCTTTGAAACATAATCATACAAATGATTTCCTTCATGCTAAATTGATCTTACTTTGGAAAATGTGCTAGAGGAAAATTTGAGCAACACTAAATTTCATGTCGGACTTGAATATATTTCTGAGCATTCATTAGAATTTGGTCATGAAAGTCATTTTGATGAATGTGAGGAAATTAAGTATGAATTTAGAAAAGTGATGGGTTACAACACAAAATTCACAAATTATATAAAAACAATTATTATCATGATAAAATCATATGAAACAATAGAAGGTTGAATAACCCTAGCAAGGTCGAACTTGTTGGTGACACGTTGTGGTGCATGCTCCACAAATTATTGCTTTGTTGGAAATAAGAAGGAAGCCCGGACTTTTGAACTTATTAGGCAATAATTGGTGTTTTTGGAATTGGTTGACTGCTAGTTGTACTCTGTGAGGTGTTCTTTTGGGTATTTGTGATGATGAGTTTAAACTGAATTATTGGTCCATTACGAACTTCTTTGTCTCATGTTCCATTGGAACAAAGATGGTGGTTTAATTTGTGCTTCCTTGTGGTGTGCAACTCTAGTTGTGAGGAGAAAACAAAGGTTTATTGATGAAATTACTGAGATATGTACTAGATGCATTGTTCTATCTTTATTAGTGGGGATTTGAATCTCACTAAATGTAGTGTAGTCAAGAACAAGGGGGGAATTGATAATGCTTAATCCTGCAATTTTAATGATATGAGAAATGATGATGGGCTCATAGAACTCAAGCTGACCAATAGGTAGTTTACATGGCAGAATAATCAGGGAAATTTAGTTATGGCTACCCTAGAAAGGATTTCATGTCTACTTGTTGGGATGATCGCCTTGGCAAACTTTTCTGCTATAGGTAGAATAGTTAGTAACCACACTGGTCTATTGGTTTACACTTGGGTCAACTCCTATCCACCTAGAAATATCTTTGGATTTGAAAAGTGGTGATTGGAGGTGGATGGTTGTGCGCAAATTATTTCAAATTCCTAAAACTCTCCTTGTCTTTAACTGGTCCTGTAGACGTGTGGAGCTTCAAAACTAGATCTCCAGAAAGCAAATGAGGAGTGTGTATTAACATTGAAGCAGCTAAAGAAGCAGAAAAGGGACCAAGTGGCAGAATATAACTGTTTGGATATAGTGAACTCAAACCTTGCTACAATAAGAATGTGATAAAATGAAGCACATTAGTTTTGAGCTCAATAAAATTTAGAAAACGGAATAAATTAAAGTGAGACAATATTCGAACTTCTTGAGGGGGATGGAACCACATTCTATTTCCATGTTTCTAATCAAATGGGAAGGAAGGATTACCCCTTAGAGGGTCCCGAGGATATGGTATATAACACGCCGATACGCTTAAGGTTGTTGTAGATTTTAATAAAAAAACATTTTTTGCAAGGAAGATAAAATCCAGTCCATTTTGAGGGAGATTTTTTGGAGCACGTGACATGGTCAACCAAGAGAAAAAAAGTTAAATGTTAGATGGAGATTTATCTGAGGAGATTAAGGTGCTAGCTTTCAGCTCTTATGCGGAACGTTCCCTAGGCTCATATTGGTTTTTTGTCCCTTCTACGAAAAATTATGGAAGGTGATAAAGAGTGGTATCTGTAATCTATTTCGAGATGTGATACAGGCCACGGTGACATATATGGCGTGAACTTTGCAATTGTAGTCCTCATCCCCAAAGAAGTTGATTCCGCTCATTTAGAAAAATACATGCCTATTGCCCTCATGAATTGTGGTTTCAAATTTTTATCCAAGGCTTGTTCTTTCAATATGGGAAAAAAAATCTATGGATAGACTTATCTCTAACAACCAGGCCGCTTTTATGAAAGGTCGGTAATTTTTGATAGCATAGTTAGTTCCCATGAAATTATTCATGAGGTGCGCAGAAAGAAAGGGGATGGCTTGATCTTAAAGTTGGATTACGGAAGAGTGTATGTCAGAGTAGATTGGGAATTTTTAGAGAGGATGCTTTATCAAAGGGGCTTTAGCAATAAATTAATACAAAGAAGAACCCTTATTCATCAGGGCATTGAGATTGTGACAACCATTTCTTTGAAATGGGGAAAGTCTTACAACAGGAAGATCCTCTCTTGCATATCCATTTTAACTTTCTCACGAACTCTATTACTAAGATGCTTACTAAATGTTTTGGCCATGGTATAATTCTTGAGCTCCTATCTGATTTTAGGGCTGAGGGCTATCAGTCTGCATTATGCGCACAACACTCTTATTTTTATAAAAATAGTAAAGAAATGACCCTTACTATGAAATGAATGTTAGCCTTGTTAATCTCTGTAATGAGACTAAATGCATAAAAGTAACCTCATTCCTATGAATATTGAAAAAATTGATATTATATTGTTTGCTCAAATTTTTGGTTGCAAATCCAGTGAATTTCCTATTAGGTACCAAGGGACCTTTGCCAAAAACTATCAAATTAAAAAGGAGGATGCCCAACCAGTTCGTTGACAAGCATATCAAGAGAGCAGCTAGTTGGAGAGGTAGAATTCTCCCCTATTTAAGGAGAGTGGTGTTCATTAGAGCCTGCCTTGCTAGTATTTCTAGTTGTATATTCTCGAGATATGGTGAGCATGAAAAGAGAGTTTGGGGGTTTGGGTATCCCTAACATGAGATATCATAATATTTCCATGTTGAGCTCTTAGATCAGAAGTACTACCTCTGTAGACTAATATAACATGTTTTTGTCCCCATCTAAATTATAGTGCGCTCTCAGGTTTTGTACTTACAGTCAATAGCTTGCTTCTAGCTTTTGTCCCTATCTAAATTATACCCCCTGTAGACTAATATAAGATGTTTTAGACCACTAAAGAATTAATCTAAAATGTCTTATGGTCTTCTTCTCTCTGGAAGGGCATCTTGTGGGATTGCAAAGTTGCGGTGATGGGCTGTCAGTGACTAGTGGGTAATAGAAAATCTGTGACGTTTTGCGAGGTTCGTTGGTTTGCTAGTTGTAGCTTGCCTTTTCAGTTTTTTGAACCCAGCTGAAATTGACGTTTAGAAGATGCCTCTTCTAAAGGGCAATCTCAGATGGGTACCGTCCCAAACTTCGTGAATGGAAACATTAAACTCATTAGTGATGATGTACAAGTCAAAAAACTGAAAAGGCAAGCTACAACTAGCAAACCAACGAACCTCGAATTAAAGTGCAATCTCAGTTGTATGAATCGAGGTGTTGAACTCTCTTCTAAAGGGCAATCTCAGTTGTATGAATCGAAGTGTTGAAGTTCACCTCTTGTGCTTGCGAAGATACAATGCTCACAAAATTTTAATTTACCAGTTTCATATCCATCAAGAAGACCTCCCTTATTTAACTCTGCCAAACAGTTCACTCATATGTCCAAGACGCATATGCCTAAATTTAGCAGAATCACAATAACAATTATTTGAAATAAATGGAGTAGCATTGCCTGAAATGGTAGAACCTGAAGGTAGTAAAGACCATCGGTCAAACTTAAGTCACCTTTAATCACAATAAGATAACGTTTGGTGACTTTCAATATGTTATTTCCACATGAATATTTGTACCCCTTTGCATCAAGGGCACTCACAGAAATAAGATTTCTCTTCATCTTGGGAATATACCGAACATCTATGAAAGTTCTGATTGTTTCATCATATTGATTCGAACGGAACCTATGGCTTTAATCTTGCATGGTGAATTACCAAAACCCAAAACGGAACCAGCAGTAGTAGAATCAAAAGTAGTAAACCAATCTCTATGTGGGCACATATGGAAAGTACATGCAGTGTCAAATACCCACTCATCATTGGTCTCAGCACATCCAGCAATAATAACAAGAGCATCATCAGAACTATCATCACGAGCAATATTAATATAATTTCCACCTCCTTTGTTACCTTTAGGTTTATGCGTGTTGTTCATCTTTTGTTTGTTATCCAACTTGAAACATTTAGAGATGTCATGCCCGTCTCTTTTGCCATATGTGCAATACTATTTCTTGCCTCTGGATTGCGATTGGACCCTGTAGCCATTCTTACTTTTGCCTCTATTTTCATTATGTGAGTTCTTCTCCTTTGTCCTGCCACGAACAGATAATCTCTCGTCTTGGGATGAACTTGAACTATCATGAGGCACCATTAGTTTCATCTTCTACTTAGAGTTCAAAGCTTCATAAAGTTCACTAAGCGTGAGAGTATCACGACTGTATAATATGGTATCTCTAAAATTGGTATAAGAACTTGGCAGTAAACATAGTAAAATCAAAGCAGTATCTGCATCTTCATACTTAACATCTATTGCAGCTAGATTGGATATAATCTCTTTGAATTCTGAAATATGATTCAAAACATTATCTCCCTAGGGTAATCTATGCAGGAATAATTTTTGCTTCAGATGCATCTTACTAGTGAGATCTTTTGTCATGCAAATTATTTCCATCTTTAACCATAGAGCGGCGGTAGTTTTCTCGCACAAAACTTCCTCGAAATATTATTACGCAAATGGAGTTGAATTTGTGAAAAAGCCTTACGGTCCTTTCTTTCTCCTCGTTAGTCCACTTCTGAATTCTATTCTTCCCATAACTATCCAGTGCATCATTGTAATCAGCTTGCGCCGTAGAGTAAACCTTGTATGAAGATCCAACAGCGGAAGATCGTACTTCATGAAAGTCATGAGTAGATTAATATGTGTACACAAAGTAGTACAAGCCGGTAAAAATATTCTTGATAGAATTGATATGCGGATCAAATGGAATTGAAAAAATAGCACCTGGTAGTTTTGGGTAGATGTAGCGATCGGAGATGGACAAAGTGATTGTAGTCTCACGGGACATAATTAGTACCGTACTTGATTGCTATATGGGTTTGCTCATACAGTAGTACTGCCAATTGATCTGCACGCTCGGTCTTCAGGTGAGGGAGTGACGGCTTGGTCAGATCGGTTGCTACCCAATCCTCAGGACTTAAGCAAACCCAATCCAGGAAACAGGCTGCAGCGGAAAACGATGTCTCGGCGAGTGATGATTTGACGGATGTACGTGGACCAGCAGTCTTTGGAAGACAAGTAAACAAGTTGTACTCATACGTGTCAACGTCAAGGCAATGCCTCACACCATTTGTATTACGTCTAGTCCAACACGGTACTAGAATTTGCATCACAATTTAACAATGGTGATATGATGAAGAGGTGGAGTGAGCTGATGCAAATTATGTCAACTTTAGTTTTGCATTCAGAGTCTGCCAGATGGTTTGGAAGTTACGTAGTTTGGGCATTTAAGAGGCCCAATCTTTGTATGTTGTTATCTACTTTCGAGGGGCTTTCCCGATATCTATTCCTGCTATTGGGAGTTTCAATATTCCCCCTGGGGTACAAATGTTTTTGTGGCTGGTGTCACACGATAAGTTGCTTACTAGAGATGACCACGCTAAGCGGCAGGAGGAGGTGCTTACTATGTAATGAACTAGAATTTTGTCATCACCGTTTCTTTGATTGTGACGTGATTAAACTGTACAGAATAGAGGTGGCATCTATGCTGCAAAGGCCATTAGACGCCTGCTATGAATTTGTAGCTCGCTTTGTATGTCTAATAAGAAGAATGCCATCGCCAATATGATTCCCGCTGGTAAATCCATGAATTTGATTTGATTTGGTGTTCTTATGTAAAAGAAAGTACTCGTAGATTCATCGGATGATACATGAGTCCTTAAATTGTGAATCAAGAGATTTGTTTATGTGGTTCATGTGGAAAATGTGTAATGACATGCTCTTTGGCTGCATTATGTCGTGTGGTCGGTCTGGTAGCTGGGAGCCTGGGACTTGGGACACAAAGAGGCGATGGAGTCCGGGAGAATATAGCTGCTGTCAGAGAAGTGTGAACTGTTCAGTTTACTGGGCCCTTTTGTGTTATGTTAAAACTGAATTTTATCTGCTGAGTTGGTCTGCATGTGTTTTTTTAGCGGCGGGGCATGTGTTTTTTTTTTAAACGGAGGCAAAAGCTTTGCCTCATCTCATTAATAAAGAAGAGGATTTTGCCCGTTTAATTGCGGAAAACCGGCAAAAAACCGAAACAACCCACTAAGGGGCACCACCAGCCAACCTGGCTATCCACACAAAACCCACACACGCAACTAAAGGAGGAGCACCGTCGAGGCTGACCACAGGTGGCATCGTCATCACTCCTCCACGAGCCAGCGACTCCGACTTCACCACAACCAAACCACCAATGAGCCCTCACATCGGCAACCTGCACGAAGCCCGCATCGACCTATGCCAAACAGTTGGCTACCAGGAGCAGTGCCGAGACAGCTCCGACTTTGATGACGATCAAGCGCAGAAGAATATGCGGAGCTTGCGCCGACGAAGACCTCCTCGAAGACCAACGAGCATCCGTCATCGTTGCCACCGATGCCCCGCAGAGGCAGCTCCGACTCCACGACGAAAGGTGCCAAGAGGAAACCAGCCGGACACGTCAGATAGAGCCGACTACCAAGACCCCGCTGCGACCCTGCACAACACGCCAGCAGCATCGTCGCCAAGCAGGACACCACACCGAGAAGGAAGGAGAGCCGCCACCCTCACAACCGCGTGAAGCAAGCCGCCGCCGGTCAGTCACGCCCACTGGCTCCAAAACGAGGCCTTCAAGAAGGAAGCGAAGCAAAGCACCGCCATCGTGCGCTCAACGAGAGCAAGGGTTTCCCCCGGAGCCGACGGGAGGTGGAAGGCAAGCTCACAGCGACGCCCTCGACAGGGAAGCGGTGCCCGCAGGCGTCGCCATCGCCGGCTCCGTCTACAGCCAGAGGAGGGCATTTGCCCCGAGCAGATCGGCCCCCACGTCCCCGGCAAAGGCCGACACAAACCTGCAGCCCGCCACCAGCCTGCAACCGCCACACCAGGCCCGGGGACAGGAGGTCTCCGCCCCCGCGCCGCAGCCACCGCACCTCGCGGAGACGGCGAACACGGCCACAGCAGAACCCCCGAAGGCCGCCCGAATCCAGCCACGCCTGGCCAGATCCAGCAGCCGCCAGCCTTCCCGCGCCAAGATCCAGAGCACCATGCTCCATACGCCGAGCGCTGCCAACGGGAAGGCCGGAGCGCCGCCAGGCCCAGCCGCCGCGCCGGCCACGCGGCCGCAGCAGACGTCAATCGCCACGAAGGCCGAGCCGCCGCCCGAGATCCAGAAAACCGCCCGCGCCGCCACGGGCAGGAGATCCCCCGCCGCCGCCGTCGGCGGCGCGGGCTTTGCCCGGCCGCATCATTCGGCAGCGGCGA
Organism: Aegilops umbellulata; assembly: GCA_032464435.1. Taxonomy (NCBI): domain Eukaryota; kingdom Viridiplantae; phylum Streptophyta; class Magnoliopsida; order Poales; family Poaceae; genus Aegilops; species Aegilops umbellulata. Next base: position 570,185,725 of record CP136060.1, on the reverse strand, counting down.
GGGGGGCAGAGGCGAGGGTGGTGAGTGGCGCCGGCGGGGTGGGTTCCGCTCTAGCCGCCCGGAGGCGACGCGGGGGACGGGAGGGATCTCTGTTAGGACGAGATGCGGGGCATGTGTTGTGGCCTTGTGGGTGTATAAGGATTAAAGAAGGATGTTACTAGCATTTCATTTTAATAAAATGCGAAAGGACGTGAGTCTTTGATCTTTAAAACAATCATACAGCTTGTATAATGATCTGGACTGATGTTACAGGCCTTTCATTTTAATAAATTGGAAAGGAACATGAGCCTTTTGATCTTTTAAAAAGACATACGCCCAAGTTGTTTAGGCTATAAGGGGAAAAGAAGAAGCTAAGAAAATGGAGAAAATTCCTTATTTGACACTATCTTAAAATCCGCTTCCTTATTTGACACTGGAAAAGTTTTTCTTCCCTATTTGATACAAGTTCTAAATTTTATTCCCTATATGACATTTTCGTCCATTTTAAGCCTAAATGACACCTGAAAAGACTTTTTTGCCCTTCATATGGTATGTGTGTGTGGGGCAATAGCGCACACACACAGCATCAGTGCGAGGGCAGGAGCACACACGCAGCAACACATACACATGCACAACACACACGCACGCGCACACACACGCAACAACAAGCACACGCGCGTGCGCACACACACACGCAACAACACACATGCACGCGCACACACACGCAGCAACACACACGCAAGCAACACACACACAGCAGCAGCAGCACAGACGCGGCAACACATACACAAGCACAACACACACGCAACAACAAGCACACGCGTGTGCACACACACACACGCAGCAACACACATGCACGCGCACACACACGCAGCAACAGACATGCACGCGCACACACACGCAGCAACACACACGCACGTAGCACACACACACACACACACGCAGCAGCAGCAGCGCGCGCGCACACACACACACACACACACACGCAGCAGCAGCAGCAGCACACACACACACACGCAGCAGCAGCACACACACACACACACACACACACACACACACGCAGCAGCAGCAGCAGCACACACGCAGGCAGCACATAGGCACGCAACAGCACACACACGCGAGCGCACGTACACACGCAGTAGCAAACACACACGCAGCAGCACACATGCACACACACATGCAGCAGCAGCACACATGTGCGCGTGCACCCACACACGCAACAGCACACACGCGCCCACACATATACCACATGAGGGGCAAAATCGTCTTTTCAGGTGTCATTTAGGCTCAAAATGGACGAAAGTGTTGTATAGGGAATAAAATTTAGAATTAATGTCAAATAGGGAAGAAAAATTTTTCTAGTGTCAAATAAGGAACCAGATTTTAAGACAGTGTCAAATAAGGAATTTTCTCAAGAAAATGTTATGTGGCTCCTTCGAGCTGCAATTTGCGACTCTTTACTGATTAATCAATTTGCTGGCGTGAGTACCCATTGGCGCATGACTTGCCATAAACAAAATACTATTGAGTATTGAGTTGTATCTAGAGGAACATTAGAGTGCAAAGGACTTGTCCATAAACTCGTACCCTCTGTCAAGAAGGAAATATATATTATATATGTTTAATATTAACGGAGAAGAAACAAACACTCAAATATAATTCATCAATCACTGAAAAAAGATTCAAGTCATATGGACCTGAAATTTAGGTGAGACGACTGTACACATTTATTCTAGTACGTACTCAACTTTTACATTCTGAGTAAAAAAAGGCTTTCTACTGAACTGAGAGTCTGAGATAGGATTGCTTCTTAGAGCATCTCCAATAGCTTGTTTATATGGATGTCTATACTCGTTTTCCATGACGTGAGCTCAAAACAGGCGTCCAACAGCTGGTCTATATGGTTGTCCAAATATACACATGCTCTAAATCGACCTCGACAATGTCCACGCCTGGACAATGTGAAGGCGTTGTCTAAACTCAGCTGCAGTCATGATTTCTTCCTCTCCCCAGCGATGGCCCATCTGTCATGGTCCCTGTATATAGACGTTCTGATGCAAAACTGGATGTGTATATGAGAGAATCTTTTTAGACCATTGTCTATATAAATGTATAGACATCCAAATATACACATGCTATTGGAGATGCTCTTAGTAGCACTCGTATGGGGGTGCATAAGATGGCGAAAAACAAAACCTCACTTGTATAATTGTATAAAGCCATAGTGCTGCGTGCCAACCTGACCAACCAAGGTCGTCGAACCATCTCCTCAAACAAAAAGAGTATCTCTTTCTGCTGGATTATAACATGATTAGCCTATCGGTTCCTTTTGGATTGCCAAAGTATTTCCACGAAGCAAAAAGCATCACACACACACGCGCGAGCGCACACACGCACACGCACATGCACACGCACACACACACACACACACACACACACACACACGTCATGAACGTATCAAAGAGAGAGAAGGATGGAGATGGATGTGACTGATACGTCATGAACGTATTTATAATTGCTAAGGTTTTCATGCCATTTTCTTATCAAATCTTGCATTATTTTACTTTTATTTGGACCAACCTATCAATAAGGTGCGGGAAACACTAGTTGCATATTTAAATGTTTGTGGGTATAGGAATTTTTGAAACTCCAATAAAATTGAGAAAATCCAGCCGTCAATATTTTGCTACGAGAGCACACATGTCAAAAGGAGGAGCATGTGGGGCCCACATACCCTGGCCACGTGCCTTGGCCCTAAGGCGCATGGAAGCCTTGGGGGTCCATTGATATCAGATTTCGTGCGCCTGGCTATATATTTATCCAAAACCCTTCCTCAAACTATTGTATATTTTTCCGCCGTTGAAACTTCGCCATCCAAGGTGAAACTCATGTACAACCATTGATCTCTGTTGCTTCCACGATTAGGTGTGATTAGTCCATCACCTTCACTACGGGCAGTGGCGTAGCTGGAGGGTGGACAGGGTGGTCCATGGAGCATCCTGTACATCGGCCTAGTACTTCAGTATATCTGTAAGAAAAAAAATCAGGCCACAATGCACATCTAAGGCCTAAGCCCAAAAACTATGGATCTGATAAGTAACTCACTCGTTACTTCCTATGTTCTAGGTGTACGCTTTATCCAAGAAATGTTCCCTTGTGTGCTTAAAGCAGGTTTTTTGTACCCTAGAGGATGGACTTGATGACTCGGAGTCTCCAACCGACCACACCGCGACGGCAAACCCTAGCGTTTAGTGTGACAGAAGCCGATGACGCATTGCGCCATGTAGACATAAGGTGGAGGAGTGCCAGCGAGGCAGATGGTAGTAATGCATGCACAGAGTAGAGCTAAACACCGAGGCAGGAACTCCACCAACTTCACACCTTTACAATTTAAAATATGATTTCCATTTTCAATTCAAAGTATGATTTTGCTTCAAGCTTTAACTATGAGCGGTTTTTGTTGTAGAATTGCTGCAAAAATTAAACTTCCACATACATTATTGATAAATTCTATACTAGCATGCAATGGTGGAGCAAGACAACAAGTCAGTTTGGATCCTTCCTGTGCTCTCCATATGCCAATGCTGGTGCGTCAAATAATTGGCAGAGGATTCTGCCGCCGGTCATTGGCTTAGAAACCAACAGGGGAAGTTGTTGTGGCTAGGGCGAACCAATAAATTAAATAAGGTCCAAATAGAGGCCAACATTGAAGTCAACGTCAATTTTTTTTGTTGGATTGCTCGGAGTGCCAAATCAGACAGATCCTATATCTCTTCCAGTGGAGAGTGTTTGGGGGGGGGGGGGGGCGAAGGCTATAAAATTTCCTATCCAAAGTCCTTACATTATTTTTCGAAAATAAGTTTAATGCTGGGGGGGGGGGGGCATTGGCCCCCTCATCTTAACACACATAGCTCTTCCTAAATATATTGGTATGTCATATTTTAAATATAAATATTGTATATATCAATTGGACCACCCTGGCCGAAAATCCTGGTTACGCCAATGACCTTAACTACCCGTCAATGGTCGTCCTCTTCGACGACAGCGTCGTCATGCGCAGGATCCGCAGGATGCTTACGTCGGTCTCCTAGACAGAAGAGACTTGCGAGGTCATGGTGACCGCGCCAGACGGGGTCGCGGTCACCGTCACCCCGACGCAGCTCACGTTCAACAACTACATGGAGCATAACAAGTACATCGTCGACTTCATCAGGACCGAGGCGGTGAAGCCGGCCGGGACGTGGGAGTCTGGCGATATCGTTTGGAAGGGCAAGAAGCACCACATCAGAAGCCCGGTGGCGTTCGGCTACTGATGCATGCGAGCCAGCCAACCGGCCAGCGGACTTGGCCTTCCAATTAAAGTGATCGATTTCTCTCTCTAGTAGTATGTCTAGTATGTCTGTCTATGTGTGATGCCATGCCAGCAGCCTTGCATTGGACTTAGAGGCTTGAACTGCTGCTATGTGTTACCTAATCGACTGTGATGCCTTGCCAGCAGCTATTTAGCGAAGGCTATAAAATTTCCTATCCAAGCCCTTACATTATTTTCTTGAAAATAAGTTTATTGCTGGGGAAGGGAGGGGCATTGGCCCCCTCATCGATCATAACACACATAGTTCTTCCTAAATATATTGGTATGCCATATTTTTAATAAATATTGTATATATCAGTTGGACAACCCTGGCCGAAAATCCTGGCTACGCCACTGACTACGGGTTCGTAGCACTAGCTATGTAGCATCTTCTTGCAACATAGATTATCTGATCGATGCGGGAAGAAAGGGATCGAGGAGATAAAAGACGCGCAATTATTGCAGCGGGCCTAACAAATGCGGACAACTTTTGGTGGCTCACGGGCCTAATAAACCCGGACGGGGGGGAGTAGATACCTATCGGTCCTTGATTCATTAATTTATTCATTGGCTAGTTTAGATTAATGATCAATAGAGGGGGTGGTGTGCATTATATGGAAAGATCCCCATTTGTGAGGTAATTTCGGTGGCAGTTAGAGGGGAAAAGCTTAGACGGGTTTGCCTCCCTAAGAATAAAAAGATTGTTTGACTTGTTACCACTTCGTAACGTTGCTGATTAGAGAGTTTCTTTCAACTGTATGTCATCATGGCTATTGCAATGCTTTTTTTTATTACTTAATACTGAGGTGAATTCACAGGGGTTTCAGGCACCTTGGGTGGAGTATTAGCTATCAGACTTGGCTTGTGTTGGTCTAGCAGATTTATGGACATACTACCTATATAACATGATCCCAACACTAGAACCGTTGGGGTGAATTATTAAATTTTATTGCAGTGTTGCTTGACTGAGTCTAGGGGTGTTGCTTCTACAAATTGATACATTGGCTCCCAACTGAGGAAAACTTGCCTGCTAGCTACAAAACCTTGCACTTGGGTTGTTAACAACTTGGTTTCTAATTACTTTGGTGGAATCATGCAGTGATGTGTTTTGTTGGCGAAGTTGCCCACTCCGGCAACACATGTGTAGTGGTGTGGGGGAAGGGACCGTCTAGCGGCCACTATGGTAATATGGCTATCGTACTACAACTAAGACATGGTTAGTCTCGCATTGCTAATTTTCTAGGATTTCCACCAATTTATAAACATCCTTCTCAACAGGGTATCACCATGTAGATAAGTAGTAGAGTATAGTCGTAGTGTAAGAGGTAGAGATCTAGGATATGGTGTGTACATGGTGTAGGGAGTGGCTATGCGGGCCTTGATAATGGTGGTACGGGGGCTATGCCTAGTAGGAATATGGGCCAAATGGGGTTGCAGAGGGGTCATTTTAAAATAATAGTACAAATTCAATTCTAAGTAAGGAAGACAAGAGACAAAATCAATTAGTTGTTTCTTGGCATGCCTTTTATTTTTTAAGTCCTTCAAATATTGCTACCTAGTCCATCTTAAATCTTTATTGATACCATCTTTGTGAAATAATATTCTTAGTCCTACTCCGCACTTCAATAAATACTAACCGAAGTATAAGAAATTTCGTATGAGTGCAGTTTGCCTAAGCTCATGCTCCCCTAACATGAATTACATTTTTGTTTTCTCCCACTTCACCTTCCCTTAAATCTTAATAAAAATTGTTTGATTCTAAATAGAATGTGTGAAATTGACAATTTTATATACATCTCATGTTCTTGCATGTTGAAAAAGAGAAGTGCAGTGCGGTGCAATGCCCTCAACACCTTGATTCTCCATAATGTATGACATTGCTAGTAGTTATAGGTCTGCATCAAGAACAGGAGCAAGAGCATGGACAGTTAGCACACACTAATAAGAAATAGTAGATCGCACACACCTGATAAGAACGATTTTCCATTGTGCCTGTCGATGTTGCAGATTTGATCAGTCGGTTAACTTTGCTTAGTAGCTGATTTTTTTTTGCCTAATTTAAGTTGCTTTCCTACCTTCCATTATGGTGTCTTCCATGATCCAGAGTACCACTGAATCTTCCAATTTAAAAATGGATGCAAAGTATGCCATTCAAAACACCTTTGTTATCTCCCTATGCCCTTATATGACACTACTTTTCTAGTGCACGTACGAAACTTCCATCATTTTCTTTGAAAGTGCAAATCACTTGCATGTCAGTCTCAGCAGTTTTCTCTTGAGCAGAAAAATACTACTATATTCTTGCATTTCATATAGTTCAAGAAATTTCAACTTTAGAGTTGTTACCTGCTTCTTATAACTGGGACAAGCAATGATATCACTTAAAGAAAACAATGTATATCGACATATCCTCCCATTACTAGTGTTAATTTGAGATTCATCTCTCGCTTTACAAGTTGTAATGCTTTACTAGCATTAGAGCATTTATAGCCGCATATGAAAAATATGACCGCCCGGGAGTGACCTGGCACGCCTCAAATTAGTAATACTGCATCCGGACACCTCATATTAGACTCTTAAATCCATACAAAAGCATGCAAAGGAAACAAAAAACCTACGTACTACGTATAACACCTAGCTACTGCTCGTCAGAGATGTCGACTATCTCCGTGCCCGGCTCTGGGTAGTGGGTACATGTGCGGTAGTTGCAGCTCCGACCTCTTCCTCTATCTCTGCGTCGAGTTCGGTGAAGAGCGTGTCGGTCACCGCCCGCTCCTACCGGAGGAACTCCCGGTTGGCCTCCACATAGGCCTCATCCTAGATGAACTCTAGGATGGCCTGCTGCTCCGCCATCTCCGCGGCCTGGGCGACGGCGAACTCCGCCTCGGCCTCCTCCATGTTGAACCCCGGAGCAGGCTGCTTCGCCTCATTCTCCTCCGGATCCGCCACCTCCATCAGCTACGGTTGCTCTCCCTCCTCCTCCACCAGCTCCGGCGACTTCAGAGGCAGCCCGGTAGCGACGCGGGCAACACACCTAGCCTGGATCTCCTCCGCGATCTGCCTTCGGCGCTCCGGCATGAGTATAGTGTTGCAAATATGCCCTAGAGGCAATAATAAAAGCATTATTATTATATTTCCTTGTTCATGATAATTGTCTTTATTCGTGCTATAATTGTGTTATCCGGAAATCGTAATACATGTGTGAATAACAGACAACAACATGTCCCTAGTAAGCCTCTAGTTGACTAGCTCGTTGATCAATAGATAGTCATGGTTTCCTGACTATGGGCATTGGATGTCAATGATAATGAGATCACATCATTAGGAGAATGATGTGATGGACGAGACCCAATCCTAAACATAGCATAAGATCGCATAGTTCGTTTGCTAGAGTTTTCCAATGTCAAGTATCCTTTCCTTAGACCATGAGATCGTGTAACTCCCGGATACCGTAGGAGTGCTTTGGGTGTGCCAAATGTCACAACGTAACTGGGTGACTATAAAGGTATACTACGGGTATCTCCGAAAGTGTCTGTTGGGTTGACACGGATCGAGACTGGGATTTGTCACTCCGCTTGACGGAGAGGTATCACCGGGCCCACTCGGTAATGCATCATCATAATGAGCTCAATATGATCAAAGTGTTTGATCACGGGATCATGCATTACGATACGAGTAAAGTGACTTGCCGGTAACGAGATTGAACGAGGTATTGGGATACCGACGATCGAATCTCGGGCAAGTAAAATACCGATTGACAAAGGGAATCGTATACGGGATTAATTGAATCCTCGACATCGTGGTTCATCCGATGAGATCATCGTGGAGCATGTGGGAGCCAACATGGGTATCCAGATCCCGCTGTTGGTTATTGCCCGAGAGCCGTCTCGGTCATGTCTGCATGTCTCCCGAACCCGTAGGGTCTACACACTTAAGGTTCGGTGACGCTAGGGTTGTGAAGATATGTATATGCAGAAACCCGAATGTTGTTCAGAGTCCCGGATGAGATCCCGGACGTCACGAGGAGTTACGGATTGGTCCGGAGGTGAAGAATTATATATAGGAAGTGCAGTTTCGGCCATCAGGAATGATCTGGGGGTCACCGGTATTGTACCGGGACCACCAGATGGGTCCCGGGGGTCCACCGGGTGGGGCCACCCATCCCGGAGGGCCCCATGGGCTGAAGTGGGAGGGGGGAAGCCCTTAGTGGGCTGGTGCGCCTCCCAAGGCCCACCCCCTGCGCCTAGGGTTGGAACCCTAGGGTGGGGGGCGCCCACTTGCCTTGGGGGGCACCCCACCCCCTTGGCCACCGCCCCCCTTGGGAGATTTAATCTCCCAGGGCCGGCGCCCCCCCAGGGGACTATATAAAGGGGGGAGGGGAGGGGGGCATCCGCACCCTTGCCTTGGCGCCTCCCTCTCCCTCTCCAACACCTCCTCCTCCTCCGTAGAGCTCGGCGAAGCCCTGCTGGAGTACTGGAGCTCCATCACCACCACGCCGTCGTGCTGCTGCTGGAGCCATCTTACTCAACCTCTCCTCTCCCCTTGCTGGATCAAGAAGGAGGAGACGTTACGCTGACCGTACGTGTGTTGAACGCGGAGGTGCCGTCCGTTCGGTGCTAGGATCTCCGGTGATTTGGATCACGTCGTGTACGGCTACTTCATCCCCGTTCTTTTGAACGCTTCCGCTCGCGATCTACAAAGGTATGTAGATGCATCCGATCACTCGTTGCTAGATGAACTCATATTTGGATCTTGGTGAAACCGTAGGAGAATTTTTGTTTTCTGCAACGTTCCCCAACAGTGGCATCATGAACTAGGTCTATGCGTAGTTCTCTATTGCACGAGTAGAACACAATTTGTTGTGGGCGTAGATGTTGTCAACTTTCTTGCCGCTACTAGTCTTATCTTGCTTCAGCGGTATTGTGGGATGAAGCGGCGCGGACCAACCTTACACGTACGCTTACGTGAGACCGGTTCCACCGACTAACATGCACTAGTTGCATAAGGTGGATGGCGGGTGTCTGTCTCTCCCACTTTAGTTGGAGCGGATTCGATGAAAAGGGTCCTTATGAAGGGTAAATAGAAGTTGACAAATCACATTGTGGCTTTCACGTAGGTAAGAAAACGTTCTTGCTAGAACCCTAATTCAGCCACGTAAAACTTGCAACAACAATTAGAGGATGTCTAACTTGTTTTTGCAGCAAGTTCTTTGTGATATGGTATGGCCAAAGTTGTGATGAATGATGAATGATTTATATGTGATGTATGAAATGTTCATGCTATTGTAGGAATCACGACTTGCATGTCGATGAGTATGACAACCGGCAGGAGCCATAGGAGTTGTCTTTATTTTTTGTATGACCTGCGTGTCATTGAGAAACGCCATGTAAATTACTTTACTTTATTGCTAAACGCGTTAGCCATAGTAGTAGAAGTAATAGTTGGCGAGCAACTTCATGGAGACACGATGATGGAGATCATGATGATGGAGATCATGGTGTCAAGCCGGTGACAAGATGATCATGGAGCCCCAAGATGGAGATCAAAGGAGCTATGTGATATTGGCCATATCATGTCACGTTTATTATTTGATTGCATGTGATGTTTATCATGTTTTGCATCTTGTTTACTTAGAACGACGGTAGTAAATAAGATGATCCCTCATAATAATTTCAAGAAGTGTTCCCCCTAACTGTGCACCGTTGCGACAGTTCGTTGTTTCGAAGCACCACGTGATGATCGGGTGTGATAGATTCTAACGTTCACATACAACGGGTGTAAGACAGATTTACACATGCAAACACTTAGGTTGACTTGACGAGCCTAGCATGTACAGACATGGCCTCGGAACACAGAAGACCGAAAGGTCGAGCATGAGTCGTATAGAAGATACGATCAACATGAAGATGTTCACCAATGTTGACTAGTCCGTCTCACGTGATGATCGGACACGGCCTAGTTGACTTGGATCATGTAATACTTAGATGACTAGAAGAGGGATGTCTATCTAAGTGGGAGTTCATTAAATAATTTGATTAGATGAACTATATTATCATGAACTTGGTCTAAAATATTTACAATATGTCTTGTAGATCAAATGGCCAACGTAGTTCTCAACTTCAACGCGTTCCTAGAGAAAACCAAGCTGAAAGACGATGGCAGCAACTATACGGACTGGGTCCGGAACCTGAGGATTATCCTCATAGCTGCCAAGAAAGATTATGTCCTACAAGCACCGCTGGGTGATGCACATGTTCTCCCTGCAGAACAAGACGTTATGAACGCTTGGCAATCACGTTCCGATGATTACTCCCTCGTTCAGTGCGGCATGCTTTACAACTTAGAGCCGGGGCTCCAAAAGCGTTTTGAGAGACATGGAGCATATGAGATGTTCGAAGAGCTGAAAATGGTTTTCCAAGCTCATGCCCGGGTCGAGAGATATGAAGTCTCCGACAAATTCTTTAGCTGTAAGATGGAGGAAAATAGCTCTGTCAGTGAACACATACTCAAGATGTCTGGGTTGCACAACCGCTTGACTCAACTGGAAGTTAATCTCCCGGATGAAGCGGTCATTGACAGAATCCTCCAGTCGCTTCCACCTAGCTACAAGAGCTTTGTGATGAACTACAACATGCAGGGGATGGTAAAGACCATTCCTGAGGTATATGCTATGCTGAAATCAGCAGAGGTAGAAATCAAGAAGGAACATCAAGTGTTGATGGTGAATAAAACCACTAAGTTCAAGAAGGGCAAGGGTAAAAAGAACTTCAAGAAGGACGGCAAGGAAGTTGCCGCGCCCGGTAAGCAAGTTGCCGGGAAGAAGCCAAAGAATGGACCCAAGCCCGAGACTGAGTGCTTTTATTGCAAGGGAAGTGGTCACTGGAAGCGGAATTGCCCCAAATACTTAGTGGACAAGAAGGCCGGCAAAACAAAAGGTATATGTGATATACATGTAATTGATGTGTACCTTACCAGTACTCGTAGTAGCTCTTGGGTATTTGACACCGGTGCAGTTGCTCACATTTGTAACTCAAAGCAGGAGCTGCGGAATAAACGGAGACTGGCGAAGGACGAGGTGACGATGCGCGTCGGGAATGGTTCCAAGGTCGATGTGATCGCCGTCGGCACGCTACCTCTACATTTACCTATGGGATTAGTTTTAAACCTCAATAATTGTTATTTAGTGCCAAGTTTGAGCATGAACATTGTGTCTGGATCTCGTTTAATTCGAGATGGCTACTCATTTAAATCCGAGAATAATGGTTGTTCTATTTATATGAGAGATATGTTTTATGGTCATGCTCCGATGGTTAATGGTTTATTCTTCATGAATCTCGTACGTGATGATACACATATTCATAGTGTGAATACCAAAAGAGTTAAAGTTGATAACAATAGTCCCACATATTTGTGGCACTGCCGCCTTGGTCACATAGGTGTCAAACGCATGAAGAAGCTCCATGCAGATGGACTTTTAGAGTCTCTTGATTATGAATCATTTGACACGTGCGAACCATGCCTCATGGGTAAAATGACCAAGACTCCGTTCTCAGGAACAATGGAGAGAGCAACCAACTTATTGGAAATCATACATACCGATGTGTGTGGTCCAATGAGTGTTGAGGCTCGCGGTGGCTATGGTTATGTTCTCACCCTCACTGATGACTTGAGTAGATATGGGTATATCTACTTAATGAAACACAAGTCTGAGACCTTTGAAAAGTTCAAGGAATTTCAGAGTGAGGTTGAAAATCAACGTGATAGAAAGATCAAGTTTCTACGATCAGATCGTGGAGGAGAATACTTGAGTCATGAATTTGGCACACACTTAAGAAAATGTGGAATAGTTTCACAACTCACGCCGCCTGGAACACCTCAGCGTAATGGTGTGTCCGAACGTCGTAATCGCACTCTATTAGATATGGTACGATCTATGATGTCTCTTACCGATTTACCGCTATCTTTTTGGGGCTATGCTTTAGAGACTGCCGCATTCACTTTAAATAGGGCTCCGTCGAAATCCGTTGAGACGACACCGTATGAATTATGGTTTGGGAAGAAACCTAAGCTGTCGTTTCTAAAAGTTTGGGGATGTGATGCTTATGTCAAGAAACTTCAACCTGAAAAGCTCGAACCCAAGTCGGAAAAATGCGTCTTCATAGGATACCCTAAAGAAACTATTGGGTATACCTTCTAACTCAGATCCGAAGGCAAGATCTTTGTTGCCAAGAATGGATCCTTTCTAGAGAAAGAGTTTCTCTCGAAAGAAGTAAGTGGGAGGAAAGTAGAACTTGATGAAGTGTTACCTCTTGAACCGGAAAATGGCGAAACTCAAGAAAACGTTCCTGAGGTGCCTGCACCGACTAGAGAGGAAATTAATGATGATGATCAAGATACTTCTAATCAAACTCCTACTGAAATTCGAAGGTCCAAAAGGACACGTTCCGCACCAGAGTGGTACGGCAACCCTGTCTTGGAAATCATGTTGTTAGACAACGGTGAGCCTTCGAACTATGAGGAAGCAATGGCGGGCCCAGATTCCGACAAATGGCTAGAAGCCATGAAATCCGAGATAGGATCCATGTATGAAAACGAAGTATGGACTTTGACTGACTTGCCCGTAGAGCGGCGAGCCATAGAAAATAAATGGATCTTTAAGAAGAAGACAGACGCGGATGGTAATGTGACCATCTATAAAGCTCGGCTTGTCACTAAGGGTTATCGACAAGTTCAAGGAGTTGACTACGATGAGACTTTCTCACTGGTAGCGAAGCTAAAGTCCGTCCGAATCATGTTAGCAATTGCCGCATTCTATGATTATGAGATATGGCAAATGGACGTCAAAACGGCATTCCTTAATGGTTTCCTTAAGGAAGAATTGTATATGATGCAGCCGGAAGGTTTTGTCGATCCTAAGAATGCTGACAAAGTGTGCAAGCTCCAACGCTCGATTTATGGGCTGGTGCAAGCATCTCGGAGTTGGAACATTCGCTTTGATGAGATGATCAAAGCGTTTGGGTTTACGCAGACTTATGGAGAAGCCTGCGTTTACAAGAAAGTGAGTGGGAGCTCTATAGCATTTCTCATACTATATGTAGATACATACTTTTGATGAGAAATGATGATGGGCTCATAGAACTCAAGCTGACCAATAGGTAGTTTACATGGCAGAATAATCAGGGAAATTTAGTTATGGCTACCCTAGAAAGGATTTCATGTCTACTTGTTGGGATGATCGCCTTGGCAAACTTTTCTGCTATAGGTAGAATAGTTAGTAACCACACTGGTCTATTGGTTTACACTTGGGTCAACTCCTATCCACCTAGAAATATCTTTGGATTTGAAAAGTGGTGATTGGAGGTGGATGGTTGTGCGCAAATTATTTCAAATTCCTAAAACTCTCCTTGTCTTTAACTGGTCCTGTAGACGTGTGGAGCTTCAAAACTAGATCTCCAGAAAGCTAATGAGGAGTGTGTATTAACATTGAAGCAGCTAAAGAAGCAGAAAAGGGACCAAGTGGCAGAATATAACTGTTTGGATATAGTGAACTCAAACCTTGCTACAATAAGAATGTGATAAAATGAAGCACATTAGTTTTGAGCTCAATAAAATTTAGAAAACGGAATAAATTAAAGTGAGACAATATTCAAACTTCTTGAGGGGGATGGAACCACATTCTATTTCCATGTTTCTAATCAAATGGGAAGGAAGGATTACCCCTTAGAGGGTCCCGAGGATATGGTATATAACACGCCGATACGCTTAAGGTTGTTGTAGATTTTAATACAAAAACATTTTTTGCAAGGAAGATAAAATCCAGTCCATTTTGAGGGAGATTTTTTGGAGCACGTGACATGGTCAACCAAGAGAAAAAAAGTTAAATGTTAGATGGAGATTTATCTGAGGAGATTAAGGTGCTAGCTTTCAGCTCTTATGCGGAACGTTCCCTAGGCTCATATTGGTTTTTTGTCCCTTCTACGAAAAATTATGGAAGGTGATAAAGAGTGGTATCTGTAATCTATTTCGAGATGTGATACAGGCCACAGTGACATATATGGCGTGAACTTTGCAATTGTAGTCCTCATCCCCAAAGAAGTTGATTCCGCTCATTTAGAAAAATACATGCCTATTGCCCTCATGAATTGTGGTTTCAAATTTTTATCCAAGGCTTGTTCTTTCAATATGGGAAAAAAATCTATGGATAGACTTATCTCTAACAACCAGGCCGCTTTTATCAAAGGTCGGTAATTTTTGATAGCATAGTTAGTTCCCATGAAATTATTCATGAGGTGCGCAGAAAGAAAGGGATGGCTTGATCTTAAAGTTGGATTACGGAAGAGTGTATGTCAGAGTAGATTGGGAATTTTTAGAGAGGATGCTTTATCAAAGGGGCTTTAGCAATAAATTAATACAAAGAAGAACCCTTATTCATCAGGGCATTGAGATTGTGACAACTATTTCTTTGAAATGGGGAAAGTCTTACAACAGGAAGATCCTCTCTTGCATATCCATTTTAACTTTCTCACGAACTCTATTACTAAGATGCTTACTAAATGTTATGGCCATGGTATAATTCTTGAGCTCCTATCTGATTTTAGGGCTGAGGGCTATCAGTCTGCATTATGCGCACAACACTCTTATTTTTATAAAAATAGTAAAGAAATGACCCTTACTATGAAATGAATGTTAGCCTTGTTAATCTCTGTAATGAGACTAAATGCATAAAAGTAACCTCGTTCCTATGAATATTGAAAAAATTGATATTATATTGTTTGCTCAAATTTTTGGTTGCAAATCCAGTGAATTTCCTATTAGGTACCAAGGGACCTTTGCCAAAAACTATCAAATTAAAAAGGAGGATGCCCAACCAGTTCGTTGACAAACATATCAAGAGAGCAGCTAGTTGGAGAGGTAGAATTCTCCCCTATTTAAGGAGAGTGGTGTTCATTAGAGCTTGCCTTGCTAGTATTTCTAGTTGTATATTCTCGGGATATGGTGAGCATGAAAAGAGAGTTTGGGGGTTTGGGTATCCCTAACATGAGATATCATAATATTTCCATGTTGAGCTCTTAGATCAGAAGTACTACCTCTATAGACTAATATAACATGTTTTTGTCCCCATCTAAATTATAGTGCGCTCTCAGGTTTTGTACTTATAGTCAATAGCTTGCTTCTAGCTTTTGTCCTTATCTAAATTATACCCCCTGTAGACTAATATAAGATGTTTTAGACCACTAAAGAATTAATCTAAAATGTCTTATGGTCTTCATCTCTCTGGAAGGGCATCTTGTGGGATTGCAAAGTTGCGGTGATGGGCTGTCAGTGACTAGTGGGTAATAGAAAATCTGTGACATTTTGCGAGGTTCGTTGGTTTGCTAGTTGTAGCTTGCCTTTTCAGTTTTTTGAACCCAGCTGAAATTGACGTTTAGAAGATGCCTCTTCTAAAGGGCAATCTCAGATGGGTACCGTCCCAAACTTCGTGAATGGAAACATTCAACTCATTAGTGATGATGTACAAGTCAAAAAACTGAAAAGGCAAGCTACAACTAGCAAACCAACGAACCTCGAATTAAAGTGCAATCTCAGTTGTATGAATCGAGGTGTTGAACTCTCTTCTAAAGGGCAATCTTAGTTGTATGAATCGAAGTGTTGAAGTTCACCTCTTGTGCTTGCGAAGATACAATGCTCACAAAATTTTAATTTACCAGTTTCATATCCATCAAGAATACCTCTCTTATTTAACTCTGCCAAACAGTTCACTCGTATGTCCAAGACACATATGCCTAAATTTAGCAGAATCACAATAACAATTATTTGAAATAAAGGGAGTAGCATTGCCTGAAATGGTAGAACCTGAAGGTAGTAAAGACCATCGGTCAAACTTAAGTCACCTTTAATCACAATAAGATAACGTTTGGTGACTTTCAATATGTTATTTCCACATGAATATTTGTACCCCTTTGCATCAAGGGCACTCACAGAAATAAGATTTCTCTTCATCTTCGGAATATACCGAACATCTATGAAAGTTCTGATTGTTTCATCATATTGATTCGAACGGAACCTATGGCTTTAATCTTGCATGGTGAATTACCAAAACCCAAAACGGAACCAGCAGTAGTAGAATCAAGAGTAGTAAACCAATCTCTATGTGGGCACATATGGAAAGTACATGCAGTGTCAAATACCCACTCATCATTGGTCTCAGCACATCCAGCAATAATAACAAGAGCATCATCAGAACTATCATCACGAGCAATATTAATATAATTTTCACCTCCTTTGTTACCTTTAGGTTTATGCGTGTTGTTCATCTTTTGTTTGTTATCCAACTTGAAACATTTAGAGATGTCATGCCCGTCTCCTTTGCCATATGTGCAATACTATTTCTTGCCTCTGGATTGCGATTGGACCCTGTAGCCATTCTTACTTTTGCCTCTACTTCCATTATGTGAGTTCTTCTCCTTTGTCCTGCCACGAACAGATAATCTCTCGTCTTGGGATGAACTTGAACTATCATGAGGCACCATTAGTTTCATCTTCTCCTTAGAGTTCAAAGCTTCATAAAGTTCACTAAGCATGAGAGTATCACGACTGTATAATATGGTATCTCTAAAATTGGTATAAGAGCTTGGCAGTAAACATAGTAAAATTAAAGCAGTATCTGCATCTTCATACTTAACATCTATTGCAGCTAGATTGGATATAATCTCTTTGAATTCTGAAATATGATTCAAAACATTATCTCCCTAGGGTAATCTATGCAGGAACAATTTTTGCTTCAGATGCATCTTACTAGTGAGATCTTTTGTCATGCAAATTATTTCCATCTTTAACCATAGAGCGGCGGTAGTTTTCTCGCACAAAACTTCCTCGAAATATTATTACGTAAATGGAGTTGAATTTGTGAAAAAGCCTTACGGTCCTTTCTTTCTCCTCGTTAGTCCACTTCTGAATTCTATTCTTCCCATAACTATCCAGTGCATCATTGTAATCAGCTTGCGCCGTAGAGTAAACCTTGTATGAAGATCCAACAGCGGAAGATCGTACTTCATGAAAGTCATGAGTAGATTAATATGTGTACACAAAGTAGTACAAGCCGGTAAAAATATTCTTGATAGAATTAATATGCGGATCAAATGGAATTGAAAAAATAGCACCTGGTAGTTTTGGGTAGATGTAGCGATCGGAGATGGACAAAGTGATTGTAGTCTCACGGGACATAATTAGTACCGTACTTGATTGCTATATGGGTTTGCTCATACAGTAGTACTGCCAATTGATCTGCATGCTCGGTCTTCAGGTGAGGGAGTGACGGCTTGGTCAGATCAGTTGCTACCCAATCCTCAGGACTTAAGCGAACCCAATCCAGGAAACAGGCTGCAGCGGAAAACGATATCTCGGCGAGTGATGATTTGACGGATGTACGTGGACCAGCAGTCTTTGGAAGACAAGTAAACGAGTTGTACTCATACGTGTCAACTCAAGGCAATGCCTCACACCATTTGTATTACGTCTAGTCCAACACGGTACTAGAATTTGCATCACAATTTAACAATGGTGATATGATGAAGAGGTGGAGTGAGCTGATGCAAATTATGTCAACTTTAGTTTTGCATTCAGAGTCTGCCAGATGGTTTGGAAGTTACGTAGTTTGGGCATTTAAGAGGCCCAATCTTTGTATGTTGTTATCTACTTTCGAGGGGCTTTCCCGATATCTATTCCTGCTATTGGGAGTTTCAATATTCCCCCTGGGGTACAAATGTTTTTGTGGCTGGTGTCACACGATAAGTTGCTTACTAGAGATGACCACGCTAAGCGGCAGGAGGAGGTGCTTACTATGTAATGAACTAGAATTTTGTCATCACCGTTTCTTTGATTGTGACGTGATTAAACTGTACAGAATAGAGGTGGCATCTATGCTGCAAAGGCCATTAGACGCCTACTATGAATTTGTAGCTCGCTTTGTATGTCTAATAAGAAGAATGTCATCGCCAATATGATTCCCGCTGGTAAATCCATGAATTTGATTTGATTTGGTGTTCTTATGTAAAAGAAAGTACTCGTAGATTCATCGGATGATACATGAGTCCTTAAATTGTGAATCAAGAGATTTGTTTATGTGGTTCATGTGGAAAATGTGTAATGACATGCTCTTTGGCTGCATTATGTCGTGTGATCGGTCTGGTAGCTGGGAGCCTGGGACCTGGGACACAAAGAGGCGATGGAGTCCGGGAGAATATAGCTGCTGTCAGAGAAGTGTGAACTGTTCAGTTTACTGGGCCCTTTTGTGTTATGTTAAAACTGAATTTTATCTGTTGAGTTGGTCTGCATGTGTTTTTTTAGCGGCGGGGCATGTGTTTTTTTTTTGAAACGGAGGCAAAAGCTTTGCCTCATCTCATTAATAAAGAAGAAGATTTTGCCCGTTTAATTGCGGAAAACCGGCAAAAAACCGAAACAACCCACTAAGGGGCACCACCAGCCAACCTGGCTATCAACACAAAACCCACACACGCAACTAAAGGAGGAGCACCGTCGAGGCTGACCACAGGTGACATCGTCATCACTCCTCCGCGAGCCAGCGACTCCGACTTCACCACAA
Organism: Aegilops umbellulata; assembly: GCA_032464435.1. Lineage (NCBI taxonomy): Eukaryota > Viridiplantae > Streptophyta > Magnoliopsida > Poales > Poaceae > Aegilops > Aegilops umbellulata. The sequence goes on along the minus strand of CP136060.1, from coordinate 570,166,793 downwards.
CCAAACCACCAATGAGCCCTCACATCGGCAACCTGCATGAAGCCCGCATCGACCTATGCCAAACAGTTGGCTACCAGGAGCAGTGCCGAGACAGCTCCGACTTTGATGACGATCAAGCGCAGAAGAATATGCGGAGCTTGCGCCGACGAAGACCTCCTCGAAGACCAACGAGCATCCGTCATCGTTGCCACCGATGCCCCGCAGAGGCAGCTCCGACTCCACGACAAAAGGTGCCAAGAGGAAACCAGCCGGACACGTCAGATAGAGCCGACTACCAAGACCCCGCTGCGACCCTGCACAACACGCCAGCAGCATCGTCGCCAAGCAGGACACCACACCGAGAAGGAAGGAGAGCCGCCACCCTCACAACCGCGTGAAGCAAGCCGCCGCCGGTCAGTCACGCCCACTGGCTCCAAAACGAGGCCTTCAAGAAGGAAGCGAAGCAAAGCACCGCCATCGTGCGCTCAACGAGAGCAAGGGTTTCCCCCGGAGCCGACGGGAGGTGGAAGGCAAGCTCACAGCGACGCCCTCGACAGGGAAGCGGTGCCCGCAGGCGTCGCCATCGCCGGCTCCGTCTACAGCCAGAGGAGGGCATTTGCCCCGAGCAGATCGGCCCCCACGTCCCCGGCAAAGGCCGACACAAACCTGCAGCCCGCCACCAGCCTGCAACCGCCACACCAGGCCCGGGGACAGGAGGTCTCCGCCCCCGCGCCGCAGCCACCGCACCTCGCGGAGACGGCGAACACGGCCACAGCAGAACCCCCGAAGGCCGCCCGAATCCAGCCACGCCTGGCCAGATCCAGCAGCCGCCAGCCTTCCCGCGCCAAGATCCAGAGCACCATGCTCCATACGCCGAGCGCTGCCAACGGGAAGGCCGGAGCGCCGCCAGGCCCAGCCGCCGCGCCGGCCACGCGGCCGCAGCAGACGTCAATCGCCACGAAGGCCGAGCCGCCGCCCGAGATCCAGAAAACCGCCCGCGCCGCCACGGGCAGGAGATCCCCCGCCGCCGCCGTCGGCGGCGCGGGCTTTGCCCGGCCGCATCATTCGGCAGCGGCGAGGGGGGCAGAGGCGAGGGTGGTGAGTGGCGCCGGCGGGGTGGGTTCCGCTCTAGCCGCCCGGAGGCGACGCGGGGGACGGGAGGGATCTCTGTTAGGACGAGATGCGGGGCATGTGTTGTGGCCTTGTGGGTGTATAAGGATTAAAGAAGGATGTTACTAGCGTTTCATTTTAATAAAATGCGAAAGGACGTGAGTCTTTGATCTTTAAAACAATCATACAGCTTGTATAATGATCTGGACTGATGTTACAGGCGTTTCATTTTAATAAATTGGAAAGGAACATGAGCCTTTTGATCTTTTAAAAAGACATACGCCCAAGTTGTTTAGGCTATAAGGGGAAAAGAAGAAGCTAAGAAAATGGAGAAAATTCCTTATTTGACACTATCTTAAAATCTGCTTCCTTATTTGACACTGGAAAAGTTTTTCTTCCCTATTTGATACAAGTTCTAAATTTTATTCTCTATATGACATTTTCGTCCATTTTAAGCCTAAATGACACCTGAAAAGACTTTTTTGCCCTTCATATGGTATGTGTGTGTGGGGCAATAGCGCACACACACAGCATCAGTGCGAGGGCAGGAGCACACACGCAGCAACACATACACATGCACAACACACACGCACGCGCGCACACATGCAACAACAAGCACACGCGCGTGCGCACACACACACGCAGCAACACACATGCACGCGCACACACATGCAGCAACACACACGCAAGCAACACACACACAGCAGCAGCACAGACGCAGCAACACATACACATGCACAACACACACGCAACAACAAGCACACGCGTGTGCACACACACACACGCAGCAACACACATGCACGCGCACACACACGCAGCAACACACACGCACGCAGCACACACACACACACACACACACACACGCAGCAGCAGCAGCAGCGCACACACACACACACACACACACACACGCAGCAGCAGCAGCAGCAGCAGCACACACACACACACATGCAGCAGCAGCACACACACACACACACACACACACACACGCAGCAGCAGCAGCAGCACACACGCAGGCAGCACATAGGCACGCAACAGCACACACACGCGAGCGCACGTACACACGCAGTAGCAAACACACACGCAGCAGCACACATGCACACACACATGCAGCAGCAGCACACATGTGCGCGTGCACCCACACACGCAACAGCACACACACGCGCACACATATACCACATGAGGGGCAAAATCGTCTTTTCAGGTGTCATTTAGGCTCAAAATGGACGAAAGTGTTGTATAGGGAATAAAATTTAGAATTAATGTCAAATAGGGAAGAAAAATTTTTCTAGTGTCAAATAAGGAACCAGATTTTAAGACAGTGTCAAATAAGGAATTTTCTCAAGAAAATGTTATGTGGCTCCTTCGAGCTGCAATTTGCGACTCTTTACTGATTAATCAATTTGCTGGCGTGAGTACCCATTGGCGCATGACTTGCCATAAACAAAATACTATTGAGTATTGAGTTGTATCTAGAGGAACATTAGAGTGCAAAGGACTTGTCCATAAACTCGTACCCTCTGTCAAGAAGGAAATATATATTATATATGTTTAATATTAACGGAGAAGAAACAAACACTCAAATATAATTCATCAATCACTGAAAAAAGATTCAAGTCATATGGACCTGAAATTTAGGTGAGACGACTGTACACATTTATTCTAGTACGTACTCAACTTTTACATTCTGAGTAAAAAAGGCTTTCTACTGAACTGAGAGTCTGAGATAGGATTGCTTCTTAGTAGCATTCGTATGGGGGTGCATAAGATGGCGAAAAACAAAACCTCACTTGTATAATTGTATAAAGCCATAGTGCTGCGTGCCAACCTGACCAACCAAGGTCGTTGAACCATCTCCTCAAACAAAAAGAGTATCTCTTTCTGCTGGATTATAACATGATTAGCCTATCGGTTCCTTTTGGATTGCCAAAGTATTTCCACGAAGCAAAAAGCATCACACACACACGCGCGAGCGCACACACGTACACGCACATGCACACGCACACGCACACACACACGCACACACACACACACACGTCATGAACGTATCAAAGAGAGAGAAGGAAGGAGATGGATGTGACTGATACGTCATGAACGTATTTATAATTGCTAAGGTTTTCATGCCATTTTCTTATCCAATCTTGCATTATTTTACTTTTATTTGGACCAACCTATCAATAAGGTGCGGGAAACACTAGTTGCATATTTAAATGTTTGTGGGTATAGGAATTTTTGAAACTCCAATAAAATTGAGAAAATCCAGCCGTCAATATTTTGCTACGAGAGCACACATGTCAAAAGGAGGAGCATGTGGGGCCCACATACCCTGGCCACGTGCCTTGGCCCTAAGGCGCATGGAAGCCTTGGGGGTCCATTGATATCAGATTTCATGCGCCTGGCTATATATTTATCCAAAACCCTTCCTCAAACTATTGTATATTTTTCCGCCGTTGAAACTTCGCCATCCAAGGTGAAACTCATGTACAACCATTGATCTCTGTTGCTTCCACGATTAGGTGTGATTAGTCCATCACCTTCACTACGGGCAGTGGCGTAGCTGGAGGGTGGACAGGGTGGTCCATGGAGCACCCTGTACATCGGCCTAGTACTTCAGTATATCTGTAAGAAAAAAAATCAGGCCACAATGCACATCTAAGGCCTAAGCCCAAAAACTATGGATCTGATAAGTAACTCACTCGTTACTTCCTATGTTCTAGGTGTACGCTTTATCCAAGAAATGTTCCCTTGTGTGCTTAAAGCAGGTTTTTTGTACCCTAGAGGATGGACTTGATGACTCGGAGTCTCCAACCGACCACACCGCGACGGCAAACCCTAGCGTTTAGTGTGACAGAAGCCGATGACGCATTGCGCCATGTAGACATAAGGTGGAGGAGTGCCAGCGAGGCAGATGGTAGTAATGCATGCACAGAGTAGAGCTAAACACCGAGGCAGGAACTCCACCAACTTCACACCTTTACAATTTAAAATATGATTTCCATTTTCAATTCAAAGTATGATTTTGCTTCAAGCTTTAACTATGAGCGGTTTTTGTTGTAGAATTGCTGCAAAAATTAAACTTCCACATACATTATTGATAAATTCTATACTAGCATGCAATGGTGGAGCAAGACAACAAGTCAGTTTGGATCCTTCCTGTGCTCTCCATATGCCAATGCTGGTGCGTCAAATAATTGGCAGAGGATTCTGCCCCCGATCATTGGCTTAGAAACCAACAGGGGAAGTTGTTGTGGCTAGGGCGAACCAATAAATTAAATAAGGTCCAAATAGAGGCCAACATTGAAGTCAACGTCAATTTTTTTTGTTGGATTGCTCGGAGTGCCAAATCAGACAGATCCTATATCTCTTCCAGTGGAGAGTGTTTGGGGGGGGGCGAAGGCTATAAAATTTCCTATCCAAAGTCCTTACATTATTTTTCGAAAATAAGTTTAATGCTGGGGGGGGGCATTGGCCCCCTCATCTTAACACACATAGCTCTTCCTAAATATATTGGTATGTCATATTTTAAATATAAATATTGTATATATCAATTGGACCACCCTGGCCGAAAATCCTGGTTACGCCAATGACCTTAACTACCCGTCAATGGTCGTCCTCTTCGACGACAACGTCGTCATGCGCAGGATCCGCAGGATGCTCACGTCGGTCTCCTAGACAGAAGAGACTTGCGAGGTCATGGTGACCGCGCCAGACGGGGTCGCGGTCACCGTCACCCCGACGCAGCTCACGTTCAACAAACTACATGGAGCATAACAAGTACATCGTCGACTTCATCAGGACCGAGGCGGTGAAGCCGGCCGGGACGTGGGAGTCTGGCGATATCGTTTGGAAGGGCAAGAAGCACCACATCAGAAGCCCGGTGGCGTTCGGCTACTGATGCATGCGAGCCAGCCAACCGGCCAGCGGACTTGGCCTTCCAATTAAAGTGATCGATTTCTCTCTCTAGTAGTATGTCTAGTATGTCTGTCTATGTGTGATGCCATGCCAGCAGCCTTGCATTGGACTTAGAGGCTTGAACTGCTGCTATGTGTTACCTAATCGACTGTGATGCCTTGCCAGCAGCTATTTAGCAAAGGCTATAAAATTTCCTATCCAAGCCCTTACATTATTTTCTTGAAAATAAGTTTATTGCTGGGGAAGGGGGGGGCATTGGCCCCCTCATCGATCATAACACACATAGTTCTTCCTAAATATATTGGTATGTCATATTTTTAATAAATATTGTATATATCAGTTGGACAACCCTGGCCGAAAATCCTGGCTACGCCACTGACTACGGGTTCGTAGCACTAGCTATGTAGCATCTTCTTGCAACATAGATTATCTGATCGATGCGGGAAGAAAGGGATCAAGGAGATAAAAGACGCGCAATTAGTGCAGCGGGCCTAACAAATGCGGACAACTTTTGGTGGCTCACGGGCCTAATAAACTCGGACGGAGGGAGTAGATACCTATCGGTCCTTGATTCATTAATTTATTCATTGGCTAGTTTAGATTAATGATCAATAGAGGGGGTGGTGTGCATTATATGGAAAGATCCCCATTTGTGAGGTAATTTCGGTGGCAGTTAGAGGGGAAAAGCTTAGACGGGTTTGCCTCCCTAAGAATAAAAAGATTGTTTGACTTGTTACCACTTCGTAACGTTGCTGATTAGAGAGTTTCTTTCAACTGTATGTCATCATGGCTATTGCAATGCTTTTTTTTATTACTTAATACTGAGGTGAATTCACAGGGGTTTCAGGCACCTTGGGTGGAGTATTAGCTATCAGACTTGGCTTGTGTTGGTCTAGCAGATTTATGGACATACTACCTATATAACATGATCCCAACACTAGAACCGTTGGGGTGAATTATTAAATTTTATTGCAGTGTTGCTTGACTGAGTCTAGGGGTGTTGCTTCTACAAATTGATACATTGGCTCCCAACTGAGGAAAACTTGCCTGCTAGCTACAAAACCTTGCACTTGGGTTGCTAACAACTTGGTTTCTAATTACTTTGGTGGAATCATGCAGTGATGTGTTTTGTTGGCGAAGTTGCCCACTCCGGCAACACATGTGTAGTGGTGTGGGGGAAGGGACCGTCTAGCGGACACTATGGTAATATGGCTATCGTACTACAACTAAGACATGGTTAGTCTCGCATTGCTAATTTTCTAGGATTTCCACCAATTTATAAACATCCTTCTCAACAGGGTATCACCATGTAGATAAGTAGTAGAGTATAGTCGTAGTGTAAGAGGTAGAGATCTAGGATATGGTGTGTACATGGTGTAGGGAGTGGCTATGCGGGCCTTGATAATGGTGGTACGGGGGCTATGCCTAGTAGGAATATGGGCCAAATGGGGTTGCAGAGGGGTCAATTTTAAAATAATAGTACAAATTCAATTCTAAGTAAGGAAGACAAGAGACAAAATCAATTAGTTGTTTCTTGGCATGCCTTTTATTTTTTAAGTCCTTCAAATATTGCTACCTAGTCCATCTTAAATCTTTATTGATACCATCTTTGTGAAATAATATTCTTAGTCCTACTCCGCACTTCAATAAATACTAACCGAAGTATAAGAAATTTCGTATAAGTGCAGTTTGCCTAAGCTCATGCTCCCCTAACATGAATTACATTTTTGTTTTCTCCCACTTCACCTTCCCTTAAATCTTAATAAAAATTGTTTGATTCTAAATAGAATTATTGCTAACCAATGGTGTGAAATTGACAATTTTATATACATCTCATGTTCTTGCATGTTGAAAAAGAGAAGTGCAGTGCGGTGCAATGCCCTCAACACCTTGATTCCCCATAATGTATGACATTGCTAGTAGTTATAGGTCTACATCAAGAACAGGAGCAAGAGCATGGACAGTTAGCACACACTAATAAGAAATAGTAGATCGCACACACCTGATAAGAACGATTTTCCATTGTGCCTGTCGATGTTGCGGATTTGATCAGTCGGTTAACTTTGCTTAGTAGCTGATTTTTTTTTGCCTAATTTAAGTTGCTTTCCTACCTTCCATTATGGTGTCTTCCATGATCCAGAGTACCACTGAATCTTCCAATTTAGAAATGGATGCAAAGTATGCCATTCAAAACACCTTTGTTATCTCCCTATGCCCTTATATGACACTACTTTTCTAGTGCATGTACGAAACTTCCATCATTTTCTTTGAAAGTGCAAATCACTTGCATGTCAGTCTCAGCAGTTTTCTCTTGAGCAGAAAAATACTACTATATTCTTGCATTTCATATAGTTCAAGAAATTTCAACTTTAGAGTTATTACCTTCTTCTTATAACTGGGACAAGCAATGATATCACTTAAAGAAAACAATGTATATCGACATATCCTCCCATTACTAGTGTTAATTTGAGATTCATCTCTCGCTTTACAAGTTGTAATGCTTTACTAGCATTAGAGCATCTATAGCCGCATATGAAAAATATGACCGCCCGGGAGTGACCTGGCACGCCTCAAATTAGCAATACTGCATCCGGACACCTCATATTAGACTCTTAAATCCATACAAAAGCATGCAAAGGAAACAAAAAAACCTACGTACTACGTATAACACCTAGCTACTAGGTCTGCATCAAGAACAGGAGCAAGAGCATGGACAGTTAGCACACACTAATAAGAAATAGTAGATCGCACACACCTGATAAGAACGATTTTCCATTGTGCCTGTCGATGTTGCAGATTTGATCAGTCGGTTAACTTTGCTTAGTAGCTGATTTTTTTTTTGCCTAATTTAAGTTGCTTTCCTACCTTCCATTATGGTGTCTTCCATGATCCAGAGTACCACTGAATCTTCCAATTTAGTTATGGATGCAAAGTATGCCATTCAAAACACCTTTGTTATCTCCCTATGCCCTTATATGACACTACTTTTCTAGTGCATGTACGAAACTTCCATCATTTTCTTTGAAAGTGCAAATCACTTGCATGTCAGTCTCAGCAGTTTTCTCTTGAGCAGAAAAATACTACTATATTCTTGCATTTCATATAGTTCAAGAAATTTCAACTTTAGAGTTGTTACCTTCTTCTTATAACTGGGACAAGCAATGATATCACTTAAAGAAAACAATGCATATCGACATATCCTCCCATTACTAGTGTTAATTTGAGATTCATCTCTCGCTTTACAAGTTGTAATGCTTTACTAGCATTAGAGCATCTATAGCCGCATATGAAAAATATGACCGCCCGGGAGTGACCTGGCACGCCTCAAATTAGCAATACTGCATCCGAACACCTCATATTAGGCTCTTAAATCCATACAAAAGCATGCAAAGGAAACAAAAAACCTACGTATTACGTATAACACCTAGCTACTAGGTCTGCATCAAGAACAGGAGCAAGAGCATGGACAGTTAGCACACACTAATAAGAAATAGTAGATCGCACACACCTGATAAGAACGATTTTCCATTGTGCCTGTCGATGTTGCAGATTTGATCAGTCGGTTAACTTTGCTTAGTAGCTGATTTTTTTTTTGCCTAATTTAAGTTGCTTTCCTACCTTCCATTATGGTGTCTTCCATGATCCAGAGTACCACTGAATCTTCCAATTTAGAAATGGATGCAAAGTATGCCATTCAAAACACCTTTGTTATCTCCCTATGCCCTTATATGACACTACTTTTCTAGTGCACGTACGAAACTTCCATCATTTTCTTTGAAAGTGCAAATCCCTTGCATGTCAGTCTCAGCAGTTTTCTCTTGAGCAGAAAAATACTACTATATTCTTGCATTTCATATAGTTCAAGAAATTTCAACTTTAGAGTTGTTACCTGCTTCTTATAACTGGGACAAGCAATGATATCACTTAAAGAAAACAATGTATATCGACATATCCTCCCAATACTAGTGTTAATTGGAGATTCATCTCTCGCTTTACAAGTTGTAATGCTTTACTAGCATTAGAGCATCTATAGCCGCATATGAAAAATATGACCGCCCGGGAGTGACCTGGCACGCCTCAAATGAGCAATACTGCATCCGGACACCTCATATTAGACTCTTAAATCCATACAAAAGCATGCAAAGGAAACAAAAAACCTACGTACTACGTATAACACCTAGCTACTGCTCGTCAGAGATGTCGACTATCTCCGTGCCCGGCTCTGGGTAGTGGGTACATGTGCGGTAGTTGCAGCTCCGACCTCTTCCTCTATCTCTGCGTCGAGTTCGGTGAAGAGCGTGTCGGTCACCGCCCGCTCCTACCGGAGGAACTGCCGGTTGGCCTCCACATAGGCCTCATCCTAGATGAACTCCAGGATGGCCTGCTGCTCCGCCATCTCCGCGGCTTGGGCGACGGCGAACTCCGCCTCGGCCTCCTCCATGTTGAACCCCGGAGCAGGCTGCTTCTTCTCGTTCTCCTCCGGATCCGCCACCTCCATCAGCTACGGTTGCTCTCCCTCCTCCTCCACCAGCTCCGGCGACTTCGGAGGCAGCCCGGCAGCGACGCGGGCAACACGCCTAGCCTGGATCTCCTCCGCGATCTGCCTTCGGCGCTCCGGCATGAGTATAGTATTGGAAATATGCCCTAGAGGCAATAATAAAAGCATTATTATTATATTTCCTTGTTCATGATAATTGTCTTTATTCGTGCTATAATTGTGTTATCCGAAAATCGTAATACATGTGTGAATAACAGACAACAACATGTCCCTAGTAAGCCTCTAGTTGACTAGCTCGTTGATCAATAGATAGTCATGGTTTCCTGACTATGGGCATTGGATGTCAATGATAACGAGATCACATCATTAGGAGAATGATGTGATGGACGAGACCCAATCCTAAACATAGCATAAGATCGCATAGTTCGTTTGCTAGAGTTTTCCAATGTCAAGTATCCTTTCCTTAGACCATGAGATCGTGTAACTCCCGGATACCGTAGGAGTGCTTTGGGTGTGCCAAACGTCACAACGTAACTGGGTGACTATAAAGGTATACTACGGGTATCTCCGAAAGTGTCTGTTGGGTTAACACGGATCGAGACTGGGATTTGTCACTCCGCTTGACGGAGAGGTATCACCGGGCCCACTCGGTAATGCATCATCATAATGAGCTCAATATGATCAAAGTGTTTGATCACGGGATCATGCATTACGATACGAGTAAAGTGACTTGCCGGTAACGAGATTGAACGAGGTATTGGGATACCGACGATCGAATCTCGGGCAAGTAAAATACCGATTGACAAAGGGAATCGTATACGGGATTAATTGAATCCTCGACATCGTGGTTCATCCGATGAGATCATCGTGGAGCATGTGGGAGCCAACATGGGTATCCAGATCCCGCTGTTGGTTATTGCCCGAGAGCCGTCTCGGTCATGTCTGCATGTCTCCCGAACCCGTAGGGTCTACACACTTAAGGTTCGGTGACGCTAGGGTTGTGAAGATATGTATATGCAGTAACCCGAATGTTGTTCAGAGTCCCGGATGAGATCCCGGACGTCACGAGGAGTTCCGGATTGGTCCGGAGGTGAAGAATTATATATAGGAAGTGCAGTTTCGGCCATCGGGAATGATCTGGGGGTCACCGGTATTGTACCGGGACCACCAGATGGGTCCCGGGGGTCCACCGGGTGGGGCCACCCATCCCGGAGGGCCCCATGGGCTGAAGTGGGAGGGGGAAGCCCTTAGTGGGCTGGTGCACCCCCCAAGGCCCACCCCCTGCGCCTAGGGTTGGAACCCTAGGGTGGGGGGGCACCCACTTGCCTTGGGGGGCACCCCACCCCCTTGGCCGTCGCCCCCCTTGGGAGATTCAATCTCCCAGGGCCGGCGCCCCCCCCAGGGGCCTATATAAAGGGGGGAGGGGAGGGGGGCAGCCGCACCCTTGCCTTGGCGCCTCCCTCTCCCTCTCCAACACCTCCTCCTCCGTAGAGCTCGGCGAAGCCCTGCCGGAGTACTGGAGCTCCATCACCACCACGCCGTCGTGCTGCTGCTGGAGCCATCTTCCTCAACCTCTCCTCTCCCCTTGCTGGATCAAGAAGGAGGAGACGTTACGCTGACCGTACGTGTGTTGAACGCGGAGGTGCCGTCCGTTCGGTGCTAGGATCTCCGGTGGTTTGGATCACGTCGTGTACGACTACTTCATCCCCGTTCTTTTGAACGCTTCCGCTCGCGATCTACAAAGGTATGTAGATGCATCCGATCACTCGTTGCTAGATGAACTCATAGATGGATCTTGGTGAAACCGTAGGAAAATTTTTGTTTTCTGCAACGTTCCCCAACAGTGGCATCATGAGCTAGGTCTATGCGTAGTTCTCTATTGCACGAGTAGAACACAATTTGTTGTGGGCGTAGATGTTGTCAACTTTCTTGCCGCTACTAGTCTTATCTTGCTTCAGCGGTATTGTGGGATGAAGCGGCCCGGACCAACCTTACACGTACGCTTACGTGAGACCGGTTCCACCGACTAACATGCACTAGTTGCATAAGGTGGCTGGCGGGTGTCTGTCTCTCCCACTTTAGTTGGAGCGGATTTGATGAAAAGGGTCCTTATGAAGGGTAAATAGAAGTTGACAAATCACGTTGTGGCTTTCACGTAGGTAAGAAAACGTTTTTGCTAGAACCCTAATTCAGCCACGTAAAACTTGCAACAACAATTAGAGGACGTCTAACTTGTTTTTGCAACAAGTGCTTTGTGATATGATATGGCCAAAGTTGTGATGAATAATGAATGATTTATATGTGATGTATGAGATGTTCATGCTATTGTAATAGGAATCACGACTTGCATGTCGATGAGTATGACAACCGGCAGGAGCCATAGGAGTTGTCTTTATTTTTTGTATGACCTGCGTGTCATTGAGAAACGCCATGTAAATTACTTTACTTTATTGCTAAACGCATTATCCATAGTAGTAGAGGTAATAGTTGGCGAGCAACTTCATGGAGACACGATGATGGAGATCATGATGATGGAGATCATGGTGTCAAGCTGGTGACAAGATGATCATGGAGCCCCAAGATGGAGATCAAAGGAGCTATGTGATATTGGCCATATCATGTCACGTTTATTATTTGATTGCATGTGATGTTTATCATGTTTTGCATCTTGTTTACTTAGAACGACGGTAGTAAATAAGATGATCCCTCATAATAATTTCAAGAAGTGTTCCCCCTAACTGTGCACCGTTGCGACAGTTCGTTGTTTCGAAGCACCACGTGATGATCGGGTGTGATAGATTCTAACGTTCACATACAACGGGTGTAAGACAGATTTACACACGCAAACACTTAGGTTGACTTGACGAGCCTAGCATGTACAGACATGGCCTCGGAACACAGAAGACCGAAAGGTCGAGCATGAGTCGTATAGAAGATACGATCAACATGAAGATGTTCACCAATGTTGACTAGTCCGTCTCACGTGATGATCGGACACGGCCTAGTTGACTCGGATCATGTAATACTTAGATGACTAGAAGAGGGATGTCTATCTAAGTGGGAGTTCATTAAATAATTTGATTAGATGAACTATATTATCATGAACTTAGTCTAAAATATTTACAATATGTCTTGTAGATCAAATGGCCAACGTAGTCCTCAACTTCAATGCGTTCCTAGAGAAAACCAAGCTGAAAGACGATGGCAGCAACTATACGGACTGGGTCCGGAACCTGAGGGTTATCCTGATAGCTGCCAAGAAAGATTATGTCCTACAAGCACCGCTGGGTGACGCACCTGTTCTCCCTGCAGAACAAGACGTTATGAACGCTTGGCAATCACGTTCCGATGATTACTCCCTCATTCAGTGCGGCATGCTTTACAGCTTAGAGCTTGGGCTCCAAAAGCGTTTTGAGAGACATGGAGCATATGAGATGTTCGAAGAGCTGAAAATGGTTTTCCAAGCTCATGCCCGGGTCGAGAGATATGAAGTCTCCGACAAATTCTTTAGCTGTAAGATGGAGGAAAATAGCTCTGTCAGTGAACACATACTCAAGATGCCTGGGCTGCACAACCGCTTGACTCAACTGGAAGTTAACCTCCCGGATGAAGCGGTCATTGACAGAATCCTCCAGTCGCTTCCACCTAGCTACAAGAGCTTTGTGATGAACTACAACATGCAGGGGATGGTAAAGACCATTCCTGAGGTATATGCTATGCTGAAATCAGCAGAGGTAGAAATCAAGAAGGAACATTAAGTGTTGATGGTGAATAAAACCACTAAGTTCAAGAAGGGCAAGGGTAAAAAGAACTTCAAGAAGGACGGCAAGGAAGTTGCCGCGCCCGGTAAGCAAGTTGCCGGGAAGAAGCCAAAGAATGGACCCAAGCCCGAGACTGAGTGCTTTTATTGCAAGGGAAGTGGTCACTGGAAGCGGAATTGCCCCAAATACTTAGCGGACAAGAAGGCCGGCAAAACAAAAGGTATATGTGATATACATGTAATTGATGTGTACCTTACTAGTATTCGTAGTAGCTCTTGGGTATTTGATACCGGTGCAGTTGCTCACATTTGTAACTCAAAGCAGGAGCTGCGGAATAAACGGAGACTGGCGAAGGACGAGGTGACGATGCGCGTCGGGAATGGTTCCAAGGTCGATGTGATCGCCGTCGGCACGCTACCTCTACATTTACCTACGGGATTAGTTTTAAACCTCAATAATTGTTATTTAGTGCCAAGTTTGAGCATGAACATTGTGTCTGGATCTCGTTTAATTCGAGATGGCTACTCATTTAAATCCGAGAATAATGGTTGTTCTATTTATATGAGAGATATGTTTTATGGTCATGCTCCGATGGTTAATGGTTTATTCTTAATGAATCTCGTACGTGATGATACACATATTCATAGTGTGAATACCAAAAGAGTTAAAGTTGATAACAATAGTCCCACATATTTGTGGCACTGCCGCCTTGGTCACATAGGTGTCAAACGCATGAAGAAGCTCCATGCAGATGGACTTTTAGAGTCTCTTGATTATGAATCATTTGACACGTGCGAACCATGCCTCATGGGTAAAATGACCAAGACTCCGTTCTCAGGAACAATGGAGCGAGCAACCAACTTATTGGAAATCATACATACCGATGTGTGCGGTCCAATGAGTGTTGAGGCTCGCGGAGGCTATCGTTATGTTCTCACCCTCACTGATGACTTGAGTAGATATGGGTATATCTACTTAATGAAACACAAGTCTGAGACCTTTGAAAAGTTCAAGGAATTTCAGAGTGAGGTTGAAAATCAACGTGATAGAAAGATCAAGTTTCTACGATCAGATCGTGGAGGAGAATACTTGAGTCATGAATTTGGCACACACTTAAGAAAATGTGGAATAGTTTCACAACTCACGCCGCCTGGAACACCTCAGCGTAATGGTGTGTCCGAACGTCGTAATCGCACTCTATTAGATATGGTACGATCTATGATGTCTCTTACCGATTTACCGCTATCTTTTTGGGGCTATGCTTTAGAGACTGCCGCATTCACTTTAAATAGGGCTCCGTCGAAATCCGTTGAGACGACACCGTATGAATTATGGTTTGGGAAGAAACCTAAGCTGTCGTTTCTAAAAGTTTGGGGATGTGATGCTTATGTCAAGAAACTTCAACCTGAAAAGCTCGAACCCAAGTCGGAAAAATGCGTCTTCATAGGATACCCTAAAGAAACTATTGGGTATACCTTCTAACTCAGATCCGAAGGCAAGATCTTTGTTGCCAAGAATGGATCCTTTCTAGAGAAAGAGTTTCTCTCGAAAGAAGTAAGTGGGAGGAAAGTAGAACTTGATGAAGTGTTACCTCTTGAACCGGAAAATGGCGAAACTCAAGAAAACGTTCCTGAGGTGCCTGCACCGACTAGAGAGGAAATTAATGATGATGATCAAGATACTTCTAATCAAACTCCTACTGAAATTCGAAGGTCCAAAAGGACACGTTCCGCACCAGAGTGGTACGGCAACCCTGTCTTGGAAATCATGTTGTTAGACAACGGTGAGCCTTCGAACTATGAGGAAGCAATGGCGGGCCCAGATTCCGACAAATGGCTAGAAGCCATGAAATCCGAGATAGGATCCATGTATGAAAACGAAGTATGGACTTTGACTGACTTGCCCGTAGAGCGGCGAGCCATAGAAAATAAATGGATCTTTAAGAAGAAGACAGACGCGGATGGTAATGTGGCCATCTATAAAGCTCGGCTTGTCGCTAAGGGTTATCGACAAGTTCAAGGAGTTGACTACGATGAGACTTTCTCACCGGTAGCGAAGCTAAAGTCCGCCCGAATCATGTTAGCAATTGCCGCATTCTATGATTATGAGATATGGCAAATGGACGTCAAAACGGCATTCCTTAATGGTTTCCTTAAGGAAGAATTGTATATGATGCAGCCGGAAGGTTTTGTCGATCCTAAGAATGCTGACAAAGTGTGCAAGCTCCAACGCTCGATTTATGGGCTGGTGCAAGCATCTCGGAGTTGGAACATTCGCTTTGATGAGATGATCAAAGCGTTTGGGTTTACGCAGACTTATGGAGAAGCCTGCATTTACAAGAAAGTGAGTGGGAGCTCTATAGCATTTCTCATACTATATGTAGATACATACTTTTGATGAGAAATGATGATGGGCTCATAGAACTCAAGCTGACCAATAGGTAGTTTACATGGCAGAATAATCAGGGAAATTTAGTTATGGCTACCCTAGAAAGGATTTCATGTCTACTTGTTGGGATGATCGCCTTGGCAAACTTTTCTGCTATAGGTAGAATAGTTAGTAACCACACTGGTCTATTGGTTTACACTTGGGTCAACTCCTATCCACCTAGAAATATCTTTGGATTTGAAAAGTGGTGATTGGAGGTGGATGGTTGTGCGCAAATTATTTCAAATTCCTAAAACTCTCCTTGTCTTTAACTGGTCCTGTAGACGTGTGGAGCTTCAAAACTAGATCTCCAGAAAGCTAATGAGGAGTGTGTATTAACATTGAAGCAGCTAAAGAAGCAGAAAAGGGACCAAGTGGCAGAATATAACTGTTTGGATATAGTGAACTCAAACCTTGCTACAATAAGAATGTGATAAAATGAAGCACATTAGTTTTGAGCTCAATAAAATTTAGAAAACGGAATAAATTAAAGTGAGACAATATTCAAACTTCTTGAGGGGGATGGAACCACATTCTATTTCCATGTTTCTAATCAAATGGGAAGGAAGGATTACCCCTTAGAGGGTCCCGAGGATATGGTATATAACACGCCGATACGCTTAAGGTTGTTGTAGATTTTAATACAAAAACATTTTTTGCAAGGAAGATAAAATCCAGTCCATTTTGAGGGAGATTTTTTGGAGCACGTGACATGGTCAACCAACAGAAAAAAAGTTAAATGTTAGATGGAGATTTATCTGAGGAGATTAAGGTGCTAGCTTTCAGCTCTTATGCGGAACGTTCCCTAGGCTCATATTGGTTTTTTGTCCCTTCTACGAAAAATTATGGAAGGTGATAAAGAGTGGTATCTGTAATCTATTTCGAGATGTGATACAGGCCACAGTGACATATATGGCGTGAACTTTGCAATTGTAGTCCTCATCCCCAAAGAAGTTGATTCCGCTCATTTAGAAAAATACATGCCTATTGCCCTCATGAATTGTGGTTTCAAATTTTTATCCAAGGCTTGTTCTTTCAATATGGGAAAAAAATCTATGGATAGACTTATCTCTAACAACCAGGCCGCTTTTATCAAAGGTCGGTAATTTTTGATAGCATAGTTAGTTCCCATGAAATTATTCATGAGGTGCGCAGAAAGAAAGGGATGGCTTGATCTTAAAGTTGGATTACGGAAGAGTGTATGTCAGAGTAGATTGGGAATTTTTAGAGAGGATGCTTTATCAAAGGGGCTTTAGCAATAAATTAATACAAAGAAGAACCCTTATTCATCAGGGCATTGAGATTGTGACAACTATTTCTTTGAAATGGGGAAAGTCTTACAACAGGAAGATCCTCTCTTGCATATCCATTTTAACTTTCTCACGAACTCTATTACTAAGATGCTTACTAAATGTTATGGCCATGGTATAATTCTTGAGCTCCTATCTGATTTTAGGGCTGAGGGCTATCAGTCTGCATTATGCGCACAACACTCTTATTTTTATAAAAATAGTAAAGAAATGACCCTTACTATGAAATGAATGTTAGCCTTGTTAATCTCTGTAATGAGACTAAATGCATAAAAGTAACCTCGTTCCTATGAATATTGAAAAAATTGATATTATATTGTTTGCTCAAATTTTTGGTTGCAAATCCAGTGAATTTCCTATTAGGTACCAAGGGACCTTTGCCAAAAACTATCAAATTAAAAAGGAGGATGCCCAACCAGTTCGTTGACAAACATATCAAGAGAGCAGCTAGTTGGAGAGGTAGAATTCTCCCCTATTTAAGGAGAGTGGTGTTCATTAGAGCTTGCCTTGCTAGTATTTCTAGTTGTATATTCTCGGGATATGGTGAGCATGAAAAGAGAGTTTGGGGGTTTGGGTATCCCTAACATGAGATATCATAATATTTCCATGTTGAGCTCTTAGATCAGAAGTACTACCTCTGTAGACTAATATAACATGTTTTTGTCCCCATCTAAATTATAGTGCGCTCTCAGGTTTTGTACTTATAGTCAATAGCTTGCTTCTAGCTTTTGTCCTTATCTAAATTATACCCCCTGTAGACTAATATAAGATGTTTTAGACCACTAAAGAATTAATCTAAAATGTCTTATGGTCTTCATCTCTCTGGAAGGGCATCTTGTGGGATTGCAAAGTTGCGGTGATGGGCTGTCAGTGACTAGTGGGTAATAGAAAATCTGTGACATTTTGCGAGGTTCGTTGGTTTGCTAGTTGTAGCTTGCCTTTTCAGTTTTTTGAACCCAGCTGAAATTGACGTTTAGAAGATGCCTCTTCTAAAGGGCAATCTCAGATGGGTACCGTCCCAAACTTCGTGAATGGAAACATTCAACTCATTAGTGATGATGTACAAGTCAAAAAACTGAAAAGGCAAGCTACAACTAGCAAACCAACGAACCTCGAATTAAAGTGCAATCTCAGTTGTATGAATCGAGGTGTTGAACTCTCTTCTAAAGGGCAATCTTAGTTGTATGAATCGAAGTGTTGAAGTTCACCTCTTGTGCTTGCGAAGATACAATGCTCACAAAATTTTAATTTACCAGTTTCATATCCATCAAGAATACCTCTCTTATTTAACTCTGCCAAACAGTTCACTCGTATGTCCAAGACACATATGCCTAAATTTAGCAGAATCACAATAACAATTATTTGAAATAAAGGGAGTAGCATTGCCTGAAATGGTAGAACCTGAAGGTAGTAAAGACCATCGGTCAAACTTAAGTCACCTTTAATCACAATAAGATAACGTTTGGTGACTTTCAATATGTTATTTCCACATGAATATTTGTACCCCTTTGCATCAAGGGCACTCACAGAAATAAGATTTCTCTTCATCTTCGGAATATACCGAACATCTATGAAAGTTCTGATTGTTTCATCATATTGATTCGAACGGAACCTATGGCTTTAATCTTGCATGGTGAATTACCAAAACCCAAAACGGAACCAGCAATAGTAGAATCAAAAGTAGTAAACCAATCTCTATGTGGGCACATATGGAAAGTACATGCAGTGTCAAATACCCACTCATCATTGGTCTCAGCACATCCAGCAATAATAACAAGAGCATCATCAGAACTATCATCACGAGCAATATTAATATAATTTTCACCTCCTTTGTTACCTTTAGGTTTATGCGTGTTGTTCATCTTTTGTTTGTTATCCAACTTGAAACATTTAGAGATGTCATGCCCGTCTCCTTTGCCATATGTGCAATACTATTTCTTGCCTCTGGATTGCGATTGGACCCTGTAGCCATTCTTACTTTTGCCTCTACTTCCATTATGTGAGTTCTTCTCCTTTGTCCTGCCACGAACAGATAATCTCTCGTCTTGGGATGAACTTGAACTATCATGAGGCACCATTAGTTTCATCTTCTCCTTAGAGTTCAAAGCTTCATAAAGTTCACTAAGCATGAGAGTATCACGACTGTATAATATGGTATCTCTAAAATTGGTATAAGAGCTTGGCAGTAAACATAGTAAAATTAAAGCAGTATCTGCATCTTCATACTTAACATCTATTGCAGCTAGATTGGATATAATCTCTTTGAATTCTGAAATATGATTCAAAACATTATCTCCCTAGGGTAATCTATGCAGGAACAATTTTTGCTTCAGATGCATCTTACTAGTGAGATCTTTTGTCATGCAAATTATTTCCATCTTTAACCATAGAGCGGCGGTAGTTTTCTCGCACAAAACTTCCTCGAAATATTATTACGTAAATGGAGTTGAATTTGTGAAAAAGCCTTACGGTCCTTTCTTTCTCCTCGTTAGTCCACTTCTGAATTCTATTCTTCCCATAACTATCCAGTGCATCATTGTAATCAGCTTGCGCCGTAGAGTAAACCTTGTATGAAGATCCAACAGCGGAAGATCGTACTTCATGAAAGTCATGAGTAGATTAATATGTGTACACAAAGTAGTACAAGCCGGTAAAAATATTCTTGATAGAATTAATATGCGGATCAAATGGAATTGAAAAAATAGCACCTGGTAGTTTTGGGTAGATGTAGCGATCGGAGATGGACAAAGTGATTGTAGTCTCACGGGACATAATTAGTACCGTACTTGATTGCTATATGGGTTTGCTCATACAGTAGTACTGCCAATTGATCTGCATGCTCGGTCTTCAGGTGAGGGAGTGACGGCTTGGTCAGATCGGTTGCTACCCAATCCTCAGGACTTAAGCGAACCCAATCCAGGAAACAGGCTGCAGCGGAAAACGATATCTCGGCGAGTGATGATTTGACGGATGTACGTGGACCAGCAGTCTTTGGAAGACAAGTAAACGAGTTGTACTCATACGTGTCAACTCAAGGCAATGCCTCACACCATTTGTATTACGTCTAGTCCAACACGGTACTAGAATTTGCATCACAATTTAACAATGGTGATATGATGAAGAGGTGGAGTGAGCTGATGCAAATTATGTCAACTTTAGTTTTGCATTCAGAGTCTGCCAGATGGTTTGGAAGTTACGTAGTTTGGGCATTTAAGAGGCCCAATCTTTGTATGTTGTTATCTACTTTCGAGGGGCTTTCCCGATATCTATTCCTGCTATTGGGAGTTTCAATATTCCCCCTGGGGTACAAATGTTTTTGTGGCTGGTGTCACACGATAAGTTGCTTACTAGAGATGACCACGCTAAGCGGCAGGAGGAGGTGCTTACTATGTAATGAACTAGAATTTTGTCATCACCGTTTCTTTGATTGTGACGTGATTAAACTGTACAGAATAGAGGTGGCATCTATGCTGCAAAGGCCATTAGACGCCTACTATGAATTTGTAGCTCGCTTTGTATGTCTAATAAGAAGAATGTCATCGCCAATATGATTCCCGCTGGTAAATCCATGAATTTGATTTGATTTGGTGTTCTTATGTAAAAGAAAGTACTCGTAGATTCATCGGATGATACATGAGTCCTTAAATTGTGAATCAAGAGATTTGTTTATGTGGTTCATGTGGAAAATGTGTAATGACATGCTCTTTGGCTGCATTATGTCGTGTGATCGGTCTGGTAGCTGGGAGCCTGGGACCTGGGACACAAAGAGGCGATGGAGTCCGGGAGAATATAGCTGCTGTCAGAGAAGTGTGAACTGTTCAGTTTACTGGGCCCTTTTGTGTTATGTTAAAACTGAATTTTATCTGTTGAGTTGGTCTGCATGTGTTTTTTTAGCGGCGGGGCATGTGTTTTTTTTTTGAAACGGAGGCAAAAGCTTTGCCTCATCTCATTAATAAAGAAGAAGATTTTGCCCGTTTAATTGTGGAAAACCGGCAAAAAACCGAAACAACCCACTAAGGGGCACCACCAGCCAACCTGGCTATCAACACAAAACCCACACACGCAACTAAAGGAGGAGCACCGTCGAGGCTGACCACAGGTGACATCGTCATCACTCCTCCGCGAGCCAGCGACTCCGACTTCACCACAACCAAACCACCAATGAGCCCTCACATCGGCAACCTGCATGAAGCCCGCATCGACCTATGCCAAACAGTTGGCTACCAGGAGCAGTGCCGAGACAGCTCCGACTTTGATGACGATCAAGCGCAGAAGAATATGCGGAGCTTGCGCCGACGAAGACCTCCTCGAAGACCAACGATCATCCGTCATCGTTGCCACCGATGCCCCGCAGAGGCAGCTCCGACTCCACGACAAAAGGTGCCAAGAGGAAACCAGCCGGACACGTCAGATAGAGCCGACTACCAAGACCCCGCTGCGACCCTGCACAACACGCCAGCAGCATCGTCGCCAAGCAGGACACCACACCGAGAAGGAAGGAGAGCCGCCACCCTCACAACCGCGTGAAGCAAGCCGCCGCCGGTCAGTCACGCCCACTGGCTCCAAAACGAGGCCTTCAAGAAGGAAGCGAAGCAAAGCACCGCCATCGTGCGCTCAACGAGAGCAAGGGTTTCCCCCGGAGCCGACGGGAGGTGGAAGGCAAGCTCACAGCGACGCCCTCGACAGGGAAGCGGTGCCCGCAGGCGTCGCCATCGCCGGCTCCGTCTACAGCCAGAGGAGGGCATTTGCCCCGAGCAGATCGGCCCCCACGTCCCCGGCAAAGGCCGACACAAACCTGCAGCCCGCCACCAGCCTGCAACCGCCACACCAGGCCCGGGGACAGGAGGTCTCCACCCCCGCGCCGCAGCCACCGCACCTCGCGGAGACGGCGAACACGGCCACAGCAGAACCCCCGAAGGCCGCCCGAATCCAGCCACGCCTGGCCAGATCCAGCAGCCGCCAGCCTTCCCGCGCCAAGATCCAGAGCACCATGCTCCATACGCCGAGCGCTGCCAACGGGAAGGCCGGAGCGCCGCCAGGCCCAGCCGCCGCGCCGGCCACGCGGCCGCAGCAGACGTCAATCGCCACGAAGGCCGAGCCGCCGCCCGAGATCCAGAAAACCGCCCGCGCCGCCACGGGCAGGAGATCCCCCGCCGCCGCCGTCGGCGGCGCGGGCTTTGCCCGGCCGCATCATTCGGCAGCGGCGAGGGGGGCAGAGGCGAGGGTGGTGAGTGGCGCCGGCGGGGTGGGTTCCGCTCTAGCCGCCCGGAGGCGACGCGGGGGACGGGAGGGATCTCTGTTAGGACGAGATGCGGGGCATGTGTTGTGGCCTTGTGGGTGTATAAGGATTAAAGAAGGATGTTACTAGCGTTTCATTTTAATAAAATGCGAAAGGACGTGAGTCTTTGATCTTTAAAACAATCATACAACTTGTATAATGATCTGGACTGATGTTACAGGCGTTTCATTTTAATAAATTGGAAAGGAACATGAGCCTTTTGATCTTTTAAAAAGACATACGCCCAAGTTGTTTAGGCTATAAGGGGAAAAGAAGAAGCTAAGAAAATGGAGAAAATTCCTTATTTGACACTATCTTAAAATCTGCTTCCTTATTTGACACTGGAAAAGTTTTTCTTCCCTATTTGATACAAGTTCTAAATTTTATTCTCTATATGGCATTTTCGTCCATTTTAAGCCTAAATGACACCTGAAAAGACTTTTTTGCCCTTCATATGGTATGTGTGTGTGGGGCAATAGCGCACACACACAGCATCAGTGCGAGGGCAGGAGCACACACGCAGCAACACATACACATGCACAACACACACGCACGCGCGCACACATGCAACAACAAGCACACGCGCGTGCGCACACACACACGCAGCAACACACATGCACGCGCACACACATGCAGCAACACACACGCAAGCAACACACACACAGCAGCAGCACAGACGCAGCAACACATACACATGCACAACACACACGCAACAACAAGCACACGCGTGTGCACACACACACACGCAGCAACACACATGCACGCGCACACACACGCAGCAACACACACGCACGCAGCACACACACACACACACACACGCAGCAGCAGCAGCAGCGCACACACACACACACACACACACACACACACGCAGCAGCAGCAGCAGCAGCAGCACACACACACACACGCAGCAGCAGCACACACACACACACACACACACACGCAGCAGCAGCAGCAGCAGCACACACGCAGGCAGCACATAGGCACGCAACAGCACACACACGCGAGCGCACGTACACACGCAGTAGCAAACACACACGCAGCAGCACACATGCACACACACATGCAGCAGCAGCACACATGTGCGCGTGCACCCACACACGCAACAGCACACACGCGCGCACACATATACCACATGAGGGGCAAAATCGTCTTTTCAGGTGTCATTTAGGCTCAAAATGGACGAAAGTGTTGTATAGGGAATAAAATTTAGAATTAATGTCAAATAGGGAAGAAAAATTTTTCTAGTGTCAAATAAGGAACCAGATTTTAAGACAGTGTCAAATAAGGAATTTTCTCAAGAAAATGTTATGTGGCTCCTTCGAGCTGCAATTTGCGACTCTTTACTGATTAATCAATTTGCTGGCGTGAGTACCCATTGGCGCATGACTTGCCATAAACAAAATACTATTGAGTATTGAGTTGTATCTAGAGGAACATTAGAGTGCAAAGGACTTGTCCATAAACTCGTACCCTCTGTCAAGAAGGAAATATATATTATATATGTTTAATATTAACGGAGAAGAAACAAACACTCAAATATAATTCATCAATCACTGAAAAAAGATTCAAGTCATATGGACCTGAAATTTAGGTGAGACGACTGTACACATTTATTCTAGTACGTACTCAACTTTTACATTCTGAGTAAAAAAGGCTTTCTACTGAACTGAGAGTCTGAGATAGGATTGCTTCTTAGTAGCATTCGTATGGGGGTGCATAAGATGGCGAAAAACAAAACCTCACTTGTATAATTGTATAAAGCCATAGTGCTGCGTGCCAACCTGACCAACCAAGGTCGTTGAACCATCTCCTCAAACAAAAAGAGTATCTCTTTCTGCTGGATTATAACATGATTAGCCTATCGGTTCCTTTTGGATTGCCAAAGTATTTCCACGAAGCAAAAAGCATCACACACACACGCGCGAGCGCACACACGTACACGCACATGCACACGCACACGCACACACACACGCACACACACACACACACGTCATGAACGTATCAAAGAGAGAGAAGGAAGGAGATGGATGTGACTGATACGTCATGAACGTATTTATAATTGCTAAGGTTTTCATGCCATTTTCTTATCCAATCTTGCATTATTTTACTTTTATTTGGACCAACCTATCAATAAGGTGCGGGAAACACTAGTTGCATATTTAAATGTTTGTGGGTATAGGAATTTTTGAAACTCCAATAAAATTGAGAAAATCCAGCCGTCAATATTTTGCTACGAGAGCACACATGTCAAAAGGAGGAGCATGTGGGGCCCACATACCCTGGCCACGTGCCTTGGCCCTAAGGCGCATGGAAGCCTTGGGGGTCCATTGATATCAGATTTCATGCGCCTGGCTATATATTTATCCAAAACCCTTCCTCAAACTATTGTATATTTTTCCGCCGTTGAAACTTCGCCATCCAAGGTGAAACTCATGTACAACCATTGATCTCTGTTGCTTCCACGATTAGGTGTGATTAGTCCATCACCTTCACTACGGGCAGTGGCGTAGCTGGAGGGTGGACAGGGTGGTCCATGGAGCACCCTGTACATCGGCCTAGTACTTCAGTATATCTGTAAGAAAAAAAATCAGGCCACAATGCACATCTAAGGCCTAAGCCCAAAAACTATGGATCTGATAAGTAACTCACTCGTTACTTCCTATGTTCTAGGTGTACGCTTTATCCAAGAAATGTTCCCTTGTGTGCTTAAAGCAGGTTTTTTGTACCCTAGAGGATGGACTTGATGACTCGGAGTCTCCAACCGACCACACCGCGACGGCAAACCCTAGCGTTTAGTGTGACAGAAGCCGATGACGCATTGCGCCATGTAGACATAAGGTGGAGGAGTGCCAGCGAGGCAGATGGTAGTAATGCATGCACAGAGTAGAGCTAAACACCGAGGCAGGAACTCCACCAACTTCACACCTTTACAATTTAAAATATGATTTCCATTTTCAATTCAAAGTATGATTTTGCTTCAAGCTTTAACTATGAGCGGTTTTTGTTGTAGAATTGCTGCAAAAATTAAACTTCCACATACATTATTGATAAATTCTATACTAGCATGCAATGGTGGAGCAAGACAACAAGTCAGTTTGGATCCTTCCTGTGCTCTCCATATGCCAATGCTGGTGCGTCAAATAATTGGCAGAGGATTCTGCCCCCGATCATTGGCTTAGAAACCAACAGGGGAAGTTGTTGTGGCTAGGGCGAACCAATAAATTAAATAAGGTCCAAATAGAGGCCAACATTGAAGTCAACGTCAATTTTTTTTGTTGGATTGCTCGGAGTGCCAAACCAGACAGATC
Organism: Aegilops umbellulata; assembly: GCA_032464435.1. NCBI lineage: Eukaryota > Viridiplantae > Streptophyta > Magnoliopsida > Poales > Poaceae > Aegilops > Aegilops umbellulata. The sequence continues at coordinate 570,141,213 of CP136060.1, read as the reverse complement.
CTATATCTCTTCTCGTGGAGAGTGTTTGGGGGGGGCGAAGGCTATAAAATTTCCTATCCAAAGTCCTTACATTATTTTTTCGAAAATAAGTTTAATGCTTGGGGGGGCATTGGCCCCCTCATCTTAACACAATAGCTCTTCCTAAATATATTGGTATGTCATATTTTAAATATATATTGTATATATCAATTGGACCACCCTGGCCGAAAATCCTGGTTACGCCAATGACCTTAACTACCCGTCAATGGTCGTCCTCTTCGACGACAGCGTCGTCATGCGCAGGATCCGCAGGATGCTCACGTCGGTCTCCTAGACAGAAGAGACTTGCGAGGTCATGGTGACCGCGCCAGACGGGGTCGCGGTCACCGTCACCCCGACGCAGCTCACGTTCAACAAACTACATGGAGCATAACAAGTACATCGTCGACTTCATCAGGACCGAGGCGGTGAAGCCGGCCGGGACGTGGGAGTCTGGCGATATCGTTTGGAAGGGCAAGAAGCACCACATCAGAAGCCCGGTGGCGTTCGGCTACTGATGCATGCGAGCCAGCCAACCGGCCAGCGGACTTGGCCTTCCAATTAAAGTGATCGATTTCTCTCTCTAGTAGTATGTCTAGTATGTCTGTCTATGTGTGATGCCATGCCAGCAGCCTTGCATTGGACTTAGAGGCTTGAACTGCTGCTATGTGTTACCTAATCGACTGTGATGCCTTGCCAGCAGCTATTTAGCAAAGGCTATAAAATTTCCTATCCAAGCCCTTACATTATTTTCTTGAAAATAAGTTTATTGCTGGGGAAGGGGGGGGCATTGGCCCCCTCATCGATCATAACACACATAGTTCTTCCTAAATATATTGGTATGTCATATTTTTAATAAATATTGTATATATCAGTTGGACAACCCTGGCCGAAAATCCTGGCTACGCCACTGACTACGGGTTCGTAGCACTAGCTATGTAGCATCTTCTTGCAACATAGATTATCTGATCGATGCGGGAAGAAAGGGATCAAGGAGATAAAAGACGCGCAATTAGTGCAGCGGGCCTAACAAATGCGGACAACTTTTGGTGGCTCACGGGCCTAATAAACTCGGACGGAGGGAGTAGATACCTATCGGTCCTTGATTCATTAATTTATTCATTGGCTAGTTTAGATTAATGATCAATAGAGGGGGTGGTGTGCATTATATGGAAAGATCCCCATTTGTGAGGTAATTTCGGTGGCAGTTAGAGGGGAAAAGCTTAGACGGGTTTGCCTCCCTAAGAATAAAAAGATTGTTTGACTTGTTACCACTTCGTAACGTTGCTGATTAGAGAGTTTCTTTCAACTGTATGTCATCATGGCTATTGCAATGCTTTTTTTTATTACTTAATACTGAGGTGAATTCACAGGGGTTTCAGGCACCTTGGGTGGAGTATTAGCTATCAGACTTGGCTTGTGTTGGTCTAGCAGATTTATGGACATACTACCTATATAACATGATCCCAACACTAGAACCGTTGGGGTGAATTATTAAATTTTATTGCAGTGTTGCTTGACTGAGTCTAGGGGTGTTGCTTCTACAAATTGATACATTGGCTCCCAACTGAGGAAAACTTGCCTGCTAGCTACAAAACCTTGCACTTGGGTTGCTAACAACTTGGTTTCTAATTACTTTGGTGGAATCATGCAGTGATGTGTTTTGTTGGCGAAGTTGCCCACTCCGGCAACACATGTGTAGTGGTGTGGGGGAAGGGACCGTCTAGCGGACACTATGGTAATATGGCTATCGTACTACAACTAAGACATGGTTAGTCTCGCATTGCTAATTTTCTAGGATTTCCACCAATTTATAAACATCCTTCTCAACAGGGTATCACCATGTAGATAAGTAGTAGAGTATAGTCGTAGTGTAAGAGGTAGAGATCTAGGATATGGTGTGTACATGGTGTAGGGAGTGGCTATGCGGGCCTTGATAATGGTGGTACGGGGGCTATGCCTAGTAGGAATATGGGCCAAATGGGGTTGCAGAGGGGTCAATTTTAAAATAATAGTACAAATTCAATTCTAAGTAAGGAAGACAAGAGACAAAATCAATTAGTTGTTTCTTGGCATGCCTTTTATTTTTTAAGTCCTTCAAATATTGCTACCTAGTCCATCTTAAATCTTTATTGATACCATCTTTGTGAAATAATATTCTTAGTCCTACTCCGCACTTCAATAAATACTAACCGAAGTATAAGAAATTTCGTATAAGTGCAGTTTGCCTAAGCTCATGCTCCCCTAACATGAATTACATTTTTGTTTTCTCCCACTTCACCTTCCCTTAAATCTTAATAAAAATTGTTTGATTCTAAATAGAATTATTGCTAACCAATGGTGTGAAATTGACAATTTTATATACATCTCATGTTCTTGCATGTTGAAAAAGAGAAGTGCAGTGCGGTGCAATGCCCTCAACACCTTGATTCCCCATAATGTATGACATTGCTAGTAGTTATAGGTCTACATCAAGAACAGGAGCAAGAGCATGGACAGTTAGCACACACTAATAAGAAATAGTAGATCGCACACACCTGATAAGAACGATTTTCCATTGTGCCTGTCGATGTTGCGGATTTGATCAGTCGGTTAACTTTGCTTAGTAGCTGATTTTTTTTTGCCTAATTTAAGTTGCTTTCCTACCTTCCATTATGGTGTCTTCCATGATCCAGAGTACCACTGAATCTTCCAATTTAGAAATGGATGCAAAGTATGCCATTCAAAACACCTTTGTTATCTCCCTATGCCCTTATATGACACTACTTTTCTAGTGCATGTACGAAACTTCCATCATTTTCTTTGAAAGTGCAAATCACTTGCATGTCAGGCTCAGCAGTTTTCTCTTGAGCAGAAAAATACTACTATATTCTTGCATTTCATATAGTTCAAGAAATTTCAACTTTAGAGTTATTACCTTCTTCTTATAACTGGGACAAGCAATGATATCACTTAAAGAAAACAATGTATATCGACATATCCTCCCATTACTAGTGTTAATTTGAGATTCATCTCTCGCTTTACAAGTTGTAATGCTTTACTAGCATTAGAGCATCTATAGCCGCATATGAAAAATATGACCGCCCGGGAGTGACCTGGCACGCCTCAAATTAGCAATACTGCATCCGGACACCTCATATTAGACTCTTAAATCCATACAAAAGCATGCAAAGGAAACAAAAAAACCTACGTACTACGTATAACACCTAGCTACTAGGTCTGCATCAAGAACAGGAGCAAGAGCATGGACAGTTAGCACACACTAATAAGAAATAGTAGATCGCACACACCTGATAAGAACGATTTTCCATTGTGCCTGTCGATGTTGCAGATTTGATCAGTCGGTTAACTTTGCTTAGTAGCTGATTTTTTTTTTGCCTAATTTAAGTTGCTTTCCTACCTTCCATTATGGTGTCTTCCATGATCCAGAGTACCACTGAATCTTCCAATTTAGTTATGGATGCAAAGTATGCCATTCAAAACACCTTTGTTATCTCCCTATGCCCTTATATGACACTACTTTTCTAGTGCATGTACGAAACTTCCATCATTTTCTTTGAAAGTGCAAATCACTTGCATGTCAGTCTCAGCAGTTTTCTCTTGAGCAGAAAAATACTACTATATTCTTGCATTTCATATAGTTCAAGAAATTTCAACTTTAGAGTTGTTACCTTCTTCTTATAACTGGGACAAGCAATGATATCACTTAAAGAAAACAATGCATATCGACATATCCTCCCATTACTAGTGTTAATTTGAGATTCATCTCTCGCTTTACAAGTTGTAATGCTTTACTAGCATTAGAGCATCTATAGCCGCATATGAAAAATATGACCGCCCGGGAGTGACCTGGCACGCCTCAAATTAGCAATACTGCATCCGAACACCTCATATTAGGCTCTTAAATCCATACAAAAGCATGCAAAGGAAACAAAAAACCTACGTATTACGTATAACACCTAGCTACTAGGTCTGCATCAAGAACAGGAGCAAGAGCATGGACAGTTAGCACACACTAATAAGAAATAGTAGATCGCACACACCTGATAAGAACGATTTTCCATTGTGCCTGTCGATGTTGCAGATTTGATCAGTCGGTTAACTTTGCTTAGTAGCTGATTTTTCTTTTGCCTAATTTAAGTTGCTTTCCTACCTTCCATTATGGTGTCTTCCATGATCCAGAGTACCACTGAATCTTCCAATTTAGAAATGGATGCAAAGTATGCCATTCAAAACACCTTTGTTATCTCCCTATGCCCTTATATGACACTACTTTTCTAGTGCACGTACGAAACTTCCATCATTTTCTTTGAAAGTGCAAATCCCTTGCATGTCAGTCTCAGCAGTTTTCTCTTGAGCAGAAAAATACTACTATATTCTTGCATTTCATATAGTTCAAGAAATTTCAACTTTAGAGTTGTTACCTGCTTCTTATAACTGGGACAAGCAATGATATCACTTAAAGAAAACAATGTATATCGACATATCCTCCCAATACTAGTGTTAATTGGAGATTCATCTCTCGCTTTACAAGTTGTAATGCTTTACTAGCATTAGAGCATCTATAGCCGCATATGAAAAATATGACCGCCCGGGAGTGACCTGGCACGCCTCAAATGAGCAATACTGCATCCGGACACCTCATATTAGACTCTTAAATCCATACAAAAGCATGCAAAGGAAACAAAAAACCTACGTACTACGTATAACACCTAGCTACTGCTCGTCAGAGATGTCGACTATCTCCGTGCCCGGCTCTGGGTAGTGGGTACATGTGCGGTAGTTGCAGCTCCGACCTCTTCCTCTATCTCTGCGTCGAGTTCGGTGAAGAGCGTGTCGGTCACCGCCCGCTCCTACCGGAGGAACTGCCGGTTGGCCTCCACATAGGCCTCATCCTAGATGAACTCCAGGATGGCCTGCTGCTCCGCCATCTCCGCGGCTTGGGCGACGGCGAACTCCGCCTCGGCCTCCTCCATGTTGAACCCCGGAGCAGGCTGCTTCGCCTCGTTCTCCTCCGGATCCGCCACCTCCATCAGCTACGGTTGCTCTCCCTCCTCCTCCACCAGCTCCGGCGACTTCGGAGGCAGCCCGGCAGCGACGCGGGCAACACGCCTAGCCTGGATCTCCTCCGCGATCTGCCTTCGGCGCTCCGGCATGAGTATAGTATTGGAAATATGCCCTAGAGGCAATAATAAAAGCATTATTATTATATTTCCTTGTTCATGATAATTGTCTTTATTCGTGCTATAATTGTGTTATCCGAAAATCGTAATACATGTGTGAATAACAGACAACAACATGTCCCTAGTAAGCCTCTAGTTGACTAGCTCGTTGATCAATAGATAGTCATGGTTTCCTGACTATGGGCATTGGATGTCAATGATAACGAGATCACATCATTAGGAGAATGATGTGATGGACGAGACCCAATCCTAAACATAGCATAAGATCGCATAGTTCGTTTGCTAGAGTTTTCCAATGTCAAGTATCCTTTCCTTAGACCATGAGATCGTGTAACTCCCGGATACCGTAGGAGTGCTTTGGGTGTGCCAAACGTCACAACGTAACTGGGTGACTATAAAGGTATACTACGGGTATCTCCGAAAGTGTCTGTTGGGTTAACACGGATCGAGACTGGGATTTGTCACTCCGCTTGACGGAGAGGTATCACCGGGCCCACTCGGTAATGCATCATCATAATGAGCTCAATATGATCAAAGTGTTTGATCACGGGATCATGCATTACGATACGAGTAAAGTGACTTGCCGGTAACGAGATTGAACGAGGTATTGGGATACCGACGATCGAATCTCGGGCAAGTAAAATACCGATTGACAAAGGGAATCGTATACGGGATTAATTGAATCCTCGACATCGTGGTTCATCCGATGAGATCATCGTGGAGCATGTGGGAGCCAACATGGGTATCCAGATCCCGCTGTTGGTTATTGCCCGAGAGCCGTCTCGGTCATGTCTGCATGTCTCCCGAACCCGTAGGGTCTACACACTTAAGGTTCGGTGACGCTAGGGTTGTGAAGATATGTATATGCAGTAACCCGAATGTTGTTCGGAGTCCCGGATGAGATCCCGGACGTCACGAGGAGTTCCGGATTGGTCCGTAGGTGAAGAATTATATATAGGAAGTGCAGTTTCGGCCATCGGGAATGATCTGGGGGTCACCGGTATTGTACCGGGACCACCAGATGGGTCCCGGGGGTCCACCGGGTGGGGCCACCCATCCCGGAGGGCCCCATGGGCTGAAGTGGGAGGGGGGAAGCCCTTAGTGGGCTGGTGCACCCCCCAAGGCCCACCCCCTGCGCCTAGGGTTGGAACCCTAGGGTGGGGGGGCACCCACTTGCCTTGGGGGGCACCCCACCCCCTTGGTCGTCGCCCCCCTTGGGAGATTCAATCTCCCAGGGCCGGCGCCCCCCCCAGGGGCCTATATAAAGGGGGGAGGGGAGGGGGGCAGCCGCACCCTTGCCTTGGCGCCTCCCTCTCCCTCTCCAACACCTCCTCCTCCGTAGAGCTCGGCGAAGCCCTGCCGGAGTACTGGAGCTCCATCACCACCACGCCGTCGTGCTGCTGCTGGAGCCATCTTCCTCAACCTCTCCTCTCCCCTTGCTGGATCAAGAAGGAGGAGACGTTACGCTGACCGTACGTGTGTTGAACGCGGAGGTGCCGTCCGTTCGGTGCTAGGATCTCCGGTGGTTTGGATCACGTCGTGTACGACTACTTCATCCCCGTTCTTTTGAACGCTTCCGCTCGCGATCTACAAAGGTATGTAGATGCATCCGATCACTCGTTGCTAGATGAACTCATAGATGGATCTTGGTGAAACCGTAGGAAAATTTTTGTTTTCTGCAACGTTCCCCAACAGTGGCATCATGAGCTAGGTCTATGCGTAGTTCTCTATTGCACGAGTAGAACACAATTTGTTGTGGGCGTAGATGTTGTCAACTTTCTTGCCGCTACTAGTCTTATCTTGCTTCAGCGGTATTGTGGGATGAAGCGGCCCGGACCAACCTTACACGTACGCTTACGTGAGACCGGTTCCACCGACTAACATGCACTAGTTGCATAAGGTGGCTGGCGGGTGTCTGTCTCTCCCACTTTAGTTGGAGCGGATTTGATGAAAAGGGTCCTTATGAAGGGTAAATAGAAGTTGACAAATCACGTTGTGGCTTTCACGTAGGTAAGAAAACGTTTTTGCTAGAACCCTAATTCAGCCACGTAAAACTTGCAACAACAATTAGAGGACGTCTAACTTGTTTTTGCAACAAGTGCTTTGTGATATGATATGGCCAAAGTTGTGATGAATAATGAATGATTTATATGTGATGTATGAGATGTTCATGCTATTGTAATAGGAATCACGACTTGCATGTCGATGAGTATGACAACCGGCAGGAGCCATAGGAGTTGTCTTTATTTTTTGTATGACCTGCGTGTCATTGAGAAACGCCATGTAAATTACTTTACTTTATTGCTAAACGCATTAGCCATAGTAGTAGAAGTAATAGTTGGCGAGCAACTTCATGGAGACACGATGATGGAGATCATGATGATGGAGATCATGGTGTCAAGCTGGTGACAAGATGATCATGGAGCCCCAAGATGGAGATCAAAGGAGCTATGTGATATTGGCCATATCATGTCACGTTTATTATTTGATTGCATGTGATGTTTATCATGTTTTGCATCTTGTTTACTTAGAACGATGGTAGTAAATAAGATGATCCCTCATAATAATTTCAAGAAGTGTTCCCCCTAACTGTGCACCGTTGCGACAGTTCGTTGTTTCGAAGCACCACGTGATGATCGGGTGTGATAGATTCTAACGTTCACATACAACGGGTGTAAGACAGATTTACACACGCAAACACTTAGGTTGACTTGACGAGCCTAGCATGTACAGACATGGCCTCGGAACACAGAAGACCGAAAGGTCGAGCATGAGTCGTATAGAAGATACGATCAACATGAAGATGTTCACCAATGTTGACTAGTCCGTCTCACGTGATGATCGGACACGGCCTAGTTGACTCGGATCATGTAATACTTAGATGACTAGAAGAGGGATGTCTATCTAAGTGGGAGTTCATTAAATAATTTGATTAGATGAACTATATTATCATGAACTTAGTCTAAAATATTTACAATATGTCTTGTAGATCAAATGGCCAACGTAGTCCTCAACTTCAATGCGTTCCTAGAGAAAACCAAGCTGAAAGACGATGACAGCAACTATACGGACTGGGTCCGGAACCTGAGGGTTATCCTGATAGCTGCCAAGAAAGATTATGTCCTACAAGCACCGCTGGGTGACGCACCTGTTCTCCCTGCAGAACAAGACGTTATGAACGCTTGGCAATCACGTTCCGATGATTACTCCCTCATTCAGTGCGGCATGCTTTACAGCTTAGAGCTTGGGCTCCAAAAGCGTTTTGAGAGACATGGAGCATATGAGATGTTCGAAGAGCTGAAAATGGTTTTCCAAGCTCATGCCCGGGTCGAGAGATATGAAGTCTCCGACAAATTCTTTAGCTGTAAGATGGAGGAAAATAGCTCTGTCAGTGAACACATACTCAAGATGCCTGGGCTGCACAACCGCTTGACTCAACTGGAAGTTAACCTCCCGGATGAAGCGGTCATTGACAGAATCCTCCAGTCGCTTCCACCTAGCTACAAGAGCTTTGTGATGAACTACAACATGCAGGGGATGGTAAAGACCATTCCTGAGGTATATGCTATGCTGAAATCAGCAGAGGTAGAAATCAAGAAGGAACATTAAGTGTTGATGGTGAATAAAACCACTAAGTTCAAGAAGGGCAAGGGTAAAAAGAACTTCAAGAAGGACGGCAAGGAAGTTGCCGCGCCCGGTAAGCAAGTTGCCGGGAAGAAGCCAAAGAATGGACCCAAGCCCGAGACTGAGTGCTTTTATTGCAAGGGAAGTGGTCACTGGAAGCGGAATTGCCCCAAATACTTAGCGGACAAGAAGGCCGGCAAAACAAAAGGTATATGTGATATACATGTAATTGATGTGTACCTTACCAGTATTCGTAGTAGCTCTTGGGTATTTGATACCGGTGCAGTTGCTCACATTTGTAACTCAAAGCAGGAGCTGCGGAATAAACGGAGACTGGCGAAGGACGAGGTGACGATGCGCGTCGGGAATGGTTCCAAGGTCGATGTGATCGCCGTCGGCACGCTACCTCTACATTTACCTACGGGATTAGTTTTAAACCTCAATAATTGTTATTTAGTGCCAAGTTTGAGCATGAACATTGTGTCTGGATCTCGTTTAATTCGAGATGGCTACTCATTTAAATCCGAGAATAATGGTTGTTCTATTTATATGAGAGATATGTTTTATGGTCATGCTCCGATGGTTAATGGTTTATTCTTAATGAATCTCGTACGTGATGATACACATATTCATAGTGTGAATACCAAAAGAGTTAAAGTTGATAACAATAGTCCCACATATTTGTGGCACTGCCGCCTTGGTCACATAGGTGTCAAACGCATGAAGAAGCTCCATGCAGATGGACTTTTAGAGTCTCTAGATTATGAATCATTTGACACGTGCGAACCATGCCTCATGGGTAAAATGACCAAGACTCCGTTCTCAGGAACAATGGAGCGAGCAACCAACTTATTGGAAATCATACATACCGATGTGTGCGGTCCAATGAGTGTTGAGGCTCGCGGTGGCTATCGTTATGTTCTCACCCTCACTGATGACTTGAGTAGATATGGGTATATCTACTTAATGAAACACAAGTCTGAGACCTTTGAAAAGTTCAAGGAATTTCAGAGTGAGGTTGAAAATCAACGTGATAGAAAGATCAAGTTTCTACGATCAGATCGTGGAGGAGAATACTTGAGTCACGAATTTGGCACACACTTAAGAAAATGTGGAATAGTTTCACAACTCACGCCGCCTGGAACACCTCAGCGTAATGGTGTGTCCGAACGTCGTAACCGCACTCTATTAGATATGGTACGATCTATGATGTCTCTTACCGATTTACCGCTATCTTTTTGGGGCTATGCTTTAGAGACTGCCGCATTCACTTTAAATAGGGCTCCGTCGAAATCCGTTGAGACGACACCGTATGAATTATGGTTTGGGAAGAAACCTAAGTTGTTGTTTCTAAAAGTTTGGGGATGCGATGCTTATGTCAAGAAACTTCAACCTGAAAAGCTCGAACCCAAGTCGGAAAAATGCGTCTTCATAGGATACCCTAAAGAAACTATTGGGTATACCTTCTACCTCAGATCCGAAGGCAAGATCTTTGTTGCCAAGAATGGATCTTTTCTAGAGAAAGAGTTTCTCTCGAAAGAAGTAAGTGGGAGGAAAGTAGAACTTGATGAAGTGTTACCTCTTGAACCGGAAAATGGCGAAACTCAAGAAAACGTTCCTGAGGTGCCTGCACCGACTAGAGAGGAAATTAATGATGATGATCAAGATACTTCTAATCAAACTCCTACTGAAATTCGAAGGTCCACAAGGACACGTTCCGCACCAGAGTGGTACGGCAACCCTGTCTTGGAAATCATGTTGTTAGACAACGGTGAGCCTTCGAACTATGAGGAAGCAATGGCGGGCCCGAATTCCGACAAATGGCTAGAAGCCATGAAATCCGAGATAGGATCCATGTATGAAAACGAAGTATGGACTTTGACTGACTTGCCCGTAGAGCGGCGAGCCATAGAAAATAAATGGATCTTTAAGAAGAAGACAGACGCGGATGGTAATGTGGCCATCTATAAAGCTCGGCTTGTCGCTAAGGGTAATCGACAAGTTCAAGGAGTTGACTACGATGAGACTTTCTCACCGGTAGCGAAGCTAAAGTCCGTCCGAATCATGTTAGCAATTGCCGCATTCTATGATTATGAGATATGGCAAATGGACGTCAAAACGGCATTCCTTAATGGTTTCCTTAAGGAAGAATTGTATATGATGCAGCCGGAAGGTTTTGTCGATCCTAAGAATGCTGACAAAGTGTGCAAGCTCCAACGCTCGATTTATGGGCTGGTGCAAGCATCTCGGAGTTGGAACATTTGCTTTGATGAGATGATCAAAGCGTTTGGGTTTACGCAGACTTATGGAGAAGCCTGCGTTTACAAGAAAGTGAGTGGGAGCTCTGTAGCATTTCTCATACTATATGTAGATACATACTTTTGATGGGAAATGATATAGAACTCTTGGATAGCATTAAGGCTTACTTGAATAAGAGTTTTTCAATGAAGGACCTTGGAGAAGCTGCTTATATATTAGGCATCAAAATCTATAGAGATAGATCAAGACGCCTCATAGGTCTTTCACAAAGCACATACCTTGATAAGATATTGAAGAAGTTCAATATGGATCAATCTAAGAAGGGGTTCTTACCTGTGTTACAAGGTGTGAAATTGAGCTCAGCTCAATGTCCGACCACGGCAGAAGATATAGAAGAGATGAGTGTCATCCCCTATGCGTCAGCCATAGGTTCTATTATGTATGCCATGCTGTGTACCAGACCTGATGTAAACCTTGCCGTAAGTTTGGTAGGAAGGTACCAAAGTAATCCCGGCAAGGAACACTGGACAGCGGTCAAGAATATCCTGAAGTACCTGAAAAGGACTAAGGAAATGTTTCTCGTTTATGGAGGTGACGAAGAGCTCGTCGTAAAGGGTTACGTCGACGCTAGCTTCGACACAGATCTGGATGACTCTAAGTCACAAACCGGATACGTGTATATTTTGAATGGTGGGGCAGTAAGCTGGTGCAGTTGCAAGCAGAGCGTCGTGGCGGGATCTACATGTGAAGCGGAGTACATGGAAGCCTCGGAGGCAGCACATGAAGCAATTTGGGTGAAGGAGTTCATCACCGACCTCGGAGTCATACCCAATGCGTCGGGGCCAATCAAACTCTTCTGTGACAACACTGGAGCTATTGCACTTGCAAAGGAGCCCAGGTTTCATAAGAAGACCAGGCACATCAAGCGTCGCTTCAACTCCATTCGTGAAAATGTTCAAGATGGAGACATAGAAATTTGTAAAGTGCACACGGATCTGAATGTCGCAGATCCGTTGACTAAACCTCTCCCTAAGGCAAAACATGATCAGCACCAGAACTCTATGGGTGTTCGATTCATCACAATATAACTAGATTATTGACTCTAGTGCAAGTGGGAGACTGTTGGAAATATGCCCTAGAGGCAATAATAAAAGCATTATTATTATATTTCCTTGTTCATGATAATTGTCTTTATTCGTGCTATAATTGTGTTATCCGGAAATCGTAATACATGTGTGAATAACAGACAACACCATGTCCCTAGTAAGCCTCTAGTTGACTAGCTCGTTGATCAATAGATAGTCATGGTTTCCTGACTATGGGCATTGGATGTCAATGATAACGAGATCACATCATTAGGAGAATCATGTGATGGACGAGACCCAATCCTAAACATAGCATAAGATCGCATAGTTTGTTTGCTAGAGTTTTCCAATGTCAAGTATCCTTTCCTTAGACCATGAGATCGTGTAACTCCCGGATACCGTAGGAGTTCTTTGGGTGTGCCAAACGTCACAACGTAACTGGGAGACTATAAAGGTATACTACGGGTATCTCCGAAAGTGTCTGTTGGGTTGACACGGATCGAGACTGGGATTTGTCACTCCGCTTGACGGAGAGGTATCACCGGGCCCACTCGGTAATGCATCATCATAATGAGCTCAATATGATCAAAGTGTTTGATCACGGGATCATGCATTACGATACGAGTAAAGTGACTTGCCGGTAACGAGATTGAACGAGGTATTGGGATACCGACGATCGAATCTCGGGCAAGTAAAATACCGATTGACAAAGGGAATCGTATACGGGATTAATTGAATCCTCGACATCGTGGTTCATCCGATGAGATCCTCGTGGAGCATGTGGGAGCCAACATGGGTATCTAGATCCCGCTGTTGGTTATTGCCCGAGAGCCGTCTCGGTCATGTCTGCATGTCTCCCGAACCCATAGGGTCTACACACTTAGGTGAAGAATTATATATAGGAAGTGCAATTTCGGCCATCGGGAATGATCTGGGGGTCACCGGTATTGTACCGGGACCACCAGATGGGTCCCGGGGGTCCATCGGGTGGGGCCACCCATCCCGGAGGGCCCCATGGGCTGAAGTGGGAGGGGGGCCAGCCCTTAGTGGGCTGGTGCGCCCCCCAAGGCCCACCCCCTGCGCCTAGGGTTGGAACCCTAGGGTGGGGGGCGCCCACTTGCCTTGGGGGGCACCCCACCCCCTTGGCCGCCGCCCCCCTTGGGAGATTCAATCTCCCAGGGCCGGCGCCCCCCCAGGGGCCTATATAAAGGGGGAAGGGGAGGGGGGCAGCCGCACCCTTGCCTTGGCGCCTCCCTCTCCCTCTCCAACACCTCCTCCTCCTCCGTAGAGCTCGGCGAAGCCCTGCCGGAGTACTGCAGCTCCATCACCACCACGCCGTTGTGCTGCTGCTGGAGCCATCTTCCTCAACCTCTCCTCTCCCCTTGCTGGATCAAGAAGGAGGAGACGTTACGCTGACCGTACGTGTGTTGAACGCGGAGGTGACGTCCGTTCGGTGCTAGGATCTCCGGTGATTTGGATCACGTCGTGTACGACTACTTCATCCCCGTTCTTTTGAACGCTTCCGCTCGCGATCTACAAAGGTATGTAGATGCATCCGATCACTCGTTGCTAGATGAACTCATAGATGGATCTTGGTGAAACCGTAGGAAAATTTTTGTTTTCTGCAACGTTCCCCAACATATAGCGTACGTGGTGATCTTTTGTCGGACCGTGGCGATGCTAGACAGTGTAGGAGAGCGGGGGAGAGGAGGCGAACGGGCTCGGGTGATGGCACGGAGAGGGAGGAGGTGGATGGACAAGGGTTGGGGGCACCGGCCGGCTTAAATAGCCGGATTTGGACTCGAGCGGTGAGCCGGAGCGGCGCCACGCGGCGTTCACACCGCGCTGACGGAGGAGGCGCCCATCGGACCACTGGGTTTCCGGGCAATTCAGTTTGGGACCCCATCATCAGCCCTACATGGCGGACGCGTTCGAGCGCCCCATATCAGCCCCATATTTGTGTCGAATGGGTGCTGATTAGCCCGGGCATTTGAGACCCGTTTGAGGCGCCCGTCTGGGTTAGATTTTCGTGACCAATCAGTGACCGGGCGGGCCACATGGGCGTTTGTGCCCGGTTTGGGGCGTCCGGCTGTAGACGCTCTTATGTCGTCCCATTGCTCAGTAGTAACGGGCCCATGGCAGCTGAACATGCACAAGTGTTTGCCCAACAATCCCTCACTAACACCCCGATAAATTAAAACAACAAAAGTGTATGCCCCATTATAAATCGATCTTTTAATCTATGCTGTAAAGCAAAATTGTAGTCTGCAGATAAGTAAAGCCGATGACAAGCATTTCATAGCTATTACAATAAGATGGACAAGATTAAAGTCTTATAGCATCCAATGGCAAGTATTTTATAGCTATTGATAAAATAAGATGGATATGATGTAAAGTCTTATAGCATATACAGCAGCTTCGAAACAGCTTTGCGGCTCGTGCACTAATGATTTGCTTGGACCAATATTTGAAGCTAGCAAAGCTGTTTGCGTCGCCTCTATAACGCTCAAAGCTGGCTATATGCCCGGCCCCATATCTTATAATTATTTTTATTTCATAAAAATATTTTTATTCGGGGAAATGCATTTGCACATGTAAATGGGGATACATGAGCTATCGTGTCCATTCAGTGCCAAAAGTATGCTTTGAGATCGGTAAAAAAGGTTGTAGTACAGAAAATTATTTTGGTAGCTTTTCTCATTTTCTGCATGGACAGAACTTCCGTAAAGTTGAGATGATGTACTCCCATACAGCGCAAAGGCCTGGCCGATGGGATTGCAATTAATCGAGATACAAAGTAATAGTACAGCTACTTTTTTTTTCTTTGCGATGAAGGAATAGGACACCTACGCAGTAGCCACTTTGTAGTCTGGGAATAAGAAGAATATCTCCTTCTCACTAGCACGGTAGCACCATAGCAGCAGCCCACCTGCCCTTCCCCTCTCTCCCTCACCATCTCTTCTCCAACATGGTCTTCTTCCCCCTCTCTTCCACACATATGATATATGTCAGCTGAATCATCTGGCTGCGGCGGCGGTGGCGCTCGATGGATCCGGAAACCCCCTCCGTTCTGGTGTAGGGTGAACGGAGCTATCGCAAACCAGAATTGCTTTACGGTTGTAACATCCCTGTCGCCCGAGAAAAATTGTATCTGACAAGCTTAACTAGTGGAGGCATTTTAAAGTTAAACACGGCGTTCGAGCAACAGAACGGTGTAATACATAGCAGTGACGAGCACGGACTATAAGCATTCTGCGACAAAAGGGGGTTTGCACTGAGACAGGTTAAAGCGTCACATGTATATATCCATAGAGAGACATGGTAACTCTACCACGATCGAGCTGGCTTACTCACAAGTAAACCTGAGCAAAAGATTTTGCTTATTGCTCCAAAACACAGTCCTAGAGGATCTGCGATGGGTCCAAAACACAAAAAGGAGCGTCTGGTTGACACAAAAATTACAGTCCTCAGCCAACAAAAAATAGCACTGCAGCTCATCAATACAGTCGTTAGCACACAAAACACATCGTGTTATGTTTTACTTAAACTAATCAGAAAATTGCTAATATATCCAACATACCGTCCATCACTCATGTCGAGCCCAGATGTGGCACCACATCATATTCATGGCTCCTTGGTCGCAAATCGGACCGGAGAGGGAGCCTGCCGACGTCGGTGGAGGCTTAAAACCTCGCCGTCACTCTCGCCATAATAGCCGATGTCCCAAGCAGAGTGACCATTGTTGAGAGGCGCCTGGATGGCATCAGCTTACTGATTATGTTCTCCTCAACATGCTCTGGCTCCACACTAGCACCAACACCCATAGAAACCTGAATGGCAGCCATGCAACATATAAACTGTATGGATCTTGATGACAGTAGGCAACTGGAATCCAAATGTAAAATTCATTTTAAAATATGTATATTGCAGAAAATTTTCATGTGTCTGAAAAACAATGTTTGTCTCATGTTTGCAAAAAAAGTGTTAAAAAAAGGTTCATGTTTACAAAGAAATATTCACAACAACAACAACAACAACAACAACAACAACAACAATAACAACAACAATAACAACAACAATAACAACAACAACAACAACAACAACAACAACAACAACAACAACAACAACAACAACAACAACAACAACAACAACAATATGGGCTGGCCCATCTAGCCATCTCATACATGGACAAATCATTCATTGTGATAAGCTTAGAAGAATTAAAAATTTCTCTCTCAAAAATAATCAAAATTACCGCAAAAGCTATACCTTGCTTATTGTGATGTACAACAAACGCTCGCGCGAGAGCTATGTCTCGCTTATTACGAGACCATAGCTTCTCTCGCTGACGGATTTCTTACCTCACACGGAAACTGGGCCGGCCTTTTTCTTTTTTCTTCGATCGTTGGCATCCAACATTCGCTCCTGAGTGACCACTTCGCTGGTTCGAATCCCTTTTTTTTTCTCCTCTGGTTTTTTTTCCTTTGTTTTTTTCATCAGGTTTCTTCGTTATATTCATGTTTTTTATGTTTTCTTTGTTGTATTCATTTGTTTTCTTTGTTTCTTTCTGAGTTTTCATGGGTTTTAAGTTTTTTCTTCGCTTTTGCTTGTTTCTTCCTTGATTTTCATTTGGTTTTTTTTCTTTTTTTCTTTCTTTCCTCGTTTTTTCTTTGATTTTGTTGGGTTTTTTTTCGTTGTTTCATTCATGGTTTTCTCGGTTTCAATCTTTTCCATTTGTAATTCGGTTTTACAAATTTTTGTTTGTTTTTATTGGTTTTCTTTGTTTTCCTTTGTTTTTTGTTGATTTTCTTCAGTTTCTTTTTTGTTCAACACGTCTTAACTTTTTTCAGTACACATTCAACATTTTTGTTATAAATCAGAAAAAAAAAATATGCTCGTCGAACAATTTTAAAAAATAGGATTAACATTTTTTCAAAACTTGTATTTTCGATGTCTACTTTTTTCCATACAAATTGTACATTTTTATATGGAAAATGCTATTGTTCAGCCGGCGGATAACACGCACCGCGTCCGCCGCCTCCTATGTCCAACACGTGTCCTTATCCTCTTATCCTTTCCTTACGTATTCTCCATCTCCTTACGCCCGCTCGCAGCCATGGCTGCTGCTCAAGCACGCACGCCCGAGCTCCGCTCTAGACTCCGCTCTTGCCCTCCGTCGTTGCTCCAATCGGGATGCTTTTTTTATAATTTTCGCAACAACGGCTTTGTTCCAAAAGTCCTCCCGCAACAATGATTTTGTTGCATAAATTTCTTAATTCACACCGCAAACGACATAATCTTTTTAGTGAAAAAAAATTCTGCAACATTATCCACGTTACAAAAATCCTCCCGCAACAACATCTATGTTGCAAAAAAGGTGAAGACGGAAAAAAAATCCGCAACACCACCATCTTTGCAAAAGTCCTCCTGCAACATCATTTATGTTGCAAACTGTTGAAGAGAAAATTTAAAAATTCTGGCGAAAATAACACTTCGGCGGCTTTGCAACAAAGTAATTGTTGCAGAGCCATTAATGTTTCAGGAAATGTGGAGCCTCATGTGCAACTAAAATTTCTGAGGCTCATTGCTCTGTTTTTTCACGCAGGTGTTCATGTTTCAGAGTGGAACAGAGCTAGTGTTTCAGAAACAGGGTTTCACCGAAGATTGTTGATGGGATCTGCTCGATGGAGCTTCAGGAAACACCGCCAGGGGACTTGTGAACCAAGTGGAAGATCCAGCTCGTGGCGGATGTTGGGGAACGTTGCAGAAAATTAAAATTTTTCCTACGGTTTCACCAAGATCCATCTATGAGTTCATCTAGCAACGAGTATTCAGATTAGATAGCATCTACATACCACTTTGTAGATCGCAACGGAAGCGTTCGAGTGAACGTGGATGAGGTAGTCGTACTTGCCGTGATCCAATTCACCGATGATCTAGTACCGAACGGACGGCACCTCCGCGTTCAACACACGTACGGGACGGGAGACGTCTCCTCCTTCTTGATCCAGCAAGGGTGAAGGAGAGGTTGAGGAAGATCCAGCACGACGGTGTGGTGGTGGATGCAGCAGAACTCTGGCAGGGCTTCGCTAAGCAACTACGGGAGGAGGAGGAGGTGTTGCAGGGAGGAGGGAGGAGCCAGGGCAATAGGGTTGGTTTGCTCCTCCTTTTCCCCACTATATATAGGGCCAAGGGAGAGGGGGAGGCGCAGCCCTTGCCCCTTCCTCCAAGGAAGGGTGCGGCCAAGGGTGGGGAGGAGTCCATCCTCCCCAAGGCACCTCGGAGGTGCCTTCCCCTTGTAGGACTCTCCCTCCTCCAAGTTTCCTTGGCGCATGGGCCCTTGGGGCTGGTTCCCCTTGGACCAAGTGGGCCAAGGCGCACCCCCTAAGGCCCATGTGGCCCCCCAAGGCAGGTGGCCCCACCTGGTGGACCCCGGGACCCCTCCGGTGGTCCCGGTACAATACCGATAACACCGAAACTTGTCCCGATGGCCAAAACAGCACTTCCTATATATAATTCTTTACCTCCGGACCATTCCGGAACTCCTCGTGACGTCCGGGATCTCATCCGGGACTCCGAACAACATTCGGGTTACTGCACATACATATCTTCACAACCCTAGCGTCACCGAACCTTAAGTGTGTAGACCCTACGGGTTCGGGAGACATGCAGACATGACCGAGACGGCTCTCGGGCAATAACCAACAGCGGGATCTGGATAACCATGTTGGCTCCCACATGCTCCACGATGATCTCATTGGATGAACCACGATGTCAAGGATTCAATTAATCCCGTATACGATTCCCTTTGTCAATCGGTATTTTACTTGCCCGAGATTCGATCGTCGGTATCCCAATACCTCGTTCAATCTCGTTATCGGCAAGTCACTTTTCTCGTTCCGTAATGCATGATCCCGTGATCAAACACTTTGATCACACTGAGCTCATTATGATGATGCATTACCGAGAGGGCCCGGTGATACCTCTCCGTCAAGCGGAGTGACAAATCCCAGTCTCGATCCATGTCAACCCAACAGACACTTTCAGAGATACCCGTAGCATACCTTTATAGTCACCCAGTTACGTTGTGACGTTTGGCACACCCAAAGCACTCCTACGGTATCCGGGAGTTACACGATCTCATGGTCTAAGGAAAGGATACTTGACATTGGAAAACTCTAGCAAACGAACTATGTGATCTTATGCTATGTTTAGGATTGGGTCTTGTCCATCACATCATTCTCCTAATGATGTGATCCCGTTATCGATGACATCCAATGTCCATAGTCAGGAAACCATGACTATCTGTCGATCAACGAGCTAGTCAACTAGAGGCTCACTAGGGACATGTTGTTGTCTGTTATTCACACATGTATTACGATTTCCGGTTAATACAATTATAGCACGAATAAAGACAATTATCATGAATAAGGAAATATAATAATAATGCTTTTATTATTGCCTCTAGGGCATATTTCCAACAGTCTCCCACTTGCACTAGAGTCAATAATCTAGTTACATTGTGATGAATCGAACACCCATAGAGTTCTGGTGCTGATCATGTTTTGCCTTAGGGAGAGGTTTAGTCAACGGATCTGCGACACTCAGATCCGTGTGCACTTTACAAATTTCTATGTCTCCATCTTGAACATTTTCACGAATGGAGTTGAAGCGACGCTTGATGTGCCTAGTCTTCTTGTGAAACCTGGGCTCCTTTGCAAGTGCAATAGCTCCAGTGTTGTCACAGAAGAGCTTGATTGGCCCCAACGCATTGGGTATGACTCCGAGGTCGGTGATGAACTCCTTCACCCATATTGCTTCATGTGCCGCCTCCGAGGCTGCCATGTACTCCGCTTCACATGTAGATCCCGCCACGACGCTTTGCTTGCAACTGCACCAGCTTACTGCCCCACCATTCAAAATATACACGTATCCGGTTTGTAACTTAGAGTCATCCAGATCTGTGTCGAAGCTAGCGTCGACGTAACCTTTTACGACGAGCTCTTCGTCACCTCCATAAACGAGAAACATTTCCTTAGTCCTTTTCAGGTACTTCAGGATATTCTTGACCGCTGTCCAGTGTTCCTTGCCGGGATTACTTTGGTACCTACCTACCAAACTTACGGCAAGGTTTACATCAGGTCTGGTACACAGCATGGCATACATAATAGAACCTATGGCTGAGGCATAGGGGATGACGCTCATCTCTTCTATTTCTTCTGCCGTGGTCGGACATTGAGCTAAGCTCAATTTCACACCTTGTAACACAGGTAAGAACCCCTTCTTAGATTGATCCATATTGAACTTCTTCAATATCTTATCAAGGTATGTGCTTTGTGAAAGACCTATGAGGCGTCTCGATCTATCTCTATAGATCTTGATGCCTAATATATAAGCAGCTTCTCCAAGGTCCTTCATTGAAAAACTCTTATTCAAGTAGGCCTTGATGCTGTCCAAGAGTTCTATATCATTTCCCATCAAAAGTATGTCGTCTACATATAATATGAGAAATGCTACAGAGCTCCCACTCACTTTCTTGTAAACACAGGCTTCTCCATAAGTCTGTGTAAACCCAAACGCTTTGATCATCTCATCAAAGCGAATGTTCCAACTCCGAGATGCTTGCACCAGCCCATAAATCGAGCGTTGGAGCTTGCATACCTTGTCAGCATTCTTAGGATCGACAAAACCTTCCGGCTGCATCATATACAATTCTTCCTTAAGGAAACCATTAAGGAATGCCGTTTTGACGTCCATTTGCCATATCTCATAATCATAGTATGCGGCAATTGCTAACATGATTCGGACGGACTTCAGCTTCGCTACCGGTGAGAAAGTCTCATCGTAGTCAACCCCTTGAACTTGTCGATAACCCTTAGCGACAAGCCGAGCTTTATAGATGGTCACATTACCATCCGCGTCTGTCTTCTTCTTAAAGATCCATTTATTTTCTATGGCTCGCCGTTCAACGGGCAAGTCAGTCAAAGTCCATACTTCGTTTTCATACATGGATCCTATCTCGGATTACATGGCTTCCAGCCATTTGTCGGAATCCGGGCCCGCCATTGCTTCCTCATAGTTCGAAGGTTCACCGTTGTCTAACAACATGATTTCCAAGACAGGGTTGCCGTACCACTCTGGTGCGGAACGTGTCCTTGTGGACCTTCGAATTTCAGTAGGAGCTTGATCAGAAGCATCTTGATCATCATCATTAATTTCCTCTCTAGTCGGTGCAGGCACCTCAGAAACGTTTTCTTGAGTTTCGCCATTTTCCGGTTCAAGAGGTAACACTTCATCAAGTTCTACTTTCCTCCCACTTACTTCTTTCGAGAGAAACTCTTTCTCTAGAAAGGATCCATTCTTGGCAACAAAGATCTTGCCTTCGGATCTGAGGTAGAAGGTATACCCAACAGTTTCTTTTGGGTATCCTATGAAGACGCATTTTTCCGATTTGGGTTCGAGCTTTTCAGGTTGAAGTTTCTTCACATAAGCATCGCATCCCCAAACTTTTAGAAACGACAGCTTAGGTTTCTTCCCAAACCATAATTCATACGGTGTCGTCTCAACGGATTTCGACGGTGCCCTATTTAAAGTGAATTCGGCAGTCTCTAAAGCATAGCCCCAAAAGGATAGCGGTAAGTCGGTAAGAGACATCATAGATCGCACCATATCTAATAGAGTGCGATTACGACGATCGGACACACCATTACGCTGAGGTGTACCAGGCGGCGTGAGTTGTGAAACTATTCCACATTTTCTTAAGTGTATCCAAATTCGTGACTCAAGTATTCTCCTCCACGATCTGATCGTAGAAACTTGATCTTTCTATCACGTTGATTTTCAACCTCACTCTGAAATTCCTTGAACTTTTCAAAGGTCTCAGACTTGTGTTTCATTAAGTAGATATACCCATATCTACTCAAGTCATCAGTGAGGGTGAGAACATAACGATAGCCTCCGCGAGCCTCAACACTCATTGGACCGCACACATCGGTATGTATGATTTCCAATAAGTTGGTTGCTCGCTCCATTGTTCCTGAGAACGGAGTCTTTGTCATTTTACCCATGAGGCATGGTTCGCACGTGTCAAATGATTCATAATCAAGAGACTCTAAAAGTCCATCTGCATGGAGCTTCTTCATGCGTTTGACACCTATGTGACCAAGGCGGCAGTGCCACAAATATGTGGGACTATTGTTATCAACTTTAACTCTTTTGGTATTCACACTATGAATATGTGTATCATTACGTACGAGATTCATTAAGAATAAACCATCAACCATCGGAGCATGACCATAAAACATATCTCTCATATAAATAGAACAACCATTATTCTCGGATTTAAATGAGTAGCCATCTCGAATTAAACGAGATCCAGATACAATGTTCATGCTCAAACTTGGCACTAAATAACAATTATTGAGGTTTAAAACTAATCCCGTAGGTAAATGTAGAGGCAGCGTGCCGACGGCGATCACATCGACCTTGGAACCATTCCCGACGCGCATCGTCACCTCGTCCCTCGCCAGTCTCCGTTTATTCCGCAGCTCCTGCTTTGAGTTACAAATATGAGCAACTGCACCGGTATCAAATACCCAAGAGCTACTATGAGTACTGGTAAGGTATACATCAATTACATGTATATCACATATACCTTTGGTTTTGCCGGCCTTCTTGTCCGCTAAGTATTTGGAGCAGTTCCGCTTCCAGTGACCACTTTCCTTGCAATAAAAACACTCAGTCTCGGGCTTGGGTCCATTCTTTGGCTTCTTCCCGGCAACTTGCTTACCGGGCGCGGCAACTTCCTTGCCGTCCTTCTTGAAGTTCTTTTTACCCTTGCCCTTCTTGAACTTAGTGGTTTTATTCACCATCAACACTTGATGCTCCTTCTTGATTTCTACCTCTGCTGATTATAGCATATACCTCAGGAATGGTCTTTACCATCCCCTGCATATTGTAGTTCATCACAAAGCTCTTGTAGCTAGGTGGAAGCGACTGGAGGATTCTGTCAATGACCGCTTCTTCCGGGAGATTAACTTCCAGTTGAGTCATGCGGTTGTGCAACCCAGACATTTTGAGTATGTGTTCACTGACAGAACTATTTTCCTCCATCTTACAGCTAAAGAATTTGTCGGAGACTTCATATCTCTCGACCCGGGCATGAGCTTGGAAAACCATTTTCAGCTCTTCGAACATCTCATATGCTCCATGTCTCTCAAAACGCTTTTGGAGTCCCGGCTCTAAGCTGTAAAGCATGCCGCACTGAACGAGGGAGTAATCATCGCAGCGTGACTGCCAAGCGTTCATAACGTCTTGTTCTGCAGGGAGAATAGGTGCGTCACCCAGCGGTGCTCTTAGGACATAATCTTTCTTGGCAGCTATGAGGATGATCCTCAGGTTCCGGACCCAGTCCGTATAGTTGCTACCATCGTCTTTCAGCTTGGTTTTCTCTAGGAACGCGTTGAAGTTGAGGACTACGTTGGCCATTTGATCTACAAGACATATTGTAAAGATTTAGACTAAGTTCATGATAATAAAGTTCATTTAATCAAATTATTTAATGAACTCCCACTTAGATAGACATCCCTCTTCTAGTCATCTAAGTATTACATGATCCGAGTCAACTAGGCCGTGTCCGATCATCACGTGAGACGGACTAGTCAACATCGGTGAACATCTTCATGTTGATCGTATCTTCTATACGACTCATGCTCGACCTTTCGGTCTTCTGTGTTCCGAGGCCATGTCTGTACATGCTAGGCTCGTCAAGTCAACCTAAGTGTTTTGCGTGTGTAAATCTGTCTTACACCCGTTGTATGCGAACGTAAGGACCTATCACACCCGATCATCACGTGGTGCTTCGGAACGACGAACCTTAGCAACGGTGCACAGTTAGGGTGAACACTTTCTTGAAATTATTATGAGGGATCATCTTATTTACTACCGTCGTTCTAAGTAAACAAGATGCAAAACATGATAAACATCACATGCAATCAAATAATAAACGTGACATGATATGGCCAATATCACATTGCTCCTTTGATCTCCATCTTGGGGCTCCATGATCATCTTGTCACCGGCTTGACACCATGATCTTCATCATCATGATCTTCATCATCGTGTCTCCATGAAGTTGCTCGCCAACTATTACTTCTACTACTATGGCTAACGCGTTTAGCAATAAAGTAAAGTAACTTACATGGCGATTCTCAATGACACGCAGGTCATACAAAAAATAAAGACAACTCCTATGGCTCCTGCCGGTTGTCATACTCATCGACATGCAAGTCGTGATTCCTATTACAATAGCATGAACATCTCATACATCACATATAGATCATTCATCATACATCACAACTTTGGCCATATCATATCACAAAGCACTTGCTGCAAAAACAAGTTAGACGTCCTCTAATTGTTGTTGCAAGTTTTACGTGGCTGAATTAGGGTTCTAGCAAGAACGTTTTCTTACCTACGTTCAAACCACAACGTGATTTGTCAATCTCTATTTACCCTTCATAAGGACCCTGTTCATCGAATCCGATCCAACTAAAGTAGGAGAGACAGACACCCGCCAGCCACCTTATGCAACTAGTGCATGTTAGTCGGTGGAACCGGTCTCACGTAAGCGTACGTGTAAGGTTGGTCCGGGCCGCTTCATCCCACAATACCGCTGAATCAAGATTGACTAGTAACGGCAAGAAGAATTGACAACATCTACGCCCACAACAAATTGTGTTCTACTCGCACAAGAAGAACTACGCATAGACCTAGCTCATGATGCCACTGTTGGGGAACGTTGCAGAAAATTAAAATTTTTCCTACGGTTTCACCAAGATCCATCTATGAGTTCATCTAGCAACGAGTATTCAGATTAGATAGCATCTACATACCACTTTGTAGATCGCAACGGAAGCGTTCGAGTGAACGTGGATGAGGTAGTCGTACTTGCCGTGATCCAATTCACCGATGATCTAGTACCGAACGGACGGCACCTCCGCGTTCAACACACGTACGGGACGGGAGACGTCTCCTCCTTCTTGATCCAGCAAGGGTGAAGGAGAGGTTGAGAAAGATCCAGCACGACGGTGTGGTGGTGGATGCAGCACAACTCCGGCAGGGCTTCGCTAAGCAACTGCGGGAGGAGGAGGAGGTGTTGCAGGGAGGAGGGAGGAGCCAGGGCAATAGGGTTGGTTTGCTCCTCCTTTT
Organism: Aegilops umbellulata; assembly: GCA_032464435.1. Classification (NCBI taxonomy): domain Eukaryota; kingdom Viridiplantae; phylum Streptophyta; class Magnoliopsida; order Poales; family Poaceae; genus Aegilops; species Aegilops umbellulata. The sequence goes on along the minus strand of CP136060.1, from coordinate 570,115,835 downwards.
CCCCACTATATATAGGGCCAAGGGAGAGGGGGAGGCGCAGCCCTTGCCCCTTCCTCCAAGGAAGGGTGCGGCCAAGGGTGGGGAGGAGTCCATCCTCCCCAAGGCACCTCGGAGGTGCCTTCCCCTTGTAGGACTCTCCCTCCTCCAAGTTTCCTTGGCGCATGGGCCCTTGGGGCTGGTTCCCCTTGGCCCAAGTGGGCCAAGGCGCACCCCCTAAGGCCCATGTGGCACCCCAAGGCAGGTGGCCCCACCTGGTGGACCCCGGGACCCCTCCGGTGGTCCCGGTACAATACCGATAACACCGAAACTTGTCCCGATGGCCAAAATAGCACTTCCTATATATAATTCTTTACCTCCGGACCATTCCGGAACTCCTCGTGACGTCCGGGATCTCATCCGGGACTCCGAACAACATTCGGGTTACTGCACATACATATCTTCACAACCCTAGCGTCACCGAACCTTAAGTGTGTAGACCCTACGGGTTCGGGAGACATGCAGACATGACCGAGATGGCTCTCGGGCAATAACCAACAGCGGGATCTGGATACCCATGTTGGCTCCCACATGCTCCACGATGATCTCATCGGATGAACCACGATGTCAAGGATTCAATTAATCCCGTATACGATTCCCTTTGTCAATCGGTATTTTACTTGCCCGAGATTCGATCGTCGGTATCCCAATACCTCGTTCAATCTCGTTATCGGCAAGTCACTTTTCTCGTTCCGTAATGCATGATCCCGTGATCAAACACTTTGATCACACTGAGCTCATTATGATGATGCATTACCGAGAGGGCCCGGTGATACCTCTCCGTCAAGCGGAGTGACAAATCCCAGTCTCGATCCATGTCAACCCAACAGACACTTTCAGAGATACCCGTAGCATACCTTTATAGTCACCCAGTTACGTTGTGACGTTTGGCACACCCAAAGCACTCCTACGGTATCCGGGAGTTACACGATCTCATGGTCTAAGGAAAGGATACTTGACATTGGAAAACTCTAGCAAACGAACTATGTGATCTTATGCTATGTTTAGGATTGGGTCTTGTCCATCACATCATTCTCCTAATGATGTGATCCCGTTATCGATGACATCCAATGTCCATAGTCAGGAAACCATGACTATCTGTCGATCAACGAGCTAGTCAACTAGAGGCTCACTAGGGACATGTTGTTGTCTGTTATTCACACATGTATTACGATTTCCGGTTAATACAATTATAGCACGAATAAAGACAATTATCATGAATAAGGAAATATAATAATAATGCTTTTATTATTGCCTCTAGGGCATATTTCCAACAGCGGAAGCCCCCCCCCCTCCCCCGATGACGTTGGAGCTAAGAAAGATGGCCGCGTCCGTTCTCCAAGCATGGGGTCCTCGGTGAGCTTGATTGGCGTCCGATCCCACCATCTGGCACGCAATGTGGTGCGTCATGGAGGTCCCCCACGTCGGCGGCGGCTGATTTTGCGGTGGTTGGGGGCGGCGCCGCACGGGCACAGGTTTGTCGGGCTGGGACAAAGCGCTTGTTTCTGCAACATGTCCGTTGTTTCAGAAATTAATGAGTGGGTGAGGCGACCGAGCCGCGTGCCGGGAGATCAATCAGACGGCTACGCGCGCGTAGATCGAACGACCATCGAGGTGGTGGACGTATCATGCGGATCGGCCGGTGGACGCGTAGAATATATTTTTCTAATACATGTTCAACATCTTTCAAAAAGAAGTTTAACATTTTTGGTATTTAAATGGCCAAAAAAAATTCAATACACATTTAACATTTGTTTAAATTCTTGATTAACACTTTTCAAGTATAAGAGTAAAAAACAAATGGTCAACATTTTTTCTATACATATTTAATATTTTTCAAATGCTTGATTAAATATATAAAAATAAGATTAATTATTTTTTAATATGTTTTCAATATTTTTTGACTATACACATTTCACAATTTTGAAATGCTTGATTACGCTTTGGGAAAAGCTATTGATCAACCGACCGATCTTTTATCTCACATCCGCCATGTTCTACTATTGACACACGTATGGGCCAGCACACCGCCATGCTCTTGTTGCAGGAAAATAGAGAAGAGACGTTTTTGCAAGAGATCCTGTTGCAGAAAATTAGAGAAGAATAATTTTTTGTAACACGGCACTTGTTACAGAAATTTAGAGAGGAGGTTCTGCAACAAGAGCATTGTTGCAGAAAATCTGGAAAGAAGAACGGATAGCTTGCCTCATACAATCGGACGGCTTGCGGGGCGGCGGATCTTCTAAAAAGATCCGCCGGCCGACGCGTAGCAGGGCCCTTACACTTTTTTCAAATGCAAGATTAACATTCTTTTAATACATGTTCAACAATCTTTTATATACATATCTAACATTATTAAAATGCCTTAGTAACATTTTTAAATGCTTGTGTAATTGTTTTTCGAATCCTTGATTAACATTTTTTAAATACATGATCAACTTTTTCATCTGTTTTTCGTTTACACGAGAAGCATTTTCTCTATACATATTTAACATTTTGCAATCGCTTGGTTGACCTTTTTCAAATGTTTTCTTTAAACAAAACTGTTTTATGTTTTATTTATGATATATGAAATTTAAATAAAATAAAAAAGTAAAAAGATAAAAAAATAAGGTGGCCTCCAGCGCACTTGGGCGGACCCATCTCATGCTGGCCATTGAGGCGAGGGTTACCTAGTCTCGCTATAAACGGACATAGGGGCACCTAAGCGCTTGACTCTTGTACCACGAACATGGGCTGTTGTCCAGTCGAAAAGTGAAGCAGTTTTCGGTTCATCATTTTCACGGGCCGTTCGTCTCCGTGGGTTCCCGGTTACCGTGTTTTCTGGTTGTACTTTTTCTCTGATTTGGACTGGTTTGAGTCTATGCCTCCTGGTTTTCGTCTGGTTTCCATATTTTATCCTTTTGCGCTTTGTTTCTAATTTTATTTTATTTTATTTATTTAATTTTCAGTTTCTTTTCTGTTTTCCTTTTCTATCATTTTGGAGCTTCTCCTTGCTATTACTACTATTTTTATTCTGATTGTTTTATTACTATTGTTATTATTATTAATGTTGCTATTATTATTATTATTATTATTAGTAGTAGTAGTAGTAGTAGTAATAGTAGCTACTACTACTACTACTACTACTACTACTATTGTTATTAATATTATCATTGTAGTTTTTTGTATGTTTTTCTTATTATGAATTATAAACATACCAAAATTTCTTAGAACTAAATGTAAAACATAGAACAAGATGAATATTCTGTAAAAATGTCTGAATTTATGTTTTCTAACAATGTTAACATATTTTTCTAAAAATAGCAGTTAAAAATATTTATGTTTTTGACATACCGAAATTGTTAGAAAATACATTATTTTTTCATATCTATTTGTAACACATGTGAACTTTTATAAAATATACGATGGGTATGTTTCAATTATACAATGAGCATTATTTTGTGTGATGAACAATATTGTAATAAACAATGGACATATTTTAAAATAGGTGTGAACTTTTTGAAATGCACTTTTTCTAAACACCATAGTGAACATATATATTCGACGATGAAATTTATAAATACACAATTGGCATATTCGAATTCATGATGCACTTCACACTAAGATGATTTTTTGAACATGAGATGAATATTTTCTGAATTCCTGATGAACACCGTTTCAACTAATGAGAAGATTTTTAAAATTTTACAAATAAAATTTAATAAAAAACCAAAGAACATTGATGTTGACCAATTTTTAATATGATGGAAAAAATTAAATACCCAATGAAGATTTTCAAAGTAGACGGTCAATATTTTAAGACACGGAGAACACTTTTAACTGCTATGGACATTTTTCACACATGATTAACAATTTTTGAAATACCGATGAATATGTTTTCTAGGTGATGACCTTTCTAGATATATAAATGACAAATCTGAAGTTACATACAGAAAACTCCCTCCTATTAAAAACATAATTGAGAATATATATATTGAAATAAAATATATCTTTGTGTAAAGAAAGAAACAAAAATTGTTTCTAAATAAAAAATAAAGAGAAGGGAGAAAGTGATATAGGAATAGTTCAGTATATGACAAGTCTAGTAGCATCTACAACCGCACTAGATACACCCAATCTGGCCTCTCAAATGTCTACGGACGCACCGGGGAGCGTCCGCACACAGTGACCGGTCACACCTCAAATTTCCTCTTCCACAAGTGGATAACTCAATTACGAATCCTTAAATCCATACAATTACATGTAACATAAAACTTAATCTGAAACTACAGCGGCGCCATGGTAATGCCCATGTCCGGCGGCCAGCTGAGCCTCTCGGAGAGATGGTGCAGTCGCCGATGAGGTAGAGTAGGACATGGGCCAAAGACCGGCTCACGGGACTCGAGACGCCACCACCTCCCATGCCCTACTCTTCTTAGTTGGAGCACGTGGCATGCACGTCTCCAGTCGAAGTGAGGTCCATTGTCAGAATACAACTTGTAATAGGATTAAGACTCCTACTCAGTTTGTAATAAGGCTAGGTCAGGTGCGGCTTGGCTTTTATATATACTTCTTGTACCGGCACAATATTGTATAAATAATTGTTCAATACAATTCTACATTCTATCAGACTTACAATCCTAGGGTATGGCTAACCCGTCGGCGTCACCGCCGTTGCCGCCCAGCTACTTCGAGCAGCACGCCGCCATCGTCGCCGCCAAGGTCGCCGCAGCCGCGGCTTCCTCTGCTTCTACCTCTACTCTAGCTCTACCTCCACCAACACCACCGCCTCCTACTTCATCAACTGCACCACCGCTGTCGCTCGGATGGCGCCCATCTCCTGATCCATGGACAGGGCTAGTCCAGGCGTGGCCTATGCCCTGGTCCACCCCTACGCCATATGATGCCCCGCCTGCCTATACCGGTGGCTGGCAGCCCGGTGCTCACCCTCACACCGGCGCGCCCATCCTCGCGCCCCGACAACCGACGGCCGCGTACCACGCTGCTCCCTCCTACGCGCCACCGATCTACAACACCAGTCCTTATGCATCATATGGCGCTCCATCGTCCCCCTACATGCAGCAGTACAATGATGATGTCTCTCTCTTTACGCCGATGCCGGCCCTACTGCCGATGCCACCACACCCGCAAGCGCCCATGACTACACCGGCCTCTACTTCGACTCCGAGCTAGGACCAAGCTGCTTTTCTACAAGCCATGAACAACTTTGCTACACAAGGGAACTCAGGTACAGATTGGATTTTTTATTCTGGTGCTTCTCGTCATATGTCTGCATCGAGTAATTTGCTTTCTTCTTGCACACCTTCATCTTTTCCCTCTATTACTCTCGGTGATGGATCTTCTATTCCTATTTACTGTGTCGGTCAGGCTCAAATCCAATCCCCAACTAAGCCTTTGCTTCTTCGTGATGTTCTTGTAGCTCTTGCCCTTATTAAAAATCCGATTTCTGTTCGCCAAATCACCACTGATAATCTTGTTTTTGTTTAGTTTGACCCCTTTGGTTTGTTTGTGAAATACTACCGGACCAAGGCCGAGATCGCTCGATTCAATAGCTCCGGTGATTTATATTCTCTCCATGGTGTTCCGGCCGCTGCTCCTCCAACATCTATGGCGGCCTCTGTTGATCTGTGGCACCAACGTCTCGACCATCCCAATAAAAATGTGTTATCCACACTTCTTAGTGAATTTTCAATACCTCGTCATAGAGACTCTCATAATTCTTCTATGTGTCAGTCATGTCAATTGGGCAAACATGTTCCCCTTCCCTTTAGTTCCTCTCAATCCTCTAGTACTTTTCCTTTTGAATTACTTCATTGTGATCTCTGGACATCACCAATATAAAGTGTATCTGGTTTTAAGTATTATCTCGTGATTCTTGATGATTTTACTCATTATGTTTGGACTTTTCCTTTACGCAACAAATCCGACGTTCATAATATATTCCTTAACTTTCAGCACTATGTCTCGGTCCACTTTTTCCTCCCTATAAGATTCATACAATGTGATAATGGTCGTGAATTTGAAAACTCTAAAAATCGAAATTTCTTTCTACAATATGGAATTCTCTTGCGTTTCTCTTATCCTTATACCTCCCCACAAAACGGCAAAGCTGAGCGTTCTCTTCGTACTCTTAATGACATCATTCGCACTCTGCTTGTTCACTCTTCTCTGCCTCCGATGTTCTGGTCTGAGGCCCTCCACGTGGCCATATATTTACTCAATATTCGTCCATCTAAAGTTAGCCCACAAACTACTCCTTACTTCTCTTTATTTCTCTCTCATCCAAATTACTCCGACGTTCGCATCTTCGGTTGTCTTTGTTTCCCAAACTCCTACTCCAGTTCTCCTAACAAACTTTTCCCGCGCTCTATCCCGTGTGTCCATCTAGGGTTTTCTGACGAGCACAAGGGTTATCGTTGTCTAGATCTTGTTAGTGGTCGTGTTCATGTGTCTCGTCATGTAACATTTGCTGAAAACATTTTTCCCTTTTCTGAGCGTCAACAATTAGATCCCAACTCAACCATGCCATCCACTAGTTCCTCTCGTCGCAATCATCTTCCCTTCTTTCACCCGCTGACCTATCCAGCGAAACCAGCCGAATCCTCTGCCGCGGAAGTGGATCCTGCCGCGACCACTTCTATCAGCACCTCTGTTCCGGCAGAGGAAAACCCATTACACTCTGGAGCGGCAGACCTCCCGCCGCCGCAGTCTTCACCGCCATCTCCCGCGTCCGCTTCCTTCGCTGTGCCGGACGCGTCCACCACATCTTCTCCCACCCCTCCTGCTCATGCTATTCCCGTTCTAGCTCTGACTAACGATCATACCATGCGCACACGTGCCAAGTCCGGGTTTTGTTTACCTGCAAAAGGTCGTCTCATTCTTCATGCATCTCTATCTCCTTCCTCTCTACCCAAATCTTACAAATCAGCTCTCCTAGATCCTAATGGGGCCGCAGCTATGAAAGATGAATATGTGCCCTTCTATAGAATAACACGTGGCAGTTAGTTCCTCATCCTTCCAATACAAATATCATTTCGGGTAAATGGGTTTTTCGCCGTAGATTTAATTCTGATGGGAGTCTTGCACGTTATAAGGCTCGATGGGTATGTCGTGGTTACTCTCAGCAACACGACATCGATTGTGATGAGACTTTCTCTCCAGTTGTCAAGCCCAACACTATTCGCACTGTCCTTAGCATCGCCGTCTCTTCTTCCTAGCCAATTCATCAACTAGATGTCAAAAATGCTTTCTTCATGGCTCTCTTCAAGAAACAGTCTATTGTCAACAACCTCTTGGCTTCGAACATTCCTCCTATCCTAATCATGTTTGTCTTCTTCAAAAATCTCTTTATGGTCTTAAACAAGCACCACGTGTCTGGTTCCAACGCTTTTCTACTTATGCTCAAACCATCGGTTTTACACCTTCCCTTCTGACACTTCACTCTTCACCTTTCATCACAACAACAACACTACTTACCTTCTTTTATATGTTGATGATATTATCCTCACAGCTTCCTCACAACAATTTTTAGATCATATTATCTCTCTTCTTCGCCACGAATTCTCTATGACAGATTTAGGTCTTCTTCACCACTTCTTAGGTATTGCTATTATCCGTGACTCCTCTGGTCTTTTCTTGTCTCAACGTCAGTACACTCTGGATCTTCTTTCTCGTGCTGGTATGCTTGATTGTCGAACTTCCCGTACCCATGTTGATACATATTCCAAACTCTCTGCCGACGGGGATCCTTTCTCTGATCCTTCTCTCTATCGTAGTCTTACCGGTGCACTTCAGTATCTCACTCTCACTCGTCCTGAAATTTCTTTTGCTGTCCAACAAGCTTGTTTATACATGCATGATCCTCGTATTCCCCACTACAATCATGTCAAATGTATTCTTCGGTATCTCAAAGCCACACTAGACTTAGGTCTTAATATCAACAACTCCTCTCCCACCTCCTTGACAGCTTACTCTGATGCAGACTGGGCTGGTTGTCCAGATACTCGTAGGTCCACATCTGGATTTTCTGTTTTTCTTGGTAACAATTTGGTTTCTTGGTCTTCAAAAAGGCAGGTTACGGTCTCCCGCTCGTCTACTGAAGCTGAGTACCGCGATGTGGCTCATGCGGTTGCTGAAACGGTTTGGTTGTGCCAGTTGCTGTCAGAGCTACACCGTCCTATTGAGCAAGCTACCATTGTTTACTGTGATAATATTTCAGCTGTCTACATGTCAGGGGATCCGGTTCAACACCGTCACACTAAGCATATTGAGATCGATATTCATTTTGTTCGAGAGAAGGTGGCTCTCGGTCAAGTTCGCGTTCTTCATGTGCCTACTTCTGCTCAGTTTGCTGATATCTTTACTAAAGGCCTGACGACTACTCCGTTTCAAGACATTCGTTTCAGTCTCAACGTCGTCGAGCCTACTGTTGACACTGCGGGGGGATGTTAGAATACAATTTGTAATAGGATTAAGACTCCTACTCGGTTTGTAATAAGGCTAGGTCAGGTGCGGCTTGGCTCTTATATATACTTCTTTTACCGGCATAATATTGTATAAACAATTATTTAATACAATTCTACCTCCATGATAGATCCATCGTGGTCAGAGCCCGACACGTCCACCGCTACGCAGTTGCGGCGCGAGGGGTTGCCGGCCACCCGTAGCGGTGGTGTGGCGTGTGACTCCATCATGCCAACCTCTGCCTTAAGGGCTGCCGCGGCCTCCCGCGCTCTTTGCCTCTCACGGCGGGAACGCCGCGTCAGCGCATTCTCACCGGATAGACCATAAGTGCGGGTGTTTACCTCCGACTCAGCGCGCCAACGAAGGAGCTGCGCCACTGCCACGACATTAGGGCGCCAAGCAGAGTACAAGGCCTTTGGCGAGGCAGCAGCGACGCGCTTAGCTCCAGATCCAGGCGCCATTTGGGAAGGACACAATGGATCCCCATCGGATCGAGTCTGACTGCTGTCGAGCGATCTCCTCGTGGGAGCGGCAGAGCGCAATGCAAACGGCCATATCCTCCGTGGGCCCGCATTGGACGAGGTCCCAATCCATAGATCGGGTGACCGAGGACTCAGATATGCAGCCCGTCATTCCGGTGATCATCGGAAGGGAGCTTGGGGGCAGAGTGGAATGGAGTGGAGTGGACCAAAGTGACTAGGTATGGTTCGGGAAGCGGATGAGGACAAATATATGTGGAGTCAAGATGGGCCAGTGTGGGCCAGGTTTGACGTGGCGGAAGCACCCAGGAGCGTCCGAACCTCTCCATATCCGTCCAAAATTTGGTCTGGATATGAAGGGTGCCGGTCAGTCCAGACGTATGGGGCCGGTATGAGGAGCCCGTCCGGGCCGACTTTTTTTTTTGACCAGTCAGTGACTCGGCAGTCCGCTCTGGATTATAGGGGGGGTGGAGAGCCCGTCTATAGATGTTCTAACATTTCAAAGAAGAAACGTTCTAGCCAAATCAAAGTCGCAGTGGATTCACACGCTAGGGCTATGTCTTGCTTTACTGCAAGACGCACCCTCATCTTGCCTCTTGGGCCCAGTTAACAAGCTTGTTGAATACCTGTGCTTCCTTCGGGAGCCTCACAACGATGAGCGCCACTTGACGCGCTCTCAGCCATCTGTCACGTGTCACGCTCTGAGCGCTCTCTTTGGATTTTATTTTTTATTTTTCCGCACCCGTTTTTAGCTTTTTAAATGTTTTTTCGGGTTTTTCGATGTTCCGGTTTTCCACGAGTCTTCCTTAGATTTTGGATAAAAAAGAATTTCAAAAAAAAATGCACGAAAAAATGTGTTTTCTTTTTTTTCTTCAGCAAGAGAAACAATTTTGCTTTTCCGAGAGTCACGGCCTTGCCTCTTGGAAATGAGAAAAAATGTGTTTTCTGTTTTTTCTTTCTCGAGAGGCATGGTTTTGCTTCCGCCAGAGGCATGGTTGTGCTTTCGCGAGAGGCACGGCCGTGCCTCCTCGGAAACGGAAAAGACGTGTTTTCTCTTCTTTTTTTCCATCCACGAGTGGCACGACTTTGCTTCCGCGAGAGGCATGGGCGTGCCTCTTTCGGAAAGGGAAAAAAACCCGTGCTCCCGGTTTGGTTTTTCGTCTGGTTTTTTGTCCATTTTTTTACTGAAAAAAAGTTTGTCAAAACCTATCAACATGGGATCTTGTTTTGAAGATCTCGGCAGGAGGAATTCAATGATGAAAACGTTCTAGATTTGGATGCACGGTTTAAGAGATAAAATGTTTTGAATAAACGGATTTACGAAAAAAGGGAAACTACCAGGTTGCGGCAAATGGCGCACATACAACGCCACTTGTCACAACCTGCAAAGGTGGGAGTGATATTTGCAATGTGTACTCCTCAATTAGTGATTTGTTCGGTTTTGAGCCGGTTTAAAAAAAAATATGTGCATTGCATGTGCATTTTTCTCTTTGTTTCCGTGTGCTTCTTGTATCAGTGTGATAGGTTTTTCATATATTTTCTATTGGTTTTCTCCTTTTTAATTTTGTTTTTCCAATTATTTCTTTATTTTTCAAATACATGCGGACCTTTTTCAAATACACATTGAACATTTTTTGTTTGGAGGTTGACATTTTTCCAGAAACACGTTGAACATATTCGCATACATGATGGTCATTTTCTTTTAAAATATATGTTAAACATTTGCCAAATGCACATTGAATATATTTTGAATGGACGATGAAGTTTTTAACGCATAATGGATATATTTCATAAATGCCATTGTCATATTTAGGAAAGATGGGAAACATTTGTCTGGGATCACCTCGGTTGGCATTGGGAGCGTGTGCTGCGTCTGTACCGTGCCTCTCAGTTGCTGCAATGTTGTGCAGGGGTGGTGGGGGTCCAGCACGTACTTGTGGTGGTGGGAGCGGCAGTGATGTACCCACAAATGAGTAAGATTAGTAAGGATGGATGGAATCCAAATAAGAAGCCAAATGATTAATGATCAATTCATAATGCTCAATATAATCTGCAACAACAGAAGTTGTTTGTTACACTGTGTAGAACTGACGAATTAACATTTGATGACGGTCACGACCAAATCTTGCAGAGAAGAGTGGAAATGATTCCCAATCGAAGTAAGGGAGTTTTTTCTGAACAAACAAGAGTGGAATTAACATCTAAAGTATTGCTCACACAAGGTATTGCATTAACGAGTGGGGCGGGGCGTAGCTATCTCAGTGGGAGAGGCCGGTATGTCAAGGACCTTGACAACGCCTAGCGCCGCACGCTTGAGGGCGATATGCGGCCTGCATGGAGGCGTGGCCAACCATTGGCTTTGGTGCCGCACCGGAGGGCCGCTGTCGCTCAACGCCGCCGGGTAGCGGGGGCATGAGCGCCACACATGAGGGTGACCTCGTCGGCCGCAACAACGGCGCCGCTAAGGGCCGTCGGGCATTCCGTGGTGTGCCACGGATATGCACCTGAGTACTCCGTCATCGGGCGAGCGTAGCTCCTCGGCCGTTTTGTCTCCCGATGCTAGAGAAGAGTCATCGCTTTCTTCTCGCTCTGTGTGGCCAAACCACTCTCGGTTACGAGCGTGATAACGTGTTTAGAAGAGAAAGCAAATGATTGAACAATGGTTTCATTGATTGATGATCGGGGTATTTATACCCTCATTACAACGCAGTCACAAAGGAGGTGGTTGCCAAAACATAGCCACCGACATAGCCTGAATTAACATTTAATTAACCTAACTAATTAATTCTTAACGAAGATCTTATTAAGTTTGAATACTTGTGGTTGTAAGTTTTGAAACTTGTAGGGCTCGAACTGAATTTAATCTCCAAGAGAATGCAACATGCACGGGTCTCCCCGGAAATTGGCAGGGGCACGCGATTCACGCAGTAGTTCAATCCCGCATGAGGACATAGTAAGTTTTAAGTTTCAACATTTGAAACTTACATTTTTTTGCATCTACAATGCCAAGTTTTAACCAGTTTCAGAGATATAATTTTAACCAATTTTCTGTCGGTCGTAGAACAGAATAATGGATTTTTATCGAGCGTTCATACTAAGTTTCATGCACTGAATCTTAATGTTTTTTTAAATCATCCAAATATATTTAAAATAGATCTTATTTGAAACTGCTGGTTGAGAGAAACACAAATATGAAAACAGAACTTAATTTGAAATTTTCATTTAAAAGATACTCCCTCCGTAAACTAATGTAAGAGCGTTTAGATAACTACTTTAGTGATCTAAACGCTTTTATATTAGTTTACAGAGGGAGTACAATATAAACTTTGAAAATTGAAAGCGAAAATAAAAAGCAGGCAGCAGGGACATGCCCCCGCACTTGGGCCACAAATCCTGTCATCTACCCTCCCGTGCACCATAGAATCCTTTTTCCCTCCAAATACGTACGTGCTAAAGCGTCTCATGCATGCATAGACAACCGAGAACTGAGCACATAATTATGCCTATCTTAGCCCCGGCGGGCCAGCCAGCCGAGCCGAGGCTACCATCTATGGCGCAAATCAGCACTTGCCGCACTCGGCCATGCATCCCATGTCGCAATCCTTCCCTCTCGCACGCGCGCACCAGGCGCATGCTTCGGTGGAACAGTCGTTGCGGCATGCACTCTCGGCGGCGCCGTCGCAGTTACAGCCGTCGCCGGTGCAGTTGGCGGTGCACTTGTCTTTCTCGGCGGCCTTGCACTTGCCGCAGAGAGCAACATACTCTTCACATTGGGTGCATCTTATGGAGGCCTTGCACGCCGAATAGCACGCCGGATACGTAACCGAGTAGCAGTGCATGCGCCGGGACTCAGAGCATGGTGGGTCCCATGGCGCCGGAGCCGGCGCCGGCGCTGATGGTGGTGACGGTGCGGGCAGTGGCGGCGCCTGTGCCGGCCCCGGGGACGGGGACAGACAGTGGCCGGACGAAGGTAGAACCAGCATGGCGAGGACGGCCGCCATGAGAGCGAGGCCGGCTGAACCTGCTGAAGCCATTAGTTGGAAAAGAAGAGGGACAACAATGTGAAGATGGACTTACACTGATGTGCGTATGAAATAGGACAAGGCAAGGTTATTTATAGGCATAGCCAGATATCCTACTTTTAGGGTTATAGCTAGCTAGCATGTACTACTACTAGGACTACATATCTAAACTAATCTTTGCAAAATGAATCAAGTTGCGTGTTAAGATCTGTTAAAACTTGCCGTCAAGGGAGCAGTGCTACTTATCTTGACCGATTCATCGCGTTGCATTTTGAGATCTGCGCCGTGCATGTTACAAAGTTGACATGTTGAGATGGCAGTGCTACTTATCTTGACCGGTTCATCGGGTGGACTTTCTACCAGTCTTGGATCTCCATGGAGAAGAATACCACCTTGATTAATTACTCGAATGTCTCTCAAAACCTTACCTTTTCAAGACAGTTTCATGCGGAAAATATATTGTGAATATCCATAATTTTTTTTGTGAAGATCGACTTGAGTTGGTACACGTACGAGACAGGAGAGAAGGCACACAGTTGTTTCTAGGCACAGCCAAGAATCTCACGTGTATATATGTACTGTGGACTACATGTCTACATATCTATAGTATGCACAATGCACCAAGTTGCATGTAATAGGAGTAGCTGACGTGCAGAGAGGACGGATGAATACGTATACTATGTACGTAGAATCCATTAAGTTGCATGTCGAGATATGTGCCGTGCATGTTACAAAGTTGGCATGTCGATTGCACGATTCCTCGCATAGATTGATTTTGTACGCTCACTAAAACGGCTTTTAATGGTGTTGCTATTCCTAATTTGTCTGAAAGTCCGTCCATTCTTCCTCGCGAGTGAAAGAGAAGCAGCGAAGCCCTGGGCCTGAAACGGGGAGGATGGGGCTCTCCAGGAGCGAGATGAGCCAGCGACGTCATGGCTGACCATGGCATTGCAGAGGCGAGTGCCGCCAGTTGAATGTTTGACCCTGGCTTTGGTAGCAATGTTAGGAAAAAATCTTTAGGGTTTAACATAAGTGGCATGTTCAATCTCAAATTAGAACACCTAATCATACGTGGAAAATTGCATACCAACCAGAATAGGTAGAGCCCATTAGTAGGAAGCCCATGGCTGCCCCCAAGGGACTCCAACAAAGAGGAGATGACTGGAGAAGATGAGCATGAGGTCGTAGATTGGAGCAGGAAGCCGCCGACACAACCCTTGGAGTTAATTGTAGAAAGCCATCACATTTGGGGTTAGGATTGCAGAAAACTACCCGGTCCTTTTTTTTTTGCAAACGGCACCGTGTTTCTCGTAAATGTTTTGCAAAAAACACTGATCGTCTAGAGGTCAAAGCACGAGCCACGATAGTTGCGCGCTCCTCCTCCTCCTTGACCTGGACGTTGAAGGCGGCGCGCGCGTCGGCGTCCCTCTCGAGGCGGCGGCAGAACTCAAGGTGCGAGGTCGACCTACAGCCGGTTTGTGCGAGAGACATGGATGGGGAGTCATGGCAAGGAGGCCGTAGAGGAGGGAAGAAGGCGACAGAGCAGCAACTAGCCAAGGGGCGCCGTGGCGGCCTTAGGCGGTCGGATCCGGTCCGTCCAGCGGCAAGGACGCGAGCTCGGGTTGAGGGGCATGCGGGCGGCGCCGGAACAAAACCACGGTGTCTCGCCATAGGCGCCCGAGCGCTCGACTCTTGTGCCTCCAACATGGGATGCGGCCCAGTTGAAAAGCGGGGCAGTTTTCTTCACTTTCTTTTCATGGGCCGCTGGTTTCTCTGGGTTTTGGATTTACTGTATTTGTCTGGTTCTAGTTTTTCCTCTCATCCGGCCTCGTTTTAGTGTATGTCTGCTGGTTTTGGTTTAGTTTTTATGTTTTCTCTTTGGCGTTATTTTTCTAGTTATTACTTTATTTCTAGTTATTATTATTATTATTATCATTTTCATATATTTTTTATTATCAATTATACAGTCCCTCCGTCTCAAAATAAGTGACTCAATTTTGTACTAGTTTTAATAAAAAGTTAGTATAAAGTTGAGTCACTTATTTTGGGACGGAGGGAGTATATACCAAAGTTTTCTTAGAACTACATGAGCTATTCGTAAAATGTCTGCACGTTTTTCTAAACTGCGTGAACCATTTTTCTAAACAGCATGAACTTTTGGTCATACTGAAATTATTAAAGAATATATGATTCTTTCATGTTTAGTTTGGAGATATGTGAACATTTATAAAATATACGATGAACATTTTTATATATGTGTTGAAAAATATTATAATAATCAATGAGGATATTGAAAAATAGGTTTGAACATTTATAATTACACTTTTCTTGGAACAACACGATGAACATTTAGAAATACACAATGAACATATTAGAATCCATGATGAACTTCACACTATGATGATTTTTGAAACACGTGATGAATATTTTCTGAATACATGATACACAATGTTTCAAATAGTGATACAATTTGTATATAATTCACAAAGAACATTTATTAAAAAATGCAATATACGTTTTTAAATAGACGATGACCAATTTTAAATATGATTAAAACTAATTAAATTATAGGTTACCGGGCCAGGTTGTCCATGCCCAGGGCTACATCTAGCACACCTGGGCGGGTTCGCGCAGCCCTTGACACAAAGTTTCCTTACGTGTCATTATAGGCGTTCGAGTGCTCGACTCTTATGCCCGCATCATGGGATGCGGACAGAAGAAAATCGGGGCAGGTTTCTTCCCTTTCTTTTCACGGGCCGCTGGTTTCTATGGGTTCTGGATTTACTGTATTTGTCTGGTCCTAGTTTTTCTCTCATCCGTCCTCGTTTTAGTGTATGTCTGCTGGTTTTGGTCTGGTTTTTATCTTTTTCTTTGGCGCTATCTTTCTAGTCTTTACTCTTTTTTTAGTTTTGTTTTCTATTTTCCTTTTCTAGCATTTTTAGCTTCTCATTGCCATTATTATTATTGTTCTTATTACTATTGTTCTTGATCTTAATAATTGTTATTATTACATTATTATTATTATTATATTAGTAGTATTATCATTTTCATATATTTTTCTTATTATCAATTATATAGTCCCTCCACCCAAAATAAGTGACTCAATATTGTACTAGTTTTAGTATAAAATTGAGTCACTTATTTTGGGACTGAGGGCATATATACCAAAATTTTCTTAAAACTACATGAGCTAATAGTAAAATGTCTGCACATTTTTCTAAACAGGGTGAACAGTTTTTCTAAACAGTCTGAACTTTTTGAGATACTGAAATTATTCAAAAATACATTATTTTTCATGTTTATTTCGGACATATGTGAACATTTATAAAATATACGATGTACAAGTTTTAATATATGGTGAACATTTTTTATATGTGTTGAACATTATTATAATAAACAATGAACATATTTAAAAATAGGTTTGAACATTTACAAATACACTTTTATTGAAACAACACCATGAACATTTAGAAATAAACAATGAATATATTACAATTCATGATGAACTTTAAACTATGGTGATGTTTTGAACACATGATGAATATTTTCTGAATAAATGATGCACGATGTTTCAACAAGTGAGACAATTTTTATAGTATTCATAGAGAACATTTATGAAAAATGCAATGAACATTTTTAAATAGACAATGACCAATTTTAAATATGATGAAAATAGATTAAATACCGGGTCACCGGGCCAGGCAGTCCATGCCCAGGGGGCTACAGATGGGCGGGTTCGCGTAGCCCTTGACACAAAGTTTCCCTACGTCTCTATGCCCGAGCGCTTGAGAGCTCCTATGCGCCGCTCGTTGCGGCGAATTGTCAAGCGGACGCACAGGCGCGTCTCCAGATGGGCCGGCCCATTAGCGCAACGCAGCATAAAAATACCAGATAGATAAGCTTTCTTGGTTTACTAAGGCGGGCGATGCTAAAAGGTTTTTTTAAGAAGTGTTTTTTTAAAGCAAACACTTTTCAAACTTTAGAATAAAAACTACAAAGCTTGAACTTTTTCTGAGTATGTGAACAAAGTTTTGATAAAATGAACACTTTTCAAAATCCCGATCATTTTTTTGAATTTAGAGAACAAAATTTTAAAATTGAGAACAAAATTTGAAAATGAACATTTTTTAAAGCACGAACATGTTTTGAATCTTGAGATTTTTTTTTTGAAAAGGCGAACAAATTTGGAAGCGTGGACAATTTTTTAAAGCATGAATATTTTTTTGAATCCTGATAACAAATTTTGAAATGAAGAACAAATTTGGAAGCACGAACAATTTCTTAAAGCACGAACATTTTTTTAATATTGAGAACAAATTTTGAAACAGCAAATAAATTTTGAAGCGCGAACATTTCTTGAAAATGTGAAAAAAAATTGAAAATCTGGTACATTATATGAATTTCGTAAGTTTTGAAAAATTTTGTGTAAGGAGAATAATTTTTGAATTTTTACATATTTTTTTGAAAACTGAACATTTTATGGAAACACAAACAAAATTTGAATATTTTGAAAAAAAATAGGAGTATAAAAGAAAAAGGAAATTTGGAAATCAGGTACATTTGTTGAAATCCCTGAAAAAAATTCAAACACGAACATATTTTGAAATCATGAACAAAATTTGAAAACAAGAACAAATTTTGAAACATGAACAATTACTGAATTTGTGAAAATATTTAGAAATCAAGAACATTTTTTGAAATTCTTGGAAATTTTTTAAACATGGATATTTTTAAAAATTTGTGATTAAAATTTTGAACACGTGAATATTTTTTGAAATTTGGAACAAATATTTGAAAATGTCTAACAAAAGAAACAGGAAAAACATAAATAAAGAAAAAAAAGAAACGAAAAAGAAAAGGAAACAGGATCAGAAAAAGAAAAAAAGAAACAGAGAGAAAAATAAAAAATAAAAAAGGGAAAATAGATTGACCGGTCCAGGAACCTTCTAGAAGGTTCCCAAAACCGAAAAAACCCGCTGGGAAACCGCTAGAAGATTCCTAAAACTGAAACCTTGTACGTATTTCAGATGGGCCGGCCCAAATTGCTCGCTCGCTCGCCCTGTCTATGCGATCGCTCGATAGTTTGCCGCAGAGAGCGGCAAATAGGGTTTTCCTCTCTTGTGCCTCCAACATGGGCTGCCGCCCAGAAGAAAAGTGAGGCAGTTTCCTTCTCTTTCTTTTTCTGGGCCGCTGGTTTCCGTGGATTCTGGATTTACTGTATTTGTCTGGTTCGTTTTTCTCTCCTGCGGCCTCATTTTCTTTATGGATCGGTTCAGACCCGGTTTTAAAAGTTTTTGTGCATTTTCTCTTTGTTCCCATGTGTTTTTGGGATGGGTTTTCATTGGATTTTTTATATATTTTCTATTGGCTTTCTCCTTTTAATTTTTGGTTTTCCCATGTTTCCTTCATTTCTCAAATATATGCAGACTTTTTACGAATACATGTTTAACATTTTGGTATGGAGGTTGAAAATTTTACAGAAACACATTGAACATATTCACACACATGATGAGCATTTTCTTTTAAAATACATGTTGAACATTTGCCAAATGCACATTGAATATATTTTTAGTGCACGGCGAACATTTTTTAAATGCATATTGAATATATTCCATAAATGCCTATACCATATTTTTTAAACACAGGAAATACTTTTTTGGTGTTAAAACATTAGTTTAACTGTGGCGAACATTTTTCATAATGGTACAAAACAATTTCTAATAAATTTCAAACATTTTCTAACAAATTGTATAAACTTCTTTTAAAATGTCCCGAACATATTTATGAATGCGTGAACAATTTTTGCAAGAACAATTTTCTGAATGTACCATTTAAAAATATAGGCAATGGAACGAACATAATTTTGAAACTTGTGGACATCTTTTGTAAAATGTCATGAACATTATTAGGTATGGAATTTATTTAATAAATTAGTAAATATTTTCATTATATTGTGTAACATTTACAGAAATGTCAGGAACGTTTTTTTGAAACACATTAACATTTTTGGGTATTATACAAACATTGTTTTGAAAATTGCATGGATACTTTCTGCACACTAGATGGATATTTTCTAAATGCGCGATGAATACTAGTAAATAAATTTTTATGATAATGTTTTTAAATATTTTCTAAATTTAACAAGTACAAAAAATGGGAAAAAATGAAGGAGGGGAAAGAAACAAACATAGAACCAAAAAAACAAACGTATCATTAAAGAAGAAGAGGAACTGACTACTAGGCCATTCCGACTCGAAACTTGCCCAGAGGCAAGCGTTCCTTCTGTTTTCTCTTGCAGCGAGACAGACCAGTCACATCACACCCCTAACGTCCTTCAACAACAACGATATTGCCATATGAGAAACTTGCCCAGAGGCAAGCATTGCTTCTCTCATCGTTGCACCGGTAGTACTAGATACATCCTCGGCAGTATGATTCCTTGAGAACTATATCTCACTTATAGCGAGATGGAAACAACTCTTGCCCGAATGAATCCCATCTCTCGTCGTTTCTGGGCCGACCCGTTTTCTATGTTTTTTCGTTCGCTGAGTTTCTCATCACTCGACCGAGTCCTTCATTGATTCTTGTCATATTTTCCACTGTTTTTCCTTTCGTCTTGGTTTCTTTGGGCTTTCTATTTTCTTCATTTTTTTTACCTGTTTTCTTTGCTATTTTCTCGGTTTTCGCAGTTTTTTTTGTTTTCTTTCTTTTTACCTATTTTTTGGGTTTCTTTCTTCTGTTCTTCCTTTTCTTTGTTTAGGGATCTGTTTTTAGTGTTTTTTTATTGTTTCCTGTTTTCTTTTTTTTTCTTACTTTTCCTTTGTTTCTTTCTTGGTTTTTGTCGGTTTCCTTTGTTCTTCTTTGTGTCTTTCTTGGTTTTCAGTATTTTCATTCTTTTGCACTTCTTTTCATTGGTGTCTTTTGTTTCTTTTGTCGGTTTTCATTGGGTTTTTTTTACTTTTTCTTTCGCTTTTGTATAGAATAGGAATATTTTTTATACATGTTTAACATTTCTTTCAAATACATGAAATAATTTCTGTATACATTTGAAATCTTTTGTGTATACATTGAATATTTTCTCTAATACATGATTAACATATTTTAAAAAATATATTTTTATCTCAGGTTTCCACATACACATTGAAAAAAATTCTTATACATCAAGAACATTTTTTTGTACATGTTTACCATTTTCCAAATACATGATCGATATTTTTTAAAACTTATATTTTTGTTCTCTACATTTTCCATTAACATTGTACATTTTTTGCTTAGCTCCTCACTTTGGTTGTATACCCACCAGACAAATTCGCTGCTACACACTTTAAAAAGAACAGGGCTGCTTGCAGAGGTCCGTTAAGCGATTGAAAGTGAGTGGGTCCACTAAAAAAACAGTAAGCTGGCTAATAAATAGCTACAGCCTTCTAAAAAAAGGGTACACCACAACATTGTAGTTTAAAGTTTCTATATATTGGAAGATACTAATGTATATTTGTTAATTCTTATAAAAAGTTCATGCAAGTAAAATATGTTTACCAATTTTGAAAATGTGCATTAATTTTAAAAAGTCAACACCTATTCTACGAAAAATAGTCACACAATCTATTGATTTAGAAACTATTTTCGCAATATATATAAAAACTATTCATTGGTTCTATAAAAATATTATTTTTATCTAATTTCAGAAATAATGTTTATCTGATTTATGAAAAGTGTTCGCGCACTTAAAAATCTATATTTCAAAAAAAATTATGATACTTAGAAAGAGGAAATATAGAACACAGTAAAGAGGAACATGAGAAGAAACAGAAAAAGCAAAGGAAAAAACCAGAAAAGAAAAAAGAAACCGAGAAATTGAAAAAAGAAAACTAGCGCACGTTGGAGATTGCAACATATTAGCTACAAATAGAGGAATCACCTCACTTGCCTGTAAAATATTTGCGAGGTTTAAACTCTCGTTTTTGTATTCTTCTATCATTCAATGTTTTTACTTTTTTTAAATAGTTATGCATTTTCTTGAGCCTCATTCGTCCATTTATCTAAAGCACCTATATCAAGCAACCTTTTCTCACAATTTTTTTTGAAACGTTCTCAACATCTTGTTTCAAGTCAAAATTTAATTGCTCCATTGCCCAAATAAGCCTTTTTCCCCGAGGTTCCACATAAGCCTTTTAAAGGAAGGTGGTAAGTTTTTCTTAAACTATTTTATAAAAATGACATACGCATGGGTAGAGGCCCAAAGTGCATCAATAATTTTGTTAGCTCAATCTTTTCTCGATCTACTAAGTGTATTTTGTAAGGCCAAATTTTATTTCATGGTCTGTTAACTCCACCTGATCACTAGATCGACGAGGATAAGGGAAGCTATGTTGTGATCAACATCATATTTAATGAAAAACATTTTGAATGCACTATCAATCAAAGGTGAACCAACATCTGTCATGAGATATTTAAGGACTCTAGACATTGGAAAGATAACGTCTTTATGCATTTTAATACAACTTTTAGTTGAATAGGTACTACTAGTGACATAATCGACGACAACTAGAATATGTGCGTTATCATAGGAAGATGGAAAAGGTCCCATATAATCAGAACTACATAGATCAAATGGTTCAATAGCTATAGAATAGTTCACATGCCTTTCTTGGCATTCACAATATTACATATTCTTTGACATTCATCACATGATAAGATTAACTTTCGAGCATCTTTGAATAAAGAAGGCCAGTAAAATCACTGTAGTACATTTTATGGTAGTTTAGTCTCCAACATGGTGTCCTCCATAAAGACTGGAGTGACACTTACTTCAAATTTCTTTGCGCCATAAATATTTGATGGTATTTTTGTTCCTAGATAAGTAGCAATGATACTATTTTTTGTTTGATTGTTCATATGCAAAAGCATAATGCAAACATGTCAACATAACTCTCAACACAATCAAACATAATAGATGCCTTGTGTATATATCTAATGACGATAAATCTAGCTACTTCATCTCTAAATTAGATCCATCACCAAGACATAAGAAGGACCTGAACTTATTCACGCCATGTTGCTCCCCGTACCTCCACTGCTCACCACTTTGACACATGTTCGACTTCAGCAGCACACTGTCTGGGCTTGTTCGTTGCACGCTTGGGTTTGTAGTGTCGTGTGGGAATTGTAGTTCATGTTGTGAAGTTGCTATGAAATTCCCATGAAATCCGTATGTTCCGAGTCAATCAAGAATCTGTTGGTGCGAAGGCTGAAACTGTTATGATCCATCTACTGACTGGCGAGAAGAACTGGCTGATGCCCCCCCCCCCTGACACCACCGAAACATTGGTTCTTATGGGTGGAATTGGACCATGATGTCGTAGTGTCCCAACACCACCGAAATGGTTTTGAACGGCATTCGAATCCTGGCTTGCCCCTCAAATTCCACACGGTGTTGCTGTGCTTCCAACTTAAACAAGTTTTCTATAGAGTTGGTCAGCTTAAACACGTTTTGTTAGGACAAACCTAGAACTATAAGTTTATTGGTTCTTGGTAGATGAGTTTATGCCGTAAGTTCTTTTTCATGAGACTAAATGTTCATTTGTACTCCCATGTTCCTAAATTTGTAAGGTGTATTTTGTTTCGTTAAGGCAGGTCTATGATCAACAAGTACTTCTTTTATAAGTTGGTTATTTGATACATGATACCTATGATAAGTATTTATCTAAACTAGATGATATCCCGCACGTTGTCACGAAATATTTTGCAACTATTTCAATGTGATTCATTGCATGAAACATGAATATTTGAAGTAGTAATACAAAAAGCTAAAACTAAAAATACATATAATTTATTATGTTTGATTACTATATAGTTGTAATTTTTTTATTAAATATATAGCATAATAGAATGAAAATTCTCATTTATGTCATGTTGAGACGGGTGTTTTTTTCATGCATGTCGTGATGAAGTGGCATGATTGCATGTTGAGAGGCATATAGTAGTGGGGGTGGGCCTTTTCACATGCATGTTGTGAGATGATGTGTCATGCTTGCATGTTGAGAGAAATAATTAGTGGGGGCTAGCTATTTAGATATAGGAGATGAACTCAGTGAAACAAATTTCATGTCCTCACATAACTTTGTATTCACAAAGCAATTCGTTCTCAAAGATTAGTCTTAAAGAAACAAAATACACCTTTTATTTACAAAATGGAGTCATTACATTATCATTTTGTTCCTCCTTGATCTACCCAATACACCCATTTTGTAGTGTGTGAATGAGAAGAGAAAACTGAGAACTTTGGCAACACATATATATTGCTAGTATTATTCATGGACAAATCACACATATTATCCTTGTCTACATTGCCATCCCCGTCCCTCGGTTATGATACTTGTATCGCCGGACGCAGACAAGGAAGTAGCCAAAATTGAGTGCCGCTGCCACTGCCAGTGTCCAATAAACGTTGTCTAGCCTCCCTTGGTCTATGTTCCCCGGCAGCCACACCGTGACCCGCCTCACCACGTCTACGAACACCGTGCTTATGTAGAACCCCAACGCGATGAGCAGCGGCGCCATGGCCGTAGCCAGGCTCCTCAGCGTCTTGGGGAACTCCAGGTAGTAGAATGCCATGTTCCTAGGGAAGTGCAGGGCCTCTCCGGCCCCGACGATGCTCAGCGGGAGCAGGAGCCACAACACGGACATGGGCGCACCGAAGTTCGCGCGCATGACGCCAAGCCTCCGGCGCTCCACCAGCGCGGCGGCGACCATTCCTGCAACGTTCACCACATGGTCGAGGCCCACGCGCTGCAGCGGGGACGCTGGGGTGCTGGTGATCCTGTGCCAGAGGGGGAAGACGGCACGGTCCAGGGCCGGGGTTGCCACGATGAACGCGACGAGGGAGCAGACGGAGACAGCCCCCGCTGGGATGTTGAAGTGTGACCCAAGCGAGCGGTCCATGGCGAGCGCCTGCAGGATGATCATGCCAAGCATCACTCCGATCGACACACTCACCATTATGCCGGACGACCACAGCGGGAAGACGCCGAGGAGGGACTTGAGGTCCTCGATCTGCTACACCGTGCACAGCCGCCAGGCGCCACGACCTGATTCACCCCCGAGCTTCGCTTCCAGTTGCTGCTGTGATCATGGCGGCTCGATTCAGAAAGCTGCAAGAACGAGATACAATGAATGATTAACCAATCCAGAGGTTCCGCAAATAACAATGTCCTGTCCGGGAAACAGCCAACTCCCTACGTACCTTAAGGTTTTACTTGGTGCCCCGTCGCCGCCGGAGGTCACGAAGGCGCCGTTTCCTACGTTGTACTGCACACCACCATGTGCGTCGACTTGGACGCTACCCTTGCGCACTGCGGCCACGACGACGCGGGCCAGGTCTGTGTAGGGGCTGCCCTTTGTTGCGGGCATCCGGTAATACCGTGCGCCCAGAAGAAGCATCGCCAAGCTAAACGTCGACGCGGCGAGACAAACACCGAACCCCATGGCCCATGACACGCCGTCCTGGATGTAGACGATGGCCGTGTCGCCAACGATGAAGGAGCCGTATAGGAAGACAACGTACCAAGACAACGTACCAGTTGAAGAAGGTGTCTTGCTCGCGCGTGCTGCTGAACTGGTCTGAGCCCATTGCTGCGATGTTGAAACGTGTGCCGCTGGTGCCAGTTGCGAGAAGGAATATGGCGGCATACAACACGGTAAGTTGCCCTGGGGATCTGTGCTCGCACCCGACGGTGGACGACGATGTGCAGTGTGGCGGCCGGAGGGACGGCAATGCTGCGGTGAGCGTGAACAACACGAAAGCCTGGATAATGACAGTTGTTATAATGTTTTTTTTATAGTTTTATTGCAAACGGTTTGCTTTTTCTATTGCATAAAAAGGTAGAGAATGCTGCAAACAACTAAGTGATTATATGGATTAATTATTGCATTCATTTTGTTTATAAGAGAGTGGTGGTGTTGCAAACATATAAAGGTTATGCTGCAATAGTGTCCCCTTTTTTATGGTCAGATGTTATAGTTAAATGATGATTTGTTGCCATGCTGCAAAAGTGGAACAAAATGTTGGCACCATGAAAGAATTGTCCGAAAGTTAAGAATCTGCAAATCTGTTTTTGCACTGCACAAAAATTGATATAGTAATCACTACTCCCTCCATTTCCTTATACAAGGCCACTATGAAAAATACATTTTGTATCTGTATAAGGCCACTAACAGTAATCGAGGAAAAAATTAATGATGTTTCTCATACTAGTAATTTGTTTAATACTTGCATGCATGTAGTCATAATGACACTGTGCTACTTCCTTCTCATTCCTTCCTTGCATGCATGCAGGCATATTAATGAACCTGATTAACAAAAAGAAAATATGGCTTTCAAAGCGGCCATTAAATTTTACCTTGGTGCCTGTAATCGTTTGTGGCCTTGTATAAGGGAACGGAGGGAGTATAAAGTTTCATGTACACTGGGGATTTCTCTTCCAAATCCCTATTATCTGCAGAAATATTTGTGTATAAGGGAACGGAGGGAGTATAAAGTTTCATGTACACTGGGGATTTCTCTTCCAAATCCCTATTATCTGCAGAAATATTTGTGTATAAAGTTCGTATTAACAATTCATCTGTGTGTTTTTTTGCGCTGCATAATTTTTTCGCTTTGGATATGAAGGGATCAGCGAATGCATCGAGCTAGTTGCATGAAACAGAGTTCCCTTTTCTTTTATTTGAGAGCACGAGCAGAGTTTGTATTTGTCATAATCGCCGCATAAATGTGTGGTGGTCATACCTAAATAAGCATTAGAATTTTTTTTGCACTGCACAAAAAAAAAGATTAACGATCACTATAAAGTTTCATGGCAATGGAGATTTTTCTTATGTAATTTCCCAGTAATAGTTTATTCGCTTTTGGGTATGAAAGGATCAGCGTATGCATTGAGCTAGTTGATGAAACAGAGTTTTCTCTTCTTATTTTATTTGAGAGCATCAGCCAGAGTTCGTATTTGTCATTATTGTTGCATAAATGTGCAGTGGTCATGCATGCATAATTCATATGGTTATTTTGCTGAACACACCGTGACCATATAGCTATATGTTTTTCTCTACATTTACACGGCCTTCTTACATGACATGACCATTTGAATCATTGTGTTGCACATTGAACAGTGAGTTTCTTTTATTGACGAAAAAACAAGAGGAGAATCCTACAGTGGATTACTTAAACCAAATGGCAGTTAAGAAGGTTCAAAAAGGGAGAAAGCAAAGAAAAAAGACATTATAAGATGCGGCTCTGACCATTAATTCTTTGAACAGCTGCTACTTAATATTTCGGTTTCGCTGTCTAGACGTTTAAAAAGTTGGTATCATCTCTCACTCAAAGGAAGGCTGAATAAAAACTTCTAAAATAAAATGACAACTTCTGAGGATGTAGTTTGGTTTTGTGTTTCTTCCAGGAGGTGGTTGATATATAATCTTAAGAGGTATATTAATTTGAACGCGCGTACAAAAATATTTAAGAAATCATCATCCTTTGCCTATATATTATCCGTAATTTTCAAACTCTCAAAAATTAACCTTTTAAGTTTCAAAACAATGAAAATAAATGCACAAATACATGTAGATGTATATTAGATGCGTGTGAAATTTCATCATGAAATACGTTATCATGTGAGCTGTACAAAAACAAAATCATGTACTTTTATAGTGAATAGTACATGTGATAGAAATACATGATTTTGTCATTTTTGTGTAGCTCACATAAAAAATATTTCGCCATGAAACTTTGCAGACAAGTAGTATACATCCGTATGTATGTGTGTATTTTTTCTGGATTTTTTGAAACCTAAGAATTTTATTTTGAACTTTTCAAATAAAGGGATCCATGAAGAAGAAGAAGAAGAAGAAGAAGAAGAAGAAGAAGAAGAAGAAGAAGAAGAAGAAGAAGAAGGAGAAAGCCATTTTATGTAATATAAATTTGGTAGTTAGCGTCACACGTGATCCTCAAAAAAAGAATAGTTGGCATCACACGTACCGTATTGCCCCACTTCTTTCCATGTACTCCCTCCATAAATAAATATAAGATCGTTTTTACAGAAGGAGTAACGCGAAAGCGCAACTTCGATCAGGAAAGAAAAAAGACAAGGCAACTTAAAGAAGTGAAAAGTCCATAGCAAGGCAGATCGAAGACGGGTTGTTTGGAGAGGGCAGTAAATTAAGTTCGTAGGGGTCGGACCAGGAGGCTGATGACGGCACCAGCGAGGATGACGGGGAAGGAGCCGAGGTAGGAGTCGGCGAGGACGGCACCGGCGACAGGCACGAGGTTGAGGGAGCCGCGGACGATGTTGGTGATTTGCGCGGCGTCGATGCTCTCCACGTTGTACTCCTTGAGCAGGTACACCAGCAGGTTGCTGGTTGTCCCGTTGACGGCCAGCCCCAGCCCCAACATGCCCCCTGCTCACACACACACACACACATCATACATGTACGTCTAGAAAGATGTGTGTCTGTGTGAGAGAGAGGTCTGCACATATGTACCAGCTATGAAGGGGAGAGTGATCCATCCTCCTCGCTCTCTGCCTGGTTTCTCTTGGGCTTCTTCTTGGCCGACGACAGGCTTGAGTTTAGAGTTAGTGGAGCTATCCATCTCCAGCTGCTCTTGACCCTAGCTACTTAATTAGTTTGGATCTTGGAGTCTAAAATGGGGCTCGAGATACACCACACCACACGGACCTCCCATGGAGCTACTGGTATATATACACTTGGAGATGAGTATTAGTTTTTCGGGCAAAAAAACAAGAAACAAAAAAATAGACGACGCCTGAGAGATTCGAACTCTCGCGGGGAAACCCCATGTACTTAGCAGGCAGACGCCTTAACCACTCGGCCAAAGCGTCAGATGTGACAGTGAAATTTCTCATTCTGTATATATGTATATCGTTTCGGAAAACAAAAATGTGCAGTGAATAAGTGACGCAGGCTCCTTTTGACACATTATGTGTCTGCTACTGTGGAACTTTAGGAATGATTGCGATGAAGTGCGATGTTCTGTTCCACACGATGGATGGCAGAGGGCGGCGCTCCATCTCACGCCGATCAATGGATGGAAATGGCATGCACGAATATATGCTAGCTAGCTGCACGTACAAAGGGGCGCACCCTTCTCTCTATGCAGTAGCAAAAGCCAAAAGAGTGATCGTTACTATACTTAGTAGTCGCATCTTGCTGATATAACAACTGGATTTGTATTCGCCACTTGCATGCACGCATGCAGCTAAAAATATATGGGAAAAGAAATAGTTGATGAGGTTGCATCTGCGGTGAGGTGGAATGTGTGCATGTTAAGATAAACAAAAATAGAAAGGATCAAGTATTTATGTATAATAAATTCTAAATATTTGTATATGTGAAAAAACAATTCCGCATTTGCAGAAGCAAGTATACACTATGATCAATATATGCACTACAGGTAACAATCAATCAGGTAGACGAAAATGAGCTTAGTTGGCCTGCTAGTTTCTCTCCAATATACGTTCTGCAAGTTGTATTGAAAAATATGGTAAATAGATTTTTACATTTAATTTTGTGCAGAACCTTTTATATCAGGAAGGAGATCATGTTTACACCAGATGACACCAAGTGTTCAGATGAGCTTATCAAATAAACAAAACCAACGATGCCAAATTGAATTTGCCACATTTCTATGTTCATCGGTAATCAGTGATATTTTAATGCCATGCACATATTATCAACTTATTAGTGAACCTAAATTGCATTGCATTTGCAAATTGTACGATTTATACTCCGCAACATTCTATAAATATGCTTACATAATAATATACTGGAAACCACTATAAAGATATAGGTTACACATTACACTTTAGATATCTTTACCATGATATTAAAATATACACAAACACATATACTTACATACAAATATATACGTATGCACTATATAATTTATGCAACATTCAAACAATTTTTTTTACTACAACACATAATTTAAATTTAGCATAAACACATTTTCACTTATATACGTTAAATGGATACAACGGTACAATTAATGATGATACAAGTTATACAAGTAAATATGGAAACTATACTCGCTAATATTGTAGTATGATAAAAAAAGGTTAAATAAGTACAAAAGTTTGGTATAAAAATATTTATTCTAATTCACCATGAGTCCTCCTCCTTCTCCATGTGTTCCTTGCAGACTCCTCCATCCTTAATCCCCCCACCACCATCGACGCTCACGTCTCCACATCAACGGGCGATATGAGTTGAGTTTAGTGGTGTATTTGATTTTGTGAATGATTTTCATCTTTGCTCTTCCCTTTCTTTCAGTTCAAAGTGCCAGTGTTGATCTTCAAGAGTGTTGCCATCACAAAATACAACAGATCGGTTGTTACCTCTGCAGATGACTGGCTCTCCAAGTACTCCAGTTTCTTTGTCCGGCTTCAGGATATCTCATGTAATAGCATGAAGAAGCAGAATACTTTTCAAAAGGATTTATTTTCCGATCATACTGGAACTTCGCTCGATGTTGTCCCCACTCATGATAGTATAACTGTCAATGACTAATCTTGTTGAGGATGCTGGTGACAATGGCTGGAATTCTACGTCGAACGAAATTTTTAGACATAACGGGTCCAACACAAACAACCGATCGACGTATCAGGTGGAGGCTGCAGTGGTGTGGCCCCACCAAACGCAATGAATCTGTTATGTTGGAACTATCGAGGTTTGGGAACGAACTCGATAGTTGGAGAACTTTACTGATTAGTGAAGTCACTTTGTCCCCTCCCCGTCTTCTGGCCAGAAACTAAGATGAGGGATTATAGGTCGAAGAACTTGATGTGGTCGTTGGGATATGATTCTTGTTTTGCTATGAGTAGTAATGGTTTAAGTGGTGGGCTTTCTCTATACCGGTCATCTTCTTTATCAGTGTCTTTTAAGGCTTTCTCATAGCGCATCATTGATGTAACAGTGGAGTCAACTTCGGTTTCTAATTGGCTTGCCACCTTTTTTTATGGTGAGTCCAAAAAAGAGTTTTGACATGAATTTTGGAATAACTTGTGCTTCCTCTGCGGGCACAGTGGTACGGACTATAAAGTTTCATGTACACTGGGGATTTCTGTTCCAAATCTCTATTATCTGCAGAAATATTCATGTATAAAGTTCCTATTAACAATTCATCTGTGTGTTTTTTTGCGCTGCATAATTTTTTCGCTTTGGATATGAAGGGATCAGAGAATGCATCGAGCTAGTTGCATGAAACAGAGTTCCCTTTTCTTTTATTTGAGAGCACGAGCAGAGTTCGTATTTGTCATAATCGCCGCATAAATGCGTGGTGGTCATACCTAAATAAGCATTAGAAATTTTTTGCACTGCAACAAAAAAAGATTAACGATCACTATAAAGTTTCATGGCAATGGAGATTTTTCTTATGTAAATTTCCCAGTAATAGTTTATTCGCTTTTGGGTATGAAAGGATCAGCGTATGCATTGAGCAGTTGATGAAACAGAGTTTTGTCTTTTTATTTTATTTGAGAGCATGAGCCAGAGTTCGTATTTGTCATTATTGTTGTATAAATGTGTAGTGGTCATGCATGCATAATTCATATGGTTATTTTGCTGAACACAACGTGACCTTATAGCTATATGTTTTTCTCTACATTTACACGGCCTTCTTACATGACATGACCATTTGAATCATTGTGTTGCACATCAAACAGTGAGTTTCTTTTATTGTGGAAAAACAAGAGGAGAATCCTACAGTGGATTACTTAAACCAAATGGCAGTTACGAAGGTTCAAAAAGGGAGAAAGCGAAGAAAAATACATTATAAGATGCGGCTCTGACCATTAATTCTTTGAACAGCTGCTACTTAATATTTCGGTTTCGCTTTGTGAAGGACCACTGTGTCTAGACGTTTGAAAAGTTGGTATCATCTCTCACTCAAAGGAAGGCTGAATAATAACTTCAAAAATAAAATGACAACTTCTGAGGATGTAGTTTGGTGTTGTGTTTCTTTCAGGAGGTGGTTGATATATAATCTTAAGAGGCATATTAATTTGGACGCACGTACAAAACTATTTAAGAACTCATCATCCTTTGCCTATATATTATCCGTAATTTTCAAACTCTCAAAAAATAACTTTTTAAGTTTCAAAACAATAAATACACAAATACCTGTAGATGTATATTAGATGCGTGTGAAATTTCATCATGAAATACGTTATC
The DNA here is from genome assembly GCA_032464435.1 of Aegilops umbellulata. NCBI lineage: Eukaryota > Viridiplantae > Streptophyta > Magnoliopsida > Poales > Poaceae > Aegilops > Aegilops umbellulata. Next base: position 570,084,595 of record CP136060.1, on the reverse strand, counting down.
ATTTGAGCTGTACAAAAACAAAATCATGTACTTTTATAGTGAATAGTACATGTGATAGAAATACGTGATTTTGTCATTTTTGTGTAGCTCACATAAAAAATATTTCGCCATGAAACTTTGCAGACAAGTAGTATACATCCATATGTATGTGTGTATTTTTTCTGGATTTTTTGAAACCTAAGAAGAAGAAGAAGAAGAAGAAGAAGAAGAAGAAGAAGAAGAAGAAGAAGAAGAAGAAGAAGAAGAAGAAGAAGAAGAAGAAGAAGAAGAAGAAGAAGAAGAAGAAGAAGAAGAAGAAGAAGAAGAAGAAGAAGAAGAAGAAGAAGAAGAAGAAGAAGAAGAAGAAGAAGAAGAAGAAGAAGAAGAAGAAGAAGAAGAAGAAGAAGAAGAAGATGAAAGCCATTTTATGTAATATAAATTTGGTAGTTAGCGTCACACGTGATCCTCAAAAAAAGAATAGTTGGCATCACACGTACCGTATTGCCCCACTTCTTTCCATGTACTCCCTCCGTAAAGAAATATAAGATCGTTTTTACAGAAGGAGTAACGCGAAAGCGCAACTTCGATCAGGAAAGAAAAAAGACAAGGCAACTAATAAAAGTGAAAAGTCCATAGCAAGGCAGATCGAAGACGGGTTGTTTGGAGAGGGCAGCAAATTAAGTTCGTAGGGGTCGGACCAGGAGGCTGATGACGGCACCAGCGAGGATGACGGGGAAGGAGCCGAGGTAGGAGTCGGCGAGGACGGCACCGGCGATAGGCACAAGGTTGAGGGAGCCTCGGACGATGTTGGTGATTTGCACGGCGTCGATGCTCTCCACGTTGTACTCCTTGAGCAGGTACACCAGCAGGTTGCTGGTTGTCCCGTTGACGGCCAGCCCCAGCCCCAACATGCCCCCTGCTCACACACACACACACATCATACATGTACGTCTAGAAAGATGTGTGTCTGTGTGAGAGAGAGGTCTGCACATATGTACCAGCTATGAAGGGGAGAGTGATCCATCCTCCTCGCTCTCTGCCTGGTTTCTCTTGGGCTTCTTCTTGGCCGACGACAGGCTTGAGTTTAGAGTTAGTGGAGCTATCCATCTCCAGCTGCTCTTGACCCTAGCTACTTAATTAGTTTGGATCTTGGAGTCTAAAATGGGGCTCGAGATACACCACACCACACGGACCTCCCATGGAGCTACTGGTATATATACACTTGGAGATGAGTATTAGTTTTTCGGGCAAAAAAACAAGAAACAAAAAAATAGACGACGCCTGAGAGATTCGAACTCTCGCGGGGAAACCCCATGTACTTAGCAGGCAGACGCCTTAACCACTCGGCCAAAGCGTCAGATGTGACAGTGAAATTTCTCATTCTGTATATATGTATATCGTTTCGGAAAACAAAAATGTGCAGTGAATAAGTGACGCAGGCTCCTTTTGACACATTATGTGTCTGCTACTGTGGAACTTTAGGAATGATTGCGATGAAGTGCGATGTTCTGTTCCGCACGATGGATGGCAGAGGGCGGCGCTCCATCTGACGCCGATCAATGGATGGAAATGGCATGCAGCGAATATATGCTGGCTAGCTGCACGTTCTGCAAGTTGTATTGAAAAATATGGTAAATAGATTTTTACATTTAATTTTGTGCAGAACCTTTTATATCAGGAAGGAGATCATGTTTACACCAGATGACACCAAGTGTTCAGATGAGCTTATCAAATAAACAAAACCAATGATGCCGAACTGAATTTGCCACTATGTTCATCGGTAATCAATGTTGTTTTAATGCATTGCACATGTTGTCAATTTATTAGTGAACCTAACTGCATTGCATTTGCAAATTGTACAATTTATACTCCGCACCGTTCTATAAATATGCTTGTATAATAATATACTAGAAACCAGTATAAAGATATTGGTTAGACATTACACTTTAGATATCTTTACCATGATATTAAAATATACACAAACACATACACTTACATACAAATATATACGTATTCGCTATATAATTTAAGCAACATTCAAACATAAATTTTACTACAACACATAATTTAAATTTAGCATAAACACATATTCACTTATATACATTAAATTGATACAAAGAACAATACAATTAATGTTATGTGGGTAATTATACAAGTAAAAATGAAAACTATACTCGCTAATATTGTAGTATGGTAAAAAAAGTTAAATAAGTACAAAAGTTTGGCATAAAATATTTATTTTAATTCACCATGAGTCCTCCTTCTCCATGTGTGCCTTGCAGCCTCCTCCATCCTCAATCCCCACCACCGTCGATGCTCATGTCTTCATGCCTACGTGCGATATGAACTAGTTGTTGGGGTTCAGCCTTACTGTGCCGCCTGAGACGTGCCGCTGTGGTGCCAGGTAGGCACTCTGCTCTTTAAACATGTTAATACGTGACAGTTCTAATCTGTCATAGGTCAGTGAAAAACTGTCATGGGTCCCCATGCATGACAGAATTGGAATCCGTCATGTATATCGCGTCATAATTTGACGTCGAACTGTCCATGACGGAACTTGACCGTCATGGATCAGCCCACAAGCCCGGCCAGCTCAAATTAGGCCCATGCCTTTGTGACGGAACAAACCATCATAGATCGACGCCACGTTGGATTTTCAATGGAATGACGTGGCTGCCTACACGGACACTATTTTTCATCACAGAAGCCGTCATGGATTTTAGTCCGTCTCAATGGCATATTTCCTTCAGCCCGGTACATATTCTGCATAATGTGTTAAACAATTCATAATGCAATTTTGGCCGAGGAAAAAGTATCATATAATACACAGATCATTCAATATGCAGCCATCCACATGTATCTATGCCATAGCAGTTTACAAAATCCTCCATGAAATGATAATTTACAACATAGATTGAGAAAATATATCACACAACAAGGTTAGGAACCTATACAATCAAGTTTACATAAACAGGACATAGAAACTACTGGTTGTTATTCACATTCTTGCGTCAGCCCCCTTGAGCGACTAACATGTTGTGGCGGTCTGGCGGATTGCGATGGGCAACACCAAGTAGCCCGCTACAAAATTGTACCTAGCATATTTAGAAGAACATGAGATATTTGTAGATATGAACAGATGGTAGAAATAAGACAATTACAACAAATGTAAAATGAATTACGTGGTTCGGTAGTCGTTAAGTGCATGTGGCTTGTCGACTACGATCGCTTGCCTGCTAGGCTGCTACTAGCAAGATGGGGCGCTGGGCTCAGATGGAATGGTTTCCTTGAATAGCTACTAGTGCTAACCAGGTTACGAGCTGTCTATTTCCTGGTCTAACAAACAAACATTAGACTTCTCAAAGAAAAAACAAATAAACGTGATAGGAACAGATACTTACCTTTTTTGTGAGAGGAAGCTGTGTGCCTGCACACACTAGTAGAAAAAGGGCCATTTGTCCCGATTCGTAAGGCCCATTTGTCCCGGTTGGGGAACCGGAACTAAAGGGTTGGTACTAAAGCCCTATACCTTTAGTCCTGGTTCTTACACCAACCGGGATAGACGGGTCTCCACGTGGCCGCTGCGGCGAGCCCAGGCAGAAGGGCCTTTGGTCTCGGTTGGTAGCACCAACCGGGACCAAAAAGCATCCCCGCGTCAGCAGCTGGCAGGAGCTGAGGTTTTTGTTTTTTTAAAGGGTGGTTTTGGAGGTTTTGGGGGTTAGGGTGTTAGCTAGCTAATAGAGAGAAGTGTCCTCTCTTATCTCTGTGCTTGGTCGACGCTACGTACTATACGTATAGAGAGGCCCTCGACACGCTAGCTAGTAAGCAAATGAAGGAAACCATTAAGTACAGAAGTTCGTCATGAACATATGCATACCAAGAGAAGTGATATCGACCTCACATTCTCCGAGAGATTGGGCGAACAACAAGTTTTCGTATATCTATCCGACGCTACTGGCTACATATATACAATATTAAGATCTCTTACAATATAATCCCCTGATTATATATGAACTCAGCTGCAACATGGTATTCTCCGTCTTTATTGATGATTTGGTCAAGAAAGAATCCCGCCAATTCCTCTTGAATTGCTTTGATGCGATCTTGTGGTAGGAGTTCATTCCGCATCTGCCACATCTAATTTGAAGAAGGGGGTTAATACATATATATGAATGAAATTCAACAGAAATGATGGTGTAATAAAATGAAATTGTGAATATTATTGCTTACGCACCTCATATTGGCTTTTAGAGTAGCCCCACTTATTTTTGTAAGTCGCGTTGTAGATGAGCTCGCACACGTAGTATCCACAGTAATCATTCCCTTGTTCCTGCCACAAGCACTTTACGACAAATAGAGGTCAATCAAACTGATAATGAAAGCATTATAAATGGCATTGATGAAAGTAGCTAGAATCAACGGGAGATGCGCGGAACTAGCTAGCTAGTAGTACTTACTTTCGGGTATGTAAATTGCAGCTCCCTCGTAGTCCTAGAGATTGTGCGGTGAATACTTTCCAAACCCTGCGAGGCAAAGAAAATAATTACTTGATATCAGGAAATGAACAAAAAGTTGCCGATATGGTGCGATAATGATCGATTGAACTTACTTATTGAGAATTTTAGTCATGTCCGCATTTGTCTCGGGATCTTTTCGTCTCGAGTCTAAGACGATTACTAGTCCCTGCTCAAGCTTAATCTCCAGGAGAATATAGTGGTATCTGCGCACGCATGCATAACTCATCAATTACATTACTATAACCTCGAGTAATAAGGGAAAGCAAATATGCACAAGACAGTAACACTCACTTGCATTTGTAAGGAAAGAGTACTTTATCTTTGTTTTGATTTTTTACCAACGATTTGAGCAAGTTGGCCTTGGTTTCTTTGGCTTTAAATTTAACCGTAAATTCATCTATGAGATTTGTGTTCATTAACCCAATATCATACATTTCTGCTTTTCTGCATTCGACGATCTTCAATCTGCATAATATAGTGAGGATAATTATAAATACATGCAATGAAAGTGCTGAGCTATATATAGAGACTTAATGACAGAAGTAGTACTTACAGACAGTAGCAAGTGACTGTTAATTTATCGAGGGCCTTTTGATTGAAAAACTGGAAGAACTCCTCAAATGGAACAGACAACCGATCAACTCCAACGAGGTCGTGCTCCTCTTTAACTCTCAGCATAAAAGTATTCGTCCCCCCAGACTCTCTGCAGGTTTCCATGTATCAATCATGGAATCTTTGCATCATCGTTGTTAGAGATCTTTCATCTTTGACGAGAGGCTTCCCGTAATTGTATTTGTGTTCATCCACCTCCAAGAAATCATAATGTACATCGTCGGGTAGGTAATCTCCAAGATTGGTATTGGGCAAAATCTCCGGATGATTAGCGACGATATCGCTAGACACCTTGAGCGGGGGGGGGGGGGCACGATTGCTTCGCTTGTTCGCCGAGCTGGGCAATTTTTTTCCCAGCTCATCGTTCTGCTAACCTTCGATCATTGATAGTACTTCCTGACCGCTCCGCTTCCTTATATACCTTTTTAGTAATGCGCTCATAGTTGTTTTTCGGCGGAGACGGTGGTGGTTTCTTCAGGGCATCGATAGTGCGCTTTACTTTCACCGGATCTATCTTCTCCTCCGGAGTTGGATGTTTCTTTGCTTTCACCGCTCGAAAGAAGTTTGTCACTTCGGCTACCACAATCTTCGCGGTTTCCTCCACGGTCTTCTCGTATGGTAACTTCTCTAGAGGCTTGAGAGATGGACCGAATCTGTATTGCCTTCCGCCTCTGGCTGTACTGCTAGACGCCAGAGCAGACGGAGCGGCTGCGGCTGTCTTCTTTCCTTGCTTACGAGGTGGAGGAGAAGGACTATGAAGCGCCAGAGCAGCCGGAGCAGCGGCGGGTCTCTTCCGCCTTTGCTGACAAGGCGGAGAAGGAGGAGGTTGGCTGCTCGGGCGCGCCGGCGCAGGCAGAGAAGGAGGCGGAGTGCCGCCGCGCGCCGGAGAAGGAGGCTGAGTGCCCTGATCACTCGCCGTAGGAGGAGGCAGAGGAGGAGGCGGAGTGCCCTGACTCGCCGGAGGAGGAGGAGGAGGCAGAGTGCCCTGACTCGCCGAAGGAGGAGGAGGAGGCGGAGGCGTCCAGTTCGGAAGGTTGATGAGCTCCTTCCGCCATAGGCATGGAGTCTTCAGAGCAGAACCCAGCCGAGTCTCCCCTTCACCGGTAGGGTGGTCAAGCTTGAGGTCCACAAATCCCTCCGTTATTTTGTCCACCGTCACCCTAGCATATCCTTCTGGAATTGGACGGCACTGGAAAGTTGCGTCGGGTTCAGGAGGTCGAACAGATCCGACAACTGCCTTGACTTTGAAGTTGTGCCATTGCGTCATAAGGTGGCAATGTTGAGACTCCGTGATAGCATCCACGGGGTAGCTACCAGGAGCCGTGAAGACAGGCTCCAGCTGAAGCAGCTCGGTGGAAGCCACGCTGCTTCTCCGCCGAGATGGCGGTGTAGCTTCGGCAGGTCGCTTGCTGCGAACTACTTCTCGTTCCTCTAGCCCTTGTACCCTTGCGTGCAGCGCCTAGAGTTGGGTCTTCTCCACTTTCTTCCTCCTCTCCTAGCATTTGTAACCGCCTGCGTCCGGAAACCCAGCCTTCCACGGAACGAAGCCTGGTGTGCCTCGTGTCCGTCTAGGGTGCTCAGGATTCCCGCGGGCCATTGTGACCTCGTCGTTCTCTCTGTCTGGAACGAACGTCCCATGTAGCGCTGCATCAATATAGTGCTGAAGCTTCTTGACGGGTATGTCAAGTTGGTTGTTCGTCAAACGCACTTCCCTGATACAGGGTCCAAGGTTCTGCCATCCCCGAAGAACCAAGTCCGGCAACGGTCTGGCCATTTCAATGTCTCTGGTTCGACCCCTTTATCAAGCAGGTCATTCTCAGCCTTGGCCCACAACGGCCAGGCTTTGAGGTAGCCACCTGACCCCGTGCGATGGTGAAGCTTCTTTTTCGTAGCATTTTTCTTGTTTGTCGCCGACATCTTCTTACTCTTGTCCGATGTCTTGTGGGCCACAAATGCGGGCCAATGGTCTCTGATCTTCTCATACCGGTCGGTGAATTCTGGTGTCTTTTCTTCGTCAACAAACTCTGTTTTCAGCTCATTTTTCCACCTCCTGAATAGATCTGCCATCTTCTTAAGAGCATGAGACTTGATCAATTGCTCTTTAACTGGCTTCTTCGGATCCTCCTCTGGCGGTAGGGTGAAATTTACCTTCAGCGCGGTCCAAAGATCATCTTTCTGCATATCGTTGACATAAGACACCTCAGGGTCTTCCTTCTTAGGCTTAAACCATTGGTGGATGCTGATCGGGATCTTGTCCCTAACAAGAACCCCGCACTGACCAGAAAATGCTTCCTTGGTCCGGATGGGTTCAATCGGTTGGCCATCGCACGCGATTGCTGTGATCGTGAACGTTGCATCCGAGCGCAACCTTTTCTTCGGGCCTCATTTCTTTACCAAAGTTGTGCTCGATACGAAGGGCTAGAAAAAAGAAGAAAGACGAGAGTTAATATGTGTAGATACGAAAACAATGAATGCATCAATTAGCTAGTCAGCACAGGCTTAATTAATATATATACCTGGTCGGACTCTGTTCGGTCACCGGGGCCGTCATCACGGTCTCCTTCTTGCACCGGCATTCGGTCACCGGAGCCATCATAATCATGTCCTTCCTCCTCCATTGTTCGATAACCGTAGCCTGCTTCACCCTCTCCTTCCAGACCATCGGTTTCGTTGAGATACGACATGACATCACCTCCGGTTGCGATTATGTCCCCCAACACCTCTTCTGTTGCCTCGTCTCGTCCGTGCTCCATTGTTTCTGCAAATATTACAACATGGCAATTATTATACAAACATGACAACTGGTGGATATATTAGTGGCAAACGTAGACCTAGCTACCTAATCACAACAAGGAATCATATTAGTGGCCTCGACGCTTCTCTAGGGTTTGGGGTGGCCTGGGCAACGCTTCGGCCCTCGAACCCTCGGCGACCCCTCCCACCCTCATGTCGAAGTTATCGGGGAGGGGGTATATCGATAACGACATACCCGATAAAAAATAATAAAAGAAAGAAGAAGAAGAAAAAGAAGAAAAAAAGAGGAGAAGAAGAAAGGAATAGAGGAGAAGAACAAAAAACAGAATATTATTTTCTATTTTTTCTTCTTCTCCTCTATTCCTTTCTTTCTTCTCCTCTTTTTTTCCTTTTTTCCTCTTCTTATTTATTTCTCCTCTTCTTCTCCTTTTTCTTTTCTTTGTCCTAAACTAAACATAAACTAAAATAATCCTAAAACTAAACGAAACTTCTCCTCCTCCCTTTTTTCTTCTTCTTCTTCCTTTTTGCATCCTAAAACTTTATGAACAAAATTACAACCGAAAAAAGACAATAAAAATTCTATGAACAAAATAAAAATTCTATGAACAAAATTACAACATAAAAAATCATAAAAATTCTATAAAAAATGACATATTCTTTGCATATGAACATACAAACATTTGCATATTCTACAATAATATCACCGAAAAAATCTATGAACAGAAAAAAAATCCTAACTTTTGCATATGAACATACATACATCATCATCATCATCTACTACTACTACAATATGAACAAAAAAACTATATATATATATATATATATATATATATATGTGTGTGTGTGTGTGTGTGTGTGTGTGTGTGTGTGTGTGTGTGTGTGTGTGTGTGAACAGCGCCTTCATCGTCGTCGACGTCAGGGAGGGCGGCGACATCGGGGCACGCGGGAGGGGGGTGGGTGGAGGGGGAGAGGATGGGGAACGACGCGGTGAGGCTCACAGTGCAGGCGAGCGGCGGCGAGGTCGGGGCAGGGCGCTCGGCGTGCGCGACGGTGAGGTCGGGGCAGCGCGCGGCGAGGTCGGAGAAGTGAAAATTTTCACAAGTCCTGATTATATACCCAAAGCATTGGTCCCGGTTCATAGCGCCAACCGGGACCAAAGGTCTCTTTTCACCAGTCCAAAGGGCGGGAAGCAGAGGCCTTTGGTCCCGGTTGGTGGCACCAACCAGGACTAAAGGGGGGGGCATTGGTCCCAGTTGGTGCCACGAACCGGGACCAATGCACCCCTTTAGTCCCGGTTGGTGGCACCAACCGGGACCAAAGGCCTTGTGTTGCCCGCGTCGCGGCCAATAGTTTAGTCCCACCTCGCTAGTTGAGAGAGCTCGAGAGTGGTTTATAAGCGCTGTTGCGCCCACCCTCTCGAGCTCCTCTTAATTGCAGGCTTTTGGGCCTAATCTGTGACTATGTGTCTGTGGGCCTACTGGGCCTGCTGCGGTCCTGAATCCTGGCCCATGGTTGGGTTTGTAGTCGTATTCAGGCCGTGGTGGCCCAGTAGGTGGCACTCTTTTTGTTTTCCTTGTTGCTTTATTTATTTTATTTTGTTTCTACTTACAACAAAATACTTACTGTTGCTATTTTATTTTGTTTCTACTTATTTATTAAAGTTTATTTTGTTACTTATTTATTAAAATTTATTTTGTTTCTACTTTTTTATTTTATTTTCTTTTTGATTTATAATGTTTTGAACAGAAAATACTTTGATAATTTTAGTTGATTCCTTTTGCTATTAGAGTTTTGTTGGAAATATGCTCTAGAGGCAATAACAAATTAGTTATTATTATATTTCCTTGTTCATGATAATCGTTTATTATCCATGCTATAATTGTATTGATAGGAAACTCAGATACATGTGTGGATACATAGACAACACCATGTCCCTAGTAAGCCTCTAGTTGATTAGCTCGTTGATCAATAGATGGTTACGGTTTCCTGACCATGGACATTGGATGTCCTTGATAACGGGATCACATCATTAGGAGAATCATGTGATGGACAAGACCCAATCCTAAGCCTAGCACAAAGATCGTGTAGTTCGTATGCTAAAGCTTTTCTAATGTCAAGTATCATTTCCTTAGACCATGAGATTGTGCAACTCCCGAATACCGTAGGAATGCTTTGGGTGTGCCAAACGTCACAACGTAACTGGGTGGCTAGAAAGGTACACTACGGGTATCTCCAAAAGTGTCTGTTGGGTTGGCACGAATCGAGACTGGGATTTGCCACTCCGTGTGACGGAGAGGTATCTCTGGGCCCACTCGGTAGGACATCATCATATGCGCAATGTGACCAAGGAGTTGATCACGGGATGATGTGTTACGGAACGAGTAAAGAGACTTGCCGGTAACAAGATTGAACAAGGTATCGGATAGCGACGATCGAATCTCGGGCAAGTACAATACCGCTGGACAAAGGGAATTGTATACGGGATTGATTGAATCCTCGACATCGTGGTTCATCCGATGAGATCATCGTGGAACATGTGGGAGCCATCATGGGTATCCAGATCCTGCTGTTGGTTATTGGCCGGAGAGTTGTCTCGGTCATGTCTGCATGGTTCCCGAACCCGTAGGGTCTACACACTTAAGGTTCGGTGACGCTAGAGTTGTTATGGGAAATAGTATGTGGTTACCGAAGGTTGTTCGGAGTCCCGGATGAGATCCCGGACATGACGAGGAGCTCCGATATGGTCCGGAGGTGAAGATCGGTATATTGGACGAAGGGTATTGGAGTCCAGAATTGTTCCGGGGGTACCAGGTGATGACCAGCGTGTCCGAAAGGGGTTTCGGAGGACCCGGCAAGCGTTGGGGGGCTTTATGGGCCAAGGGGAGAGGGCACATCAGCCCACTAAGGGGCTGAGCGCCCCTCCCACCCCATCTCACGTAACCAGGAGAGGTGGGGGCGCCACCCCTAGGGCAGCCGCCCCTCCCGGCTTGGGGGGCAAGTTTCCTAGGGGGTGGGGGCGCCCAAACCCATCTAGGGTTTCCCCTGTGGCCGCCGCCCCTCCCCTAGGGAACCCTAGGGCGCCTCCCTCTCCTCCCTTCCCCCTATATATAGTGAGGGAGAGAGAGGGCAGCCGCATCCTTCCCCTGGCGCAGCCCTCTCCCTCCTCCAACACCTCGTCCTCCTCCATAGTGCTTGGCGAAGCCCTGCCGGAGAACCACGAGCTCCATCACCACCATGTCGTCGTGTTGTCAGAGTTTTCCCTCAACTGGGCTGTACATGTGTTGAACGCGGAGGTGCCGTCCGTTCGGCACTGGGATCATCGGTGATTTGGATCACGACGAGTACGACTCCATCAACCCCGTTCACTTGAACGCTTCCGCTTAGCGATCTACAAGGGTATGTAGATGCAATCTCCTTCCCTTGTTGCCAGATTACTCCATAGATTGATCTTGGTGTTGCGTAGAAAATTTTGAATTTCTGCTACGTTCCCCAACAAGTTTCTTTAAAGTTTTCTTGTTCATTCTTTTTTCTATTAGAGTTTCATTAAAGTTTATTTTGTTTCTAATTATTTATTTTCTTTTCTTTTTTTGCTTTTTTATTAATTTTATGTAAATTCTTTTTTGATTTTAATGTTTTCAACAGAAAATACTTTGATAATTTTAGTTGCATAAATTTTATATAATTTTAGTTTCAATAATACTAGAGGTTTATAAAAGCTTTTTAGTTGATTCCGTTAGTACCGGTTCTAAGGCTGTTACAAAGGCATTTCATTTAGTATCGGTTCTAAGGCTCCCCACAAGCACCTTTAGTACCGGTTCTGCAGCTGTTTTTTAGTCCCACCTCGCCAAGCGAGAGGCACTGCAGCGGTTTATAAGCCCTGAGTGCAGAGACAATATGAAGGAGAGGCGCAATGCTCACCTGCACGTTGCTTAGCTTCAGGCCTTGAGGAACTGGTGTAGACTGCACGGAGCTATCAAGGTTTACGAAAACTACACATAGCTCCGTGCAGTCTACACTATTTCCTCAAGGCCTGAAGCTAAGCAACATGCAGGTGAGCATTGCGCCTCTCTTTTATTTTGAGCATTGTGTGTTCAAAATGCACCATTCAAAGCCACATCATCAATTTTCAACCCTTTCTGACTTCATTTGTTATTTTTCATGAATTTACTGATTTTTTGAGCTATAAGACTCTGAAATTCAAAAGCATTTCAAATGAACTCTGAAATGGTTGAAAGTTGGCATGGAATCATCATTTCACCCACATAGCATGTGCAAAAAAGTTGAGAGGGTTACGACAAAAACTAGATGCACTTCGTGTACAAAACGGACAATCTCTTTCGAAGTATCAGGGTTTCGTACGGAAACTCATCTGTTACAAAGGGATTTCATTTTTTTAGAACTTATTTGAACTCCAGACTTTTTGTGTGTTCAAAATGCACCATTCAAAGCCACATCATCAATTCTCAACTCTTTCTGACTTCATTTGTTATTTTTCATGTATTTACTGATTTTTTAGCTATAAGACCCTGAAATTCAAAAGCATTTCAAATGAACTCTGAAAAGATTGAAAGTTGGCATGGTATCAATAATTATGCAGGCCCTTAATGTACTCGGAGGTGTGTCTGTCACCGTACATCCGTTGTCGGTTCATCTGCGTGCATTATATATAATTATGTGTGTCAAAAACCATTACAGATTCACATGGATAGATAAGTGACCAAATTAATAGAAGTTCATCATCACATTAAAAACAAAGTACATACATAGTTCAAATTGAACAACATATAGCTCTCCAGAGCATCTAGTTAAACCATACATTGAAACTATGTAAAACCTTTCAATGCAACAACAAATGCGATCATAATCACAACCAAGGTAACAATTGATCAAACGGCATAATGATACCAAGCCTCGGTATGAATGACATATTTTCTAATCTTTCTAATATTCAACCGCATTGCATCCATCTTGATCTTGTGATCATCGACGACATCCGCAACATGCAACTCCAATATCATCTTCTCCTCCTCAATTTTTTTATTTTTTCCTTCAAGTAATTGTTTTCTTCTTCAACTAAATTTAACCTCTCGACAATAGGGTCGGCTGGAATTTCCGGTTCAACTACCTCCTAGTAAATAAAATCTATGTCAACATGATGGGCATAATTGTCATAAACAATAAATGAACCAAATAGTTATAAAAGATAATATATACCACATCCGAATCATAGCCAGGACGAGGGCCGACGGGGGCGGATACCAAAACCATCGCACTATATATTAACAAGCAATAATAAAAGTAAGAAAATTAGACAAGTATCTATTTAAAGTAATAATTTTTTTCTTTCAGAAGAAGATAAGATCAAGAGGCTCACCACGGTGGTGCCGGCGACGAGATCGGCGCGGGCGATTGACGGTGGTGAAGACGGGGACGGGACGTGACGGACCGCTAAACCTAGACAAATATTGGGGAAAATGGAGCTTGGAGGTCGAGCTTCGAGAGGAGAAATCTTAACTAGTGTGGCTCGGGCATTCATCGAACACGCCATGTGCATAGGAGGTGAGCTAGAGAACCACAAAGCTCTCCCCTCGCCGGCCAGAAAAAGCAGAGCACTATGGAGTGCTCTGCTCGCGGGCGAGGGGTATATATAGGCAAATCATTGGTCCCGGTTCGTGGCTAGAACCAGGACTAAAGGACCCCCTTCCGTCCCGATTCTAGGCACGAACCGGGACCAATGGCTGTGGGCCGGGAGCAAGGTCCATTGGTCCCGGTTCATGCCTAGAACCGGGACAAATGGGTCCACACGAACCGGGACCAATACCCACGAGGCCCCGGCCGGGCCCCTGGGCTCACGAACCGGGACGTATGCCCCCCATGGGTCCCGGTTCGTGACTGAACCGGGACTAATGGGCTGGCCAGACCTGAACCAAAGCCCTGTTTTCTACTAGTGACAGGTACTTAGTTTTGCTGGATCGAACGTTAATGTACTAAAAAAATGCAAACAAACATGAGAGAAACAGGTGCTTCATTTCTTTTTTGCGACAGGAAGCAGTGCCCGCCTATACAAGTACTTAGTTTTTCTGGGTCTAAATTTTGTGTACTGATCAGCTGCAAATTATGTACAGAAAATTCTGCGAGCATATACCCTGTACCACACCATTCTTTAACAAACAAGAATGATAGTAAACAAGTGACAGAGACTATCTCCAAGATAATTAACACAAACTGGGCATAAACGTAGCCAAAGTTTAAATCAAAATTTGTAATGTTGTGTACTATATTAACTAAATGTTTAAATCAAAATCGGCACGAAGGGTTTTTCATCTAACTCAATGTTTATGCTGCAAGTTCATCTCAAAGCGCTAACAAATAGTACAATACTAAATATACTTGCTTGCCAAGTGACCTCAATGTTTATGCTGCAAGTTCATAACGATTCTAGATGCTCATGCCTAGGGGTTTTTCCCACTTGACCAATACTGAGAGTACTATTATTTTAACAGGAAATACTATTGAAATAAACAAGTATATTTGTAAGACTTGTGCATGTGTAGAAAATGCACAACTACAAATTAATTTATTACATGGCAAAAGCAATTACTTAATGGTTAAGATACAAGTTGAATCAGAACCAATGAACACTAAGAGGTAGCAGCTCTAGTAGTGTAGTGTATCGATGGAATGCATGATATCAGGGACATGGTCCAACGCAGATTTTATGCACACAGAAACATCTGTACGGTTACAATTTTACTGGAACTACACAACAGTCCATACTCCATACCTTCAGCAGCTCACAACAGTCCAAATCTTCAACAGCTCAAAATCTACTCTACCCTGTTCAGCTCGAGGACAGTGGCGTCCGCGTCAATAAGGTGGGAGATGTACTGACTATAATGTGCAAAGCAAATATATTAGTGTGACAATCGGACTGCGGTTTCATTTCATCATTACTGGAATGCAAATGTTGTCTCAACTGAACCAAGTCTTAAAGAACTATGCCTTCCCAAATGTCTAAATTTACTAAAATAAACTCTCGAAGAATTGATTCAGATGCATACTAACTGAACTAAGAAGGAACAATGTACAATGGGTGGCCGCACATTGCCTTCCCTTTCTTCATGATGTACTTGACCTCCATGCAAGTTCTAACTTACAGGATCCATGAGATATCTATCTAGTCAACATCTGCTATGTTATCAAAGTGAAAATGCAGGCCTTAACCTATGGTGACTTTAGATCAGGGATCAAAAGTGACTGGTCACATGCGAACATAACAAGTACATTTTAAGAAAACATGTTCCAGTCGTACACACAATAGTTATGAGTTACCACGAGTAATTCAGCAACAGCAAAAAAAAGCAGAGGGTGTCGCAGGGCTCGCAACCTGCGCCTGCTTGAAAGATGCCATGGCCGGCGACGCAACAAAATGCAACCCTCCATTGGCAGTGAGCGAGCCCATGGGGAACCCGAGTGCCCCGGCCCCACCGCTGTGGTCACTGCCGCCTCGACATGGATGGGCCGCTTCACTACCCACGAGCTGAATCCCACCAAAAACACCTTCACGCGCCCGCTCAACTCCTCCAGGGGGTTGCGACCGCCGCGCGCCTGCACCGGTGGTGACGACGAGGATGGTAGTGGCGTTTTCTGACAACGTCAACAGAAATCCGTCACAGATTAACAGGTTTCTTGTAGTGTTTCTCTTGCTTCTTTGTGATTTGTGTGGCACATCTGCATGATGATGAGAGACTCTTCAACGAAATATATTGGTTATTCACGTGTGAATATACTAAAACCGCATTATATGCAATACCATAGTCAGGTGCAAGTTGCTGGTTGGAAAATTAAGATACAATAGTAGAAATTTGTAAAATGGATCAGTGATTATACGAACATAGAAGCAACAGTCTTACCGCCTAGATGACTGATTACAGAGATGAGAGGTGGTTAGAAGTAATAGCTAGCACTGTCCAAAAGTTGCAGGCTAATACAAGGTCGTTTAATGCCAGAGTCAAATCGATGGGGCGCGCCCATGGAGCACCGCCTGAGCAGAATCTCTGTGGTGCCAGGTAGGACACACCCCTTCCACTGTCCTCTTTATACTACTAATTGCTTAATTTCCCAAATAAGCCTTTTTAGGTGCTAAATAAGCCTTCTAAAGGGATGTGGCATGTTTTTCATAAACCATTTTATAAGACGACAAACCCATGATTTTTTTATAAGCAGTCCTACAGGCCCAAGGTTCATCCATAGTTTTCTTAGCTCAACCATTTCTCAATCGATTTATGTATTTTTGTAAGAGCAAAATTTGTTTCATGGTTTGTTAATTCCACTGATCACTAGATCGATCACGACAAGGGAAGCTATGTTGTGATCAACATCATAATTCGTTAAAACCGCTTTGAATGCACTATGATTCAAATGTGAACCAATCAACATCGGTTATAAGATATTAAGGAACTCTAAACACTAGAAAGATAATATCTTTAAGCATTTTAATACAAGTATGATGTCATCATGTTTAGTTCAAATATCTTCTACCCACTTGGGGGCATAATCAACAACTACTACAATATGTGTGTGCTATCATAGGAAAGATGGAAAAGGTCCCATAATAATCAAAACCGCATAGATCAAATGGCACAATAGATATAGCATAGTTCATAGTCATTTATTGGCATCTACCAATATTACCTCCTCTTCGACATTCATCACATGATAAGATAAACTTTCAAGTAGCTTTGAATAAAGAAGGCCATAGTTTTGTCTCCAACATGGTGTTCTCCATAAAGACTGGAGTGACACTTACTTAAAATTCCTTCTTGCGATAAATATTTGTTGGTATTTTTCTTCCTAGATAAGTAGCAAGGATAGTATTATTTTTTTGTTTGATTGTTCATATGCAAAAGCATAAGGCAATGACAACATAACTATCAAGACAAACAAACATAATAGATGCCTTATGTATATATCGAATGACAACAAATATACTTACTTCATCCCTATATTAGATCCATCACCAATGCACAGGAAGCACCTGACCTTATCCATGCCATGTTGCTCCTTGTACCACCATTGCTCACCATGTTGACACACGCTCAGCTCCAGCAGCCTTCAAAGCACACAATCGAGGATTGTTTGTTGCACGTTGGGTTTTACAGGGTCATGTGGAAATTATAGTTCATGCTATGAAGTTGCTATGAAATTTCCACGGAATCTATGTGTTCCAAGCCAATCAAGAATCTGTTTGGTGCGAAGGCTGAAACTTGTTATGCTCGATCTACTAACTGCCGGGAAGAACTGATCTAAGTAGCATGGCTGATGTTCCCCCCTTGACACTACCAAAGCATTGGTTCTTGTGGGTGGAGTTGGACCATGGTGTCGATGTGTCCCAATATGTACTGTAGACATGCAACATCAAAATGGTTTTGGACAACGTTCAAATCCAGGCTTGTTCCCTCAAAATCCACGTGGTGTTGTTGCACTTCCAACTTAAACAAGTTTCCTATAGAGTTGGTCAACTTAAACAAGTTTTCTTAGGACAAACCTTGAACTTCAATCAATTTGGTATGAACGGAGTAATATATAACAACTACAATTTTCTATTCTAATTCTTTCTAGTAAGTTCATTGGTTCTTGGTAGACGAAGTTTTATGCCATAAGTACTTTCTCATGACACTAAATGTTCATTTGTACTCCCTACATTCCTAAACTGTAAGGTGTATTGTTTTGTAAAGGCAAGCCTATGATCAATAATTACTTCTTTAATAAGTTGGTTATGTGATACAAGATAACTACCATAAGAAGTATTTATCTCGAAGAACCTAATGACACAAATTCCATGTCCTCACAGAAACTTTGTATTCATAAAGCAATTCATTCTCAAAGATTAATCTAAAAGAAACAAAATACACCTTTTATCTACAAAATGGAGTCATTACATTATCATTTTGTTCCTCCTTGCTCTACCCAATACACCCATTTTGTAGTGTGTGAATGAGAAGAGAAAACTGAGAACTTTGGCAACACATATATATTGCTAGTATTATTCATGGACAAATCACACATATTATCCTTGTCTACATTGCCATCCCCGTCCCTTGGTTATGATACTTGTATCGCCGGACGCAGACAAGGAAGTAGCCAAAATTGAGTGCCGCTGCCACTGCCAGTGTCCAATAAACGTTGTCTAGCCTCCCTTGGTCTATGTTCCCCGGCAGCCACACCGTGACCCGCCTCACCACGTCTACGAACACCGTGCTTATGTAGAACCCCAACGCGATGAGCAGCGGCGCCATGGCCATAGCCAGGCTCCTCAGCGTCTTGGGGAACTCCAGGTAGTAGAATGCCATATTCCCAGGGAAGTGCAGGGCCTCTCCGGCCCCGACGATGCTCAGCGGGAGCAGGAGCCACAACACGGACATGGGCGCACCGAAGTTCGCGCGCATGCCGCCAAGCCTCCGGCGCTCCACCAGCACGGCGGCGACCATTCCGGCAACGTTCACCACATGGCCAAGGCCCACGCGCTGCAGCGGGGACAATGGGGTGCTGGTGATCCTGTGCCAGAGGGGGAAGACGGCACGGTCCAGGGCCGGGGTTGCCACGGTGAACGCGACGAGGGAGCAGACGGAGACAGGCCCCGCTGGGATGTTGAAGTGTGATCCAAGCGAGCGGTCCATGGCGAGCGCCTGCAGGATGATCATGCCAAGCATCACTCCGATCGACACACTCACCATTATGCCGGACGAGCACAGTGGGAAGACGCCGAGGAGGGACTTGAGGTCCTCGACCTGCTGCACCGTGCACAGCCGCCAGGCGCCACGACCTGATTCACCCCCGGAGCTGTCGCTTCCAGTTGCTGCTGTGATCATGGCGGCTCGATTCAGAAAGCTCCAAGAACGAGATACAATGAATGATTAACCAATCCAGAGGTTCCGCAAATAACAATGTCCTGTCCGAGAAATAGCCAACTCCCTACGTACCTTAAGGTTTTACTTGGTGCCCCGTCACCGCCGGAGGTCACGAAGGCGCCGTTTCCTACGTTGTACTGCACACCACCATGTGCGTCGACTTGGACGCTACCCTTGCACAAGGCGGCCACGACGACGCGGACCAGGTCTGTGTAGGGGCTGCCCTTTGTTGCGGGCATCCGGTAATACCGTGCGCCCAGAAGAAGCATCGCCAAGCTAAACGTCGACGCGGCGAGACAAACACCGAACCCCATGGCCCATGACACGCCATCCTGGATGTAGACGATGGCCGTGTCGCCAACGATGAAGGAGCCGTATAGGAAGACAACGTACCAGTTGAAGAAGGTGTCTTGCTCGCGCGTGCTGCTGAGCTGGTCTGCGCCCATTGTTGCGATGTTGAAACGTGTGCCGCTGGTGCCAATTGCGAGAAGGAATATGGCGGCATACAACACGGTAAGTTGCCCTGGGGATCCGTGCTCGCACCCGACGGTGGACGACGATGTGCAGTGTGGCGGCCGGAGGGACGGCAATGCTGCGGTGAGCGTGAACAACACGAAAGCCTGGATAATGACAGTTGTTATAATGTTTTTTTTATAGTTTTATTGCAAATGGTTTGCTTTTTCTATTGCATAAAATGGTAGAGAATGCTGCAAACAACTAAGTGATTATATGGATTAATTATTGCATTCATTTTGTTTATAAGAGAGTGGTGGTGTTGCAAACATATAAAGGTTATGCTGCAATAGTGTCCCCTTTTTTATGGTCAGATGTTATAGTTAAATGATCATTTGTTGCCATGCTGCAAAAGTGGAACAAAATGTTGGCACCATGAAAGAATTGTCCGAAAGTTAAGAATCTGCAAATCTGTTTTTGCACTGCACAAAAATTGATATAGTAATCACTACTCCCTCCATTTCCTTATACAAGGCCACTATGAAAAATACATTTTGTATCTGTATAAGGCCACTAATAGTAATCGAGGAAAAAATTAATGATGTTTCTCATACTAGTAATTTGTTTAATACTTGCATGCATGTAGTCATAATGACACTGTGCTACTTCCTTGCATGCATGCAGGCATATTAATGAACCTGATTAACGAAAAGAAAAAATGGCTTTCAAAGCGGCCATTAAATTTTACCTTGGTGACTGTAATCCTTTGTGGCCTTGTATAAGGGAACGGAGGGAGTATAAAGTTTCATGTACACTGGGGATTTCTCTTCCAAATCCATCTGCAGAAATATTTGTGTATAAGGGAACGGAGGGAGTATAAAGTTTCATGTACACTGGGGATTTCTCTTCCAAATCCCTATTATCTGCAGAAATATTTGTGTATAAAGTTCGTATTAACAATTCATCTGTGTTTTTTTTTGCGCTGCATAATTTTTTCGCTTTGGATATGAAGGGATCAGCGAATGCATCGAGCTAGTTGCATGAAACAGAGTTCCCTTTTCTTTTATTTGAGAGCACGAGCAGAGTTCGTATTTGTCATAATCGCCGCATAAATGCGTGGTGGTCATACCTAAATAAGCATTAGAATTTTTTTTGCACTGCACAAAAAAAAAGATTAACGATCACTATAAAGTTTCATGGCAATGGAGATTTTTCTTATGTAATTTCCCAGTAATAGTTTATTCGCTTTTGGGTATGAAAGGATCAGCGTATGCATTGAGCTAGTTGATGAACCAGAGTTTTCTCTTCTTATTTTATTTGAGAGCATGAGCCAGAGTTCGTATTTGTCATTATTGTTGCATAAATGTGCAGTGGTCATGCATGCATATTTCATATGGTTATTTTGCTGAACACACCGTGACCATATAGCTATATGTTTTTCTCTACATTTACACGGCCTTCTTACATGACATGACCATTTGAATCATTGTGTTGCACATTGAACAATTAGTTTCTTTTATTGACGAAAAAACAAGAGGAGAATCCTACAGTGGATTACTTAAAGCAAATGGCAGTTAAGAAGGTTCAAAAAGGGAGAAAGCAAAGAAAAAAGACATTATAAGATGCGGCTCTGACCATTAATTCTTTGAACAGCTGCTACTTAATATTTCGGTTTCGCTGTCTAGACGTTTAAAAAGTTGGTATCATCTCTCACTCAAAGGAAGGCTGAATAAAAACTTCTAAAATAAAATGACAACTTCTGAGGATGTAGTTTGGTTTTGTGTTTCTTTCAGGAGGTGGTTGATATATAATCTTAAGAGGTATATTAATTTGAACGCGCGTACAAAAATATTTAAGAAATCATCATCCTTTGCCTATATATTATCCGTAATTTTCAAACTCTCAAAAATTAACCTTTTAAGTTTCAAAACAATGAAAATAAATACACAAATACATGTAGATGTATATTAGATGCGTGTGAAATTTCATCATGAAATACGTTATCATGTGAGCTGTACAAAAACAAAATCATGTACTTTTATAGTGAATAGTACATGTGATAGAAATACGTGATTTTGTCATTTTTGTGTAGCTCACATAAAAAATATTTCGCCATGAAACTTTGCAGACAAGTAGTATACATCCGTATGTATGTGTGTATTTTTTTTTCTGGATTTTTTGAAACCTAAGAATTTTATTTTGAACTTTTCAAATAATGGGCTCCATTAGCCATTTCTTCAAACCCATTTTATCTCCAAGAAGAAGAAGAAGAAGAAGAAGAAGAAGAAGAAGAAGAAGAAGAAGAAGAATAGTTGGCATCACACGTACCGTATTGCCCCACTTCTTTCCATGTACTCCCTCCGTAAAGCGCAACTTCGATCAGGAAAGAAAAAAGACAAGGCAACTAATAAAAGTGAAAAGTCCATAGCAAGGCAGATCGAAGACGGGTTGTTTGGAGAGGGCAGCAAATTAAGTTCGTAGGGGTCGGACCAGGAGGTTAATGACGGCACCAGCGAGGATGACGGGGAAGGAGCCGAGGTAGGAGTCGGCGAGGACGGCGCCGGCCACAGGCACGAGGTTGAGGGAGCCCCGGACGATGTTGGTGATCTGCGCGGCGTCGATGCTCTCCACGTTGTACTCCTTGAGCAGGTACACCAGCAGGTTGCTGGTCGTCCCGTTGACGGCCAGCCCCAGCCCCAACATGCTCCCTGCTCACACACACACACACATATCATACATATACGTCTAGAAAGATGTGTGTCTGTGTGAGAGAGAGGTGTGCACATATGTACCGTACCAGCTATGAAGGGGAGAGTGATCCATCCTCCTCGCTCTCTGCCTGGTTTCTCTTGGGCTTCTTCTCGGCCGACGACAGGCTTGAGTTTAGAGTTAGTGGAGCTATCCATCTCCAGCTGCTTTTGATCCCAGCTACTTAATTAGTTTGGATCTTTGAGTCTACAATGGAGCTACTGGTATATATACACTTGGAGATGAGTAATAGCTTCTGGAGCAAAAAAAAAAAAACAAGAAACAAAAACAATACGACGCCTGAGAGATTCGAACTCTCGCGGGGAAACCCCATGTACTTAGCAGTTAAAATTTGCATTTACTATATATTGATATCCTTTCGGAAAACAAAGATGTGCGTCCAACAAGTGACGCAGGCTCCTTTTGGCACATTATATGTCTGCTACTGTGGAACTTTAGGAATGATTACGATGAAGTGCGATGTTCTGTTCCGCACGATGGATGGCAGAGGGCGGCGCTCCATCTCACGCCGATCAATGGATGGAAATGGCATGCACGAATATATGCTAGCTGGCTGCACGTACAAAGGGGCGCACCCTTTGCTCTCTATTTAGAGATATTATAAGGAAAAAGTCTAAAACAAACCTTGAAATTGTAGACGATAGCTAAATCAAACCCTGAACTTTGAATCCCGGAAATTGGCACTCTGAACTTGTAATTCCGGTCTATTTTGGACCCTATACCTGTTTGGCACACTGGGGGGATAAGAAAATCCCAGGGATAACCTGCTACTCAGAATTTGGGCCAGCCCACTATAACACAACAACAAAATCATGAACTTTAAAATATATTCACGCATTTCTAAAATATTCAGAAGTTAAAAAATATTGTTGTTTTCTATTTTTCGCACAAATTCAATTCCTTTGGTTTTTTTAATTTTTTCTGGAATTTTGAAATTATATTCGCATTTTCAAAAATCTTTTGTGATTCCAAAAACAATTCTAAAAAATGTTCAAAATTTCAAAAGTTCTTCACATCCTATGAAAATGTTTCGGATTTTTAAAAATCATGTCGCATTTTAAAGTAATGTTTTTAGAATTTTGTTTCGGATCGTTGGCTAAGGAATCGCCTGGGTCAGCCCACCAGACATGAAGCGGGCTTTTATTTTCTGAAAGCTGAACAATTTTTTTAAGTGCGAACACTTTTTGAAACATAAACATTTTCTGAAACCTGAACATAATTTTAAAGTGTGAATTCTTCTTGAAAATTTTAAAAATAGGAACAAATTTCTAAATCTGAAAAAATTGTAAGAAAATATTTTGTGAGAGCTAAAAAATATCGCAAGTTTAAAAGAATGTACGGAAAAATTCAAACAAATGTTTATACAATGTATAATAATATTTGTGTAACTCAAAAAAATGTTTCATACATTCGAAAAAATTTAGCATTTCAATAATGTTTACAAGTTTCAAAAAATTTGTTTGTGAGATTTTCAAACAAAACTGTGTGTACAATGTAAATAAAAAGTTTGCATGTTGTAAAAAGTTGTGTCTTACACTTAACAGAATATACTTGGGTTGTGTTTGAAAAAAGAGTCTACAAATTTGAAATTGTTGAACCATGCAAAAGAGTGTTTGTTTAGTTTTATAATACGTTTATATCATTAAGAAAATGGAAACATGTACTTAAATAATATATATGTATTAAAAAATTTGAAAACATTTAATTTAAAAATGTACATGATGTATTTTAAAATATAAAAAGTTTATCAAAAAATATTTTATGTGTGCGTTAAAAATGTATATTGGGTACGAAGAAGAAATAGACATGTGTAGAAAAAGAAAAAACATAACAAAGCAAAAAGGCAAAAACAAAGAAAACCAGGAGCAGTGGGTGCGCGCGAGCGACGCTGCTAATGGGCCGGCCCAGTTCAGCAAATACCGGTTAAATCCTCTCAAGGTTTAAAATAGACCGGGATAACAGAGTTTGGTGTGCTGATTTCAAGGATTGAGAGTTCAGGGTTTGATTTAGCTTTCACCGGCAAATTCAAGGTTTGTTTTGGACATTTTCCATATTATAACTGCGCACTAATCGAGCTCTCTCAGACCATTAGCGTCTTGAACCGTTGGATCTGCTACTTTGGCCATTTCTGACCGTTGGATGCTATTCTGGCCCCCCGTGGGCTCTGTACGCTATCACCTTAGTCTCAACTGAATTGGGCCGCTGCTCCAGGAACTATTTCGGGAGTTTCCTGTTATTTTGGGCCAAATGGGCTGGATATCAAAAATTCAAAACTCGAAAATTTCTGACGTGGAGAAGACGAGACGCAGCCCCACCTGCGCCGAGCACTGCGTGTGTCGATGCGATTCCTGGGCGATGCGGGCATCAGTTGACGAGTGGTCTGCTCGGTCGGCGTCTCCGCTGAGGGGACTAGACCGGTCGATGTCGGAGGGGAGGTTGTGGGTGATGCATGTGGAGGGGAAGCGGCAACAAACTGTTCGAGTGAAACTGAACCGCAAGGATTGAAGGAGGCAATCAATCTTCAGTTTTCGGGAGCATTCATCCTGATTGATGCGTGCCACTCGCCCATGGCCATTAATTAAGTGCAGGTGTGTGTTCCTTTTTCCCCGCCTCTTCCCAGAGCACCCCTACCCCCAGGTTATATGTAGCTATTGGCAGACACAATGCTTTTTTTTCATATCATATGTATTTAGTATTGTAGTTGTTGATAAATTTTCCTGCAAATCTGCTTCAGACAATATGACATGCCTTCTTTCTGAAGTCGGAAGGAGTAGTATAGCTCGATGCATATAACCCTCATTTTCTGTTGACAGCAACCGAATGCAAAACCTGCGCTTGACCTCGACACCAAGAGAGCATGGGGCCGCCGTCAGATAGCAGAAATCGAGACCAAGAAGCACGATCTCTTCTACCAGCTCGCTGAGCTTGATAGCAGATTCCCCTCGCGTAACAAGTACTTCCGATATAACAGGGAGCTTATCCACCATCTCTTCGGACACATTGAGCCCAATCCCAGTGACACCCTATGGTATGATCCACAAAATTACATATACATATTTATCTGCTCTCCCTAATTTATCTAAATTGATGTATACTACTGCCGACTGTGTCTTCCCTAGGCGCTCTGACGTCCAAGACGCCGCTACGCTGGTCCACCGCTCACTTGAGAGGAACTGAGAGGATCGTGGGCTGCAGATCCAGAGAATTATTTTACCGGTCACATCGACACATCTTAGAAAACCTTCGCTGCATTTCTTCAGTTTTCAGATTCTTCAATCAGCGCATGGTTTGATCTAGAACACCTGCTATACTTTCTTTCTCCATGTCTTTTTTTGGTTCTGTATATTGTTTGCAGATGACAAGAAATATCGTATTAGGATAACGCGTGCAACACACTAATATCTTTGAGAGTTCAACAAAGGCAATATCATGTTGCTGCCGGATGGTCTCTCCAGACCAGTTCAGTGATGTGAATTCCAGAGAATGAACGATGTGAGTTTCAGAGAATGTATTTGTTCTTCTGAGCTCAAAACGACCACTTTTGATTTATATTTTCTGATTATATTTTCTTTTTCTCAATTGTAACTTGAACCTGTGTGGTTTCATTAAATTAAATCAGGGAGGAATCCCTTCTTAAAAAGAGCACTGAAACTAAAGTACAGGTGACCACATCATATTTGTCCGAATGATATCTATATTGATTAGCATGGGATGCATGCGTACATGTTATCTTACTTCTGCTCGAATTCACAACATTATGCTTTCTACATGGGAACAATTAGAGAGTGAACCGCTCGAGACCAATACATTTTAAGCAATGGAAACACACTGATCATATTGTAATGATTTTCCTTGTTATCTGTAGATTATTCGTTGTATTTTTGATGTATTTGGCATTGCTACTAGCGTGCTACAGCTCGGTGGCGCACAAAGTTTTCCTTGCTGGTTTCTAACTGAGGTTAGTAATTTTGTATTTTTTCCAATAGGCCGCCTTGTCTTGATATACATCACTATGAAAGTTTTACTCGATTTCCAACAAACTATAGTAGACGTGAAATTTTGGAACTTGATTTTATTGTCACTAAAGGTGGATATGAACTAGAGTTGCAAACGAGGACAACGTACTCGTAATTTCTCATTGCATGCATGTCTCATTTATATTATATCCTTGGTAATCCTGTATTGACATCTCTGTTTATTCTTTGTTAGTCTTTAACTCCAACATATCTCAGCATTCATGGTAAGGTATGGTGCCCATTGATTCTTGGTAATGTCTTTGGATCCACTGTTTTCGCTTCATCCAGTCAGGTAAATTTGAATACTATGTATAGGTAACTTTAGTCCACTTGACCATTCCATAACATGTTACATTTCTGTTTCTATTAATGGTTCTTGCCCACTTTGCAGGAAACACAAGTACCAATTGTCAAGACCACCTGCCATATAGTTGTTACTTAGGTTTTGGTTTTCCAAGTTTCTGCTAGCATTATTAGCTCTTAAAATTTACGATGCACTGGATAAATGTTACATGTGCTACTTGTGTTGATAGACCTACAAGGAAATGTGCTTTCATTAATATCGTCTTTACATCTTCCTCAAAAAACACTTTGATTTGAAGTGACATGCTTGGAGGTAGACATTGTCCTACCTGGATGAAAATAGTTTGCATATGCTCCACAGACAGTATCTTTCTTGTGGCTCTTATTAAACAATAGAAGATCAACTAATGGTTTGGTTCCATGGTTAGGTACAACTTTGTATTCTTTAGTTACCTAGCCTTAGTCTGCTTACTTTATGAAGAGTTGATCTTATGGAATCTATTTTGGGTTACCCTATTTGGCCTGGCTGCGCATGTTGCTACTCTGCTATGTGGCATGTCATATTAGGGTATTACTAGATTGTACTATCCTAATTTTGGTGGTCACTCTGGTTCTATGTGTTGCTTACCTAGGGAACAGTCGTCGGCAAGATCCAAATTTTATTGGTTCAAAGTAGTAATTTTTGTAAGCTATTAATACCGTCAACATTTTTACATAATATTATTACCCACCTTTTGGTCCGTTTCTTTTGTAAATTTCTATCATCCAATTGCAAAAACAGATGGGCGCAGCAACGCGCGTCAATCATGATCTAGTGCAGTAGCAAAAGCCAAAGCCAAAAGAGTGATCGTAACTATACTTAGTAGTCGATCGCATCTTGCTGATATAACAACTAGATTTGTATTCGCCACTTGCATGCACGCATCCAACCAAAAATATATGGGAAAAGAAATAATATTATTGACGAGGTTGCTGTGTGGTGAGGTGAATAATTGTGAGCATGTTGATATAAACATCTCTACTCCTAATGGCTGAGTTGGTTGAATAGTACGGTTTATTTTCGTCCCACCACTTTCAATTGTTTTATTTCGCTAAATTTTTTTGTCCCTCCCCCCACCCCACCGGTTTAGTTTCGTGTCACCCTCACACAACGAAGAAAATCTGAATGGATCAGAACTTTTCATGCTGGTGCAAGTTATTTTTAGTTGTCAATAAAATTAAATCTAAATTAATTAACCTTAATTTAATCGCTCAGTCACATTAAATAGGAAACACATATTTAAACCGATTCTATTTGTCAATAAGATTAATTTTCGGTAGTATTTGGTAACTTTTATATATGGAAATGAATAATTCATGATCAATCTATAATTAATTTGTGAAGACCGAATCTTCTCTACCCCGGCTCGCAATCGATACTGCACTCCCTCACACGATTCCTTCGTTAAATAAAGACGTGACCCACGCCCCGTCTTATCCCGATCCTCTCACCCATGATCTCCCCTCTCCTGCGAGGCTGCGACACACGAACCCACATCCGATGCCCGATCTTCCCCAACCCTCTCATCGCACTCTCGATCTCGTATCTCTCACTTGTCGCTGCCGCCTGTGCTCACCTTCCATCACCCACACTGATCTGCACAAAAGATGTACGATGGCGGTGTCGGAGCCCCCATCACCGTCGAGGCAAGACTGGCAGGCCGTGCTCCAATACGACGGTGGCGGCATGGCAACGGCGTCAACCAAGCTCCTTCCTTCGCTGGATCATAGATGCCGGGTTCGCCGACGGCGACGAGGACATCATCGGCTTCAAAGTCCCATGAAGGCCAAGAAGAGCGACGACAACTACAGCCTGTCGTTGACTTCAGTTGCTGGCCTTCTCCAAGGACCTGCTGCAGCGAGGTGAGCCGGCGGCGCAGCGGAGACGCTCCCACCGTCCAGCGCCGTGGTGCGGCTGCGATGTGCGGCCATGAATCGTGCACCCTGATCGATGCCGTGGGACGCGTCCACGACCCTGCTCGCCCTCCTCCTCGCTAGCGCTGCTGGCCCCTGTTCGCGCATCTCATGCGGAGAGATCGCAAATCGCTATGGCTACCCATGGACTGCCTCCGTCGTCGTCATCCGGATCTGTGACCTTGACGATCGACCCCTCCCCTTCCTCCTCCGCCCATGTGGCTGCTCCGCCGCCGTCGGAGATGGTAGTTCTGCCTTTGCGGCTAAAGCGGCGGCGATGAAGAAGGTGTCCTCGAAGGAGGGGACCATCGACAACGAGTTCCTCGGCCGCAAGAGCTCCAAAATCTATCCTATCTTCCACAAGGAGATGCCCTTGGAAGAGGACTGCAGCAACAACGAGGCGGGGAACGGCGGAGAGGAGACCAGCGCGGCAAGGGTGGCTGCTCTTCCTCTACCGTGGCCATGAACACGGCTACAGCACAACCACTGAGCTTTGGTTCAATATATAGGTATGACTTGGGGGTCGTTGATGCTTGTTGGTTGATTTGTTGTGGTAGATTTTGAGATTATTAGACGTCTGGGAGTTCCCATTCTACCGTGGCTATGATTAGTCTCGGAGAATACTGTTGAGGGTAGTATAATCAACATGCAAATAAAAATCCTAAGACGGCAGTATGACTCCTCTTTATTTTGTGTCTAATTACAGAAGTATTTATTTGATCAGAGGTTTTGTATAGTTGTAAGAATCATTATCCACAATAGAAAGCTAAAGCACACTGCTCTCATGTGTATATGACTAAACCTTGATGTTACATAAATATCTTAAAATGTATACATTACATACTACACACAATGCGAAAGATTATAATTATGAAATTGGCATTATATGTTCTAAGATATTTCTTGATATGGGTGGTGCTTTTAGACAAAATCACAACAAAGTACACGGGGAAATTGAGTGAGAGGTCATTCCTATTAGCATGCCTTCGAAAGTTTAGCCGCAAAGAAGACGAGTTGGAGCTTCTCAGCTGCACATTTTGGGAGGAGCTACTCATGGATCCAGAGTAGTATCCTTTCAAGACTTACATAGCTGGAGGCATCACTGAGGTGTGGGGAGTTCTTTTACATATCATAGCTTATGTTCCATCGATTCTTGGAGGTGATAACTGATAATTTATATGCTACACTCCTACTTGTGTGATCCAGAGCCTATCAACTGGTTACTTTTGTTGAATGGAATCCAGTTGAACTAAGTTTGAGCTCTCATGTTGATGGTCTACCTTCAACTCATATGTAAGACAGACTAAAATTATTTCTTAACATGAAGATATAAACGTCCAACTCCGAGTATATTTTCCATAATGGTAGGTGTTGTAGCAAGTGTTGTCAGAAGTACTTGAGTCCATTGATATAAAGAAGATTCTTAATTGAGTGAATTCTGAGAAAGTGCATTTGCTTTTGCAACACTAAATTCACTCTGATTAATTATCCAACATAGATAACTTCTTCAGAGAACATCAGGTGGAGAAGCAATAACAACTAATTGCTACTTTTTGTATAATATTGGTGAACTACCGGGTTCATCATGGCTACATGATAATACTCTAAAGGAATATTTACACAACAAAGAAGGATCAATGGTTGAAAATGATATACAAGAATAAAGAGAATAACCTATCTACACTTTGGGACATCATGGATACATGCCCATCGTATTTATGGATTCTCCCCAGTTGAGAATTTTCTGTTTTCTTTGGGTTGATTTATATATTTTTTCAATTGACATGCATACACTACCAATTGTCTCACCTAAACCCAGTTCTGACCGAACTATGGATTTGTTAGTAATATTGTTTGGTTGGTCTTAACAATTTCATCTCTACCCGCTAATGAGTATGTTCTACCGTTCATGTTCTTATGACCTGCAACTTCATCCTTGAGGAGGGCGGTGAGGTGTTGGTCCGACGACGACCACGATGTTGATGCATTTCCTGCTGATGATGATATGTGGTCTTTGAAACCAAACATCAGGTCATTCCTCTCCTTGGATCTGAGACTATCATGGAGGAGGTAGCAAGAGGCTTACTAAACGCAAGAAAATGGAACCAATTGGATGAGCTTAGGACTTAGGAGCAATGCGTCATGGGCGGTGGAGCTTTGCCGTACTGTACAACCAAGAGCAGAGACGAGAGGAGAGGTTGAAGATGTGTGCGGTAATATATACTTAGTACATAAAATATTTCTACTAGAGAATGGATATTTTTTAAGAATCACCCTTTGTACTTTTGAATACTGTTTTTCTTCTTGCAAGGTTGTTTTAGACTTAAAGTATTAGATTTCTAAATATTTATACATTTTGTACCCGTTGCAACGCATGTATATATGTGTTCGACATTTTTTATGATCAACTCTTTCCTTTTTTGACTAGCACAAGAGCTCACATTCTTGCATGTATATATTTGTTGTACAACTTATGCTGGTTTGCTGAGTATAATAATCAGAAGGTTGTTTTACTACGAAGCTCTGTTTCATCCTTCCAGTTCATGCACAGTTCCAGCATATCTTATCTGAGCTATGTTTACTAGATTATTGCAGGAAGGACATTATGACATATAGAGTGTTCTGCAACTTAGATCACCCAGGAGTTGTTGGTGTTAAAAGATGATGCTCGATGGGTTGAGCATCATCAAATCTTTAAAAATCTTGAAAAGGTCTAAAATCACTTTGTAGTAAAAGGTCACACATCTTATATTTACTAATTGGAAGCACCAACGGAGGCTCCACGTTAATCCTTGAGGATAAGATTATTGTCCATTAGATCTTATTAATAGTTATTAATAGCGGTTAGATGTACGTACAGTCCTTGCGTGATGTCCCACATGTTTCTCCGTAGAGAAAAAAAACATGAGTTACCAAGGAACAATTGACGTGCTATCCTAGAGTCCATGCGTGATGACCCACACGTTCCTTCATAGAGAAAAAAAACATGGGACACATGCATCTGGTACGTCCGATGTTTTGATACAAAATAAAAAAGACATCCAGCCACTCCTTCCTTTTGAAATAAAAAAAAAGAGATAAGCTCCGTCTGAAGAAAAACATGGCCTACTACCTTTACAAGACTTGCTAGAAAAAGCAAAAGGATGGGATACGTGAAACTCTTTTGCCAATTTAAAAAGGCCATGCATGACACGACTAGCTCTATGCATAATTTGTTAAAAGAACGTGTACGTATAGTACTTAAGTCTGTTGTGTGTACATCTGGGTACATGGAATAAAGTTTCCCGGTAGAATTAAGTGAATTAAATATCTCATCCAAAAATCACCACACACACACAATCACAAATATGTGTGTATATACCAATGTCGGCCATAAATTACACATACATACATAATCCAAAATTGTGTGATGGTGGTTTCTTCAAATGTTAAAAAGATTCTTAATTAATAAATTATAATTATTTAACAGTAGTAGCTATAGTAGGAATGTGCTCACGTCCAGATAAATTGATAACATAGGCATTGGCCCTATCAAACTATATAGCTAGAGTACCTACCATAGTACACAACTATGGAGAGTAATGAAATTATAGCCTGGTCATAATTCACGGGTTGGATATTTTTTTTGTTTCTGTTTGTCATTGTGATGTGAATATGTGATCATCTTAACGATTTTGCTACAGTTTTCTTTGTCAAAGTTCACCCCCGGACGATTTATGCATGTTGGCAAGTTGTTTCCTCTGACTATTTAAGCTATTCATTTTCTATGTATTCTAAATGGTGACCAGGGCATATATCAGCAGCCTGCACCACCCTTCACATGGATTCTATAACCTGAGCAACAACCGAATTCCATAATTTCCATGTATAAAGATTCACATCTATAAGTAAACTATTCATTTTTATTTTATCTGCTACATTGATCTGGGGTGCAACGATGTTGGTGATAGCTACCATGCAACTTATATTGTAAAAATATATTGGAATCTTCCTTTTGCACTAAAAGCTTAAGCAAGTGGCAATGGTATTTCATGGCTGCATATCTCCCCAAATAGATTGACAAAACTAAATGTATACTTCTATGATAGTATTAAAACATACAAAGTTTGTGTTGGTCAAGCATTACTATAATATAACATAATTGATTTAGAATCACTAGCCCGTGCAGTAGCATGGGTTGATGACTAGTAACTGTAATTTTGAACAGAGGTGCTTAAGCCTTGTACGGTGGTGCTCCATCCGTTCCACGTTTAAAGAGTAGAAATATATGAGAATGTTTTCTTTTTCAAGCCTAACGTCAATCAATTCGATGTAATGTGATACAAACTTGGTGTTTCTGATTATACGAAATCTATGTTTTTAACAAAATGCATTCACCATGTAGAACATAGACAAGTGGTCGTAAAACCCGATTTTGTGCGGCTCATGGTTACAGTATATTAAGTATAGTATCTAATTGCTTCGAACATGGTCTGTGATTACAACCCAAGGGGGTGATGCTTTGGTATGTTGGGAACAATATTAAAGAAGTATACACCCGCTTGGGTGTAATTTATTTTAGCAAATGAATAGCAGGATGCCATTTTCATCCAAAGAGGATAGTGATACAAGCAACACTGTGGACGGGGCTGGCGACGCCATGGATGAGAGGGGAGGCGGTGGGGAGAGGAGCAGGTGGGCTTCACCATGGTGTGGAGGGGAGGTTCCCAGAAGAGATGACGGCAGCAACACTGTGACGGGGAGATGAGATGAGGCAACAACCGGTGGCTGCCTAGTTGTGCGGGGAGAGTAGGAGGCGGCTGTGCAGTAAGTGAGTGAGGAGAGGAGGGTTGCTTTTTTCTAGAAAGGGGCAGCTTCAATGCGGTGGCATCAATGTTGCATCACCTAATAAGTCATTTTTAGGAAAAAATACCAACCAATGTATCTATAGGTAGGGTACAATTTAAAGTTCACTAAAATCAAAATGTGCTCACATTGTACCGTGCAAATGAAGCTTAAGACAACATTTCTCACATTGTACATAGATATCTTAAACATATCAAGTAGATCTTAGTTTGTAAAAGATAATTAGTTGGATCACTACTCTATGTGTACTTCCTCCTGTCCTTTTTGCTCTGCGTATTGGATTTGCGTCAAGTCAAACTTTGCAAAGTTTGACCAATATCAACATCTACAATACCAAATATTTATTTTGTCAAAATATATTTCATAATGAATCTATTGATTTGACATTGTGAATGTTGATACTTGTTTATATAAGTTTGGTCAAAGTAGAGATATTTTGACTTCAGACAAAGCATATATATATGCAAACTAAAAAGGACCACCCGGAGTACATATAGTTCTATTAGATTTTTTATCAACTCACATCACAAGTGAAGTGAATTTCAATTACTTTTTGATTTTTACAGGCTATCATTTCTATGTATGAAAAATTTGGCATGCATTATGTTTGTATAGGCAACCGGCCAAAATATATTCAAAGCCCATAGCAACGCACGGGCATTCTACTAGTAGATGGTAATGATCAACTATTTATGTATAAATGAGTCCTAAATATTTGTTTACGTGGGAAAACAATTCCACATTTGGAGAATCAAGTATGCATCACAGATCAACATAGCATGTAATACATGGTAACAACCAATCAAATAGGCAAAAAATGAGCTTAGTTGGCCTGCTAGTTTCTCTCCAATATATGTTCTGCAAGTTGTATTGAAAAATATGGTAAATAGACTTTTACGTTTAATTTTGCGCAGAACCTTTTATATCAGAAAGGAGATCATGTATACACCAGATGAAACCAAGTGATCAGATGAGTTTATCGAATAAACAAATCGAATGATGCAAAGCTGAATTTGCCACATTTCTATGTTCATCAGTAATCAATGCTATTTTAATGCCATGGACATGTTGTCCATTTATTAGTCAACATAACTTGCATTGCATTTGCAATTGTACAATTTATACTCCACAACGTTCCATAAATATGCTTACATAATAATATACTAGAAACCACTATAAAGATATTGGTTAGACATTACACTTTACATATCTTTGCCATGATATTAAAATATAAATAAACACATACATTAATGTTATGTGGATAATTATACAAATTATACAAGTAAATATGAAAACTATACTCAATAATATTGTAGTATGACAAAAAAGGTTAAATAAGTACAAAAGTTTGGTATAAAATATTTGTTTTAATTCAGTATTAGTTCTCTATTTTCTCCATTTGTGCCTTGCAGGCCCCTCCATCCTCAATCTGCACCATCGTTGACGTCTCTATGCTTACATGCAATATGAGTTGAGTTGAGTGATGTATTTAATTGTGTGGATGATTTTCGTATATATAAAAAGCTCCCGCACTAACTGCTCATTCAGTAATTTGTTAAAATAAATTAGTTCAGTAATTCATCTCCACAATATATGTATGTGTCGCCAAAAAAAGGCATCAGATATTGTATAAATAGATAGTATGAACTTGAGTTCCATTGTCCTCAGACATGAAGATGCTTCGTACCTTTGTTAATAAAAAAAGTGATTATATGAACTTGAGTGCTATTTTTACTCGCTACTAGATAGTATGAACTTGAGTTATGTTGTCCTCAGACATTAAGATGCTTCGTACCTTCGTTTTCTTTTCTCGTTGTAACCCACGTATGTACTGCATATTTAACACGAAGTCATCGCGTCTAACGAGGTAAGACGGTCCACTTATGTATCCATAATGCAATATTTAACACGAATTGGGCTTAATGCAAGAATCTGCCGCTGTTAGTTCTACACACCTTTGTATCCATAATGCAATACTGAGTTACATACCAATTATGGTGGCGCTTTTGCGGAATTGGGCTTAATGCAAGAATCTGCCGCTGTTAGTTGTCAAGCATGCCTAGACCAGGCTAAGAATGTCAAGTCAGGTGAATAACGTGCAGTATATTGGTATTATTGTCCATCAAAGTTCCATTGTTATTCGGCAGATAAATATGAGCTTAAACATCAGGAGTATTGGTTGAAACAGGTAAGTCTGTGTTTTTTTTTTGCGAGTCTACCTTATCATATTGAAGCTATTGCCCTAACCTTATTTTGTTTGGATTAGTGTCAGAATTATCTGATTCTTCCCGTTTCGTGGATTTGATCCTGATTTTCTAATGCATTTTGTATATTTGAAATAAGACAATTTACTGTTTAGTTATGAGCACTTTATTTGTAGAATAAGGAGAAAAAAATGGTGTTTATAAATGGTCGCCAGTGATTTTTAATAGCAGCAGCAAGACATTATGGGAATGAGGAGAAAACGAGTGATTATGAATGATTGTTAGTGATTTGAATAGTACAAACAAAATACGGGTCATGCTTGTACGTTACCATTCTACATGTAATGCAAATGCACTGACCTAATAGTTTGAACGACAACAGAGTTGATGGGTTGTAATTCTTGAAAATTTAAATCATCTCTGCTCCTGCAGCTAAGTTTTCAAGTGCAATTTATTTTATTTCTAGCCAAATTCCCTCTATTATACTATTGTGTTGAACTTTTTAGGGAAGGCGACCATGGAGCTCGTGGCAGCTGTGTCGTGCCTACTCCGGTGCTCCCTCGACTCACTGCCAATGTCGCAGGTGGTGCCGCAGCTGTGCAAGATTACTGTGGGGTCCAGTGCACGGCCGCCAGGGCGAAGGTGCTAGAGCTTGGTGTTTATGTGCGATGTTTTTTTTCTCCCGTTGCAACACACATGCATGTTTGGCAGTAAAAATAATGGAAGAAGACCACATCAGGCAGTGAAATATTGGTTAGCAAGAAATAAAAATGAATTTCACCGGCTGACAAGACAAAAAGCCTACGTCGAAGCTCTCGGCTGGCTGCCAAGGAGCCCACTGTCTTCACCGACATGACTACCAAGGCGGTGCGTGCAAAAGCCGCGCGCCTCACTGCCTCCGACGTCGCGCGTGCACTCAAGGACGCCATTCACCATGCCCAGCTCGACATCCCTGACGCCCCACCAGCCTCGGCCAGGGACCTGGCGGAGATTGCATCACTTTGCGGTGCAGACGATGGCGCTGTTGCTTCCGTCGCCCATGCCGACGACAACAGCGACGTCGACGGTGCGGATCACCTGCCATGATGGCCTCTGCTATCCATGCACGCCCACATGCCGTCTCATCGGCAACGCGCCGTCCATGCCGCGGCCTGTATCACTCTAGATTTTACTATTCCCCTAGTACGTGTACCAAGCGCAAGCCTGTGGCTTGCCTCAACTACCGCTTAGTCATTCGCATGTTCTCTTTTCCTCTCTGTACTCTGCTTTCCTTAAGTACCCGGTGCACTCCTTACCTTTATGAGTAACACCGTCTTATCCATCTGTTCGTGGAACGTAAGAGGACTTGGTGATGTGTCCAAATGTGCTGACATTCTATCAGACTTAATCAGCATCAGTCCCCATTGTGCACTTCTACAGGAATCCAAACTAAGCGAAATTACAGACAGAAAATTCCACTCCTTCCTGCCAAAATCTCTAGACCAAAAACTATTTCTCCCGGCCCACGGCTCGGCAGGCGGAACCGTCTCAGCGTTCAACTCAAACTTTTTCACTGTCCTATCCCACACAAACTATAACTTTGCCACCTCTATTAAACTCACATCTCTCGCCCACCCACACCCCTTCATCCTTACTAACATATACGCACCCGCATGCCATAACCTCAAACAAGCCTTTCTTGACGAACTAAAATCAATTAAGGAAGATGACAACACACCTTGGCTAATAGTTGGAGACTTCAACCTTCTCCGGTTCTCTCACGAAAAAAACAATCCAAATTTCCACCAACGAGAGGCCGATGCTTTCAACAACACGATCAACGAGTTAGCGCTTATCGAATTACCCCTGCTAGATAGAAGGTTTACATGGTCCAACAAACGATCGACGCCAACCTTAGAACGACTAGACAGAGCCTTCTTTAACCTTTCCTGGAACACCTGTTTCCCCAACACAACCCTGGCCTCGCTACCGCGCATCGCATCCGATCACATCCCACTAATCCTACGCATCCAGACCCATGTGCCTAAGCCACGCCATTTTCGTTTCGAGTCCTCCTGGACACAAGCCAGCGCCTGTCATCAAATTGTCCAAAAATGTTGGGCCCCCAAACCTCACACAGCACAACGATCAAACTCAGCTGCAACCCTGTCAAACGCCCTGAAAAAAACTCGATGCTCTCTCAAGCACTGGGCTTCAACACGATCCCCAGCCCACTCCCGCGAAGAGGCTTCAAAAAATATCATAAATTTACTTGATCTAAAAGAAGAAGCTAGGCCCCTCTCAAAGGCCGAATTCAGACTGAGATGTGTCGTCACAGAGGCTCTTCATTTAGCTGTAGCTGAAAATATGAACTTCTGGAAACAACGTGGCAAAGTTCGCGCCGCAATCCACGGCGAGGAAAACACACAATACTTCCATGCTGCCGCCTCCCAGCGCCTACGAAAAAACACCATAACTTCTCTCCTCGTTAACGGGACGGAGTTCCACTCACATGACCAAAAAGCAACTATTCTTCGGGATCATTTCACTTCCATCCTTGGCTCACCTCAAACCAACACATGCTCATTACAACCACAACATTACTACCCCCGCCCGCTACCCCAACTCCTCAACCTAGACACTCCCTTTACGATCGAAGAAATCAAAGAGGCTTTTATGCAAATGAACTCCCTCGCTAGCCCTGGTCCGGACGGCTTCGGCCCCAAGTTATATAAAAAATACTGGAATCTAGTTAAAACCCACATCTTCTCTTTTATGACCGATTTCCAGAACCTCTCTGCCCAAACCGAATGCTTGAATAGATCCCACCTAATCTTGTTGCCAAAAAAAGAACTCTCAAATACACCTGACGCCTACCGACCGATCTCTCTTCAGAATTGCCCCATCAAAGCAGTCGCAAAAGTACTCACCAACAGACCCAAACCGTTTGTCCCTCTACTTGTCCACGGAAACCAGACTGTCTTTATCCCGGGACGATGCATCGCTGACAATTTCGTCTTCGCCGCGGACCTCGTTGGTGCTTGCCATTCACGAAAAGCCCCAACCATGGTCATTAAACTTGACTTCTCCAAGGCTTTTGACTCACTATCTTGGGAATCAATTCTCACCATCCTACGCTGCCGTGGATTCCCACCAAAATTTATAGCCTGGATCCAGGATCTTCTTTCATTTGGAAAAACGGCCGTCATGCTAAATGGTATCCCGGGAAACTGGATAAACTGCAAGAACGGACTTAGACAAGGAGACCCTATATCGCCCTATCTTTTCATCATCGTGGCTGACCTCCTCCAACAAATGATCAATCAGGACTGCGACCCTCTACACCTCACACATCCCCTGTTCACACATCTACCACCGACAGTCCTACAATATGCTGATGACACACTTATTATCGCAAAGGCATCCAATGACGCAGCCCTACAACTCAAAAGCATTCTCCACAACTTTGCCTTGGCTACTGGCCTCACGATAAACTTCACAAAAACCACATTCGTGCCGATGCATGTTTGCCCCACACTTGTAGACTCAATAGCCGCGACTCTACTATGCACCACCTCAACCTTCCCCCAAATCTACCTAGGTCTACCCCTGGCCCCTACACGCCTCCCGCCTAACGCCTTTCTACCCATTATTGAACGATGCCGAAAATTTCTGACGGGCTGGCGAGCTAAACTTCTCTCCAAGGGAGACAGACTCATTTTGTTGTCTGCCGTCCTTGATTCCATCCTGGTATACTTCATGTCCGTCTTCCTCATTCCCAAAAGTGTTCTAAAAACCCTAGACTCTATCCGTCGGGCTTTCTTTTGGGCTGCGGAAGAAATGTGCACCGGTGCTCAATGCTTAGTTGCCTGGAAAAATGTTTGTAAACCAAATAAGTTTGGTGGCTTGGGCCTAAAAAATCTGCATGTTCAGAATAACTGTCTACTAATGAAATTTGCTGTCAAAGCACTACTCCTAGAACAAAACCCTTGGCTAGAATGGATCAGCATGCAACACCCAAATGCCCTCGTCGCTCCACATAACAGCCACTCTTTCCTCTGCCACATAATAAACCAGCAACTCCCAGCTCTGCACGCAATAACCTTTGTTCTTACAAACTCGGGCACCAACACCTACTTTTGGCTAGACACCTGGCTTCACCAACAATCGCTTGCTACTCTATTTCCCTGCCTATATTCGCATACCACCTC
Source organism: Aegilops umbellulata (assembly GCA_032464435.1). Taxonomy (NCBI): domain Eukaryota; kingdom Viridiplantae; phylum Streptophyta; class Magnoliopsida; order Poales; family Poaceae; genus Aegilops; species Aegilops umbellulata. The sequence continues at coordinate 570,045,090 of CP136060.1, read as the reverse complement.
GCCTCTCGCTCGTGTGGCCGCTGTTTTGAACAACGGTTTAGAATCAATCCTACGGAGCCGCCTAACAACTAATGTTGCTTCCGAGATGTGTTCGTTGTTGTCTCTCTTGCAGGATTTCCAGGTATCGCCAGGGCCGGACCAGCGCTTCCTTAACGGTGGCACGCGCTTCTCCACGCGGGCCGCCTACCAGCTGATCATGGGCGAAATACGCATGCAATTGCCATTTGGTCTTCATGCGTCCCCAACCGCGTAAAGATCTTTGCATGGCTATTGTTCCGTGGACGTCTTAACTCCAAAAGCAACCTCCTCCGAAAGCACACCGTCACAGACTCCCTTTTGGCTAGACACCTGGCTTCACCAACAATCGCTTGCTACTCTATTTCCCTGCCTATATTCGCATACCACCTCGCCTCTCGCTCGTGTGGCCGCTGTTTTGAACAACGGTTTAGAATCAATCCTACGGAGCCGCCTAACAACTAATGTTGCTTCCGAGATGTGTTCGTTGTTGTCTCTCTTGCAGGATTTCCAGGTATCGCCAGGGCCGGACCAGCGCTTCCTTAACGGTGGCACGCGCTTCTCCACGCGGGCCGCCTACCAGCTGATCATGGGCGAAAATGAGGATTATACGCATGCAATTGCCATTTGGTCTTCATGCGTCCCCAACCGCGTAAAGATCTTTGCATGGCTATTGTTCCGTGGACGTCTTAACTCCAAAAGCAACCTCCTCCGAAAGCACACCGTCACAGACTCCCTTTGTCCACGTTGTGGTTTCGACGACGAGACCAGCTCACACATCTTCATCGACTGCCCGCTCGCTCAGCGAATTTGGCAAAGGATTGGACTCTCACCCTCCACTTCCATTGATGATCTATGGGATTGTCGTCTACCCGCCCAGGTTGATGTAACGATATGGCACTCCGTCCTCCTCATTATCTTATGGAAGATCTGGGATGCAAGAAATGCTATGACATTCAAGCAACAAAACCACCACAGTATCTCCACCTTGAAGCGAATCCTGGATGACTTGATGCTTTGGTCGCACCGGATGAGAAAACCGGATCATAAACAGGCCGCCCTCTCATGGCGTTCCTACTTCTTTTCACTATTACACGTGCTTATGTAATTCACCTTTGTAATCAGACAAGTGTTGGGTTACAAAATGAGAAATATATTCAGGTGGGGAGCTCCCCCCCCCCCCCCCCGGGGGTGATTTTTCAAAAAAAAAAGAATTTCACAAAGCATAATAGCAGTCCGTGGAAAATGATTGATGCTGCTGGGCTGTGTATGTTGCTGTAGTTAATTTGCCGAGGGAAAAAATAAAAAAGGATACGACGCCTGAGAGATTCGAACTCTCGCGGGGAAACCCCATGTACTTAGCAGGCACACGCCTTAACCACTCGGCCAAAGCGTCGAATGTGCCAATTATATTATTACTTTCATGAAGCAAAACCGTGCAGAGAATAAGCGATGCAGCTCCTTTTGGCACATTATCTGTCTGCTACGGACCTTTATAGGGACGATGAAGTGCAATGTTCTGTTCCGCACGATGGATGGCAGAGGCCGGTCCATCTCACGCCGATCGATCGTGGAAATGGCATGCACGAATATATGCTGCCAGCCAAAAGTGTGATCGTTACTATACTTGGTACTCACATCTTGCTGATATAACAACTGCAGTTGTGTCGCCACTTGCACATATATGCTCGCCCGTTGATGATTTAGGCTTTGGTGACAGGAATGGCTATGAGAGACCAAAGCTCCATTTGCGAAGAAGAAAAAAAAAATGCGCCCGCTCGACTCGACGAGGCAAAGAATCTAAAACCGTGGCAGTGGAAAGCAGCGTAACCGAAACGAGCGGACAACCGGCAACCAGACGGAAAACAGTGGAATACAAGCTGCAAGCAAGGCCAGATCATGATGATTCAGCAGAGATGGATAATTCAGTGGAGACGCACGCATGAGCAGCACGGCGATAGCAACACAAGCCAGCGTGCAACTACTGCAAAAGCGATCTTTGTCAGCGCTTCTCTAGTGAGGAAGGCAAGGGCCTGCACATGCTTTCGTGACTATTGTCTGTGCCTTTGTTTCCCCCGCTGATACAGCCAGAGCTTGATGAAAAGAATGATGGATAAACAGATTAAAGGTCTAAGATCTGTTCCACAGTGGCTGTGTACCACTAACATCCGTCTGTGCAGGGAAAGTCGAATGGAGTCGTCCTAATATATTTTCTCAGTGTGGTTGTATCAAAAATCAATATGCACCGGATTGGTGTGTTCTTGTAGACAACGAAAAAAAACACTTTTCTTATAAAATATTCATCGCATATAAAAATGATCGCCAGGTGTTAAAGAAAGTTCATTCATATTTTAAAAAAATAGTATCACGTATCCGAAAGAAAAATCATCACACATTTTCAAAACATTCACTCGGATTAGAAAAACAATTCATCAGGTATTTGAAAAATGCTCATAGTCTGTGAAAAGATGTTCATCATCTATACAAAAAAACATCACGCATTTAGAAAATGTTTTGGGCCTTCAAAATGCCCGAAACTTAAAAATTGTTTAATGTTTCTAGAAAATATTCACTGATTTTAAAAATCATGAATTTAAAGAATGTTCAATGTTCAGCAATTTAAATTTTTACACAAATGTTAAAAAAATATGAATTAAAAATTGAAATCAAAACTAATTTACAAATTATAAAAAACTATTCATGAATTTTAAAATGTTCCAAATTTTTAAAACACGGGAAAATGGCTGTTTTACTAATTTAAAAATATTCAAACATTACAAAATATAAACTAAATTATGAAAATATACATACATTCGATAATATTCCAGAATTCCAAAGTATTCTAAAATTTTAAAACTATTCATGAATTAATAAGATATTCTTGAATATAAAGTAAAAAATAATACATACAACCCTGAAAATAACTAAAAGGGGAAAAGACAACAAAAAATCAAGGGGGAAATGCAGAAAGAATTGAAAGAAGAAACAAAAAAAAGGAAAACTAGAGGCACAATAGTGGGCCAGGCGACGAGCGCTGCAGGGGGTATGCGCATGGTCGCTATCCCTACGCACCGAATAAGAAATGTCCTCATAGAGCTGATACGTGCTAGACGTATCTATATTTTTTTATTTTTAATACTACTGTTATATTGTTTTTGTATAGCTTTGGCACCAATTTTTATCATTTTCCTGACTAGCCAATTAATCAAGTGCCCAGTGTCAAGTTGTTTTCTGCTTATTTTTGGACTTTCAAGAAAATAATTTTTACAGAGCTCAAAAATTTGAGAAAGAATACAAAAAAAGTTTTGCACCAGCAAGCTTCCGAAGTGACCTACCCCAGTTGTGGAGGGGGTGGCCCACAGCCACCACACAGCCACGGGGTGGCCACATGGGGCCCATACACATACTTTCCACTGCCTCTTGGTGCCCATGGATTTCTATTGCTTCGAAAATCCTGAAAATAATTATCAATGATTTTTTCCGCCGCTGCACACTTCTGTTTCGCCGCGATTAAATCTGAAGGCCTTTCCGGTACTCTGCCAGAGGGGTAATTTATCACTATAGTCATCTACATCAATATTGCTGCCACCATGATCAAACATGACTAGTTATCTTTGGACTATGGATCTATAGCAGTAACTAGATGGCAATCTCTCCCTTGTTCTTCAGTACAATGATTACATGAGCTGCCCTACATGATTGTGATCCATCTGATCTAATTTTCATTGGTGTTTGTTGCGGTGAGATGAATTATCGCTTTATGATCAGATTTATATATGATTCTTTGTTGGATTCTTATGAGTTCTTTGTTGCATAATTTATAGACATATATGCTGTCCGATCTATTAGTCTTGCATTGACCATGTTTAGATCAATGATCCAAGAGGGAGTTGTATATGTTAGTTCGGTTCAATCTTAAAAGTAATATACTGCAGTGATAGAAAGTGGAAAATACATTGTCTTGTGTTGTCGCCACTAAGGATAAAAAGGTAGTTGAGTAGTTGTCCTTTTAACACATGGTGAAGACGATATACTATCTACATCATGTTATCATACTTATTGCAATATTCTATTTTACTTAATGATCACTACAAAGTTTCATGACAATGGGGATTTCTCTTATCAATCCTATGTTATTTACAAAACATTCATATGTAGAACTCATGGTAATAATTCATTAACTTTACGATATAAAAAGGTCAGCTTATGCATCGAGCTACACTTCACTTCTCTGTGCAGGTGATCCGACAACTCTTTGCTTGCCTTTCCGCGCACCACCAACATTCATCATGTAAGGAACAAGTGATGGTGCATGCATCGGCGGCGCCACCGCAGTCACTGCCTCCACCGGTGCTATTGGCAGTCAGTGCAAAGGCGGCAATGGGGTTGGTGCGCCAGGCTGCGTTTAGCCAAACAATCTGAGGACCAGCATATGTCGTAGAGAACTAGCCAAGCAAACAACTTGAATTTCATCGGCTCCCACGGTTTACAGACCAGGTGATCCCAGCCACAGTCACCCAACAAAGGTGGCTTCGTACGTCGACTTGGTGGGATACATGGCCGAGGCAGTCAACTTACAGGACCTGGACTCTCTACCGGGAGCCAGGGAAACAACCGTGATCATGGGACAAAGGTCGAGAAATTGTAATTACGGCGACAGAAATGCAGCCACGAAGATCGTAGACCCAAGAGGTGTTCGTCAAACCGGCCTTAACAATGCGCTTGGTGAGCACTTACGGGCGGACGGCAGCCATGAAATCCGATGTTAGCACTCAGATGCTCGCGCTATTTAACCATTGGCCCTGCCATAAGATGGCCGAGGCCTCATCCACGATCGCGAGGGAAGAAGCTCTAAAGATAGTCGTAGCGTTGTGAGAGATCGACAAATCGATCGCAGACAAGTAAGGTGATCGGATGTTTTCGCCAGCCACATACAGTAGATGCGAAGGGCGTCGTCGATGGCTGTCAGATAATGCAGCCCCAGGTCCCTAAGGCTGGTCATAGTGGAGTACCTTAGTAATATAACACACCACAAGGCAATGTTGCTATCGGTGGGAACGACACCTAACGGATCACAAGAATCCCTACTACGATTGCAGGGCGCGGGGTTGTGAAAAGAGCGGATGAAACAGATAGCACGCGGTTCCTTTACCCAGATTCGGGCCGCAAGGATGCGTAAAACCCTACTCCTACTTTGGTGGATTGTATATCTGTGTTCTTGAGCTAACTATGGGGCGTCGAGAGCTCCAAAAAGCCGAATCCTCTTCCTGGTCGCCTGGGGCCTCCTTTTATAGGGAAAAGGATTGCCACAGTGGCACACAGGAGGTGGAAAGGGTACAGTGATGCGAGGTTATCCCCGGCATTATATGACAAAGTGCATTTATGCGCCTTGCTTAGGTGTCCTTGCTTTATCGGGGACGGGGGAGAGCCCTGTCTCGTCCGTCACCGCTCCCTCTCGCGTCGACACGCGCCCTGGCCAGCGGTGCCCGCGGTGCCATGTAGGCAGGCAGGCAGCTGAGGTGGCGCAGCGGTGGGTCTCCACGAGGATCTGCATGCCGTCACGCAGGTGCCTGCCCAGCTGGTTGGGTCGGCAGCTGCATGCGAACGGTGATAGAGGTGTGACTGGCGTGGGCCTGATGGTGGCCCCACGGATGTCCATGGCAAGGGTCTTGTCGTGCCCCCGGCAAGGGTCTTGCCGTGGCGTCTGCTGTCATCCCCGGCAAGGCTCTCGCCAGGGGCCTTGTGGTCCTCTTTGGCTGGGATCCCGCGGATCATCATCTTCTAAAGTGTGCATCTGATTTTGAATGTCTTCACAAAGATCTGCATATCACCACGGGGGTGCCTCCCGAATCCTTGCCCCATGGGGGTAGTGGACTCAAGGGTGACCCGCTCCGTAGGTGTGGGGCGAGCTGCCACGGCAAGGGTCTCGCCGGGTCTGCTAAAACCGCCTCCCGGCAAGGATCTCGCCGGGGGGCCCGCTTCGTCCCCTTCACTCTTTGTGGTCTTGGTCTTGGCGTCGTTCTGCTTCTCTCATGCTTCGGCCTTACCTTGGCTCACCTCCCTTGCCTTGCCCAGTGCGGTGGTGCCCGTGGCTCAGACTGCCCGTGCACAGTTATAGGGGTACAAAAAGTGTACCCCTCTTTTTGTACACCGACAGGAGCCCTCGGGCCTGGTCCACAAGTAAGCGCAATCGCGTCGTTGGGCTAGGCCCAAAAACGGTGCGTGGGCAGGCGGGGCGGTTTTTACCGCGGTAAGCTCCTTCGCGCGCTGCGCCTCCCATGCTTCCCGCGCGTGGCGCGGCGTGGGGAGGCGTGTGTGACGTGGGCGGCATGCGCGGGGTTGCTTCCCGCGGGCATGCGTCACATCACAGTTAATGTGAAAGGAGGCGGCCCGCGTTTCCCCCCATAAGAAGGAATAACCGTGGGCGCGCTGCTCACTTCCCCCTCTTCCTTCGTGCCTTTTCCAATCTCAGAGCCGCCGTTCCCTTTCTCCCTTTCCTCGCAAGCTTTCGTCGTCGCCTGATGTCGCTGCTTCGCCACCCCCTTCCTCAACCCTCTAGTCTTCTTGGTCGCCATGGCGCCCAAATCCGCTAAGGGCAATGGGGTGGTCAAGGGCTCCGGGGCCGTGGAGCCACCGGAGAGCGCGCTGTTGGGGGACTGGGCGCAGTCCGCCTTCTTCTTCCCCTTGACGGTTGATGTTCTTGAGCTCCGGACCTCCTTCAAGCCCCTGTGGGGAGTGAAGACGGGGGGAGAGAATTCGGGACACCCGGCGACGCGCGTCATTCCTGCCGCTTGTGCCGACCCTGCCCCAAATCGGTACCCCTTCTTCGTCGACTACTTTTCTTGCGGGTTATGCCCCCCTTTCTCTGATTTCTTCTGCGACATTATGCACACCTTCGGTTTTCGCCTCTTGGATTTTACTCCGAACGTGGTGGCGTGCATGTCTTTCTTTGCGCATCTCTGCGAGGGCTTCGCCGAGGTGCAGCCCAACACGGCGCTCTTCCGCCATTATTTCTATCCTCGAATCCAGCCGGGAGGTGCAGTCTCTGGTTGCGTCACCTGGATCCCAAGATCTAAAGGGGCGTACCCGGACGGCGCCGTGAAGGAGAGGTGGGACGAGCGGCATGACCGGTGGTGCTGGATTGAGGACGAAGACCCGCCGGCATTTTGCAAGGTCCGCCGAGTGCCGCCAATCCGCAGCAGCGATTGGGGTGATGTCGACGCTGCCGACGGGAGGCTTATTGTCGCCACCACCAGGATTCTTCGGCTGACCCGGGCTGGGCTCACCCTGGAGATGATCGGGGCGGACTTCATTCGCCGCCGGATCGCCCCGTTGCACAACAAGGGGAGACCAGCCTGGCTTTTTACGAATCCGGCTGACATCATGCGGCTCCGCCCTGGCCTCAACAACAACTTCACGGTGCTGGCGCATGCTCACTTCTGCCAGCGGCTCTTCCAACTGGATGTGGATCGCGACGGCGAGTTCGAGCTGACCGGCAAGGCCGCAAGGGCTGCCGTAAAGGCCGGCAAGGCCGGCAAGGGGGCGTTCTTCAAGTTGCCAGCGGGGGTGGTCCCGTTGTGCAATAATTCACGCCGTTCCGAGATCATCGCCATGATGCCGGACTGCAACGCGCACGGCCCCGTCCCGAGCTAGAGGGAGCCGACGAATGCGAATGTGCAGCAATTCTTCGACACCTTTATTGAGGTGTACGTCAATGCTGACGCCGAGCGGTGGCTTGTCATGGACACCATCCAGGCAGAGCTGGACTACATTGCGACCAGGGCGAGGGAGGTACAGCTCGCCATGAAGGCTGGCAGCACCGGGGGCGTGGAGGACAAGGCCGCAATGGTTATGGAGGAGGAGCAGCTCACCCTGTGGGCGGCGGCGACCGACGGGGCCGGCAGCGCCGACACCGGAGTTCCGCTCGTCGAGGACGCGGCTGACGAGTCGGAGGAGGAGGAGGGCGTGGTGGCGGGCTCGACGCCAACTAGGGGAAGAGGGCGAGTCCTGCGACGGTCTGGCTCCGGCGAGCCGGCCCGGCCCGGCAGGGCTACGCGGCCTCGATTGTCCCCGGAGGGGTCCGGGCGTCACACGAGGGCCTCGGCAGCGAAGAAGCTGACGAAGGCCGCTGAGAAGAAGAAGGCGCAGCCCCTTCCTCATCTGGGCGCGCACAAACCCCCGTCGCCACCTCCGCCTTCTCCGGCGGGCGTCGACTCAGATGAAGACGTGGAGCTCCCTTTTGACCTCGGGCCTCTCAGCCCGGAGAGGAAAAGGAAACTGGCGGCGGAGGAGGAGACGGATGACGAGTAAGTACTCCGTTCCTTACTGTCATTTCCATTTCCCCGCATTGGGTCGCCTGTCTTGATCCATTTTTGCTCTTGCAGGGAGGCAGAGACGTTAGCCCAGAGGGTGAAGAGGGCGAGGACCTCGGCGAGCAGCCAGCCCCCAGCTGGGGCTTCACAGACACCACCGGTGGTGTTGAGCAGCCCGGACAGCAGCCCCTGGTGCAGCCCCCAGCGTAAGTTCGTCACCCTCCTCTTACTCGACATGTGGCAGGCGCTCGACGCTATGATGCTGACCTTGCCGGGTTTGCAGGAGGGGAGCGGCAGCAGGAGGAGCCACAGAGGGCTACTCCTAACACACCACCCCCATCGACTACGCCGCCACGGGGGGCGTCCCCGGCAAGGGCATCAGGCACGGAGTCCACGCCCATGGAGGAAGAGGGGAACTTGGGCGCTGGTGGCTCTGCCACAACGCCAAATGCTGGTGGAGAGGGGACTTCTGCTTCACAGCCTGGTACTGGTGAGTCGCCTGTCCTCCGTCTCTGGTTTTCCCATATCCTTTTCTTGGCTTCATTGCTCCCGTTGCTGCCCAGGCCCTCCTCCAACAGACATGGAGGACGTGGAAACCGTTATCGGAGACATTGCTGAGGAGGCCGCGGCGGAGGTCAGCAGGATTGCCGCCGAAGAGGCCGCCAAAGATGCTGACGAGGCTGCCGCCGACGAAGCCGCCAAGGGTGCCGCTGAGGACGCTATTGCGGGGGCCGCCAAGGCGACCGGCGAGGCTCCTGCCGAGGGCGCCAGCGGTGGACCTGCCGGTGAGGCTGGCAAGGCCCCCGCCAAGGAAGAGGTGGTGGGTGACCAGCCTCCCTCCTCCTCAACCTCGGGCCCCGGCAGATACCTGAAGGTGGGCGATGATCTTTTCGTCCACCTCCCAGGGTCGTCAAGCCGAGCGCCCGCCGAAGGGGAAGTTTTTGACGGCGAGGTGCTTGCCGCCACCGGGCTCGAGGTTGTCGATGCGCCGGTCATTGGCGGTGATGGTTCTCCAGAAGAGGAGCTCTTCCGCCCATGGGGGCCAATTTCCGGAAGCTCCCAGTGCTCTACCGTGCTCGTTTGGACAAAGTCAAGTCCAGGGCGACAGCGGTGGACAGCGCGGAGGTGGACTTCAAGGCGCGCGTCGCCGAGACGCAGGCCTGGTTCCACCAGACTCGCGAGGAGCAAAGGGCCTTTCAAGAGAAATTGGCCGAGCGCGATGTGGAGCTCGCCAATCTGATGGCCGACATCGAGAAGGCCCAGGAGAAGGCGGTGAACTTGGCTGCTGCGGCTGAAACCGCTCGGAACCAGCATCAAGCCACCTTAGACTCCCAGGAGGAGGACCTCTCCGCGCGTGAGGCGAAACTTGCCGCAACGCTCCGCGGCAAGGATGAGGAGCTTGAGGCCCTTGTCGCGCGACGGACCCACAAGCTGGAGCAGAGGCACGAAGAGGCACTCGATGCCCAAGCCCTGGCCCAAGCCGGCAAGGTGAAGGAGCTGGAAGCATTGCGGGACGAGCTGAAGGAGCAGGCCCTCAAGTTGTCCGGTGAGAAGAGCACGCTCAACTGCGCCTTGGTAGAGGCGCAAGGAGCGGTCGTCAGCAGGCTGGAGAGCTCTCCGAGGCGCAGAACTCCATCAGAGACCTCAGGCTGAAGCTGGAGGATCTCGAGAAGCTGTTGTCGAAGAGCAGGGCTCGGGAGGAGACCTTGACCAGGAGTCTGGAGGAGGAGAAGCAGCTGCGGGCGAGCGAGGCCGCCTCCCACCAGGAATATGTGGTGGGTGAGAACAGGTGGATCAGCCATCTGGAGGTCGTCGCCGGTGGGGTTACCTCGCAATTGGCCACCATGGGGTTGCCAAACGTGAGGTACGCCCCCGAGCGCAGCGGGACCGTCAACGCCAAGCTGGCCCAGTTCTTCGAGGGCGTCCTCGAGGCCCTGGCCTATCTCCACTCCAACAGGACTGCCACGTTGGCCGAGGAGGCCCGGCGACTTTGCCGGAGGGTTGTGACCAAGGTCCTCACCAAGGTGGCGTACTGGAATCCTGACCTCGACTTCGCGGCCGCGATGAGGAGCTTGCCGGAGGGTGCTGACCCCACGGTGCTCAAGGAGCGCATCAAGCCCATCACCGACTGCATCGACGAAATCAAGAGGGTGAAAGGCTAGCGCCGGGATTAGGCATCCCGTTCTTCTTCGCCGCTGCGGGTTCCCGACCAAGACAAATTTTATCTTTAGTTAGAACCGCAGCCATGATGTGATGTAATATAACTCTGAAGTACTCTTAGTTTCATGCATGTTATTTCCCCGTTCAATTCCCCTTTGTATGTGTGCCCTACGTCGATCGGGAAGGCTTGCCGACGCGAAAGCCCCAAGCGGCGTCTTGGGGACGGATCCCCATGGCCTACCGGGTACGCGTGCTGCCGGACAAGCCGCCTTTCCGTTCCGAACGCGGCCGCTCGAACTGTCGAGCTTGACTCGAGTCAGAATCGAGGGCGTCGTTGGTCGCGGAAGGCTACTCTGCCACTCTCGACGCAGCCGCTTGAGCTGTTGAGCGGACTCGAAACAGGGCAAGGGCGTTGCCGATCGTGGTAGAGCCCCCTGGCGCGCAGGTTTTTCATACAAAGCAAACATCTCCTCAAATAAGAAAGGTAGCACAAAACAAGGGTTCGGTGCAACTTAGCTTCTGTTCGCGATCGCTCGAGCGTCGACCTTCTGGCCTCCTTTCTTCTTCGAGGGCCACGAAGATGAAGGAGCGCCGGGCTAACTGCCAAAGCCGATTCTCACAACTGGGCCCCCTACTTGGCGCGCCAAAGATGTCGGTGGGAACGACACCTATGTGATCACAAGAATCCCTACTACGGTTGCGGGGCGCGGGGTTGTGAAAAGAGCGGATCAAACAGATAGCACGCGGTTCCTTTACCCAGGTTCGGGCCGCAAGGATGCGTAAAACCCTACTCCTGCTTTGTATATATGTGTTCTTGAGCTAGCTATGGGGCGTCGAGAGCTCCAAAAAGCCGAATCCTCTTCCTGGTCGCCTGGGGCCTCCTTTTATAGGGAAAGGGGTTGCCACAGTGGCACACAGGAGGTGGAAAGGGTACAGTGATGCGAGGTTATCCCCCGCATTACATGACAAAGTGCATTTAATGCGCCTTGCTTAGGTGTCCTTGCTTTATCGGGGACGGGGGAGAGCCCTGTCTCGTCCGTCACCGCTCCCTCTCGCATCGACACGCGCCCTGGCCAGCGGTGCCCGCGGTGCCATGTAGGCAGACAGGCAGCTGAGGTGGCGCAGCGGTGGGTCTCCACGAGGATCTGCATGCCGCCATGCAGGTGCCTGCCCAGCTGGTTGGGTCGCCAGCTGCATGCGAACGGTGGTAGAAGTGTGACTGGCGTGGGCCTGATGGTGGCCCCACGGATGTCCATGGCAAGGGTCTTGCCGTGCCCCCGGCAAGGGTCTTGCCGTGGCGTCTGCTGTTATCCCCGGCAAGGCTCTCGCCGGGGGCCTTGTGGTCCTCCTCGGCTGGGATCCCGCCAAGGATCATCATCTTCTAAAGTGTGCATCTGATCTTGAATGTCTTCACAAAGATCTGCATATCACCACGGGGGTGCCTCCCAAATCCTTGCCCCATGGGGGTAGTGGACTCAAGGGTGACCCGCTCTGTAGGTGTGGGGCGAGCTACCACGGCAAGGGTCTTGTCGGGTCTGCTAAAACCGCCTCCCGGCAAGGATCTCGCCGGGGGGGGGGGCTTCGTCCCCTTCGCTCTTTGTGGTCTTGATCTTGGCGTCGTTCTGCTTCTCTCGTACTTCGGCCTTACCTTGGCTCACCTCCCTTGCCTTGCCCAGTGCAGTGGTGTCCGTGGCTCAGACTGCCCGTGCACAGTTGTAGGGGACAAAAAGTGTACCCCTCTTTTTGTACACCAACAGTTGCTTATGTGAAAAGTATTTTATGAGAAGAGAGATGTTTGTGGTAACATAACGCAACCCAAGAAAAATGAGTCTACATCTAAATAAATGAAGGCTTGCATTATACCACACATATGTTACTAGTACTTCGCTATGACCAGCCTAAGCCGCGGGGGTGGGGGGTTGTACATTTTTTCAGCCCACCAGACGCCGCCCTCGTGCAGTCAAGAGCCCGCCCAAAGGAAGCCACGACGAATTACTTCAACTGCAAATTTATTGAAGATTAAAAACGTGTATTACTAGTACTATAGTAAAGGTACTAAAGCATCTCATACATGCATACACAAGTAATGCTGCATCTACAAAGGTTACTTAAAATTTTACATACAAACCCATGTTACTACAACACGGTTAAGTATTAGAGGCATTTTCTACAAGGCGTTTTGAAAAATGCCTTAGATTGTGTTCCTTAGAGGCATTCTTGAAAAGTGCCTTCAAATGTCCCTAGTTTCCTAGGCGATCACAGAGAGTGCCTCCGATTATGCTCAATCAAAGGCATTCTGAAAGTCGCCTTCCGTCAGGTCTTGCACCAGGCCTCACTACATGCACGCAATATATAACTCTACTTCCTGTACTCAACCATATTACCAGGTACAGCTTGGTGGCCAATTGATTTATGAGTTATGCAGAGGTTGCCAGTTCGATCCACGGCGATGTTGTATTATCGGTTCATTGAGAGATACATTTTTTTACTTCGTCAGAACCGTTGCATACCAATTTGTTTTGTCCCATACTGCTTAGCGAGAAGAAATTTAGGCTGTTTAAAAGGGGAGCCCTCTGATAACCTGTGTGGAAGATCTCATATAGATGAACTAAAAAGACGATGTGTTCCTACGTTAGGAGGCTCCAGGCAGAATAAGAGATTTGTGACGATGCAGTAATATAATTAATACGAGGAGGTGGCCCGGCAGTAAAAAATACACACGAGAATCGAGTGTGACTGCTCTACTGTACAACGTGGCCCAGCGCCCAGCCTGTGTGGCCGTTGCAGCTGACGAGTCGCTCTGAATATTTGCCCATTTCAGTTTTGTTGGAGGCGTTCTGACCTTTCGAGGCATTTTCTAAAATCGCCTCCACATTAACCATCCGAGGCATTCTTCGAAAGTGCCAACAAACAGCTTTCCCTTCGCGAGTATACTTAGTGTTTTCTAGGAACGCCACGTTAGCTCTTTGAAGGCATTTTCTTACCATTTCAAGGCATTTAAAAATGCCTCCTAATGTCTACCGTGCTGTAGTGTGTGAAGCATTGTGACTAGTAATAGGGGAATTGGGCTTAATGCAAGAATCTGCCGCTGTTAGTTGTCAAGCATGCCTAGACCAGGCTAAGAATGTCAAGTCAGGTGAATAACGTGCAGTATATTGGTATTATTATCCATCAAAGTTCCATTGTTATTCGGCAGATAAATATGAGCTTAAACATCAGGAGTATTGGTTGAAACAGGTAAGTCTGTTTTTTTTTTTTTGCGAGTCTACCTTATCATATTGAAGCTATTGCCCTAACCTTATTTTGTTTGGATTAGTGTCAGAATTATCTGATTCTTCCCGTTTCGTGGATTTGATCCTGATTTTCTAATGTATTTTGTATATTTGAAATAAGACAATTTACTGTTTAGTTATGAGCACTTTATTTGTAGAATAAGGAGAAAAAATTGGTGTTTATAAATGGTCGCCGGTGATTTTTAATAGCAGCAGCAAGACATAGGGCATACGTGTACATGTGTCCTTACTGTATGGGAATGAGGAGAAAACGAGTGATTATGAATGATTGTTAGTGATTTGAATAGTACAAACAAAATACGGGTCATGCTTGTACGTTACCATTCTACATGTAATGCAAATGCACTGACCTAATAGTTTGAACGACAACAGAGTTGATGGGTTGTAATTCTTGAAAATTTAAATCATCTCTGCTCCTGCAGCTAAGTTTTCAAGTGCAATTTATTTTATTTCTAGCCAAATTCCCTCTATTATATTATTGTGTTGAACTTTTTAGGGAAGGCGACCAAGGAGCTCGTTGCAGCTGTGTCGTGCCTACTCCGACGCTCCCTCGACTCGCCGCCAATGTCGCAGGTGGTGCCGCAGTTGTGCAAGATTATTGTGGGGTCCAGTGCACGGGCGCCAAGGCGAAGGTGCTAGAGCTTGGTGTTTATGTGCAATGTTTTATTTTCTTCCGTTGCAACGCACATGCATGTTTGGCGGTAAGAATAATGGAAGAAGACCACATCAGGCAGTTTAACAACTGCAGTTGCGTCGCCACTTGCACATATATGCTCGCCCGTTGATGATTTAGGCTTTGGTGACAGGAATGGCTATGAGAGACCAAAGCTCCATTTGCGAAGAAGAAAAAAAAATGCGCCCGCTCGACTCGACGAGGCGAAGAATCTAAACCCGTGGCAGTGGAAAGCAGCGTAACCGAAACGAGCGGACAACCGGCAACCAGACGGAAAACAGTGGAATACAAGCTGCAAGCAAGGCCAGATCATGATGATTCAGCAGAGATGGATAATTCAGTGGAGACGCACGCATGAGCAGCACGGCGATAGCAACACAAGCCAGCGTGCAACTACTGCAAAAGCGATCTTTGTCAGCGCTTCTCTAGTGAGGAAGGCAAGGGCCTGCACATGCTTTCGTGACTATTGTCTGTGCCTTTGTTTCCCCCGCTGATACAGCCAGAGCTTGATGAAAAGAATGATGGATAAACAGATTAAAGGTCTAAGATCTGTTCCACAGTGGCTGTGTACCACTAACATCCGTCTGTGCAGGGAAAGTCGAATGGAGTCGTCCTAATATATTTTCTCAGTGTGGTTGTATCAAAAATCAATATGCACCGGATTGGTGTGTTCTTGTAGACAACGAAAAAAAAAACACTTTTCTTATAAAATATTCATCGCATATAAAAATGATCGCCAGGTGTTAAAGAAAGTTCATTCATATTTTAAAAAAATAGTATCACGTATCCGAAAGAAAAATCATCACACATTTTCAAAACATTCACTCGGATTAGAAAAACAATTCATCAGGTATTTGAAAAATGCTCATAGTCTGTGAAAAGATGTTCATCATGTATACAAAAAAACATCACGCATTTAGAAAATGTTTTGGGCCTTCAAAATGCCCGAAATTTAAAAATTGTTTAATGTTTCTAGAAAATATTCACTGATTTTAAAAATCATGAATTTAAAGAATGTTCAATGTTCAGCAATTTAAATTTTTACACAAATGTTAAAAAAATATGAATTAAAAATTGAAATCAAAACTAATTTACAAATTATAAAAAACTATTCATGAATTTTAAAATGTTCCAAATTTTTAAAACACGGGAAAATGGCTGTTTTACTAATTTAAAAATATTCAAACATTACAAAATATAAACTAAATTATGAAAATATACATACATTCGATAATATTCCAGAATTCCAAAGTATTCTAAAATTTTAAAACTATTCATGAATTAATAAGATATTCTTGAATATAAAGTAAAAAATAATACATACAACCCTGAAAATAACTAAAAGGGGAAAAGACAACAAAAAATCAAGGGGGAAATGCAGAAAGAATTGAAAGAAGAAACAAAAAAAAGGAAAACTAGAGGCACAATAGTGGGCCAGGCGACGAGCGCTGCAGGGGGTATGCGCATGGTCGCTATCCCTACGCACGGAATAAGAAATGTCCTCATAGAGCTGATACGTGCTAGACGTATCTATATTTTTTTATTTTTAATACTACTGTTATATTGTTTTTGTATAGCTTTGGCACCAATTTTTATCATTTTCCTGACTAGCCAATTAATCAAGTGCCCAGTGTCAAGTTGTTTTCTGCTTATTTTTGGACTTTCAAGAAAATAATTTTTACAGAGCTCAAAAATTTGAGAAAGAATACAAAAAAAGTTTTGCACCAGCAAGCTTCCGAAGTGACCTACCCCAGTTGTGGAGGGGGTGGCCCACAGCCACCACACAGCCACGGGGTGGCCACATGGGGCCCATACACATACTTTCCACTGCCTCTTGGTGCCCATGGATTTCTATTGCTTCGAAAATCCTGAAAATAATTATCAATGATTTTTTCCGCCGCTGCACACTTCTGTTTCGCCGCGATTAAATCTGAAGGCCTTTCCGGTACTCTGCCAGAGGGGTAATTTATCACTATAGTCATCTACATCAATATTGCTGCCACCATGATCAAACATGACTAGTTATCTTTGGACTATGGATCTATAGCAGTAACTAGATGGCAATCTCTCCCTTGTTCTTCAGTACAATGATTACATGAGCTGCCCTACATGATTGTGATCCATCTGATCTAATTTTCATTGGTGTTTGTTGCGGTGAGATGAATTATCGCTTTATGATCAGATTTATATATGATTCTTTGTTGGATTCTTATGAGTTCTTTGTTGCATAATTTATAGACATATATGCTGTCCGATCTATTAGTCTTGCATTGACCATGTTTAGATCAATGATCCAAGAGGGAGTTGTATATGTTAGTTCGGTTCAATCTTAAAAGTAATATACTGCAGTGATAGAAAGTGGAAAATACATTGTCTTGTGTTGTCGCCACTAAGGATAAAAAGGTAGTTGAGTAGTTGTCCTTTTAACACATGGTGAAGACGATATACTATCTACATCATGTTATCATACTTATTGCAATATTCTATTTTACTTAATGATCACTACAAAGTTTCATGACAATGGGGATTTCTCTTATCAATCCTATGTTATTTACAAAACATTCATATGTAGAACTCATGGTAATAATTCATTAACTTTACGATATAAAAAGGTCAACTTATGCATCGAGCTACACTTCACTTCTCTGTGCAGGTGATCCGACAACTCTTTGCTTGCCTTTCCGCGCACCACCAACATTCATCATGTAAGGAACAAGTGATGGTGCATGCATCGGCGGCGCCACCGCAGTCACTGCCTCCACCGGTGCTATTGGCAGTCAGTGCAAAGGCGGCAATGGGGTTGGTGCGCCAGGCTGCGTTTAGCCAAACAATCTGAGGACCAGCATATGTCGTAGAGAACTAGCCAAGCAAACAACTTGAATTTCATCGGCTCCCACGGTTTACAGACCAGGTGATCCCAGCCACAGTCACCCAACAAAGGTGGCTTCGTACGTCGACTTGGTGGGATACATGGCCGAGGCAGTCAACTTACAGGACCTGGACTCTCTACCGGGAGCCAGGGAAACAACCGTGATCATGGGACAAAGGTCGAGAAATTGTAATTACGGCGACAGAAATGCAGCCACGAAGATCGTAGACCCAAGAGGTGTTCGTCAAACCGGCCTTAACAATGCGCTTGGTGAGCACTTACGGGCGGACGGCAGCCATGAAATCCGATGTTAGCACTCAGATGCTCGCGCTATTTAACCATTGGCCCTGCCATAAGATGGCCGAGGCCTCATCCACGATCGCGAGGGAAGAAGCTCTAAAGATAGTCGTAGCGTTGTGAGAGATCGACAAATCGATCGCAGACAAGTAAGGTGATCGGATGTTTTCGCCAGCCACATACAGTAGATGCGAAGGGCGTCGTCGATGGCTGTCAGATAATGCAGCCCCAGGTCCCTAAGGCTGGTCATAGTGGAGTACCTTAGTAATATAACACACCACAAGGCAATGTTGCTATCGGTGGGAACGACACCTAACGGATCACAAGAATCCCTACTACGATTGCAGGGCGCGGGGTTGTGAAAAGAGCGGATGAAACAGATAGCACGCGGTTCCTTTACCCAGATTCGGGCCGCAAGGATGCGTAAAACCCTACTCCTACTTTGGTGGATTGTATATCTGTGTTCTTGAGCTAACTATGGGGCGTCGAGAGCTCCAAAAAGCCGAATCCTCTTCCTGGTCGCCTGGGGCCTCCTTTTATAGGGAAAATGATTGCCACAGTGGCACACAGGAGGTGGAAAGGGTACAGTGATGCGAGGTTATCCCCGGCATTATATGACAAAGTGCATTTATGCGCCTTGCTTAGGTGTCCTTGCTTTATCGGGGACGGGGGAGAGCCCTGTCTCGTCCGTCACCGCTCCCTCTCGCGTCGACACGCGCCCTGGCCAGCGGTGCCCGCGGTGCCATGTAGGCAGGCAGGCAGCTGAGGTGGCGCAGCGGTGGGTCTCCACGAGGATCTGCATGCCGTCACGCAGGTGCCTGCCCAGCTGGTTGGGTCGGCAGCTGCATGCGAACGGTGATAGAGGTGTGACTGGCGTGGGCCTGATGGTGGCCCCACGGATGTCCATGGCAAGGGTCTTGTCGTGCCCCCGGCAAGGGTCTTGCCGTGGCGTCTGCTGTCATCCCGGCAAGGCTCTCGCCAGGGGCCTTGTGGTCCTCCTTGGCTGGGATCCCGCGGATCATCATCTTCTAAAGTGTGCATCTGATTTTGAATGTCTTCACAAAGATCTGCATATCACCACGGGGGTGCCTCCCGAATCCTTGCCCCATGGGGGTAGTGGACTCAAGGGTGACCCGCTCCGTAGGTGTGGGGCGAGCTGCCACGGCAAGGGTCTCGCCGGGTCTGCTAAAACCGCCTCCCGGCAAGGATCTCGCCGGGGGGCCCGCTTCGTCCCCTTCACTCTTTGTGGTCTTGGTCTTGGCGTCGTTCTGCTTCTCTCATGCTTCGGCCTTACCTTGGCTCACCTCCCTTGCCTTGCCCAGTGCGGTGGTGCCCGTGGCTCAGACTGCCCGTGCACAGTTATAGGGGTACAAAAAGTGTACCCCTCTTTTTGTACACCGACAGGAGCCCTCGGGCCTGGTCCACAAGTAAGCGCAATCGCGTCGTTGGGCTAGGCCCAAAAACGGTGCGTGGGCAGGCGGGGCGGTTTTTACCGCGGTAAGCTCCTTCGCGCGCTGCGCCTCCCATGCTTCCCGCGCGTGGCGCGGCGTGGGGAGGCGTGTGTGACGTGGGCGGCATGCGCGGGGTTGCTTCCCGCGGGCATGCGTCACATCACAGTTAATGTGAAAGGAGGCGGCCCGCGTTTCCCCCCATAAGAAGGAATAACCGTGGGCGCGCTGCTCACTTCCCCCTCTTCCTTCGTGCCTTTTCCAATCTCAGAGCCGTCGTTCCCTTTCTCCCTTTCCTCGCAAGCTTTCGTCGTCGCCTGATGTCGCTGCTTCGCCACCCCCTTCCTCAACCCTCTAGTCTTATTGGTCGCCATGGCGCCCAAATCCGCTAAGGGCAATGGGGTGGTCAAGGGCTCCGGGGCCGTGGAGCCACCGGAGAGCGCGCTGTTGGGGGACTGGGCGCAGTCCGCCTTCTTCTTCCCCTTGACGGTTGATGTTCTTGAGCTCCGGACCTCCTTCAAGCCCCTGTGGGGAGTGAAGACGGGGGGAGAGAATTCGGGACACCCGGCGACGCGCGTCATTCCTGCCGCTTGTGCCGACCCTGCCCCAAATCGGTACCCCTTCTTCGTCGACTACTTTTCTTGCGGGTTATGCCCCCCTTTCTCTGATTTCTTCTGCGACATTATGCACACCTTCGGTTTTCGCCTCTTGGATTTTACTCCGAACGTGGTGGCGTGCATGTCTTTCTTTGCGCATCTCTGCGAGGGCTTCGCCGAGGTGCAGCCCAACACGGCGCTCTTCCGCCATTATTTCTATCCTCGAATCCAGCCGGGAGGTGCAGTCTCTGGTTGCGTCACCTGGATCCCAAGATCTAAAGGGGCGTACCCGGACGGCGCCGTGAAGGAGAGGTGGGACGAGCGGCATGACCGGTGGTGCTGGATTGAGGACGAAGACCCGCCGGCATTTTGCAAGGTCCGCCGAGTGCCGCCAATCCGCAGCAGCGATTGGGGTGATGTCGACGCTGCCGACGGGAGGCTTATTGTCGCCACCACCAGGATTCTTCGGCTGACCCGGGCTGGGCTCACCCTGGAGATGATCGGGGCGGACTTCATTCGCCGCCGGATCGCCCCGTTGCACAACAAGGGGAGACCAGCCTGGCTTTTTACGAATCCGGCTGACATCATGCGGCTCCGCCCTGGCCTCAACAACAACTTCACGGTGCTGGCGCATGCTCACTTCTGCCAGCGGCTCTTCCAACTGGATGTGGATCGCGACGGCGAGTTCGAGCTAACCGGCAAGGCCGCAAGGGCTGCCGTAAAGGCCGGCAAGGCCGGCAAGGGGGCTTTCTTCAAGTTGCCAGCGGGGGTGGTCCCGTTGTGCAATAATTCACGCCGTTCCGAGATCATCGCCATGATGCCGGACTGCAACGCGCACGGCCCCGTCCCGAGCTAGAGGGAGCCGACGAATGCGAATGTGCAGCAATTCTTCGACACCTTTATTGAGGTGTACGTCAATGCTGACGCCGAGCGGTGGCTTGTCATGGACACCATCCAGGCAGAGCTGGACTACATTGCGACCAGGGCGAGGGAGGTACAGCTCGCCATGAAGGCTGGCAGCACCGGGGGCGTGGAGGACAAGGCCGCAATGGTTATGGAGGAGGAGCAGCTCACCCTGTGGGCGGCGGCGACCGACGGGGCCGGCAGCGCCGACACCGGAGTTCCGCTCGTCGAGGACGCGGCTGACGAGTCGGAGGAGGAGGAGGGCGTGGTGGCGGGCTCGACGCCAACTAGGGGAAGAGGGCGAGTCCTGCGACGGTCTGGCTCCGGCGAGCCGGCCCGGCCCGGCAGGGCTACGCGGCCTCGATTGTCCGCGGAGGGGTCCGGGCGTCACACGAGGGCCTCGGCAGCGAAGAAGCTGACGAAGGCCGCTGAGAAGAAGAAGGCGCAGCCCCTTCCTCATCTGGGCGCGCACAAACCCCCGTCGCCACCTCCGCCTTCTCCGGCGGGCGTCGACTCAGATGAAGACGTGGAGCTCCCTTTTGACCTCGGGCCTCTCAGCCCGGAGAGGAAAAGGAAACTGGCGGCGGAGGAGGAGACGGATGACGAGTAAGTACTCCGTTCCTTACTGTCATTTCCATTTCCCCGCATTGGGTCGCCTGTCTTGATCCATTTTTGCTCTTGCAGGGAGGCAGAGACGTTAGCCCAGAGGGTGAAGAGGGCGAGGACCTCGGCGAGCAGCCAGCCCCCAGCTGGGGCTTCACAGACACCACCGGTGGTGTTGAGCAGCCCGGACAGCAGCCCCTGGTGCAGCCCCCAGCGTAAGTTCGTCACCCTCCTCTTACTCGACATGTGGCAGGCGCTCGACGCTATGATGCTGACCTTGCCGGGTTTGCAGGAGGGGAGCGGCAGCAGGAGGAGCCACAGAGGGCTACTCCTAACACACCACCCCCATCGACTACGCCGCCACGGGGGGCGTCCCCGGCAAGGGCATCAGGCACGGAGTCCACGCCCATGGAGGAAGAGGGGAACTTGGGCGCTGGTGGCTCTGCCACAACGCCAAATGCTGGTGGAGAGGGGATTTCTGCTTCACAGCCTGGTACTGGTGAGTCGCCTGTCCTCCGTCTCTGGTTTTCCCATATCCTTTTCTTGGCTTCATTGCTCCCGTTGCTGCCCAGGCCCTCCTCCAACAGACATGGAGGACGTGGAAACCGTTATCGGAGACATTGCTGAGGAGGCCGCGGCGGAGGTCAGCAGGATTGCCGCCGAAGAGGCCGCCAAAGATGCTGACGAGGCTGCCGCCGACGAAGCCGCCAAGGGTGCCGCTGAGGACGCTATTGCGGGGGCCGCCAAGGCGACCGGCGAGGCTCCTGCCGAGGGCGCCAGCGGTGGACCTGCCGGTGAGGCTGGCAAGGCCCCCGCCAAGGAAGAGGTGGTGGGTGACCAGCCTCCCTCCTCCTCAACCTCGGGCCCCGGCAGATACCTGAAGGTGGGCGATGATCTTTTCGTCCACCTCCCAGGGTCGTCAAGCCGAGCGCCCGCCGAAGGGGAAGTTTTTGACGGCGAGGTGCTTGCCGCCACCGGGCTCGAGGTTGTCGATGCGCCGGTCATTGGCGGTGATGGTTCTCCAGAAGAGGAGCTCTTCCGCCCATGGGGGCCAATTTCCGGAAGCTCCCAGTGCTCTACCGTGCTCGTTTGGACAAAGTCAAGTCCAGGGCGACAGCGGTGGACAGCGCGGAGGTGGACTTCAAGGCGCGCGTCGCCGAGACGCAGGCCTGGTTCCACCAGACTCGCGAGGAGCAAAGGGCCTTTCAAGAGAAATTGGCCGAGCGCGATGTGGAGCTCGCCAATCTGATGGCCGACATCGAGAAGGCCCAGGAGAAGGCGGTGAACTTGGCTGCTGCGGCTGAAACCGCTCGGAACCAGCATCAAGCCACCTTAGACTCCCAGGAGGAGGACCTCTCCGCGCGTGAGGCGAAACTTGCCGCAACGCTCCACGGCAAGGATGAGGAGCTTGAGGCCCTTGTCGCGCGACGGACCCACGAGCTGGAGCAGAGGCACGAAGAGGCACTCGATGCCCAAGCCCTGGCCCAAGCCGGCAAGGTGAAGAAGCTGGAAGCATTGCGGGACGAGCTGAAGGAGCAGGCCCTCAAGTTGTCCGGTGAGAAGAGCACGCTCAACTGCGCCTTGGTAGAGGCGCAAGGAGCGGTCGTCAGCAGGCTGGAGAGCTCTCCGAGGCGCAGAACTCCATCAGAGACCTCAGGCTGAAGCTGGAGGATCTCGAGAAGCTGTTGTCGAAGAGCAGGGCTCGGGAGGAGACCTTGACCAGGAGTCTGGAGGAGGAGAAGCATCTGCGGGCGAGCGAGGCCGCCTCCCACCAGGAATATGTGGTGGGTGAGAACAGGTGGATCAGCCATCTGGAGGTCGTCGCCGGTGGGGTTACCTCGCAATTGGCCACCATGGGGTTGCCAAACGTGAGGTACGCCCCCGAGCGCAGCGGGACCGTCAACGCCAAGCTGGCCCAGTTCTTCGAGGGCGTCCTCGAGGCCCTGGCCTATCTCCACTCCAACAGGACTGCCACGTTGGCCGAGGAGGCCCGGCGACTTTGCCGGAGGGTTGTGACCAAGGTCCTCACCAAGGTGGCGTACTGGAATCCTGACCTCGACTTCGCGGCCGCGATGAGGAGCTTGCCGGAGGGTGCTGACCCCACGGTGCTCAAGGAGCGCATCAAGCCCATCACCGACTGCATCGACGAAATCAAGAGGGTGAAAGGCTAGCGCCGGGATTAGGCATCCCGTTCTTCTTCGCCGCTGCGGGTTCCCGACCAAGACAAATTTTATCTTTAGTTAGAACCGCAGCCATGATGTGATGTAATATAACTCTGAAGTACTCTTAGTTTCATGCATGTTATTTCC
The DNA here is from genome assembly GCA_032464435.1 of Aegilops umbellulata. Classification (NCBI taxonomy): domain Eukaryota; kingdom Viridiplantae; phylum Streptophyta; class Magnoliopsida; order Poales; family Poaceae; genus Aegilops; species Aegilops umbellulata. The sequence continues at coordinate 570,021,612 of CP136060.1, read as the reverse complement.
CCGTTCAATTCCCCTTTGTATGTGTGCCCTACGTCGATCGGGAAGGCTTGCCGACGCGAAAGCCCCAAGCGGCGTCTTGGGGACGGATCCCCATGGCCTACCGGGTACGCGTGCTGCCGGACAAGCCGCCTTTCCGTTCCGAACGCGGCCGCTCGAACTGTCGAGCTTGACTCGAGTCAGAATCGAGGGCGTCGTTGGTCGCGGAAGGCTACTCTGCCACTCTCGACGCAGCCGCTTGAGCTGTTGAGCGGACTCGAAACAGGGCAAGGGCGTTGCCGATCGTGGTAGAGCCCCCTGGCGCGCAGGTTTTTCATACAAAGCAAACATCTCCTCAAATAAGAAAGGTAGCACAAAACAAGGGTTCGGTGCAACTTAGCTTCTGTTCGCGATCGCTCGAGCGTCGACCTTCTGGCCTCCTTTCTTCTTCGAGGGCCACGAAGATGAAGGAGCGCCGGGCTAACTGCCAAAGCCGATTCTCACAACTGGGCCCCCTACTTGGCGCGCCAAAGATGTCGGTGGGAACGACACCTATGTGATCACAAGAATCCCTACTACGGTTGCGGGGCGCGGGGTTGTGAAAAGAGCGGATCAAACAGATAGCACGCGGTTCCTTTACCCAGGTTCGGGCCGCAAGGATGCGTAAAACCCTACTCCTGCTTTGTATATATGTGTTCTTGAGCTAGCTATGGGGCGTCGAGAGCTCCAAAAAGCCGAATCCTCTTCCTGGTCGCCTGGGGCCTCCTTTTATAGGGAAAGGGGTTGCCACAGTGGCACACAGGAGGTGGAAAGGGTACAGTGATGCGAGGTTATCCCCCGCATTACATGACAAAGTGCATTTAATGCGCCTTGCTTAGGTGTCCTTGCTTTATCGGGGACGGGGGAGAGCCCTGTCTCGTCCGTCACCGCTCCCTCTCGCATCGACACGCGCCCTGGCCAGCGGTGCCCGCGGTGCCATGTAGGCAGACAGGCAGCTGAGGTGGCGCAGCGGTGGGTCTCCACGAGGATCTGCATGCCGCCATGCAGGTGCCTGCCCAGCTGGTTGGGTCGCCAGCTGCATGCGAACGGTGGTAGAAGTGTGACTGGCGTGGGCCTGATGGTGGCCCCACGGATGTCCATGGCAAGGGTCTTGCCGTGCCCCCGGCAAGGGTCTTGCCGTGGCGTCTGCTGTTATCCCCGGCAAGGCTCTCGCCGGGGGCCTTGTGGTCCTCCTCGGCTGGGATCCCGCCAAGGATCATCATCTTCTAAAGTGTGCATCTGATCTTGAATGTCTTCACAAAGATCTGCATATCACCACGGGGGTGCCTCCCAAATCCTTGCCCCATGGGGGTAGTGGACTCAAGGGTGACCCGCTCTGTAGGTGTGGGGCGAGCTACCACGGCAAGGGTCTTGTCGGGTCTGCTAAAACCGCCTCCCGGCAAGGATCTCGCCGGGGGGGGGGGGGGCTTCGTCCCCTTCGCTCTTTGTGGTCTTGATCTTGGCGTCGTTCTGCTTCTCTCGTACTTCGGCCTTACCTTGGCTCACCTCCCTTGCCTTGCCCAGTGCAGTGGTGTCCGTGGCTCAGACTGCCCGTGCACAGTTGTAGGGGACAAAAAGTGTACCCCTCTTTTTGTACACCAACAGTTGCTTATGTGAAAAGTATTTTATGAGAAGAGAGATGTTTGTGGTAACATAACGCAACCCAAGAAAAATGAGTCTACATCTAAATAAATGAAGGCTTGCATTATACCACACATATGTTACTAGTACTTCGCTATGACCAGCCTAAGCCGCGGGGGTGGGGGGTTGTACATTTTTTCAGCCCACCAGACGCCGCCCTCGTGCAGTCAAGAGCCCGCCCAAAGGAAGCCACGACGAATTACTTCAACTGCAAATTTATTGAAGATTAAAAACGTGTATTACTAGTACTATAGTAAAGGTACTAAAGCATCTCATACATGCATACACGAGTAATGCTGCATCTACAAAGGTTACTTAAAATTTTACATACAAACCCATGTTACTACAACACGGTTAAGTATTAGAGGCATTTTCTACAAGGCGTTTTGAAAAATGCCTTAGATTGTGTTCCTTAGAGGCATTCTTGAAAAGTGCCTTCAAATGTCCCTAGTTTCCTAGGCGATCACAGAGAGTGCCTCCGATTATGCTCAATCAAAGGCATTCTGAAAGTCGCCTTCCGTCAGGTCTTGCACCAGGCCTCACTACATGCACGCAATATATAACTCTACTTCCTGTACTCAACCATATTACCAGGTACAGCTTGGTGGCAAATTGATTTATGAGTTATGCAGAGGTTGCCAGTTCGATCCACGGCGATGTTGTATTATCGGTTCATTGAGAGATACATTTTTTTACTTCGTCAGAACCGTTGCATACCAATTTGTTTTGTCCCATACTGCTTAGCGAGAAGAAATTTAGGCTGTTTAAAAGGGGAGCCCTCTGATAACCTGTGTGGAAGATCTCATATAGATGAACTAAAAAGACGATGTGTTCCTACGTTAGGAGGCTCCAGGCAGAATAAGAGATTTGTGACGATGCAGTAATATAATTAATACGAGGAGGTGGCCCGGCAGTAAAAAATACACACGAGAATCGAGTGTGACTGCTCTACTGTACAACGTGGCCCAGCGCCCAGCCTGTGTGGCCGTTGCAGCTGACGAGTCGCTCTGAATATTTGCCCATTTCAGTTTTGTTGGAGGCGTTCTGACCTTTCGAGGCATTTTCTAAAATCGCCTCCACATTAACCATCCGAGGCATTCTTCGAAAGTGCCAACAAACAGCTTTCCCTTCGCGAGTATACTTAGTGTTTTCTAGGAACGCCACGTTAGCTCTTTGAAGGCATTTTCTTACCATTTCAAGGCATTTAAAAATGCCTCCTAATGTCTACCGTGCTGTAGTGTGTGAAGCATTGTGACTAGTAATAGGGGAATTGGGCTTAATGCAAGAATCTGCCGCTGTTAGTTGTCAAGCATGCCTAGACCAGGCTAAGAATGTCAAGTCAGGTGAATAACGTGCAGTATATTGGTATTATTGTCCATCAAAGTTCCATTGTTATTCGGCAGATAAATATGAGCTTAAACATCAGGAGTATTGGTTGAAACAGGTAAGTCTGTTTTTTTTTTTTTGCGAGTCTACCTTATCATATTGAAGCTATTGCCCTAACCTTATTTTGTTTGGATTAGTGTCAGAATTATCTGATTCTTCCCGTTTCGTGGATTTGATCCTGATTTTCTAATGTATTTTGTATATTTGAAATAAGACAATTTACTGTTTAGTTATGAGCACTTTATTTGTAGAATAAGGAGAAAAAATTGGTGTTTATAAATGGTCGCCGGTGATTTTTAATAGCAGCAGCAAGACATAGGGCATACGTGTACATGTGTCCTTACTGTATGGGAATGAGGAGAAAACGAGTGATTATGAATGATTGTTAGTGATTTGAATAGTACAAACAAAATACGGGTCATGCTTGTACGTTACCATTCTACATGTAATGCAAATGCACTGACCTAATAGTTTGAACGACAACAGAGTTGATGGGTTGTAATTCTTGAAAATTTAAATCATCTCTGCTCCTGCAGCTAAGTTTTCAAGTGCAATTTATTTTATTTCTAGCCAAATTCCCTCTATTATATTATTGTGTTGAACTTTTTAGGGAAGGCGACCAAGGAGCTCGTTGCAGCTGTGTCGTGCCTACTCCGACGCTCCCTCGACTCGCCGCCAATGTCGCAGGTGGTGCCGCAGCTGTGCAAGATTATTGTGGGGTCCAGTGCACGGGCGCCAAGGCGAAGGTGCTAGAGCTTGGTGTTTATGTGCAATGTTTTATTTTCTTCCGTTGCAACGCACATGCATGTTTGCCGGTAAGAATAATGAAAGAAGACCACATCAGGCAGTTTAACAACTGCAGTTGCGTCGCCACTTGCACATATATGCTCGCCCGTTGATGATTTAGGCTTTGGTGACAGGAATGGCTATGAGAGACCAAAGCTCCATTTGCGAAGAAGAAAAAAAAATGCGCCCGCTCGACTCGACGAGGCGAAGAATCTAAACCCGTGGCAGTGGAAAGCAGCGTAACCGAAACGAGCGGACAACCGGCAACCAGACGGAAAACAGTGGAATACAAGCTGCAAGCAAGGCCAGATCATGATGATTCAGCAGAGATGGATAATTCAGTGGAGACGCACGCATGAGCAGCACGGCGATAGCAACACAAGCCAGCGTGCAACTACTGCAAAAGCGATCTTTGTCAGCGCTTCTCTAGTGAGGAAGGCAAGGGCCTGCACATGCTTTCGTGACTATTGTCTGTGCCTTTGTTTCCCCCGCTGATACAGCCAGAGCTTGATGAAAAGAATGATGGATAAACAGATTAAAGGTCTAAGATCTGTTCCACAGTGGCTGTGTACCACTAACATCCGTCTGTGCAGGGAAAGTCGAATGGAGTCGTCCTAATATATTTTCTCAGTGTGGTTGTATCAAAAATCAATATGCACCGGATTGGTGTGTTCTTGTAGACAACGAAAAAAAAAACACTTTTCTTATAAAATATTCATCGCATATAAAAATGATCGCCAGGTGTTAAAGAAAGTTCATTCATATTTTAAAAAAATAGTATCACGTATCCGAAAGAAAAATCATCACACATTTTCAAAACATTCACTCGGATTAGAAAAACAATTCATCAGGTATTTGAAAAATGCTCATAGTCTGTGAAAAGATGTTCATCATGTATACAAAAAAACATCACGCATTTAGAAAATGTTTTGGGCCTTCAAAATGCCCGAAATTTAAAAATTGTTTAATGTTTCTAGAAAATATTCACTGATTTTAAAAATCATGAATTTAAAGAATGTTCAATGTTCAGCAATTTAAATTTTTACACAAATGTTAAAAAAATATGAATTAAAAATTGAAATCAAAACTAATTTACAAATTATAAAAAACTATTCATGAATTTTAAAATGTTCCAAATTTTTAAAACACGGGAAAATGGCTGTTTTACTAATTTAAAAATATTCAAACATTACAAAATATAAACTAAATTATGAAAATATACATACATTCGATAATATTCCAGAATTCCAAAGTATTCTAAAATTTTAAAACTATTCATGAATTAATAAGATATTCTTGAATATAAAGTAAAAAATAATACATACAACCCTGAAAATAACTAAAAGGGGAAAAGACAACAAAAAATCAAGGGGGAAATGCAGAAAGAATTGAAAGAAGAAACAAAAAAAAGGAAAACTAGAGGCACAATAGTGGGCCAGGCGACGAGCGCTGCAGGGGGTATGCGCATGGTCGCTATCCCTACGCACGGAATAAGAAATGTCCTCATAGAGCTGATACGTGCTAGACGTATCTATATTTTTTTATTTTTAATACTACTGTTATATTGTTTTTGTATAGCTTTGGCACCAATTTTTATCATTTTCCTGACTAGCCAATTAATCAAGTGCCCAGTGTCAAGTTGTTTTCTGCTTATTTTTGGACTTTCAAGAAAATAATTTTTACAGAGCTCAAAAATTCGAGAAAGAATACAAAAAAAGTTTTGCACCAGCAAGCTTCCGAAGTGACCTACCCCAGTTGTGGAGGGGGTGGCCCACAGCCACCACACAGCCACGGGGTGGCCACATGGGGCCCATACACATACTTTCCACTGCCTCTTGGTGCCCATGGATTTCTATTGCTTCGAAAATCCTGAAAATAATTATCAATGATTTTTTCCGCCGCTGCACACTTCTGTTTCGCCGCGATTAAATCTGAAGGCCTTTCCGGTACTCTGCCAGAGGGGTAATTTATCACTATAGTCATCTACATCAATATTGCTGCCACCATGATCAAACATGACTAGTTATCTTTGGACTATGGATCTATAGCAGTAACTAGATGGCAATCTCTCCCTTGTTCTTCAGTACAATGATTACATGAGCTGCCCTACATGATTGTGATCCATCTGATCTAATTTTCATTGGTGTTTGTTGCGGTGAGATGAATTATCGCTTTATGATCAGATTTATATATGATTCTTTGTTGGATTCTTATGAGTTCTTTGTTGCATAATTTATAGACATATATGCTGTCCGATCTATTAGTCTTGCATTGACCATGTTTAGATCAATGATCCAAGAGGGAGTTGTATATGTTAGTTCGGTTCAATCTTAAAAGTAATATACTGCAGTGATAGAAAGTGGAAAATACATTGTCTTGTGTTGTCGCCACTAAGGATAAAAAGGTAGTTGAGTAGTTGTCCTTTTAACACATGGTGAAGACGATATACTATCTACATCATGTTATCATACTTATTGCAATATTCTATTTTACTTAATGATCACTACAAAGTTTCATGACAATGGGGATTTCTCTTATCAATCCTATGTTATTTACAAAACATTCATATGTAGAACTCATGGTAATAATTCATTAACTTTACGATATAAAAAGGTCAACTTATGCATCGAGCTACACTTCACTTCTCTGTGCAGGTGATCCGACAACTCTTTGCTTGCCTTTCCGCGCACCACCAACATTCATCATGTAAGGAACAAGTGATGGTGCATGCATCGGCGGCGCCACCGCAGTCACTGCCTCCACCGGTGCTATTGGCAGTCAGTGCAAAGGCGGCAATGGGGTTGGTGCGCCAGGCTGCGTTTAGCCAAACAATCTGAGGACCAGCATATGTCGTAGAGAACTAGCCAAGCAAACAACTTGAATTTCATCGGCTCCCACGGTTTACAGACCAGGTGATCCCAGCCACAGTCACCCAACAAAGGTGGCTTCGTACGTCGACTTGGTGGGATACATGGCCGAGGCAGTCAACTTACAGGACCTGGACTCTCTACCGGGAGCCAGGGAAACAACCGTGATCATGGGACAAAGGTCGAGAAATTGTAATTACGGCGACAGAAATGCAGCCACGAAGATCGTAGACCCAAGAGGTGTTCGTCAAACCGGCCTTAACAATGCGCTTGGTGAGCACTTACGGGCGGACGGCAGCCATGAAATCCGATGTTAGCACTCAGATGCTCGCGCTATTTAACCATTGGCCCTGCCATAAGATGGCCGAGGCCTCATCCACGATCGCGAGGGAAGAAGCTCTAAAGATAGTCGTAGCGTTGTGAGAGATCGACAAATCGATCGCAGACAAGTAAGGTGATCGGATGTTTTCGCCAGCCACATACAGTAGATGCGAAGGGCGTCGTCGATGGCTGTCAGATAATGCAGCCCCAGGTCCCTAAGGCTGGTCATAGTGGAGTACCTTAGTAATATAACACACCACAAGGCAATGTTGCTATCGGTGGGAACGACACCTAACGGATCACAAGAATCCCTACTACGATTGCAGGGCGCGGGGTTGTGAAAAGAGCGGATGAAACAGATAGCACGTGGTTCCTTTACCCAGATTCGGGCCGCAAGGATGCGTAAAACCCTACTCCTACTTTGGTGGATTGTATATCTGTGTTCTTGAGCTAACTATGGGGCGTCGAGAGCTCCAAAAAGCCGAATCCTCTTCCTGGTCGCCTGGGGCCTCCTTTTATAGGGAAAATGATTGCCACAGTGGCACACAGGAGGTGGAAAGGGTACAGTGATGCGAGGTTATCCCCGGCATTATATGACAAAGTGCATTTATGCGCCTTGCTTAGGTGTCCTTGCTTTATCGGGGACGGGGGAGAGCCCTGTCTCGTCCGTCACCGCTCCCTCTCGCGTCGACACGCGCCCTTGCCAGCGGTGCCCGCGGTGCCATGTAGGCAGGCAGGCAGCTGAGGTGGCGCAGCGGTGGGTCTCCACGAGGATCTGCATGCCGTCACGCAGGTGCCTGCCCAGCTGGTTGGGTCGGCAGCTGCATGCGAACGGTGATAGAGGTGTGACTGGCGTGGGCCTGATGGTGGCCCCACGGATGTCCATGGCAAGGGTCTTGTCGTGCCCCCGGCAAGGGTCTTGCCGTGGCGTCTGCTGTCATCCCGGCAAGGCTCTCGCCAGGGGCCTTGTGGTCCTCCTTGGCTGGGATCCCGCGGATCATCATCTTCTAAAGTGTGCATCTGATTTTGAATGTCTTCACAAAGATCTGCATATCACCACGGGGGTGCCTCCCGAATCCTTGCCCCATGGGGGTAGTGGACTCAAGGGTGACCCGCTCCGTAGGTGTGGGGCGAGCTGCCACGGCAAGGGTCTCGCCGGGTCTGCTAAAACCGCCTCCCGGCAAGGATCTCGCCGGGGGGCCCGCTTCGTCCCCTTCACTCTTTGTGGTCTTGGTCTTGGCGTCGTTCTGCTTCTCTCATGCTTCGGCCTTACCTTGGCTCACCTCCCTTGCCTTGCCCAGTGCGGTGGTGCCCGTGGCTCAGACTGCCCGTGCACAGTTATAGGGGTACAAAAAGTGTACCCCTCTTTTTGTACACCGACAGGAGCCCTCGGGCCTGGTCCACAAGTAAGCGCAATCGCGTCGTTGGGCTAGGCCCAAAAACGGTGCGTGGGCAGGCGGGGCGGTTTTTACCGCGGTAAGCTCCTTCGCGCGCTGCGCCTCCCATGCTTCCCGCGCGTGGCGCGGCGTGGGGAGGCGTGTGTGACGTGGGCGGCATGCGCGGGGTTGCTTCCCGCGGGCATGCGTCACATCACAGTTAATGTGAAAGGAGGCGGCCCGCGTTTCCCCCCATAAGAAGGAATAACCGTGGGCGCGCTGCTCACTTCCCCCTCTTCCTTCGTGCCTTTTCCAATCTCAGAGCCGCCGTTCCCTTTCTCCCTTTCCTCGCAAGCTTTCGTCGTCGCCTGATGTCGCTGCTTCGCCACCCCCTTCCTCAACCCTCTAGTCTTCTTGGTCGCCATGGCGCCCAAATCCGCTAAGGGCAATGGGGTGGTCAAGGGCTCCGGGGCCGTGGAGCCACCGGAGAGCGCGCTGTTGGGGGACTGGGCGCAGTCCGCCTTCTTCTTCCCCTTGACGGTTGATGTTCTTGAGCTCCGGACCTCCTTCAAGCCCCTGTGGGGAGTGAAGACGGGGGGAGAGAATTCGGGACACCCGGCGACGCGCGTCATTCCTGCCGCTTGTGCCGACCCTGCCCCAAATCGGTACCCCTTCTTCGTCGACTACTTTTCTTGCGGGTTATGCCCCCCTTTCTCTGATTTCTTCTGCGACATTATGCACACCTTCGGTTTTCGCCTCTTGGATTTTACTCCGAACGTGGTGGCGTGCATGTCTTTCTTTGCGCATCTCTGCGAGGGCTTCGCCGAGGTGCAGCCCAACACGGCGCTCTTCCGCCATTATTTCTATCCTCGAATCCAGCCGGGAGGTGTAGTCTCTGGTTGCGTCACCTGGATCCCAAGATCTAAAGGGGCGTACCCGGACGGCGCCGTGAAGGAGAGGTGGGACGAGCGGCATGACCGGTGGTGCTGGATTGAGGACGAAGACCCGCCGGCATTTTGCAAGGTCCGCCGAGTGCCGCCAATCCGCAGCAGCGATTGGGGTGATGTCGACGCTGCCGACGGGAGGCTTATTGTCGCCACCACCAGGATTCTTCGGCTGACCCGGGCTGGGCTCACCCTGGAGATGATCGGGGCGGACTTCATTCGCCGCCGGATCGCCCCGTTGCACAACAAGGGGAGACCAGCCTGGCTTTTTACGAATCCGGCTGACATCATGCGGCTCCGCCCTGGCCTCAACAACAACTTCACGGTGCTGGCGCATGCTCACTTCTGCCAGCGGCTCTTCCAACTGGATGTGGATCGCGACGGCGAGTTCGAGCTGCCGGCAAGGCCGCAAGGGCTGCCGTAAAGGCCGGCAAGGCCGGCAAGGGGGCGTTCTTCAAGTTGCCAGCGGGGGTGGTCCCGTTGTGCAATAATTCACGCCGTTCCGAGATCATCGCCATGATGCCGGACTGCAACGCGCACGGCCCCGTCCCGAGCTAGAGGGAGCCGACGAATGCGAATGTGCAGCAATTCTTCGACACCTTTATTGAGGTGTACGTCAATGCTGACGCCGAGCGGTGGCTTGTCATGGACACCATCCAGGCAGAGCTGGACTACATTGCGACCAGGGCGAGGGAGGTACAGCTCGCCATGAAGGCTGGCAGCACCGGGGGCGTGGAGGACAAGGCCGCAATGGTTATGGAGGAGGAGCAGCTCACCCTGTGGGCGGCGGCGACCGACGGGGCCGGCAGCGCCGACACCGGAGTTCCGCTCGTCGAGGACGCGGCTGACGAGTCGGAGGAGGAGGAGGGCGTGGTGGCGGGCTCGACGCCAACTAGGGGAAGAGGGCGAGTCCTGCGACGGTCTGGCTCCGGCGAGCCGGCCCGGCCCGGCAGGGCTACGCGGCCTCGATTGTCCCCGGAGGGGTCCGGGCGTCACACGAGGGCCTCGGCAGCGAAGAAGCTGACGAAGGCCGCTGAGAAGAAGAAGGCGCAGCCCCTTCCTCATCTGGGCGCGCACAAACCCCCGTCGCCACCTCCGCCTTCTCCGGCGGGCGTCGACTCAGATGAAGACGTGGAGCTCCCTTTTGACCTCGGGCCTCTCAGCCCGGAGAGGAAAAGGAAACTGGCGGCGGAGGAGGAGACGGATGACGAGTAAGTACTCCGTTCCTTACTGTCATTTCCATTTCCCCGCATTGGGTCGCCTGTCTTGATCCATTTTTGCTCTTGCAGGGAGGCAGAGACGTTAGCCCAGAGGGTGAAGAGGGCGAGGACCTCGGCGAGCAGCCAGCCCCCAGCTGGGGCTTCACAGACACCACCGGTGGTGTTGAGCAGCCCGGACAGCAGCCCCTGGTGCAGCCCCCAGCGTAAGTTCGTCACCCTCCTCTTACTCGACATGTGGCAGGCGCTCGACGCTATGATGCTGACCTTGCCGGGTTTGCAGGAGGGGAGCGGCAGCAGGAGGAGCCACAGAGGGCTACTCCTAACACACCACCCCCATCGACTACGCCGCCACGGGGAGCGTCCCCGGCAAGGGCATCAGGCACGGAGTCCACGCCCATGGAGGAAGAGGGGAACTTGGGCGCTGGTGGCTCTGCCACAACGCCAAATGCTGGTGGAGAGGGGACTTCTGCTTCACAGCCTGGTACTGGTGAGTCGCCTGTCCTCCGTCTCTGGTTTTCCCATATCCTTTTCTTGGCTTCATTGCTCCCGTTGCTGCCCAGGCCCTCCTCCAACAGACATGGAGGACGTGGAAACCGTTATCGGAGACATTGCTGAGGAGGCCGCGGCGGAGGTCAGCAGGATTGCCGCCGAAGAGGCCGCCAAAGATGCTGACGAGGCTGCCGCCGACGAAGCCGCCAAGGGTGCCGCTGAGGACGCTATTGCGGGGGCCGCCAAGGCGACCGGCGAGGCTCCTGCCGAGGGCGCCAGCGGTGGACCTGCCGGTGAGGCTGGCAAGGCCCCCGCCAAGGAAGAGGTGGTGGGTGACCAGCCTCCCTCCTCCTCAACCTCGGGCCCCGGCAGATACCTGAAGGTGGGCGATGATCTTTTCGTCCACCTCCCAGGGTCGTCAAGCCGAGCGCCCGCCGAAGGGGAAGTTTTTGACGGCGAGGTGCTTGCCGCCACCGGGCTCGAGGTTGTCGATGCGCCGGTCATTGGCGGTGATGGTTCTCCAGAAGAGGAGCTCTTCCGCCCATGGGGGCCAATTTCCGGAAGCTCCCAGTGCTCTACCGTGCTCGTTTGGACAAAGTCAAGTCCAGGGCGACAGCGGTGGACAGCGCGGAGGTGGACTTCAAGGCGCGCGTCGCCGAGACGCAGGCCTGGTTCCACCAGACTCGCGAGGAGCAAAGGGCCTTTCAAGAGAAATTGGCCGAGCGCGATGTGGAGCTCGCCAATCTGATGGCCGACATCGAGAAGGCCCAGGAGAAGGCGGTGAACTTGGCTGCTGCGGCTGAAACCGCTCGGAACCAGCATCAAGCCACCTTAGACTCCCAGGAGGAGGACCTCTCCGCGCGTGAGGCGAAACTTGCCGCAACGCTCCGCGGCAAGGATGAGGAGCTTGAGGCCCTTGTCGCGCGACGGACCCACGAGCTGGAGCAGAGGCACGAAGAGGCACTCGATGCCCAAGCCCTGGCCCAAGCCGGCAAGGTGAAGAAGCTGGAAGCATTGCGGGACGAGCTGAAGGAGCAGGCCCTCAAGTTGTCCGGTGAGAAGAGCACGCTCAACTGCGCCTTGGTAGAGGCGCAAGGAGCGGTCGTCAGCAGGCTGGAGAGCTCTCCGAGGCGCAGAACTCCATCAGAGACCTCAGGCTGAAGCTGGAGGATCTCGAGAAGCTGTTGTCGAAGAGCAGGGCTCGGGAGGAGACCTTGACCAGGAGTCTGGAGGAGGAGAAGCATCTGCGGGCGAGCGAGGCCGCCTCCCACCAGGAATATGTGGTGGGTGAGAACAGGTGGATCAGCCATCTGGAGGTCGTCGCCGGTGGGGTTACCTCGCAATTGGCCACCATGGGGTTGCCAAACGTGAGGTACGCCCCCGAGCGCAGCGGGACCGTCAACGCCAAGCTGGCCCAGTTCTTCGAGGGCGTCCTCGAGGCCCTGGCCTATCTCCACTCCAACAGGACTGCCACGTTGGCCGAGGAGGCCCGGCGACTTTGCCGGAGGGTTGTGACCAAGGTCCTCACCAAGGTGGCGTACTGGAATCCTGACCTCGACTTCGCGGCCGCGATGAGGAGCTTGCCGGAGGGTGCTGACCCCACGGTGCTCAAGGAGCGCATCAAGCCCATCACCGACTGCATCGACGAAATCAAGAGGGTGAAAGGCTAGCGCCGGGATTAGGCATCCCGTTCTTCTTCGCCGCTGCGGGTTCCCGACCAAGACAAATTTTATCTTTAGTTAGAACCGCAGCCATGATGTGATGTAATATAACTCTGAAGTACTCTTAGTTTCATGCATGTTATTTCCCCGTTCAATTCCCCTTTGTATGTGTGCCCTACGTCGATCGGGAAGGCTTGCCGACGCGAAAGCCCCAAGCGGCGTCTTGGGGACGGATCCCCATGGCCTACCGGGTACGCGTGCTGCCGGACAAGCCGCCTTTCCGTTCCGAACGCGGCCGCTCGAACTGTCGAGCTTGACTCGAGTCAGAATCGAGGGCGTCGTTGGTCGCGGAAGGCTACTCTGCCACTCTCGACGCAGCCGCTTGAGCTGTTGAGCGGACTCGAAACAGGGCAAGGGCGTTGCCGATCGTGGTAGAGCCCCCTGGCGCGCAGGTTTTTCATACAAAGCAAACATCTCCTCAAATAAGAAAGGTAGCACAAAACAAGGGTTCGGTGCAACTTAGCTTCTGTTCGCGATCGCTCGAGCGTCGACCTTCTGGCCTCCTTTCTTCTTCGAGGGCCACGAAGATGAAGGAGCGCCGGGCTAACTGCCAAAGCCGATTCTCACAACTGGGCCCCCTACTTGGCGCGCCAAAGATGTCGGTGGGAACGACACCTATGTGATCACAAGAATCCCTACTACGGTTGCGGGGCGCGGGGTTGTGAAAAGAGCGGATCAAACAGATAGCACGCGGTTCCTTTACCCAGGTTCGGGCCGCAAGGATGCGTAAAACCCTACTCCTGCTTTGTATATATGTGTTCTTGAGCTAGCTATGGGGCGTCGAGAGCTCCAAAAAGCCGAATCCTCTTCCTGGTCGCCTGGGGCCTCCTTTTATAGGGAAAGGGGTTGCCACAGTGGCACACAGGAGGTGGAAAGGGTACAGTGATGCGAGGTTATCCCCCGCATTACATGACAAAGTGCATTTAATGCGCCTTGCTTAGGTGTCCTTGCTTTATCGGGGACGGGGGAGAGCCCTGTCTCGTCCGTCACCGCTCCCTCTCGCATCGACACGCGCCCTGGCCAGCGGTGCCCGCGGTGCCATGTAGGCAGACAGGCAGCTGAGGTGGCGCAGCGGTGGGTCTCCACGAGGATCTGCATGCCGCCATGCAGGTGCCTGCCCAGCTGGTTGGGTCGCCAGCTGCATGCGAACGGTGGTAGAAGTGTGACTGGCGTGGGCCTGATGGTGGCCCCACGGATGTCCATGGCAAGGGTCTTGCCGTGCCCCCGGCAAGGGTCTTGCCGTGGCGTCTGCTGTTATCCCCGGCAAGGCTCTCGCCGGGGGCCTTGTGGTCCTCCTCGGCTGGGATCCCGCCAAGGATCATCATCTTCTAAAGTGTGCATCTGATCTTGAATGTCTTCACAAAGATCTGCATATCACCACGGGGGTGCCTCCCAAATCCTTGCCCCAAGGGGGTAGTGGACTCAAGGGTGACCCGCTCTGTAGGTGTGGGGCGAGCTACCACGGCAAGGGTCTTGTCGGGTCTGCTAAAACCGCCTCCCGGCAAGGATCTCGCCGGGGGGGGGGGGGGGGGCTTCGTCCCCTTCGCTCTTTGTGGTCTTGATCTTGGCGTCGTTCTGCTTCTCTCGTACTTCGGCCTTACCTTGGCTCACCTCCCTTGCCTTGCCCAGTGCAGTGGTGTCCGTGGCTCAGACTGCCCGTGCACAGTTGTAGGGGACAAAAAGTGTACCCCTCTTTTTGTACACCAACAGTTGCTTATGTGAAAAGTATTTTATGAGAAGAGAGATGTTTGTGGTAACATAACGCAACCCAAGAAAAATGAGTCTACATCTAAATAAATGAAGGCTTGCATTATACCACACATATGTTACTAGTACTTCGCTATGACCAGCCTAAGCCGCGGGGGTGGGGGGTTGTACATTTTTTCAGCCCACCAGACGCCGCCCTCGTGCAGTCAAGAGCCCGCCCAAAGGAAGCCACGACGAATTACTTCAACTGCAAATTTATTGAAGATTAAAAACGTGTATTACTAGTACTATAGTAAAGGTACTAAAGCATCTCATACATGCATACACGAGTAATGCTGCATCTACAAAGGTTACTTAAAATTTTACATACAAACCCATGTTACTACAACACGGTTAAGTATTAGAGGCATTTTCTACAAGGCGTTTTGAAAAATGCCTTAGATTGTGTTCCTTAGAGGCATTCTTGAAAAGTGCCTTCAAATGTCCCTAGTTTCCTAGGCGATCACAGAGAGTGCCTCCGATTATGCTCAATCAAAGGCATTCTGAAAGTCGCCTTCCGTCAGGTCTTGCACCAGGCCTCACTACATGCACGCAATATATAACTCTACTTCCTGTACTCAACCATATTACCAGGTACAGCTTGGTGGCAAATTGATTTATGAGTTATGCAGAGGTTGCCAGTTCGATCCACGGCGATGTTGTATTATCGGTTCATTGAGAGATACATTTTTTTACTTCGTCAGAACCGTTGCATACCAATTTGTTTTGTCCCATACTGCTTAGCGAGAAGAAATTTAGGCTGTTTAAAAGGGGAGCCCTCTGATAACCTGTGTGGAAGATCTCATATAGATGAACTAAAAAGACGATGTGTTCCTACGTTAGGAGGCTCCAGGCAGAATAAGAGATTTGTGACGATGCAGTAATATAATTAATACGAGGAGGTGGCCCGGCAGTAAAAAATACACACGAGAATCGAGTGTGACTGCTCTACTGTACAACGTGGCCCAGCGCCCAGCCTGTGTGGCCGTTGCAGCTGACGAGTCGCTCTGAATATTTGCCCATTTCAGTTTTGTTGGAGGCGTTATGACCTTTCGAGGCATTTTCTAAAATCGCCTCCACATTAACCATCCGAGGCATTCTTCGAAAGTGCCAACAAACAGCTTTCCCTTCGCGAGTATACTTAGTGTTTTCTAGGAACGCCACGTTAGCTCTTTGAAGGCATTTTCTTACCATTTCAAGGCATTTAAAAATGCCTCCTAATGTCTACCGTGCTGTAGTGTGTGAAGCATTATGACTAGTAATAGGGGAATTGGGCTTAATGCAAGAATCTGCCGCTGTTAGTTGTCAAGCATGCCTAGACCAGGCTAAGAATGTCAAGTCAGGTGAATAACGTGCAGTATATTGGTATTATTGTCCATCAAAGTTCCATTGTTATTCGGCAGATAAATATGAGCTTAAACATCAGGAGTATTGGTTGAAACAGGTAAGTCTGTTTTTTTTTTTTGCGAGTCTACCTTATCATATTGAAGCTATTGCCCTAACCTTATTTTGTTTGGATTAGTGTCAGAATTATCTGATTCTTCCCGTTTCGTGGATTTGATCCTGATTTTCTAATGTATTTTGTATATTTGAAATAAGACAATTTACTGTTTAGTTATGAGCACTTTATTTGTAGAATAAGGAGAAAAAATTGGTGTTTATAAATGGTCGCCGGTGATTTTTAATAGCAGCAGCAAGACATAGGGCATACGTGTACATGTGTCCTTACTGTATGGGAATGAGGAGAAAACGAGTGATTATGAATGATTGTTAGTGATTTGAATAGTACAAACAAAATACGGGTCATGCTTGTACGTTACCATTCTACATGTAATGCAAATGCACTGACCTAATAGTTTGAACGACAACAGAGTTGATGGGTTGTAATTCTTGAAAATTTAAATCATCTCTGCTCCTGCAGCTAAGTTTTCAAGTGCAATTTATTTTATTTCTAGCCAAATTCCCTCTATTATATTATTGTGTTGAACTTTTTAGGGAAGGCGACCAAGGAGCTCGTTGCAGCTGTGTCGTGCCTACTCCGACGCTCCCTCGACTCGCCGCCAATGTCGCAGGTGGTGCCGCAGCTGTGCAAGATTATTGTGGGGTCCAGTGCACGGGCGCCAAGGCGAAGGTGCTAGAGCTTGGTGTTTATGTGCAATGTTTTATTTTCTTCCGTTGCAACGCACATGCATGTTTGGCGGTAAGAATAATGGAAGAAGACCACATCAGGCAGTTTAACAACTGCAGTTGCGTCGCCACTTGCACATATATGCTCGCCCGTTGATGATTTAGGCTTTGGTGACAGGAATGGCTATGAGAGACCAAAGCTCCATTTGCGAAGAAGAAAAAAAAATGCGCCCGCTCGACTCGACGAGGCGAAGAATCTAAACCCGTGGCAGTGGAAAGCAGCGTAACCGAAACGAGCGGACAACCGGCAACCAGACGGAAAACAGTGGAATACAAGCTGCAAGCAAGGCCAGATCATGATGATTCAGCAGAGATGGATAATTCAGTGGAGACGCACGCATGAGCAGCACGGCGATAGCAACACAAGCCAGCGTGCAACTACTGCAAAAGCGATCTTTGTCAGCGCTTCTCTAGTGAGGAAGGCAAGGGCCTGCACATGCTTTCGTGACTATTGTCTGTGCCTTTGTTTCCCCCGCTGATACAGCCAGAGCTTGATGAAAAGAATGATGGATAAACAGATTAAAGGTCTAAGATCTGTTCCACAGTGGCTGTGTACCACTAACATCCGTCTGTGCAGGGAAAGTCGAATGGAGTCGTCCTAATATATTTTCTCAGTGTGGTTGTATCAAAAATCAATATGCACCGGATTGGTGTGTTCTTGTAGACAACGAAAAAAAAAACACTTTTCTTATAAAATATTCATCGCATATAAAAATGATCGCCAGGTGTTAAAGAAAGTTCATTCATATTTTAAAAAAATAGTATCACGTATCCGAAAGAAAAATCATCACACATTTTCAAAACATTCACTCGGATTAGAAAAACAATTCATCAGGTATTTGAAAAATGCTCATAGTCTGTGAAAAGATGTTCATCATGTATACAAAAAAACATCACGCATTTAGAAAATGTTTTGGGCCTTCAAAATGCCCGAAATTTAAAAATTGTTTAATGTTTCTAGAAAATATTCACTGATTTTAAAAATCATGAATTTAAAGAATGTTCAATGTTCAGCAATTTAAATTTTTACACAAATGTTAAAAAAATATGAATTAAAAATTGAAATCAAAACTAATTTACAAATTATAAAAAACTATTCATGAATTTTAAAATGTTCCAAATTTTTAAAACACGGGAAAATGGCTGTTTTACTAATTTAAAAATATTCAAACATTACAAAATATAAACTAAATTATGAAAATATACATACATTCGATAATATTCCAGAATTCCAAAGTATTCTAAAATTTTAAAACTATTCATGAATTAATAAGATATTCTTGAATATAAAGTAAAAAATAATACATACAACCCTGAAAATAACTAAAAGGGGAAAAGACAACAAAAAATCAAGGGGGAAATGCAGAAAGAATTGAAAGAAGAAACAAAAAAAAGGAAAACTAGAGGCACAATAGTGGGCCAGGCGACGAGCGCTGCAGGGGGTATGCGCATGGTCGCTATCCCTACGCACGGAATAAGAAATGTCCTCATAGAGCTGATACGTGCTAGACGTATCTATATTTTTTTATTTTTAATACTACTGTTATATTGTTTTTGTATAGCTTTGGCACCAATTTTTATCATTTTCCTGACTAGCCAATTAATCAAGTGCCCAGTGTCAAGTTGTTTTCTGCTTATTTTTGGACTTTCAAGAAAATAATTTTTACAGAGCTCAAAAATTTGAGAAAGAATACAAAAAAAGTTTTGCACCAGCAAGCTTCCGAAGTGACCTACCCCAGTTGTGGAGGGGGTGGCCCACAGCCACCACACAGCCACGGGGTGGCCACATGGGGCCCATACACATACTTTCCACTGCCTCTTGGTGCCCATGGATTTCTATTGCTTCGAAAATCCTGAAAATAATTATCAATGATTTTTTCCGCCGCTGCACACTTCTGTTTCGCCGCGATTAAATCTGAAGGCCTTTCCGGTACTCTGCCAGAGGGGTAATTTATCACTATAGTCATCTACATCAATATTGCTGCCACCATGATCAAACATGACTAGTTATCTTTGGACTATGGATCTATAGCAGTAACTAGATGGCAATCTCTCCCTTGTTCTTCAGTACAATGATTACATGAGCTGCCCTACATGATTGTGATCCATCTGATCTAATTTTCATTGGTGTTTGTTGCGGTGAGATGAATTATCGCTTTATGATCAGATTTATATATGATTCTTTGTTGGATTCTTATGAGTTCTTTGTTGCATAATTTATAGACATATATGCTGTCCGATCTATTAGTCTTGCATTGACCATGTTTAGATCAATGATCCAAGAGGGAGTTGTATATGTTAGTTCGGTTCAATCTTAAAAGTAATATACTGCAGTGATAGAAAGTGGAAAATACATTGTCTTGTGTTGTCGCCACTAAGGATAAAAAGGTAGTTGAGTAGTTGTCCTTTTAACACATGGTGAAGACGATATACTATCTACATCATGTTATCATACTTATTGCAATATTCTATTTTACTTAATGATCACTACAAAGTTTCATGACAATGGGGATTTCTCTTATCAATCCTATGTTATTTACAAAACATTCATATGTAGAACTCATGGTAATAATTCATTAACTTTACGATATAAAAAGGTCAACTTATGCATCGAGCTACACTTCACTTCTCTGTGCAGGTGATCCGACAACTCTTTGCTTGCCTTTCCGCGCACCACCAACATTCATCATGTAAGGAACAAGTGATGGTGCATGCATCGGCGGCGCCACCGCAGTCACTGCCTCCACCGGTGCTATTGGCAGTCAGTGCAAAGGCGGCAATGGGGTTGGTGCGCCAGGCTGCGTTTAGCCAAACAATCTGAGGACCAGCATATGTCGTAGAGAACTAGCCAAGCAAACAACTTGAATTTCATCGGCTCCCACGGTTTACAGACCAGGTGATCCCAGCCACAGTCACCCAACAAAGGTGGCTTCGTACGTCGACTTGGTGGGATACATGGCCGAGGCAGTCAACTTACAGGACCTGGACTCTCTACCGGGAGCCAGGGAAACAACCGTGATCATGGGACAAAGGTCGAGAAATTGTAATTACGGCGACAGAAATGCAGCCACGAAGATCGTAGACCCAAGAGGTGTTCGTCAAACCGGCCTTAACAATGCGCTTGGTGAGCACTTACGGGCGGACGGCAGCCATGAAATCCGATGTTAGCACTCAGATGCTCGCGCTATTTAACCATTGGCCCTGCCATAAGATGGCCGAGGCCTCATCCACGATCGCGAGGGAAGAAGCTCTAAAGATAGTCGTAGCGTTGTGAGAGATCGACAAATCGATCGCAGACAAGTAAGGTGATCGGATGTTTTCGCCAGCCACATACAGTAGATGCGAAGGGCGTCGTCGATGGCTGTCAGATAATGCAGCCCCAGGTCCCTAAGGCTGGTCATAGTGGAGTACCTTAGTAATATAACACACCACAAGGCAATGTTGCTATCGGTGGGAACGACACCTAACGGATCACAAGAATCCCTACTACGATTGCAGGGCGCGGGGTTGTGAAAAGAGCGGATGAAACAGATAGCACGCGGTTCCTTTACCCAGATTCGGGCCGCAAGGATGCGTAAAACCCTACTCCTACTTTGGTGGATTGTATATCTGTGTTCTTGAGCTAACTATGGGGCGTCGAGAGCTCCAAAAAGCCGAATCCTCTTCCTGGTCGCCTGGGGCCTCCTTTTATAGGGAAAATGATTGCCACAGTGGCACACAGGAGGTGGAAAGGGTACAGTGATGCGAGGTTATCCCCGGCATTATATGACAAAGTGCATTTATGCGCCTTGCTTAGGTGTCCTTGCTTTATCGGGGACGGGGGAGAGCCCTGTCTCGTCCGTCACCGCTCCCTCTCGCGTCGACACGCGCCCTGGCCAGCGGTGCCCGCGGTGCCATGTAGGCAGGCAGGCAGCTGAGGTGGCGCAGCGGTGGGTCTCCACGAGGATCTGCATGCCGTCACGCAGGTGCCTGCCCAGCTGGTTGGGTCGGCAGCTGCATGCGAACGGTGATAGAGGTGTGACTGGCGTGGGCCTGATGGTGGCCCCACGGATGTCCATGGCAAGGGTCTTGTCGTGCCCCCGGCAAGGGTCTTGCCGTGGCGTCTGCTGTCATCCCGGCAAGGCTCTCGCCAGGGGCCTTGTGGTCCTCCTTGGCTGGGATCCCGCGGATCATCATCTTCTAAAGTGTGCATCTGATTTTGAATGTCTTCACAAAGATCTGCATATCACCACGGGGGTGCCTCCCGAATCCTTGCCCCATGGGGGTAGTGGACTCAAGGGTGACCCGCTCCGTAGGTGTGGGGCGAGCTGCCACGGCAAGGGTCTCGCCGGGTCTGCTAAAACCGCCTCCCGGCAAGGATCTCGCCGGGGGGCCCGCTTCGTCCCCTTCACTCTTTGTGGTCTTGGTCTTGGCGTCGTTCTGCTTCTCTCATGCTTCGGCCTTACCTTGGCTCACCTCCCTTGCCTTGCCCAGTGCGGTGGTGCCCGTGGCTCAGACTGCCCGTGCACAGTTATAGGGGTACAAAAAGTGTACCCCTCTTTTTGTACACCGACAGGAGCCCTCGGGCCTGGTCCACAAGTAAGCGCAATCGCGTCGTTGGGCTAGGCCCAAAAACGGTGCGTGGGCAGGCGGGGCGGTTTTTACCGCGGTAATCTCCTTCGCGCGCTGCGCCTCCCATGCTTCCCGCGCGTGGCGCGGCGTGGGGAGGCGTGTGTGACGTGGGCGGCATGCGCGGGGTTGCTTCCCGCGGGCATGCGTCACATCACAGTTAATGTGAAAGGAGGCGGCCCGCGTTTCCCCCCATAAGAAGGAATAACCGTGGGCGCGCTGCTCACTTCCCCCTCTTCCTTCGTGCCTTTTCCAATCTCAGAGCCGCCGTTCCCTTTCTCCCTTTCCTCGCAAGCTTTCGTCGTCGCCTGATGTCGCTGCTTCGCCACCCCCTTCCTCAACCCTCTAGTCTTATTGGTCGCCATGGCGCCCAAATCCGCTAAGGGCAATGGGGTGGTCAAGGGCTCCGGGGCCGTGGAGCCACCGGAGAGCGCGCTGTTGGGGGACTGGGCGCAGTCCGCCTTCTTCTTCCCCTTGACGGTTGATGTTCTTGAGCTCCGGACCTCCTTCAAGCCCCTGTGGGGAGTGAAGACGGGGGGAGAGAATTCGGGACACCCGGCGACGCGCGTCATTCCTGCCGCTTGTGCCGACCCTGCCCCAAATCGGTACCCCTTCTTCGTCGACTACTTTTCTTGCGGGTTATGCCCCCCTTTCTCTGATTTCTTCTGCGACATTATGCACACCTTCGGTTTTCGCCTCTTGGATTTTACTCCGAACGTGGTGGCGTGCATGTCTTTCTTTGCGCATCTCTGCGAGGGCTTCGCCGAGGTGCAGCCCAACACGGCGCTCTTCCGCCATTATTTCTATCCTCGAATCCAGCCGGGAGGTGCAGTCTCTGGTTGCGTCACCTGGATCCCAAGATCTAAAGGGGCGTACCCGGACGGCGCCGTGAAGGAGAGGTGGGACGAGCGGCATGACCGGTGGTGCTGGATTGAGGACGAAGACCCGCCGGCATTTTGCAAGGTCCGCCGAGTGCCGCCAATCCGCAGCAGCGATTGGGGTGATGTCGACGCTGCCGACGGGAGGCTTATTGTCGCCACCACCAGGATTCTTCGGCTGACCCGGGCTGGGCTCACCCTGGAGATGATCGGGGCGGACTTCATTCGCCGCCGGATCGCCCCGTTGCACAACAAGGGGAGACCAGCCTGGCTTTTTACGAATCCGGCTGACATCATGCGGCTCCGCCCTGGCCTCAACAACAACTTCACGGTGCTGGCGCATGCTCACTTCTGCCAGCGGCTCTTCCAACTGGATGTGGATCGCGACGGCGAGTTCGAGCTGACCGGCAAGGCCGCAAGGGCTGCCGTAAAGGCCGGCAAGGCCGGCAAGGGGGCTTTCTTCAAGTTGCCAGCGGGGGTGGTCCCGTTGTGCAATAATTCACGCCGTTCCGAGATCATCGCCATGATGCCGGACTGCAACGCGCACGGCCCCGTCCCGAGCTAGAGGGAGCCGACGAATGCGAATGTGCAGCAATTCTTCGACACCTTTATTGAGGTGTACGTCAATGCTGACGCCGAGCGGTGGCTTGTCATGGACACCATCCAGGCAGAGCTGGACTACATTGCGACCAGGGCGAGGGAGGTACAGCTCGCCATGAAGGCTGGCAGCACCGGGGGCGTGGAGGACAAGGCCGCAATGGTTATGGAGGAGGAGCAGCTCACCCTGTGGGCGGCGGCGACCGACGGGGCCGGCAGCGCCGACACCGGAGTTCCGCTCGTCGAGGACGCGGCTGACGAGTCGGAGGAGGAGGAGGGCGTGGTGGCGGGCTCGACGCCAACTAGGGGAAGAGGGCGAGTCCTGCGACGGTCTGGCTCCGGCGAGCCGGCCCGGCCCGGCAGGGCTACGCGGCCTCGATTGTCCGCGGAGGGGTCCGGGCGTCACACGAGGGCCTCGGCAGCGAAGAAGCTGACGAAGGCCGCTGAGAAGAAGAAGGCGCAGCCCCTTCCTCATCTGGGCGCGCACAAACCCCCGTCGCCACCTCCGCCTTCTCCGGCGGGCGTCGACTCAGATGAAGACGTGGAGCTCCCTTTTGACCTCGGGCCTCTCAGCCCGGAGAGGAAAAGGAAACTGGCGGCGGAGGAGGAGACGGATGACGAGTAAGTACTCCGTTCCTTACTGTCATTTCCATTTCCCCGCATTGGGTCGCCTGTCTTGATCCATTTTTGCTCTTGCAGGGAGGCAGAGACGTTAGCCCAGAGGGTGAAGAGGGCGAGGACCTCGGCGAGCAGCCAGCCCCCAGCTGGGGCTTCACAGACACCACCGGTGGTGTTGAGCAGCCCGGACAGCAGCCCCTGGTGCAGCCCCCAGCGTAAGTTCGTCACCCTCCTCTTACTCGACATGTGGCAGGCGCTCGACGCTATGATGCTGACCTTGCCGGGTTTGCAGGAGGGGAGCGGCAGCAGGAGGAGCCACAGAGGGCTACTCCTAACACACCACCCCCATCGACTACGCCGCCACGGGGGGCGTCCTCGGCAAGGGCATCAGGCACGGAGTCCACGCCCATGGAGGAAGAGGGGAACTTGGGCGCTGGTGGCTCTGCCACAACGCCAAATGCTGGTGGAGAGGGGATTTCTGCTTCACAGCCTGGTACTGGTGAGTCGCCTGTCCTCCGTCTCTGGTTTTCCCATATCCTTTTCTTGGCTTCATTGCTCCCGTTGCTGCCCAGGCCCTCCTCCAACAGACATGGAGGACGTGGAAACCGTTATCGGAGACATTGCTGAGGAGGCCGCGGCGGAGGTCAGCAGGATTGCCGCCGAAGAGGCCGCCAAAGATGCTGACGAGGCTGCCGCCGACGAAGCCGCCAAGGGTGCCGCTGAGGACGCTATTGCGGGGGCCGCCAAGGCGACCGGCGAGGCTCCTGCCGAGGGCGCCAGCGGTGGACCTGCCGGTGAGGCTGGCAAGGCCCCCGCCAAGGAAGAGGTGGTGGGTGACCAGCCTCCCTCCTCCTCAACCTCGGGCCCCGGCAGATACCTGAAGGTGGGCGATGATCTTTTCGTCCACCTCCCAGGGTCGTCAAGCCGAGCGCCCGCCGAAGGGGAAGTTTTTGACGGCGAGGTGCTTGCCGCCACCGGGCTCGAGGTTGTCGATGCGCCGGTCATTGGCGGTGATGGTTCTCCAGAAGAGGAGCTCTTCCGCCCATGGGGGCCAATTTCCGGAAGCTCCCAGTGCTCTACCGTGCTCGTTTGGACAAAGTCAAGTCCAGGGCGACAGCGGTGGACAGCGCGGAGGTGGACTTCAAGGCGCGCGTCGCCGAGACGCAGGCCTGGTTCCACCAGACTCGCGAGGAGCAAAGGGCCTTTCAAGAGAAATTGGCCGAGCGCGATGTGGAGCTCGCCAATCTGATGGCCGACATCGAGAAGGCCCAGGAGAAGGCGGTGAACTTGGCTGCTGCGGCTGAAACCGCTCGGAACCAGCATCAAGCCACCTTAGACTCCCAGGAGGAGGACCTCTCCGCGCGTGAGGCGAAACTTGCCGCAACGCTCCACGGCAAGGATGAGGAGCTTGAGGCCCTTGTCGCGCGACGGACCCACGAGCTGGAGCAGAGGCACGAAGAGGCACTCGATGCCCAAGCCCTGGCCCAAGCCGGCAAGGTGAAGAAGCTGGAAGCATTGCGGGACGAGCTGAAGGAGCAGGCCCTCAAGTTGTCCGGTGAGAAGAGCACGCTCAACTGCGCCTTGGTAGAGGCGCAAGGAGCGGTCGTCAGCAGGCTGGAGAGCTCTCCGAGGCGCAGAACTCCATCAGAGACCTCAGGCTGAAGCTGGAGGATCTCGAGAAGCTGTTGTCGAAGAGCAGGGCTCGGGAGGAGACCTTGACCAGGAGTCTGGAGGAGGAGAAGCATCTGCGGGCGAGCGAGGCCGCCTCCCACCAGGAATATGTGGTGGGTGAGAACAGGTGGATCAGCCATCTGGAGGTCGTCGCCGGTGGGGTTACCTCGCAATTGGCCACCATGGGGTTGCCAAACGTGAGGTACGCCCCCGAGCGCAGCGGGACCGTCAACGCCAAGCTGGCCCAGTTCTTCGAGGGCGTCCTCGAGGCCCTGGCCTATCTCCACTCCAACAGGACTGCCACGTTGGCCGAGGAGGCCCGGCGACTTTGCCGGAGGGTTGTGACCAAGGTCCTCACCAAGGTGGCGTACTGGAATCCTGACCTCGACTTCGCGGCCGCGATGAGGAGCTTGCCGGAGGGTGCTGACCCCACGGTGCTCAAGGAGCGCATCAAGCCCATCACCGACTGCATCGACGAAATCAAGAGGGTGAAAGGCTAGCGCCGGGATTAGGCATCCCGTTCTTCTTCGCCGCTGCGGGTTCCCGACCAAGACAAATTTTATCTTTAGTTAGAACCGCAGCCATGATGTGATGTAATATAACTCTGAAGTACTCTTAGTTTCATGCATGTTATTTCCCCGTTCAATTCCCCTTTGTATGTGTGCCCTACGTCGATCGGGAAGGCTTGCCGACGCGAAAGCCCCAAGCGGCGTCTTGGGGACGGATCCCCATGGCCTACCGGGTACGCGTGCTGCCGGACAAGCCGCCTTTCCGTTCCGAACGCGGCCGCTCGAACTGTCGAGCTTGACTCGAGTCAGAATCGAGGGCGTCGTTGGTCGCGGAAGGCTACTCTGCCACTCTCGACGCAGCCGCTTGAGCTGTTGAGCGGACTCGAAACAGGGCAAGGGCGTTGCCGATCGTGGTAGAGCCCCCTGGCGCGCAGGTTTTTCATACAAAGCAAACATCTCCTCAAATAAGAAAGGTAGCACAAAACAAGGGTTCGGTGCAACTTAGCTTCTGTTCGCGATCGCTCGAGCGTCGACCTTCTGGCCTCCTTTCTTCTTCGAGGGCCACGAAGATGAAGGAGCGCCGGGCTAACTGCCAAAGCCGATTCTCACAACTGGGCCCCCTACTTGGCGCGCCAAAGATGTCGGTGGGAACGACACCTATGTGATCACAAGAATCCCTACTACGGTTGCGGGGCGCGGGGTTGTGAAAAGAGCGGATCAAACAGATAGCACGCGGTTCCTTTACCCAGGTTCGGGCCGCAAGGATGCGTAAAACCCTACTCCTGCTTTGTATATATGTGTTCTTGAGCTAGCTATGGGGCGTCGAGAGCTCCAAAAAGCCGAATCCTCTTCCTGGTCGCCTGGGGCCTCCTTTTATAGGGAAAGGGGTTGCCACAGTGGCACACAGGAGGTGGAAAGGGTACAGTGATGCGAGGTTATCCCCCGCATTACATGACAAAGTGCATTTAATGCGCCTTGCTTAGGTGTCCTTGCTTTATCGGGGACGGGGGAGAGCCCTGTCTCGTCCGTCACCGCTCCCTCTCGCATCGACACGCGCCCTGGCCAGCGGTGCCCGCGGTGCCATGTAGGCAGACAGGCAGCTGAGGTGGCGCAGCGGTGGGTCTCCACGAGGATCTGCATGCCGCCATGCAGGTGCCTGCCCAGCTGGTTGGGTCGCCAGCTGCATGCGAACGGTGGTAGAAGTGTGACTGGCGTGGGCCTGATGGTGGCCCCACGGATGTCCATGGCAAGGGTCTTGCCGTGCCCCCGGCAAGGGTCTTGCCGTGGCGTCTGCTGTTATCCCCGGCAAGGCTCTCGCCGGGGGCCTTGTGGTCCTCCTCGGCTGGGATCCCGCCAAGGATCATCATCTTCTAAAGTGTGCATCTGATCTTGAATGTCTTCACAAAGATCTGCATATCACCACGGGGGTGCCTCCCAAATCCTTGCCCCATGGGGGTAGTGGACTCAAGGGTGACCCGCTCTGTAGGTGTGGGGCGAGCTACCACGGCAAGGGTCTTGTCGGGTCTGCTAAAACCGCCTCCCGGCAAGGATCTCGCCGGGGGGGGGGGGCTTCGTCCCCTTCGCTCTTTGTGGTCTTGATCTTGGCGTCGTTCTGCTTCTCTCGTACTTCGGCCTTACCTTGGCTCACCTCCCTTGCCTTGCCCAGTGCAGTGGTGTCCGTGGCTCAGACTGCCCGTGCACAGTTGTAGGGGACAAAAAGTGTACCCCTCTTTTTGTACACCAACAGTTGCTTATGTGAAAAGTATTTTATGAGAAGAGAGATGTTTGTGGTAACATAACGCAACCCAAGAAAAATGAGTCTACATCTAAATAAATGAAGGCTTGCATTATACCACACATATGTTACTAGTACTTCGCTATGACCAGCCTAAGCCGCGGGGGTGGGGGGTTGTACATTTTTTCAGCCCACCAGACGCCGCCCTCGTGCAGTCAAGAGCCCGCCCAAAGGAAGCCACGACGAATTACTTCAACTGCAAATTTATTGAAGATTAAAAACGTGTATTACTAGTACTATAGTAAAGGTACTAAAGCATCTCATACATGCATACACGAGTAATGCTGCATCTACAAAGGTTACTTAAAATTTTACATACAAACCCATGTTACTACAACACGGTTAAGTATTAGAGGCATTTTCTACAAGGCGTTTTGAAAAATGCCTTAGATTGTGTTCCTTAGAGGCATTCTTGAAAAGTGCCTTCAAATGTCCCTAGTTTCCTAGGCGATCACAGAGAGTGCCTCCGATTATGCTCAATCAAAGGCATTCTGAAAGTCGCCTTCCGTCAGGTCTTGCACCAGGCCTCACTACATGCACGCAATATATAACTCTACTTCCTGTACTCAACCATATTACCAGGTACAGCTTGGTGGCAAATTGATTTATGAGTTATGCAGAGGTTGCCAGTTCGATCCACGGCGATGTTGTATTATCGGTTCATTGAGAGATACATTTTTTTACTTCGTCAGAACCGTTGCATACCAATTTGTTTTGTCCCATACTGCTTAGCGAGAAGAAATTTAGGCTGTTTAAAAGGGGAGCCCTCTGATAACCTGTGTGGAAGATCTCATATAGATGAACTAAAAAGACGATGTGTTCCTACGTTAGGAGGCTCCAGGCAGAATAAGAGATTTGTGACGATGCAGTAATATAATTAATACGAGGAGGTGGCCCGGCAGTAAAAAATACACACGAGAATCGAGTGTGACTGCTCTACTGTACAACGTGGCCCAGCGCCCAGCCTGTGTGGCCGTTGCAGCTGACGAGTCGCTCTGAATATTTGCCCATTTCAGTTTTGTTGGAGGCGTTCTGACCTTTCGAGGCATTTTCTAAAATCGCCTCCACATTAACCATCCGAGGCATTCTTCGAAAGTGCCAACAAACAGCTTTCCCTTCGCGAGTATACTTAGTGTTTTCTAGGAACGCCACGTTAGCTCTTTGAAGGCATTTTCTTACCATTTCAAGGCATTTAAAAATGCCTCCTAATGTCTACCGTGCTGTAGTGTGTGAAGCATTGTGACTAGTAATAGGGGAATTGGGCTTAATGCAAGAATCTGCCGCTGTTAGTTGTCAAGCATGCCTAGACCAGGCTAAGAATGTCAAGTCAGGTGAATAACGTGCAGTATATTGGTATTATTGTCCATCAAAGTTCCATTGTTATTCGGCAGATAAATATGAGCTTAAACATCAGGAGTATTGGTTGAAACAGGTAAGTCTGTTTTTTTTTTTTGCGAGTCTACCTTATCATATTGAAGCTATTGCCCTAACCTTATTTTGTTTGGATTAGTGTCAGAATTATCTGATTCTTCCCGTTTCGTGGATTTGATCCTGATTTTCTAATGTATTTTGTATATTTGAAATAAGACAATTTACTGTTTAGTTATGAGCACTTTATTTGTAGAATAAGGAGAAAAAATTGGTGTTTATAAATGGTCGCCGGTGATTTTTAATAGCAGCAGCAAGACATAGGGCATACGTGTACATGTGTCCTTACTGTATGGGAATGAGGAGAAAACGAGTGATTATGAATGATTGTTAGTGATTTGAATAGTACAAACAAAATACGGGTCATGCTTGTACGTTACCATTCTACATGTAATGCAAATGCACTGACCTAATAGTTTGAACGACAACAGAGTTGATGGGTTGTAATTCTTGAAAATTTAAATCATCTCTGCTCCTGCAGCTAAGTTTTCAAGTGCAATTTATTTTATTTCTAGCCAAATTCCCTCTATTATATTATTGTGTTGAACTTTTTAGGGAAGGCGACCAAGGAGCTCGTTGCAGCTGTGTCGTGCCTACTCCGACGCTCCCTCGACTCGCCGCCAATGTCGCAGGTGGTGCCGCAGCTGTGCAAGATTATTGTGGGGTCCAGTGCACGGGCGCCAAGGCGAAGGTGCTAGAGCTTGGTGTTTATGTGCAATGTTTTATTTTCTTCCGTTGCAACGCACATGCATGTTTGCCGGTAAGAATAATGAAAGAAGACCACATCAGGCAGTTTAACAACTGCAGTTGCGTCGCCACTTGCACATATATGCTCGCCCGTTGATGATTTAGGCTTTGGTGACAGGAATGGCTATGAGAGACCAAAGCTCCATTTGCGAAGAAGAAAAAAAAATGCGCCCGCTCGACTCGACGAGGCGAAGAATCTAAACCCGTGGCAGTGGAAAGCAGCGTAACCGAAACGAGCGGACAACCGGCAACCAGACGGAAAACAGTGGAATACAAGCTGCAAGCAAGGCCAGATCATGATGATTCAGCAGAGATGGATAATTCAGTGGAGACGCACGCATGAGCAGCACGGCGATAGCAACACAAGCCAGCGTGCAACTACTGCAAAAGCGATCTTTGTCAGCGCTTCTCTAGTGAGGAAGGCAAGGGCCTGCACATGCTTTCGTGACTATTGTCTGTGCCTTTGTTTCCCCCGCTGATACAGCCAGAGCTTGATGAAAAGAATGATGGATAAACAGATTAAAGGTCTAAGATCTGTTCCACAGTGGCTGTGTACCACTAACATCCGTCTGTGCAGGGAAAGTCGAATGGAGTCGTCCTAATATATTTTCTCAGTGTGGTTGTATCAAAAATCAATATGCACCGGATTGGTGTGTTCTTGTAGACAACGAAAAAAAAAACACTTTTCTTATAAAATATTCATCGCATATAAAAATGATCGCCAGGTGTTAAAGAAAGTTCATTCATATTTTAAAAAAAATAGTATCACGTATCCGAAAGAAAAATCATCACACATTTTCAAAACATTCACTCGGATTAGAAAAACAATTCATCAGGTATTTGAAAAATGCTCATAGTCTGTGAAAAGATGTTCATCATGTATACAAAAAAACATCACGCATTTAGAAAATGTTTTGGGCCTTCAAAATGCCCGAAATTTAAAAATTGTTTAATGTTTCTAGAAAATATTCACTGATTTTAAAAATCATGAATTTAAAGAATGTTCAATGTTCAGCAATTTAAATTTTTACACAAATGTTAAAAAAATATGAATTAAAAATTGAAATCAAAACTAATTTACAAATTATAAAAAACTATTCATGAATTTTAAAATGTTCCAAATTTTTAAAACACGGGAAAATGGCTGTTTTACTAATTTAAAAATATTCAAACATTACAAAATATAAACTAAATTATGAAAATATACATACATTCGATAATATTCCAGAATTCCAAAGTATTCTAAAATTTTAAAACTATTCATGAATTAATAAGATATTCTTGAATATAAAGTAAAAAATAATACATACAACCCTGAAAATAACTAAAAGGGGAAAAGACAACAAAAAATCAAGGGGGAAATGCAGAAAGAATTGAAAGAAGAAACAAAAAAAAGGAAAACTAGAGGCACAATAGTGGGCCAGGCGACGAGCGCTGCAGGGGGTATGCGCATGGTCGCTATCCCTACGCACGGAATAAGAAATGTCCTCATAGAGCTGATACGTGCTAGACGTATCTATATTTTTTTATTTTTAATACTACTGTTATATTGTTTTTGTATAGCTTTGGCACCAATTTTTATCATTTTCCTGACTAGCCAATTAATCAAGTGCCCAGTGTCAAGTTGTTTTCTGCTTATTTTTGGACTTTCAAGAAAATAATTTTTACAGAGCTCAAAAATTCGAGAAAGAATACAAAAAAAGTTTTGCACCAGCAAGCTTCCGAAGTGACCTACCCCAGTTGTGGAGGGGGTGGCCCACAGCCACCACACAGCCACGGGGTGGCCACATGGGGCCCATACACATACTTTCCACTGCCTCTTGGTGCCCATGGATTTCTATTGCTTCGAAAATCCTGAAAATAATTATCAATGATTTTTTCCGCCGCTGCACACTTCTGTTTCGCCGCGATTAAATCTGAAGGCCTTTCCGGTACTCTGCCAGAGGGGTAATTTATCACTATAGTCATCTACATCAATATTGCTGCCACCATGATCAAACATGACTAGTTATCTTTGGACTATGGATCTATAGCAGTAACTAGATGGCAATCTCTCCCTTGTTCTTCAGTACAATGATTACATGAGCTGCCCTACATGATTGTGATCCATCTGATCTAATTTTCATTGGTGTTTGTTGCGGTGAGATGAATTATCGCTTTATGATCAGATTTATATATGATTCTTTGTTGGATTCTTATGAGTTCTTTGTTGCATAATTTATAGACATATATGCTGTCCGATCTATTAGTCTTGCATTGACCATGTTTAGATCAATGATCCAAGAGGGAGTTGTATATGTTAGTTCGGTTCAATCTTAAAAGTAATATACTGCAGTGATAGAAAGTGGAAAATACATTGTCTTGTGTTGTCGCCACTAAGGATAAAAAGGTAGTTGAGTAGTTGTCCTTTTAACACATGGTGAAGACGATATACTATCTACATCATGTTATCATACTTATTGCAATATTCTATTTTACTTAATGATCACTACAAAGTTTCATGACAATGGGGATTTCTCTTATCAATCCTATGTTATTTACAAAACATTCATATGTAGAACTCATGGTAATAATTCATTAACTTTACGATATAAAAAGGTCAACTTATGCATCGAGCTACACTTCACTTCTCTGTGCAGGTGATCCGACAACTCTTTGCTTGCCTTTCCGCGCACCACCAACATTCATCATGTAAGGAACAAGTGATGGTGCATGCATCGGCGGCGCCACCGCAGTCACTGCCTCCACCGGTGCTATTGGCAGTCAGTGCAAAGGCGGCAATGGGGTTGGTGCGCCAGGCTGCGTTTAGCCAAACAATCTGAGGACCAGCATATGTCGTAGAGAACTAGCCAAGCAAACAACTTGAATTTCATCGGCTCCCACGGTTTACAGACCAGGTGATCCCAGCCACAGTCACCCAACAAAGGTGGCTTCGTACGTCGACTTGGTGGGATACATGGCCGAGGCAGTCAACTTACAGGACCTGGAC
This sequence comes from Aegilops umbellulata, assembly GCA_032464435.1. Lineage (NCBI taxonomy): Eukaryota > Viridiplantae > Streptophyta > Magnoliopsida > Poales > Poaceae > Aegilops > Aegilops umbellulata. The sequence goes on along the minus strand of CP136060.1, from coordinate 569,989,073 downwards.
TCTCTACCGGGAGCCAGGGAAACAACCGTGATCATGGGACAAAGGTCGAGAAATTGTAATTACGGCGACAGAAATGCAGCCACGAAGATCGTAGACCCAAGAGGTGTTCGTCAAACCGGCCTTAACAATGCGCTTGGTGAGCACTTACGGGCGGACGGCAGCCATGAAATCCGATGTTAGCACTCAGATGCTCGCGCTATTTAACCATTGGCCCTGCCATAAGATGGCCGAGGCCTCATCCACGATCGCGAGGGAAGAAGCTCTAAAGATAGTCGTAGCGTTGTGAGAGATCGACAAATCGATCGCAGACAAGTAAGGTGATCGGATGTTTTCGCCAGCCACATACAGTAGATGCGAAGGGCGTCGTCGATGGCTGTCAGATAATGCAGCCCCAGGTCCCTAAGGCTGGTCATAGTGGAGTACCTTAGTAATATAACACACCACAAGGCAATGTTGCTATCGGTGGGAACGACACCTAACGGATCACAAGAATCCCTACTACGATTGCAGGGCGCGGGGTTGTGAAAAGAGCGGATGAAACAGATAGCACGTGGTTCCTTTACCCAGATTCGGGCCGCAAGGATGCGTAAAACCCTACTCCTACTTTGGTGGATTGTATATCTGTGTTCTTGAGCTAACTATGGGGCGTCGAGAGCTCCAAAAAGCCGAATCCTCTTCCTGGTCGCCTGGGGCCTCCTTTTATAGGGAAAATGATTGCCACAGTGGCACACAGGAGGTGGAAAGGGTACAGTGATGCGAGGTTATCCCCGGCATTATATGACAAAGTGCATTTATGCGCCTTGCTTAGGTGTCCTTGCTTTATCGGGGACGGGGGAGAGCCCTGTCTCGTCCGTCACCGCTCCCTCTCGCGTCGACACGCGCCCTGGCCAGCGGTGCCCGCGGTGCCATGTAGGCAGGCAGGCAGCTGAGGTGGCGCAGCGGTGGGTCTCCACGAGGATCTGCATGCCGTCACGCAGGTGCCTGCCCAGCTGGTTGGGTCGGCAGCTGCATGCGAACGGTGATAGAGGTGTGACTGGCGTGGGCCTGATGGTGGCCCCACGGATGTCCATGGCAAGGGTCTTGTCGTGCCCCCGGCAAGGGTCTTGCCGTGGCGTCTGCTGTCATCCCGGCAAGGCTCTCGCCAGGGGCCTTGTGGTCCTCCTTGGCTGGGATCCCGCGGATCATCATCTTCTAAAGTGTGCATCTGATTTTGAATGTCTTCACAAAGATCTGCATATCACCACGGGGGTGCCTCCCGAATCCTTGCCCCATGGGGGTAGTGGACTCAAGGGTGACCCGCTCCGTAGGTGTGGGGCGAGCTGCCACGGCAAGGGTCTCGCCGGGTCTGCTAAAACCGCCTCCCGGCAAGGATCTCGCCGGGGGGCCCGCTTCGTCCCCTTCACTCTTTGTGGTCTTGGTCTTGGCGTCGTTCTGCTTCTCTCATGCTTCGGCCTTACCTTGGCTCACCTCCCTTGCCTTGCCCAGTGCGGTGGTGCCCGTGGCTCAGACTGCCCGTGCACAGTTATAGGGGTACAAAAAGTGTACCCCTCTTTTTGTACACCGACAGGAGCCCTCGGGCCTGGTCCACAAGTAAGCGCAATCGCGTCGTTGGGCTAGGCCCAAAAACGGTGCGTGGGCAGGCGGGGCGGTTTTTACCGCGGTAAGCTCCTTCGCGCGCTGCGCCTCCCATGCTTCCCGCGCGTGGCGCGGCGTGGGGAGGCGTGTGTGACGTGGGCGGCATGCGCGGGGTTGCTTCCCGCGGGCATGCGTCACATCACAGTTAATGTGAAAGGAGGCGGCCCGCGTTTCCCCCCATAAGAAGGAATAACCGTGGGCGCGCTGCTCACTTCCCCCTCTTCCTTCGTGCCTTTTCCAATCTCAGAGCCGCCGTTCCCTTTCTCCCTTTCCTCGCAAGCTTTCGTCGTCGCCTGATGTCGCTGCTTCGCCACCCCCTTCCTCAACCCTCTAGTCTTCTTGGTCGCCATGGCGCCCAAATCCGCTAAGGGCAATGGGGTGGTCAAGGGCTCCGGGGCCGTGGAGCCACCGGAGAGCGCGCTGTTGGGGGACTGGGCGCAGTCCGCCTTCTTCTTCCCCTTGACGGTTGATGTTCTTGAGCTCCGGACCTCCTTCAAGCCCCTGTGGGGAGTGAAGACGGGGGGAGAGAATTCGGGACACCCGGCGACGCGCGTCATTCCTGCCGCTTGTGCCGACCCTGCCCCAAATCGGTACCCCTTCTTCGTCGACTACTTTTCTTGCGGGTTATGCCCCCCTTTCTCTGATTTCTTCTGCGACATTATGCACACCTTCGGTTTTCGCCTCTTGGATTTTACTCCGAACGTGGTGGCGTGCATGTCTTTCTTTGCGCATCTCTGCGAGGGCTTCGCCGAGGTGCAGCCCAACACGGCGCTCTTCCGCCATTATTTCTATCCTCGAATCCAGCCGGGAGGTGTAGTCTCTGGTTGCGTCACCTGGATCCCAAGATCTAAAGGGGCGTACCCGGACGGCGCCGTGAAGGAGAGGTGGGACGAGCGGCATGACCGGTGGTGCTGGATTGAGGACGAAGACCCGCCGGCATTTTGCAAGGTCCGCCGAGTGCCGCCAATCCGCAGCAGCGATTGGGGTGATGTCGACGCTGCCGACGGGAGGCTTATTGTCGCCACCACCAGGATTCTTCGGCTGACCCGGGCTGGGCTCACCCTGGAGATGATCGGGGCGGACTTCATTCGCCGCCGGATCGCCCCGTTGCACAACAAGGGGAGACCAGCCTGGCTTTTTACGAATCCGGCTGACATCATGCGGCTCCGCCCTGGCCTCAACAACAACTTCACGGTGCTGGCGCATGCTCACTTCTGCCAGCGGCTCTTCCAACTGGATGTGGATCGCGACGGCGAGTTCGAGCTGCCGGCAAGGCCGCAAGGGCTGCCGTAAAGGCCGGCAAGGCCGGCAAGGGGGCGTTCTTCAAGTTGCCAGCGGGGGTGGTCCCGTTGTGCAATAATTCACGCCGTTCCGAGATCATCGCCATGATGCCGGACTGCAACGCGCACGGCCCCGTCCCGAGCTAGAGGGAGCCGACGAATGCGAATGTGCAGCAATTCTTCGACACCTTTATTGAGGTGTACGTCAATGCTGACGCCGAGCGGTGGCTTGTCATGGACACCATCCAGGCAGAGCTGGACTACATTGCGACCAGGGCGAGGGAGGTACAGCTCGCCATGAAGGCTGGCAGCACCGGGGGCGTGGAGGACAAGGCCGCAATGGTTATGGAGGAGGAGCAGCTCACCCTGTGGGCGGCGGCGACCGACGGGGCCGGCAGCGCCGACACCGGAGTTCCGCTCGTCGAGGACGCGGCTGACGAGTCGGAGGAGGAGGAGGGCGTGGTGGCGGGCTCGACGCCAACTAGGGGAAGAGGGCGAGTCCTGCGACGGTCTGGCTCCGGCGAGCCGGCCCGGCCCGGCAGGGCTACGCGGCCTCGATTGTCCCCGGAGGGGTCCGGGCGTCACACGAGGGCCTCGGCAGCGAAGAAGCTGACGAAGGCCGCTGAGAAGAAGAAGGCGCAGCCCCTTCCTCATCTGGGCGCGCACAAACCCCCGTCGCCACCTCCGCCTTCTCCGGCGGGCGTCGACTCAGATGAAGACGTGGAGCTCCCTTTTGACCTCGGGCCTCTCAGCCCGGAGAGGAAAAGGAAACTGGCGGCGGAGGAGGAGACGGATGACGAGTAAGTACTCCGTTCCTTACTGTCATTTCCATTTCCCCGCATTGGGTCGCCTGTCTTGATCCATTTTTGCTCTTGCAGGGAGGCAGAGACGTTAGCCCAGAGGGTGAAGAGGGCGAGGACCTCGGCGAGCAGCCAGCCCCCAGCTGGGGCTTCACAGACACCACCGGTGGTGTTGAGCAGCCCGGACAGCAGCCCCTGGTGCAGCCCCCAGCGTAAGTTCGTCACCCTCCTCTTACTCGACATGTGGCAGGCGCTCGACGCTATGATGCTGACCTTGCCGGGTTTGCAGGAGGGGAGCGGCAGCAGGAGGAGCCACAGAGGGCTACTCCTAACACACCACCCCCATCGACTACGCCGCCACGGGGGGCGTCCCCGGCAAGGGCATCAGGCACGGAGTCCACGCCCATGGAGGAAGAGGGGAACTTGGGCGCTGGTGGCTCTGCCACAACGCCAAATGCTGGTGGAGAGGGGACTTCTGCTTCACAGCCTGGTACTGGTGAGTCGCCTGTCCTCCGTCTCTGGTTTTCCCATATCCTTTTCTTGGCTTCATTGCTCCCGTTGCTGCCCAGGCCCTCCTCCAACAGACATGGAGGACGTGGAAACCGTTATCGGAGACATTGCTGAGGAGGCCGCGGCGGAGGTCAGCAGGATTGCCGCCGAAGAGGCCGCCAAAGATGCTGACGAGGCTGCCGCCGACGAAGCCGCCAAGGGTGCCGCTGAGGACGCTATTGCGGGGGCCGCCAAGGCGACCGGCGAGGCTCCTGCCGAGGGCGCCAGCGGTGGACCTGCCGGTGAGGCTGGCAAGGCCCCCGCCAAGGAAGAGGTGGTGGGTGACCAGCCTCCCTCCTCCTCAACCTCGGGCCCCGGCAGATACCTGAAGGTGGGCGATGATCTTTTCGTCCACCTCCCAGGGTCGTCAAGCCGAGCGCCCGCCGAAGGGGAAGTTTTTGACGGCGAGGTGCTTGCCGCCACCGGGCTCGAGGTTGTCGATGCGCCGGTCATTGGCGGTGATGGTTCTCCAGAAGAGGAGCTCTTCCGCCCATGGGGGCCAATTTCCGGAAGCTCCCAGTGCTCTACCGTGCTCGTTTGGACAAAGTCAAGTCCAGGGCGACAGCGGTGGACAGCGCGGAGGTGGACTTCAAGGCGCGCGTCGCCGAGACGCAGGCCTGGTTCCACCAGACTCGCGAGGAGCAAAGGGCCTTTCAAGAGAAATTGGCCGAGCGCGATGTGGAGCTCGCCAATCTGATGGCCGACATCGAGAAGGCCCAGGAGAAGGCGGTGAACTTGGCTGCTGCGGCTGAAACCGCTCGGAACCAGCATCAAGCCACCTTAGACTCCCAGGAGGAGGACCTCTCCGCGCGTGAGGCGAAACTTGCCGCAACGCTCCGCGGCAAGGATGAGGAGCTTGAGGCCCTTGTCGCGCAACGGACCCACGAGCTGGAGCAGAGGCACGAAGAGGCACTCGATGCCCAAGCCCTGGCCCAAGCCGGCAAGGTGAAGAAGCTGGAAGCATTGCGGGACGAGCTGAAGGAGCAGGCCCTCAAGTTGTCCGGTGAGAAGAGCACGCTCAACTGCGCCTTGGTAGAGGCGCAAGGAGCGGTCGTCAGCAGGCTGGAGAGCTCTCCGAGGCGCAGAACTCCATCAGAGACCTCAGGCTGAAGCTGGAGGATCTCGAGAAGCTGTTGTCGAAGAGCAGGGCTCGGGAGGAGACCTTGACCAGGAGTCTGGAGGAGGAGAAGCATCTGCGGGCGAGCGAGGCCGCCTCCCACCAGGAATATGTGGTGGGTGAGAACAGGTGGATCAGCCATCTGGAGGTCGTCGCCGGTGGGGTTACCTCGCAATTGGCCACCATGGGGTTGCCAAACGTGAGGTACGCCCCCGAGCGCAGCGGGACCGTCAACGCCAAGCTGGCCCAGTTCTTCGAGGGCGTCCTCGAGGCCCTGGCCTATCTCCACTCCAACAGGACTGCCACGTTGGCCGAGGAGGCCCGGCGACTTTGCCGGAGGGTTGTGACCAAGGTCCTCACCAAGGTGGCGTACTGGAATCCTGACCTCGACTTCGCGGCCGCGATGAGGAGCTTGCCGGAGGGTGCTGACCCCACGGTGCTCAAGGAGCGCATCAAGCCCATCACCGACTGCATCGACGAAATCAAGAGGGTGAAAGGCTAGCGCCGGGATTAGGCATCCCGTTCTTCTTCGCCGCTGCGGGTTCCCGACCAAGACAAATTTTATCTTTAGTTAGAACCGCAGCCATGATGTGATGTAATATAACTCTGAAGTACTCTTAGTTTCATGCATGTTATTTCCCCGTTCAATTCCCCTTTGTATGTGTGCCCTACGTCGATCGGGAAGGCTTGCCGACGCGAAAGCCCCAAGCGGCGTCTTGGGGACGGATCCCCATGGCCTACCGGGTACGCGTGCTGCCGGACAAGCCGCCTTTCCGTTCCGAACGCGGCCGCTCGAACTGTCGAGCTTGACTCGAGTCAGAATCGAGGGCGTCGTTGGTCGCGGAAGGCTACTCTGCCACTCTCGACGCAGCCGCTTGAGCTGTTGAGCGGACTCGAAACAGGGCAAGGGCGTTGCCGATCGTGGTAGAGCCCCCTGGCGCGCAGGTTTTTCATACAAAGCAAACATCTCCTCAAATAAGAAAGGTAGCACAAAACAAGGGTTCGGTGCAACTTAGCTTCTGTTCGCGATCGCTCGAGCGTCGACCTTCTGGCCTCCTTTCTTCTTCGAGGGCCACGAAGATGAAGGAGCGCCGGGCTAACTGCCAAAGCCGATTCTCACAACTGGGCCCCCTACTTGGCGCGCCAAAGATGTCGGTGGGAACGACACCTATGTGATCACAAGAATCCCTACTACGGTTGCGGGGCGCGGGGTTGTGAAAAGAGCGGATCAAACAGATAGCACGCGGTTCCTTTACCCAGGTTCGGGCCGCAAGGATGCGTAAAACCCTACTCCTGCTTTGTATATATGTGTTCTTGAGCTAGCTATGGGGCGTCGAGAGCTCCAAAAAGCCGAATCCTCTTCCTGGTCGCCTGGGGCCTCCTTTTATAGGGAAAGGGGTTGCCACAGTGGCACACAGGAGGTGGAAAGGGTACAGTGATGCGAGGTTATCCCCCGCATTACATGACAAAGTGCATTTAATGCGCCTTGCTTAGGTGTCCTTGCTTTATCGGGGACGGGGGAGAGCCCTGTCTCGTCCGTCACCGCTCCCTCTCGCATCGACACGCGCCCTGGCCAGCGGTGCCCGCGGTGCCATGTAGGCAGACAGGCAGCTGAGGTGGCGCAGCGGTGGGTCTCCACGAGGATCTGCATGCCGCCATGCAGGTGCCTGCCCAGCTGGTTGGGTCGCCAGCTGCATGCGAACGGTGGTAGAAGTGTGACTGGCGTGGGCCTGATGGTGGCCCCACGGATGTCCATGGCAAGGGTCTTGCCGTGCCCCCGGCAAGGGTCTTGCCGTGGCGTCTGCTGTTATCCCCGGCAAGGCTCTCGCCGGGGGCCTTGTGGTCCTCCTCGGCTGGGATCCCGCCAAGGATCATCATCTTCTAAAGTGTGCATCTGATCTTGAATGTCTTCACAAAGATCTGCATATCACCACGGGGGTGCCTCCCAAATCCTTGCCCCATGGGGGTAGTGGACTCAAGGGTGACCCGCTCTGTAGGTGTGGGGCGAGCTACCACGGCAAGGGTCTTGTCGGGTCTGCTAAAACCGCCTCCCGGCAAGGATCTCGCCGGGGGGGGGGGGGGGGCTTCGTCCCCTTCGCTCTTTGTGGTCTTGATCTTGGCGTCGTTCTGCTTCTCTCGTACTTCGGCCTTACCTTGGCTCACCTCCCTTGCCTTGCCCAGTGCAGTGGTGTCCGTGGCTCAGACTGCCCGTGCACAGTTGTAGGGGACAAAAAGTGTACCCCTCTTTTTGTACACCAACAGTTGCTTATGTGAAAAGTATTTTATGAGAAGAGAGATGTTTGTGGTAACATAACGCAACCCAAGAAAAATGAGTCTACATCTAAATAAATGAAGGCTTGCATTATACCACACATATGTTACTAGTACTTCGCTATGACCAGCCTAAGCCGCGGGGGTGGGGGGTTGTACATTTTTTCAGCCCACCAGACGCCGCCCTCGTGCAGTCAAGAGCCCGCCCAAAGGAAGCCACGACGAATTACTTCAACTGCAAATTTATTGAAGATTAAAAACGTGTATTACTAGTACTATAGTAAAGGTACTAAAGCATCTCATACATGCATACACGAGTAATGCTGCATCTACAAAGGTTACTTAAAATTTTACATACAAACCCATGTTACTACAACACGGTTAAGTATTAGAGGCATTTTCTACAAGGCGTTTTGAAAAATGCCTTAGATTGTGTTCCTTAGAGGCATTCTTGAAAAGTGCCTTCAAATGTCTCTAGTTTCCTAGGCGATCACAGAGAGTGCCTCCGATTATGCTCAATCAAAGGCATTCTGAAAGTCGCCTTCCGTCAGGTCTTGCACCAGGCCTCACTACATGCACGCAATATATAACTCTACTTCCTGTACTCAACCATATTACCAGGTACAGCTTGGTGGCAAATTGATTTATGAGTTATGCAGAGGTTGCCAGTTCGATCCACGGCGATGTTGTATTATCGGTTCATTGAGAGATACATTTTTTTACTTCGTCAGAACCGTTGCATACCAATTTGTTTTGTCCCATACTGCTTAGCGAGAAGAAATTTAGGCTGTTTAAAAGGGGAGCCCTCTGATAACCTGTGTGGAAGATCTCATATAGATGAACTAAAAAGACGATGTGTTCCTACGTTAGGAGGCTCCAGGCAGAATAAGAGATTTGTGACGATGCAGTAATATAATTAATACGAGGAGGTGGCCCGGCAGTAAAAAATACACACGAGAATCGAGTGTGACTGCTCTACTGTACAACGTGGCCCAGCGCCCAGCCTGTGTGGCCGTTGCAGCTGACGAGTCGCTCTGAATATTTGCCCATTTCAGTTTTGTTGGAGGCGTTATGACCTTTCGAGGCATTTTCTAAAATCGCCTCCACATTAACCATCCGAGGCATTCTTCGAAAGTGCCAACAAACAGCTTTCCCTTCGCGAGTATACTTAGTGTTTTCTAGGAACGCCACGTTAGCTCTTTGAAGGCATTTTCTTACCATTTCAAGGCATTTAAAAATGCCTCCTAATGTCTACCGTGCTGTAGTGTGTGAAGCATTGTGACTAGTAATAGGGGAATTGGGCTTAATGCAAGAATCTGCCGCTGTTAGTTGTCAAGCATGCCTAGACCAGGCTAAGAATGTCAAGTCAGGTGAATAACGTGCAGTATATTGGTATTATTGTCCATCAAAGTTCCATTGTTATTCGGCAGATAAATATGAGCTTAAACATCAGGAGTATTGGTTGAAACAGGTAAGTCTGTTTTTTTTTTTTTGCGAGTCTACCTTATCATATTGAAGCTATTGCCCTAACCTTATTTTGTTTGGATTAGTGTCAGAATTATCTGATTCTTCCCGTTTCGTGGATTTGATCCTGATTTTCTAATGTATTTTGTATATTTGAAATAAGACAATTTACTGTTTAGTTATGAGCACTTTATTTGTAGAATAAGGAGAAAAAATTGGTGTTTATAAATGGTCGCCGGTGATTTTTAATAGCAGCAGCAAGACATAGGGCATACGTGTACATGTGTCCTTACTGTATGGGAATGAGGAGAAAACGAGTGATTATGAATGATTGTTAGTGATTTGAATAGTACAAACAAAATACGGGTCATGCTTGTACGTTACCATTCTACATGTAATGCAAATGCACTGACCTAATAGTTTGAACGACAACAGAGTTGATGGGTTGTAATTCTTGAAAATTTAAATCATCTCTGCTCCTGCAGCTAAGTTTTCAAGTGCAATTTATTTTATTTCTAGCCAAATTCCCTCTATTATATTATTGTGTTGAACTTTTTAGGGAAGGCGACCAAGGAGCTCGTTGCAGCTGTGTCGTGCCTACTCCGACGCTCCCTCGACTCGCCGCCAATGTCGCAGGTGGTGCCGCAGCTGTGCAAGATTATTGTGGGGTCCAGTGCACGGGCGCCAAGGCGAAGGTGCTAGAGCTTGGTGTTTATGTGCAATGTTTTATTTTCTTCCGTTGCAACGCACATGCATGTTTGGCGGTAAGAATAATGGAAGAAGACCACATCAGGCAGTTTAACAACTGCAGTTGCGTCGCCACTTGCACATATATGCTCGCCCGTTGATGATTTAGGCTTTGGTGACAGGAATGGCTATGAGAGACCAAAGCTCCATTTGCGAAGAAGAAAAAAAAATGCGCCCGCTCGACTCGACGAGGCGAAGAATCTAAACCCGTGGCAGTGGAAAGCAGCGTAACCGAAACGAGCGGACAACCGGCAACCAGACGGAAAACAGTGGAATACAAGCTGCAAGCAAGGCCAGATCATGATGATTCAGCAGAGATGGATAATTCAGTGGAGACGCACGCATGAGCAGCACGGCGATAGCAACACAAGCCAGCGTGCAACTACTGCAAAAGCGATCTTTGTCAGCGCTTCTCTAGTGAGGAAGGCAAGGGCCTGCACATGCTTTCGTGACTATTGTCTGTGCCTTTGTTTCCCCCGCTGATACAGCCAGAGCTTGATGAAAAGAATGATGGATAAACAGATTAAAGGTCTAAGATCTGTTCCACAGTGGCTGTGTACCACTAACATCCGTCTGTGCAGGGAAAGTCGAATGGAGTCGTCCTAATATATTTTCTCAGTGTGGTTGTATCAAAAATCAATATGCACCGGATTGGTGTGTTCTTGTAGACAACGAAAAAAAAAACACTTTTCTTATAAAATATTCATCGCATATAAAAATGATCGCCAGGTGTTAAAGAAAGTTCATTCATATTTTAAAAAAATAGTATCACGTATCCGAAAGAAAAATCATCACACATTTTCAAAACATTCACTCGGATTAGAAAAACAATTCATCAGGTATTTGAAAAATGCTCATAGTCTGTGAAAAGATGTTCATCATGTATACAAAAAAACATCACGCATTTAGAAAATGTTTTGGGCCTTCAAAATGCCCGAAATTTAAAAATTGTTTAATGTTTCTAGAAAATATTCACTGATTTTAAAAATCATGAATTTAAAGAATGTTCAATGTTCAGCAATTTAAATTTTTACACAAATGTTAAAAAAATATGAATTAAAAATTGAAATCAAAACTAATTTACAAATTATAAAAAACTATTCATGAATTTTAAAATGTTCCAAATTTTTAAAACACGGGAAAATGGCTGTTTTACTAATTTAAAAATATTCAAACATTACAAAATATAAACTAAATTATGAAAATATACATACATTCGATAATATTCCAGAATTCCAAAGTATTCTAAAATTTTAAAACTATTCATGAATTAATAAGATATTCTTGAATATAAAGTAAAAAATAATACATACAACCCTGAAAATAACTAAAAGGGGAAAAGACAACAAAAAATCAAGGGGGAAATGCAGAAAGAATTGAAAGAAGAAACAAAAAAAAGGAAAACTAGAGGCACAATAGTGGGCCAGGCGACGAGCGCTGCAGGGGGTATGCGCATGGTCGCTATCCCTACGCACGGAATAAGAAATGTCCTCATAGAGCTGATACGTGCTAGACGTATCTATATTTTTTTATTTTTAATACTACTGTTATATTGTTTTTGTATAGCTTTGGCACCAATTTTTATCATTTTCCTGACTAGCCAATTAATCAAGTGCCCAGTGTCAAGTTGTTTTCTGCTTATTTTTGGACTTTCAAGAAAATAATTTTTACAGAGCTCAAAAATTTGAGAAAGAATACAAAAAAAGTTTTGCACCAGCAAGCTTCCGAAGTGACCTACCCCAGTTGTGGAGGGGGTGGCCCACAGCCACCACACAGCCACGGGGTGGCCACATGGGGCCCATACACATACTTTCCACTGCCTCTTGGTGCCCATGGATTTCTATTGCTTCGAAAATCCTGAAAATAATTATCAATGATTTTTTCCGCCGCTGCACACTTCTGTTTCGCCGCGATTAAATCTGAAGGCCTTTCCGGTACTCTGCCAGAGGGGTAATTTATCACTATAGTCATCTACATCAATATTGCTGCCACCATGATCAAACATGACTAGTTATCTTTGGACTATGGATCTATAGCAGTAACTAGATGGCAATCTCTCCCTTGTTCTTCAGTACAATGATTACATGAGCTGCCCTACATGATTGTGATCCATCTGATCTAATTTTCATTGGTGTTTGTTGCGGTGAGATGAATTATCGCTTTATGATCAGATTTATATATGATTCTTTGTTGGATTCTTATGAGTTCTTTGTTGCATAATTTATAGACATATATGCTGTCCGATCTATTAGTCTTGCATTGACCATGTTTAGATCAATGATCCAAGAGGGAGTTGTATATGTTAGTTCGGTTCAATCTTAAAAGTAATATACTGCAGTGATAGAAAGTGGAAAATACATTGTCTTGTGTTGTCGCCACTAAGGATAAAAAGGTAGTTGAGTAGTTGTCCTTTTAACACATGGTGAAGACGATATACTATCTACATCATGTTATCATACTTATTGCAATATTCTATTTTACTTAATGATCACTACAAAGTTTCATGACAATGGGGATTTCTCTTATCAATCCTATGTTATTTACAAAACATTCATATGTAGAACTCATGGTAATAATTCATTAACTTTACGATATAAAAAGGTCAACTTATGCATCGAGCTACACTTCACTTCTCTGTGCAGGTGATCCGACAACTCTTTGCTTGCCTTTCCGCGCACCACCAACATTCATCATGTAAGGAACAAGTGATGGTGCATGCATCGGCGGCGCCACCGCAGTCACTGCCTCCACCGGTGCTATTGGCAGTCAGTGCAAAGGCGGCAATGGGGTTGGTGCGCCAGGCTGCGTTTAGCCAAACAATCTGAGGACCAGCATATGTCGTAGAGAACTAGCCAAGCAAACAACTTGAATTTCATCGGCTCCCACGGTTTACAGACCAGGTGATCCCAGCCACAGTCACCCAACAAAGGTGGCTTCGTACGTCGACTTGGTGGGATACATGGCCGAGGCAGTCAACTTACAGGACCTG